>OY282515.1:42923574-44123574 GCA_958296145.1 Hydrotaea cyrtoneurina | reverse complement strand
AATTTCTTACATTTCGTAATTGAACCAGATATGATTTTTCGTATTACTCTGTCTACTATTTGACGGTATCCGTCACAAAATATCCGTACCCTCGTGACCCATAGTTTGTACATCGGTTCGGATTTGATCAAAAAAACCAACCAAAAAAAGCTGCAGCATGACCATAATTTCATGCAATCCGCTTATGAGTTGGCGCTCAAGCGATATCAAACATAGAACGACACAAGGATATGCTGTGTTGCACACACACACACAAAAAAGGACAACAGCAAAATTCCATCACAAATACAACGATTTCGGATTTAGACAAACAAACATCCCCTCAAGAGGTCAAGATTGTTTCGAACACACAAAAGGAAAACAAATATATCCTCAGCGACAACTAAAACGAAGCAAACCAACTGCATGCCAGAGCGTCACTCGGTCTGGGTCTGCAGTTGAAATTCTGTGGATTTTTTTCTTTTCACTTTCTAAATATGTGCATGGAAAAACCAGACCATCCGAAATAGGTCTTAAAAATCGAAATTGATGCAGTTCGCTTATAACTATCAATTCAATGGGGTCGGAGGGATGGAAAGCGAACGAGACGAAACAGACGAACGAGATGAAATTACGTCATCAGCGAAAGTGAATGGAGATGGAATTGGATTTAAATCGAATGAAAGAATGCAAGAACTGATGGGGCACACTTTCTAGGTATGAGTATGGTTTGCGGATAAAAATGCTGTTCCAAAAAAAAAAAAAAAAAAAAAAACAACACAGAAAATGAGGAAATGGTGAAAATGCAGTGATTTTCTTTTTTATTTTGTCTGTGGGGCAAATAATTAAATTTCCTTTGTGCGCTGTTGGCTGGCTGCATTTTATGAATTAGGTTTAAGGGTCAACTTGTATTTTAATTTAAATACTTATGTAAACTCGTTTCACAATCATTGACGAATGGAAAGACACAACAATTTGTGAAATTTAATTCAATTGTCCGAGGCAATTGCTGGCCATTTTCAAAAGAAATGGAATTTGAAACAAATCAAAGTGGAGTTAAGTTTGAGTGTTTGAATATTTCCCCGACAATGGACTGATTTAGAAATCGTAAAGGGCAGAGAGTCAACAAGAAAATGTGAAGCTAATGAATTAAAATGGAAACATTTGTCGTCTCTCAAACAGATATTGTGGCTATTCAAATTTCAGGAAAAGGTATCTCGAATAAAAACAATCAATGATTTTTTATTTGATTTCACTGTCTGAATACTTTGTCCAGATACTATTCGATAAGGCTGAACTTATTACCGACAAGCTGTAAAGTTGTCCATACACATGGAATCTGTGGCATGGATTTGCTGGCTTCACCCACATAATTCAATTGGGATTTTGTTGATCAGTAGATTAAAGGTTTTCCGAACAAAAACAAAAGAAACTTAACGGATGAATGGTTATTAGAATGAAATAAGACTTCACATATAAAAACATAGAAAAATATAGAAACGACCACTCCAAAACATTACAGGAAATTCTTACGTATGAATTTTGTAACAATGTCAACTACTTTCTACTTTTGCAGAAAATGTTCCCTTGATTCTTTTTTTTTTTTGGCGTGTTGACCGGTGTCGAAAATAGTTCGATGTATTAATCACAAGCCATGTCTCATTTGGAAAAGCCTTGAAATTCTTTAAATTCTTTAAGAATCTTATATTTTTATTTTATATAAACAATCAAGTTTAAATAGAATAGTAAAGAAATTGATATCAATCATACGCACCGTATGGCAAATTTTAGTACATATTGGGACTAAGCCACTGTAAGAAACACATGAAGATCTTGAGAAAATCGAATACTTCGAAAGAATAAGCAAATTGGAAAACGATAAACTAAATACCATGGTCCATCGAAAAGTTTCTTTTTGAATCATATAACTGTTTTGTGATATCTTTGAATGAATTTGTTAAGTCTCAATTTACAAGATGTCTTTTTGCTTGACTTTTTTTTAAATTCTCTTTTGGAGTTGCTCCCAAAAGTCATATGAATTTATACGTTGACAAATTAAAATGTGTGCAATCTTCTGAACACCTTTTACATACAAACATAAGAATCATGTATTCAAAATCAAGCAAAAAGTCATCGGGTCTAAGTTCTATTGGAAAAAAAAATAATTTGCATAATTTTTCATAGAAACATTTCATAGAAAAATTTGCTGTTAAAAAAAATTCATTTGGAACAAAACGTGTTTTTTGTCCTGTATTTTAACATTGGAACAAAAGTCCAAAAATTTAATTTTTTCCAGATATGTTAAATCGATTTAATTAAAGCTATCACATACTTAATGGAAAAAAAATATTAGTTTATTGAACTTAATTGATATTTGTATTAAATATCCAGCAAATAAAATCGATCAGTTTAAAAAAATTTCACCATAAAAGTCAGTTTCGGTAAGAGTGAAAGCTCTTATCTTCGAGCTCAAGTAACAAAAAATGATGCCATATGTATCAAAAATATTTCCTTATAAAAAATGCGCATAGCCAAATGTTATTTTCTACATTTTTTTAACAAAACCTATTTTTTTACTTTTATTTAATCAGGACATGTTTTTTTCACATTAGTAGTCTTTTAATTTCATACATCCTTAACATTTATTGTTGCTACTCCAGAATCTTCTAACCCACTTTTACAATTCCATTAATAACTTCTGTTCCTTAAATATTCCTGTGTACGGGTGTAAATTACTTAACTGTTTTCGTTTATTTCCCAAATTTCGCTCACCCACATGCGGGAATAATTTAAACTCTGTTAAACAAATTGAAATTTCAATTTTACTCCTGGGGATGGAAATGTCATTGCTTTGAATGGAATACCTCCAAATGGAATGTGACATCTACAAGACAATTCCTAACGACATCTGTCTACCGTTGTGATATTAAATTAAGGCTCCCTCTGCGTTGGCATCACAATGTTTCAGCATAAATATTAAAAATTACATTTTCTTCTTAAATGTCGCGATCTGTCTCCTTAAAACGGAAACGGAAGTTACTCACATACCTATGAATGTGCTCATTATGTATTCAAATTATGATGATATTTCGGGCTCACACACACACACAAATGCAGATACACATATATATATATATATGTGAACCAGCACATACTCGGATATAATATCCCCTTTCCCTATCATCGTCAGCATACAAACATATATGAGTATGTACACATGTAGAGTGTTTATGCATATCCGCAACTCAAGCAAAATCTATAATCATCATATTGGAAATTTATGTTGACGTCTGTATATCAACGAATCTCTATATTCGTTGACTCAGACAAAAGTTCATATATCGATGTCTACATATTTATAGATATATAGATATATATATAAATGTGTACATAAATACATATGTATATCTGTATGTAGCGTTAAAGATGCTCCTGCATAAATGAACGCACATCACATACGTGTCTGGATGAAGTAATTGATTTAAAATTCAAAATAGTCACTCGATATGAATTTTGCTTACTGTGGAATAAATATAAGCTATGCAAATATTTTTTTGTTACTGAACAGCACAAAAAAAAAACACAAAATATGCATAATCGGATTTGTAATACATGACAGAATAGGGGAATTTCATGTCCGTGGCATGCACTGGAAATAACCTTAAATTTTATAACATATGTATGTTAGTCAGTCAGATAATCTGTATAAAAACTATACTCAATGTAAGGTTTTGTTAATGAAAATGAATAATGAAAATTCCAAAAACACACGTATTTCACTTAACATTTAAAGAAGTTATTTCACTTAACATAAATCGGTTAGCTGTGCACCATGTAGTTTCTTAACACTCTGACCGGTCGGACCTTGTCATACGAAGGGACAGAGCTGTATATAAAACATTCATTTTTGAATTAATTCATTAATCATTAATCACTATGAATTAGTAGAATTTTGAATGAATTCTTTTTAACAAAAAAAAAACACGAATTGAATACAATTTCAATCGATTTATATGAACATTTTAAAAATTATTTGTAATTTAAAAGAATTCCAATTTTAAATTAGTTCAAATGAATTAGAAGAATTAGAATCATTTGAATGATTTGATTACTATAGTTTATTCATGACATTAGTCACATTTATAAATATATACAGTTGAATTCGGTTAAACGGAAATTTAAAAAAATCAAGAAATTGATTTCACTAATGCGCGATTTTAAATAAAAAGGATTTCGGCTAATAGAACCCTTTTTCATTTAAACGAACTGAGTATGTACTTTTGCAATTGTTCTATGAAACGAAGATAGAAACTTGTGGCACAACTGGGTACAATTTAAATTCATTATTAATGAGCTTGGATGAAAATAGTTACTTATTTCCATATTGTTGAGTTGTGTTAAATGTGATTGACAGGTAATTTCAATAGAATTTATTATGATGATTTCATAATAAATTTAATGGAACTTACTACAGCATTTTCCACGTTTCCATTGACAATATCCGCCATATCCTCTATTATCTCTTGGGTCTGTCAATTCTCATATAAAGGGTTATCAATTTTGCTTTTTTAAAAGTAAACGTAAATAAAACACATAAAATATTTTTTTTTTATGTTATTTATTTTTTATTATAAAGTTTGAATGTTGACATGATGTGTGAAACACTACATCATTTAAATGACATCCACGCGAAGCATTGATTCTTTTGAGGTCATGTTGGACCACTTTTTGGCACATATTGGGCGGTATCTCAGCCATAACTTGACGAACGTTTGTTCTTAAGTGCTCAAGAGTTAAAGGTTTATCTGCATAAACACGGTCTTTCGCGTAGCCCCACAAAAGAAGTCTAATGGTGTCAAATCGCAAGATCTTAATGGCCAGTTGATGTCGCCACGAGGAGAAATTACGCGGCCAGGAAATGTATCTTGCAATAAAGCCATATTCGCTCGAGTTGTGTGGCATGTGGCACCGTCTTGTTGAAACCACATATTCTCCAAGTCGTATTCTTCAATAGCAGGCTAAAAAAAGTCGGTTATCATACAACCATAACGCTCCGAATTGATGATGACAGTCGTTCCCTCGTTTTCGTTTTCGAAGAAGTAAGGTTGAGGATTCTCAGAACCCCAAAAATGACAATTTTGTATATTAACATAGCCACCGAGTGAGAAATGTGCTTCATAACCATAATCTCCTCTTAAAGCACGATATGTGGCTGTGCGAGAATCACTATTTTTGTAGTAGGTTTTAATAATTTTTACGCGTTGTGTTTTAGTTAAGCGATCCATTTTCGTCAATGTCAGACTTCCAACTGAAAAAAAAAAAAAAATGGTTTAACAACTTATTTTGACCGATGTCAAATTCCAGCCCTATACTTTTGAAACCACGAAATGTATAACCCTATATTATTGTGTATGTACTATAATGAGTTGACTTGTTCACATAATTTGCTGGTGGGAAATGGCAAAAGGCCGTCACGATCGTCGGATGCAGCAATAGAAAAAAGTCTCGACTTCCTTACCACCAACTTCCGTGGTCGCCCCTATTGTTCAGATACCTTGATGGGCGACGGTGAGAGTGTGGCTTGCTACGTCAATTATACTCATACCTAGAAAAATATAGAACAAGCGGTTTGATCCCGATGATTGGGGGATGTGCGGTAGAAGGCATGGTTAATTCAAGAAGCCACAATGTAGCAAAAATGCCATCCATCAAATGCCAACATTTTTTGAATTTCCTTACAAACCTTTTCAAATAGCTTTCTAATAATAAAATTTAAAAATACTAATTATTATTTAGAAAAATATAAATAAACTAGTAAGTTGTAATGCGCCTATGGCGCCCGTTAATTTGCTTGAGAAAGTATTTGTTACTTAATTTTAAAAATTTTGTAAAAAATATTTTGAGAAAACTAATTTGTAAAAAAAATTTTTTGCTGAAAAAAAAAATTTTTGTTGAAAAAAAAAAATTTTGTTGAAAAAAAAAATTTTTGTGGAAAAAAAAATTTTTGTTGAAAAAAGAATTTTTGCTGAAAAAAAAAATTTTGTTGAAAAAAAAAATTTTTATGGAAAAAAAAAAAATTTTGTTGAAAAAAAAAAATTTTGTGGAAAAAAAAAATTTTTTTTGAAAAAAAAATTTTTTTTGAAAAAAAAAATTTCTTGAAAAAAAAAATTTGGAAAAAAAAAATGTTTGTAAAAAAAAAATTTGTAAGAAAAAAAAATTTTGGAAAAAAAAAATTTTGGTAAAAAAAAAATTTGGGGAAAACACAATTTCTGTACAAAAAAAATATTATTATACACTCCATCATAGGATGGAGTATATACTAAGTTTGTCATTCCGTTTGCAACACCTCGAAAGAGTGATCTGCGACCCTATAAAGTATATATATTATTGGTCAGTGTAACATTCTAAGACATTCTAGCGATGTCCGTCTGTCCGTCTGTCCGTCCGTCCGTCCGTCCGTCCGTCCGTCCGTCTGTTGTCTGTTGAAATCACGATAGAGCGCGAACGACTAACCCTAAAAAGCTGAAATTTTGTAGGAAGATGTTTTTTGCCCATAAGCAGGTTAAGTTCGAGAATGGGCCATATCGGACCAAAGGGGGAAAAGTTCTCCTTTACGGGACTAAATATATCCCGGCCATAATCAAATTTTTCAAATATTTTTTTTACTACATCTACACTAAGTTTATGTAATTTACAGATGGGGAAAAAAATCCCAAAAATGGGCGTGCTCATGGGTTCCGTGGACCCTTGGGGCCCAAAAAAGGGCCCATGATAAACATGCGCATATGGGTATCGAAGTGCAACGAAATTTACTCACGAACCCAATTATGCCTTTATTTTCACGATTTTACTAAATTTTTTGATCTGGTTTCTGGGACTATCGGGTCACCAGCGGCCCAAAAACCGTCCCTTGACAAACATGGACATATGGGTATCGAAATGCAACGAAATTTTCTCGCGAACCCAAATATGCATTTATTTTCATGATTTGGATAAAATTTGTGATCGGGTTCCTGGGACTATCGGGTCACGAGCGGCCCAAAAACTCAGTTAGTTATACCCTCACCCTACGGTGGGAGGGTATATATCATTTGATACGGCTCAAAAGTGTAACACATAGAAATATCCACATTAGACCCCAGGTGACTTTGAACCAAATTCGTTTTATGACTTTCTGAATCGTTTGAGCCATGTCCGTCTGTCCGTCTGTCCTGCTGGTACGCACGATAACTTTCGAAAGAGTTAAGCAATCACTCTGAAATTTGGCATGGCTTAATATTTTCCCAAAACTGCTTATGGGATAGCAAATGGGCTATATGGCCACACCCCTTCGGGTACCTCCCATACAAATCTGCTATTTCGCCCACTTTAGAAATCGTGTAATAATATCAACACGCCTAGTTGGATCTTCTCCAAATTTTGTATTTAGTAAAAGTAGAGTTAGACTAAGTTCTGGACAAAAAGTTGGCAGTCTGGCAACTCCCCTTCTGGTACATGCCATACAAATGTGCCATCCCGCCTACCTTAGAAATCGTGTAATAACACCAATATGCCCAACGCGATCTTGCCCAAATTTTGTATTTAGTAAAAGTAGAGTTAGACTAAGTCTTGGACAAAAAGTTGGCAGTCTGGCAACTCTCCTTCGGGTACCTCCCATACAAATCTGCTATTTCGCCCACTTTATAAATCGTGTAATAATATCAACACTTGCAAGTTCGATCTTGTCCAAAATCCGTAGGTAGTAAAGGTATAACCGGACAAAGTTTCCGACAAAATCTTGGCTGTCTGGCAACTCCTGTTCTGGTACCTCCCATACGAATGTACCATCCCGCCTGCCTTAGAAATCGTGTAATAACACCAATATGCCCAACGACATTTTGCCCAAATTTTGTATTTAGTAAAAGTATAGCTAGACAAATTTTTAGACAAAAACTTGGAAGTCTGGCAACTCCCCTTCTGGTACCTGTCATAAAAATTTACCATTCCACCCATTATAAACCGTGTAATACTTTCAATACGACCAACGCGATCTGCCCAAATTCCGTATTTAGTAATGGTATAACTGGACTAAGTTTTGGACAAAAACTTGGCAGTCTGGCAACTCCTTTTCTGGTACCTCCCATACAAATGTACCATTGCACCCACTTTAGAAATCGTGTAATTATATAAACTCGATCAACGATTCTTTCCGAAACTCTATATTTAGTAAAGCTTTAACTACATACAATTTTCTAGTAAAAACTCTGCTTTATATTCCGTCCTTTTTGTAAAATCATGTAATACAATATTTTTCTAAAACATTCGGTATTCTAGGTTGCTATTATGACTTTTCATCAGATGTTACATCAAATGATGGTAGCTACTCACACATTTAACTTTCCGATACTTTGAAATATGAGACTTGTATGTTTTTAATGAGGGTGAGGGTATATATAAGTCGGTTTACCCGACTGCAACTTTTTCACTGGTTTTCTTATTTATTGACTTTTTAAGGATCCATGATGGAGGGTATATAAGATTCGGCCCGGCCGAACTTACTATTTGTCCACTAGTTTTTATTATTATTATTTATAGAATTATTATAGAATGCCTATTTAAATTCCTACGTACTGCGTGACAGAGTCAGTGAATCAGGGAATCAGGGAATCAGTGTATCAGTGTATCAGTGTATCAGTGTCGAGGGTAAATATATATTAAGATGAAGTGACATAATTTTATCTAAGACATCAAGCGGCACCGATTGCCGTTCTTCGGCTGGACTCTGTAGCTTTTTACACTGTCCAACAGCATTTTTGGAACAGAATAGCGACCCTATAATTCTGAAAGGGTATGTTGAGTAGATCATTTTTGTAGAACAAACTTATGGTTTTCATTTTTTGGTCGAAGGGAGCATTATACTATGAGAAAAAAATGCAGTAAGTTAATGTCTGAGAGAATTCTTATGGTCGGAGTTGTATTGTGGAATTGTATGAGGATTATTTTTGTGGAAGACCTTAACCCTCTTACTGGTCTCTTTATGGGTTAATTTGACCCCTTTTTCGAGAAAATCAAAAAATATCCTTTAAAAAAGGACATTTAAGGATTAAAATATTCTACAAAAATGTTTGCCGGAAAATTTCAGTGGGGGGTCACCAAAGACACCAATGTTGTAAATAAAGCTCTTTACGCTTAATTAGTAAAATTATACACCAACATATAGAAAACAGGTAAAAATGAGAAATGAGAAAATTATGATAATTTTATCTAAGACGATTTATTTTATTCATACATTTTTCTTAACAAAGGGTTTTTGAATCTTTTTGAGATTTATTTTACTTTATTTCTTTTTAGGTAAGCTCGACATAAAACATCCGATAATATTTAATGAAAACGTAAGTAAAAATTATTTAGAATATTCTGATGGGCGAAAATGTTTAATATGCCGTGTCTTGGGTTTTTTTTAACATAACATATAACGGAACATATTGACGAATTTTTACTTACCGATTCTCGAGATTATTTGCGGGCATTCACGAGAATAAAATGCAGATACAGATAGGGCAACCAAATAGCAAAGTGGCTGCTCTATGTCCTCGATAGCCTCACGAACTCTATCTTTGAATTGACGCTGGGCTGTTGGCGTAGACCTTATCTTTCACATGGCCCCAAAGAAAGAAGTCGCAATGTGTTAAATAACAACATCTCGGTGGCCAATTGTGATCACCTCTTCGAGAAATAACAAGGTCCGGAAACTTAAACATGTTACTGCTAGAACTATGAAATAATTTTGGATTGAATACATTTTTCTTTTTGTGGTTTTTGAACTCTGGTTTTAGGTTAGGTTGAAACGGAGAATCGGTCATGCGCGAATGGCCGTCTCATGTAGTTGGCATTTACACAGCCCAGTAATTCGACCTGGTGTGCGCTCCTGATTTCTTCTTTATTCAATGATTCCCTGCCCCTTTTTTACGTTAGGAATTTGTTCCCCTCTATAAAGTTTCATAAATTCCTTATGTCCATTCCTTTGACGACCGACAGGTCAAATAAGGCATCCCATATTAAATGGGGGTTTTAAGTCCGTTTAAAAATAAGATTTCCATCTCCATCGCACATGTATGTTGAGCCCATAAAATAGTCCAGGGGCATCTTTATTTGAAACAATGTCTTCAACTTCGTGGATTTCAGAGTCTATGTTCTCTTCAATATTTTCATTTGTCATAAACAAACTGAACTATATACTCGTCAAAGAAATTGTAAGCATATTAATTTTCGCCCGGTGCTCAAGCATAAGCTTCAATAATGCAAAAATTGGCAGAAGGATTAAGAATGGACAGCGTTAAATATATTCTGTTCAAATTTTGTTCATTGTTGATGGGCCAAAATGGAAAATAACGTACAGAAGTTGCGAAACAAAATAAAAACAAATTGATGTCCCGGCTACAAATGTTAATTTTAAAAACTGTCCAAAACATTGAGCTGTCCGCACTTCTGGATGCGCCGGACTAGAGAGGCTACACTGTACTAGAGGTTTACGCCGACTGTGTTAACCGGCGGCGGCGGCGGCGTAAGCATACAGTAAATAAAAATTTCCTATTTTAATTTAAAAAAATAACGCTTTAAATGTTTTATAAGTATTTAATAAAAACAAAAATTGCTATAAAATCAATTCACAGTCGTTTTTCACAGACTTGTTACATATATGTATGTAATAATATAAAAAATTCAAGTCATTGCATTTCTTCAGCATTAAATTAATAAATAAAAAATTAAGTTAAACTTTCTTTGCATGTATCGTAATTGTCATGTATGAAAACAATTTTATTGACGTTGTGAGGACTGAGTTGCGATCGTTTCTGAGTAATTGTAAGACCAGCAATAGAAAAGACTCGCTCACTTGGTGTGCTCGTTGCCGGAATACATAGCACTTTTTGTGCTAGCATAGATAGTAAGGGCATTGCCGATGCCTTTTCTCTCCAGAAAGTTAATACGTCTTGGCATGAAGACAAACTTAAAAGTAGATGGCATTCAGCTTCCAAATTACTGTTTTTGGTATTTGTAGAATGTCGTTGAGCCAGCTTCATTAATTTGCTTACAGATGGAGATTCCCTATAACTATCCTGCTGATTGCTGGCTTGTTGTACATCGCCAATCAGCTCTTTAAACATTTTTAACAAAAAATCAGATTTTGTAAGATTTTGCTCTTTACAGTACTCTGAGACACAGTCCAGTGAATTGAATCGCGGATCTAATAACGATGCGCAGACTAGTATATCTGATATTGGGAATCTCGAATGCAATTTACTTTTTATATTATGTTTCATTTCAGTCAAAGAAGGCGGGACATTGATCTCAGCTTCATCCAATATTGATACTATCTCTGTTCTGATGATTAACGCAAGACTTATTGATGGATACGAATCTCCAGACAGGCTATTTACTGCGTCCTTAAATTGTTGCAAGAAGTCTCGTAATTTGTATAAAAGCTGTGCTTCCGTCTCTAATAATATCAAATCAGTCTTATTGCTGCTTGTGAGCAATTTATTAACGGCAGTTCTTTGGCACCCAAGACTGTGTAGCATTGCTAAAACGCTGTGCCACCTAGTTGGGACAGTTTGCAAGGGAACATCATCTAAAGGTCCAAAATTATCATCGTAGTCAACCCATTCAGTATCTTCGGATGCAAGCAGTTCTTCTAAATTGTCGATATTAGACAACACTTCATTTTGAAGTGCGTCAGCTTGACATCTCAAAACATGTGTCTTAAATCGTAAAGCCCTCACAATATTTTTGCACTTCACAATTAAATTTTTAATTTCCGAAACGGAATTGTAGCCATCTACATTTAGCAAATTGTGTAGTCCATGCCCAAGGCAGAAATGATTGTTAATACATCCCAAATTAATAGCTTTTTTGATATTGCTGCCTTGGTCGGTTACGACGAAATTAGATCCCATTTGCAAATTATATATTTGAGTTATATCTTCAAGCTCCGTCAAAATATTACTTCCAGTGTGAGATTTTGACAAGTAACTTCTTCTTCTATAATTATCCGTCCACAAATCGAAAGTTAAGGCAAAGTGTTTTTGTCCAGATACTATACGTGTAACTGCTTTTAAAACGCATTCATGCACATCGTCTAGTGCAGTTGTTGAAAGCGTTTTATAATGTGGAATATCATCAGCAGCTACCACAACTTTATACTTGGTTAAGAAGTCTTTAATTCCATTGTGGGAAATTATATGAAATGGTAGCAGATCTCTAGCCATCCACAAAGCTAGCTCTCGTCCCAGCATCCATTTTCTATCTTTTGGAGATCTAATAGGAGCCGATTTGTTGAAAAAATTTGATATTGTTCCTCCTGCAGCTAATGAAGTACTCTGGGAATCGATATCGCGTACATTATGTTCAATTTTTAGGTGACGAATTAAATTCCCTGTTGAACAGTTCTTGGAATATGACTGAATTTTAGCACTGAAACAATTTACAAAATCTTACTTGGAACTTAAAAAAGTGAAATTAACTATTACCATGAAAATATTATCGTTTCGTCGTCTTTTTTCCAAGCATCCAAACATAGTTTACAAAACACCTTGTCCTCTTCAATGCATTTGTTTTCTTTTGTCACTATTAAGATGCCAAAAAACTCATATACTTTACTTTTGCGATTTGCATTACACTGAAGTTTGATTGAATACATGCTCAATGGCTTATCCATCTATTTGTTGTGAGAATATTGAATGGAAATATTTCTAATACTGATTGATAATAATATTGTGACACTTTATACAATTATTTACGTGCATACAAATTATATGTAAACAACACTTGAACTACAGCTGATAAATGTTCTAGAGATGGGACTTAGGGAGTTGGGAGATGAGACAATCTCAACGATTAATCGATTAGTTGAAATATCTATTTGACGGCTTTTTACGATATATTTAAAATTTTTATTTTTTAAAGTTGTATAAAAAGTTCTGACGCCGAACGCCGCCGCCGCCGCCGCGCCATTATTTATGTGACTCGGCGGCGGCGCGTCATAAAAAGCAAAAAATCGGCGGCGGCGGCGTGGCGCGGCGGCGTAAACGTCTACACTGTACTACCAAAAAAAAAAACTATGTATGATTTTTCGCATTTTTTTCAACTGCTATTGTATTTTTAATATTTGAATTCCCGGAAAATCTGAGAGCTGATAAATTCATAAATCCATCATAAATTCACTAGATTTGGGCATTATGCCAATACTTTTGTACATTATTTGGTTTGTTCTAAATGAAGAACTATGGTCTGCCATGGGCGGTCACTTATTCAAAACTTCTTTTTTGGGTAAAAAGAACACACAAACTTTGTTCTTTCTAAACTCCCCACTGGTTCATTTCTTTTAACATAAATGTAATTTAATAGGACATTGTGGAAATATTTTCGTTAACATCGGTTCGACATGAAAAAATCCATTGATCCACTTATGAACACCGCAACACTAAAAGCACCAGTAACGTGTAAATGAGTACAAACTCGCAGAATGTGAATGAGTATCGATTTCCATAAAATACACGAATGGGATGTACGTATTTTTTTACAACACACATCCATTAAATACCAGTGTACTTTGTACGAGGATAACTAGTTAATTTTGGGAAAAGGGAAACAAACTGGTATAAAATGTATATTTGCTTTTAGCGACAGCGTACAGGATATTTTGTACTGCAATCTTATGACCCCCAGTTTGATCTCCACTCTGTGTTATCAACAGCCGTAATGAAGTGTTTTATAAAATGTTTTCGATATAAATTAAATCGGTTTTTGTCCGAAGCAGCCATTGAGACATGTGTCAGATATTTTTCTTGTAAACCTCATATGCATACATTAACCCTTGTCAGTAAACAAAATGCTTTCGAAAAAAAAACAACAAATGCTTGACATCTTGGCTCTATCAAATTATGTCAAATTAATTATTATTCCAACGCAAAAGAATCGTCCTTGCTGTACGGTCAACGAAATTAATTGTATAGCGTGTCGGACAAAATAATTGATAGAGGAAATTCCCGCAAAAGCTGTACAGTTTGGAACCATTTCGGATGAGCTGTCAACGACTGTTTACTGGTGAACAACTCTGGATAACTAAATCGATACTGTCGACTCTCATTGAATTCCAAAATCCCGACTGCCGAAATGGAATTTTTCTTAACAATTTCGACGCATCGTTATTTCCATTAACAGTCCATGTAGGGAAACTGGTCTCAAATCATTGAGCGGTGTACAATAGTATTTGTTGTACTCAGTTACCGGGACAGACTGTATAAAGCGGGCTTCGAACAGCCAATGGTTTTTTCTAAATAATTTGTACATGAGTTAGAGGTTACTGTTATACTCTTAAAACCGCCGGCATTTACGAGGTGGAAACGACCACTTAAAACTGTTTTGAAAGGGTGACAACACCAAAGCCAAACTGGACCTATGGTTTTCCAAAAAGGCATTGGTTTTCTTAGAGATATTTAATTCATACGATAATTTCTCTTATATCTCTTATAATTTCTCTGTCTTTTTCTTTTAGTTTCAAATAATTCATTCAATTCTTGCCCTAGAAAAAATTGTTCACTCAACCAGTTAAGCTCATTTATTGAAACGAATAGCTGCCGGAAACGAAACGCTTTTCTCAATCCGTCAATTGTTAAAATAATTTAAAGTATAGATTTCGAAAAAATTAAAAAAAAAACAACCGATGAAACTTTTTATATAATATTGTGGAACTTGGAAAGGTTTAAAACTTAAGATTTCACAAAAAGGGTTAAAAGTACGTAGCCTTTGCTTCTGGACTAGCTGAGACAAAAAGTATATTTTAAATTATCTTACATTCTCAATAAATTTTTTGAGTTAAAAACTGTTATCATTCATGATCAAATCATTGGAATTAATTCTCGATCGTGAGATTGCTCATTAAAGAGTTAGTTTGTTCATGAGTTTAAGCTTCATGAGAACTATCGATTAGGTGAAATTCAAAAAAAAGTTAACCTCGGAAAGAGATGTAGTCTGGGGTCCTAATGAGGGGAAAAATAAAGAAAAAAATTTTAGGGATCGCGCCACTCCCTCGAAATTTGGAAATTATCGCTATTTTGGCGTTGATTTTAGAAAAATCCTAAAAATTAACGACTTAACTTATTCGAAATTTAAAATTTTTTCTTTATTTTTCCCCTCATTAGGACCCCAGACTACATCTCTTTCCGAGGTTAACTTTTTCAATTAAAAAAAAGCATGTTTTCACTCCACCCTACTATCGATATCTATGGTTTAACAACTGATAATGCCAAACTATGTCTGTTCAGTAAGGTTTGGCAAGTTCACATATTGACGCTTAAAAATTGGGGAAACTTACTTACAAAATAAATCCCTTCGCGAAGTTCATAGACCACTTGTGTTTAGTGCTGAAGCCCATCCCTGGTTAAATGGCTACGTCAATAAGCAGAATTGCGGTATTTAGAGCGCAGACAATCCTCAAGTCGTTAATGAATCACCATTTCATCCATTAAAATTGACTGTCTTATGCGCTTTACACGCTGGATATTTCAAATGTATCAGGTCGTCAGATATCAGATATAGAAGAATTAGCCCGAATACGCGACTATCCTCCGTTAATTGTCAAATGGCCGTTTGACCGGTCGATGGACTATAGAGAAAATTCGTTGTTCAACCGTACGCATGTGAAATAATCTTCCAACAAATTCAAGGCAAACATAAACTAACACTACTCCCTCTTTCCTCCGTCCAATACTCTTCTTTCCTATCGCTAACACAGTGCATTAGGGGGCAACTCTGAGTGTTAGTCAAAAAAGAAAAAGAGACGGCGACCCATATTTGGTGACAACTCTATTTCCAAAAGTGGTCCTGTTCTCTGGTCCCCCGTTCGTTCGATTGAAAGACTCTGAATTACTTTCAATGGGGCAATGTTATGTCTTTGATTTATAACGACAAACCAGCAACTCATAAAGCATTGGAAGTCACCATTGAAGCCGTACGGTCAGATTTATTGGAAAAACTAGTCAAAAATTGGACTGGTCGGATGGACCATGTAACTCGTAGCCACGACGAACAGTTACGAAAAATCTTTTTTAAAAAATAAATAAATATTTCTGTCTTGTATTACACTTAAAAATTCTCAAGCTCTTAAAAACATACTACATTACGCAACAAAAACAAAATTTTAATGAAAAACCACTGTTCGATTATAACGTACTGTGGTCCGCCAAAGTAAAAAGTCAATTTTTTTATAAGTATTTTTTTTTTTTTAATTTTTTTTCTAAATCCTTGTTTTTGATACAAATGATGATAATTTGAAAACGATTTTGTTCTTCATTAATTTCCATCATCCCAATTGTCGCCATCGGAGCATGAGAATCTTTTATGAATAAGGTAGAGATCACCCATGACAGATGAAAGAGATAACATTGTTCATATATTACTTGTGTGAGTGTAATATAATGTGAGATAAAAAATAAGATGTCTCGTGATGCGAGACTTTCCGTACCATCATTTTTCGAATTTTTGTCCAAACATTTTTGATTGAGGAATGTAAAATCATGGCGATATTGATTCTTGCCAACATATTTCAGTGCTTTGTAGAAATTCGCATACCTACCCCGTGAGTCATGGTAAAAGGAGCAATGGGGGAAAAAGTGTATTTATGCGTTAAACACAAAATTATGCACAACATGTGTGTATGTATTAATTCGAACCCTAGTGGAGGCGTTTCTGCAATGTCCCCAACAACAACAAAGCCATAAAATCCAGCCATCTTTCCTTACACACAAACAGAAAAAGAGATAAATTGAAAAAAGAAGGACACATACAAAAGCCTACCGAAAAAAAAACATTGGAAAAACAGGCACAAACACAAACTACTAATACTCGCACACACACACACACATACAATGAGTGTGCGAATGCGAATATTTGTGTGAGTAACTCATAGACAGACAATAGGTATATATAAATACATGTATACATATATTCGTATATAGAGAAAAGGATCCGTGACTACTATGTGTTTGTATGTATCTCTGTGTGTGTGTGTGTAGATGTGTGCTTATACTTTACAGAGCATTGACACATTACATTGAATTGTTCTGTTTGCTTAAGCCTGTCCCCCCCTTTCTATATCATGTGCCCTATGTGCCTAAGTGCGTTATGGGAGACGAGTGTGTGTGTCTGTGTGTTTACACACATGGCAAAGGTAGTCGAGGACATTGTTGTTTGGCCTAAAACTTTCCGGCATACGTTTAGTTTCTGTACGAACTACAGCTGTGTGCAAATATTGTCAAAAATGTTTACATTGACAGTGAAAATGAGTTCGGCTGGTACTTCCTCCCCCCTTCGCATTTCATCTTTTACCAGTTTTACCCTTGTAAGTTTTCTTCGCCCCATGCTTTCGTTTCAGTTAGCTGAGCAAAAGCTATTTGTTCGGATTACTTGTTAAAAAAAATCGTGTCTTTACTTCTACTGGGATATGCAAAATGTACACCTTTGACAAATTGGCATTAAGTTTACATTTCAAGGTAGTTTGTGACTGGGAGCGGTACAAACAAAAAACCAGAAAATGAGTAACGAAAAATGTACTGCCGCTGCCGAAAATCTTGGAATGCTCACGAAGAATTGATTTGGCTTGAATTGATTTTAAAATAGAAACAAATTGGATTTTACTCCCATAAAGTGTGAGCTATTTTATATCCTCTACTGAGAGGAGGGTATATATTTATAAAGGGTTTTCCAACAAGAGGTGTTATTTTGAATCACCCGGTACTTCGATAGATGTCACGTTTGTAGCTGTTATTATTTGGAAAAAAAATGGAAGCACCTTGTCGGGCCGCAATACAGAAATTGGTGGGAAAATTCGAGCTGTTGGGACAAGTTAGTGATGTGAAGATTAAAACGCGTGCACGTCACTCAAGAAAAACTGAGAATATTGCTGCTGTAGCCCAAAGTGTTGAAGAATACACAGGGTTGTCCATTCATCGTAGTTCTTCGGAATTGGGCATTCCACAAACGTCATTACACCTTTTTTTTCATAAAGACTTGGGTCGTCGGGCTTATAAAGTTCAGTTAACATAAGAACTCAAGTCGGCAGATCATCAACAACGTCGTGTCTTTGCTGATTAGGTCCTTTAAATGCATGAAAATGATCCGCAATTCCATTCAAAATCATCTTGACTGATGAGTCCCATTTCCACCTCGGTGGCTACAAGCTAAATTGTAGCATCTGAGACTCGGAAAACCCAAGAGTAATTGTTGAAAACACTCGCCGTCCTCAACGTGTGACTGTTTGGTGCGGTTTATGATCTGGCGGTGTCATTGGACCTTATTTTTTCCAAAATGAGGTTAGTTCATCAGTTAAGGTAAATGGATTGCGCCATCGAGAGATGATTAATGATTTTTTTCTGTTCGGAGTTGGGTGATATTGATCTGGACAACGTTTACTTTCAGCAAGATGGCGCTACATGCCACACAAGCAAAAATTCATTGCTCTCTTACGGGAAAAGTTTCCAGACCGTGTTATCTCTCGAAGAGGTGGTCACAATTGAGACCTTGCGGGCACGTAAAAGATAAGGTCTACGCCAACAGCCCAGCGTCGATGCAAGACCTCAACGATAGAAATCGTGAGTCTATCGAGGACATAGGGCAGCCACTTTGCGATTTGGTTATGGAAAATTTTATGAAAAAGATATGGTCCTGTAAGGGTGGCCGTGGTGGTCATTTGGCTGGTGTTGTTTTTCATTATTAACGGCATACCTTTCTCTTTATTATGAAATAGACATCCGATCATTTATCTCAAAAAATTCCATTTTCCTTTGAATACCAAAACAATACCTCTTGTTGGAAAACCCAGTATAAAAAATTCGCCACTTAACATACATGTTAACATACATGTAATAATACGAAAGGTAGTTAACTTTGGTTATATTTCTAAAATATAACCAATTGTCCTATTTCTAACATTAATACCTTTAAGTCACCCCCAAATCCTTCCCTTAAACCAGTTTTTTTTACAGAACTCAAAAGTTTTTTCTAGTAAGAAACTTTCTTTGCGATGGAATCATTTTCTGGACCACTGTGCATCGGAGTTTATGTGTTTTTTTTCGCCTGAATTTAAATTGTTTTGTTTTTATTTTTTGGAAAATTGTAAATATTTGTAAAATATTCTTAGACGTTCCCATAATTTTCCGTTTTGCTATCTGCTTTGTTGATTTTTTTCTTTCCTACCATTCATATCGATTTGCGCGAGTTTGGTACTTATTTAAGACCCATGGTTTTTGGTGAAATAATCTTTAAATTACCTGTAGCTTATTATAATGCTACACGCTTTCAACGAAAGCAATTTGGCCCGCCCTAATGTACACGGTACATTCTATAGGGAGTTGGAGTATTGCACTACAATGCCTTTAAAGTGCCTTTGTTTTAATAACTGTGTTCGATTTTCTTCAAAGTTGGACAATTTGTTTACCCATGTTAACAAACTGTTCCCGATTTGTATTAACTTTCTTTACTTTCTTCTTTACGTTTCTCCCCTCAATTCATTGTTAGAGTTTTTTTTTATTCTCTGCTTGGAATCAGGTGCCCAAAAAAGCTATCCTAAAATAGTGGCGTGTTGTCTTTTGTTATGCTAAACTTTTGCCAAACTCCAGAAGATGATGGGGTTTCTTTTACGTTTTTCCAATGAATACTAAACACGATTCAGTAATATTCAATTAGTTTCTAAAACTTGCTATGTAAAACAATGAAGGAAGAAGTAGAAGTGCTATTTTAATCAACAGTTTCGCAGTTTCTAGCTGAAGTTTGATCTAGCGTAAGTCTGGCAGATTCTTTGAAGACTTTTAAGTAAATTCATAACAATAAACCTTTTTGTAATATCCATGAATTTACGAAACTCTTCATTGGAATAATGGGGCGTTTTTAATGAAGAATGTTTGAAAGGTAATATGGTCCGTTTGTCCACATTTTTGGCTTGACCATATTTAAATCGACTTACAAAATATTTTTGTAAATTTTCTTAATAATGGAAATAGGCAGCTACGAATTCCGGAATTATATTTTTAAAAAAAATCCAAATTATAATCTTCAAGATTTATGTTTAATGTCACGTCTAGGCGCCCCGGTAGGCGAGTTGGTAGCGTGCTTGCCTATCAGCGTGGGGGTTGTGGGTTCGATTCCCACCAGAGGCTTTGGTCTGTCGCTGCAAAAATCTAAACATATGGTCTTTGTCACCCGGTTTACCCTTAATTTACCCAAAATTAGAATATAAATTTACTTTGTATTGTAATTAATAATAAATAAATAACTAAAAAAAAATAATGTCACGTCTACTAAACATTTGTAAAATTCCTTTCAAAGCGGACTAGCCAGTTCGAAATATCGAAATGATTTCCAAACAAATTCCATATTCACAATGGAGGCAGGCGTTGACTAATTTCTAATGTGTACGTTTTCCCGAATTATCATTTCATATCAATCTTATTATTCTCAATAAATTTCGTAAATTATGTTTGATACTTTTTGCAAACCGACATTGAATTTACAACATTCCTCATATTTTTCGCAAATCGTCACAGTGGGGGAATTCGAAAAATATTTGGAAATAAATCTGCCATTCGCAATTGGTATATCCGATTATAGAGAAAATTGACACAATCCTAGCTGAAGTCTGTTCGAGTTTAAGTCCGGAAAATATCCTCAGGTGGGTTCACCCACAGAAGAGCTAGAGGGATACCTCGGATCTAAAAGAAAAAAATGGAAATTCCGCCAAATTAAAATTAAATTGTGCGTGAGTAGACATTAATACTCAAGCAAAAACAGTAACGATAAAATTACTTAACATTGATTACCCCTGATGATGATGGACGAATACAACCGAATTATTGGGAAAAATTAAAAATAAATTGTTTTTATATGACCTCAAGCCGAATAATATAAAAATATCAACATAGGTCAACAATACATAACCACATCATTGTGAGTGTATGTTCTGGTAAACGAAATCTCAACATTAAACAAAATGTGGGATTTTAATTAAAACAATCCCGAAATGGAGAGGAAAATCCCCAAAATTTAGATTTTTTTTTTTGGAATTTGAGTTTCTACAATTCGGGAGGGACGCTGAACTGATTAGTGAAAATTGTTAAGAAGACAATTGTGGTTCATATTGGGTATTTCCATTAAAAAAAAGTTTGAATTCGGTGAGTACTGGGGCAAAGTATTAGGGTAACCTAGATTGTTTCTGTTAAATTCGTCTACGTTTCGTTATGTTTCAGAAAGTTAAAGATTTTTCATGTTCCGAGAAAAACATGTATAAACAAAAGTTTGTTGGCGGCTTTTTAGCTATTTTCAAGTTCCCACGACTATAAAATTTGGCCTATTAAAGATATTGTGCTGATGTCTTTATCGGGTTTCTTAAAAATTTTGTTTCGAAAGTATCTACCTTTATTTGATTGAAATCCCACTTCATATAGTTTAGTTATACTCGAAAAACTGAATTGAGAATTTTTTGGCGTTAAATGCACATATCTCACGTTCTCATTGAACACAAATTAAAAATATAAATTTCTTTTTTTTTGATAAGTCTTAACCACCGCCCTATTCATGTAAAATATTAGGCATATTGGGGGAAATTTAAATTTAAATTTGAGAACCGACGATTTCTACTTTGTACCTTTGGGTCCATCTTAAGGTCGCACCCACTTTAGCTGGACTCGCGTGAAATTCCAAATTGCAGATTTATTTCAAAAAACATTTTCGAATTCTCTCACCGTGTAACATCAGACGATGTCAGACCTTCTGTCATAATTAAAAAAAAAAAAATGTAAATAAACACACTCGCCACGAACTTGACATAGAATGCTATCAATTTTTATTTACACAAACGATTCAAATTAAAAACTCATTAGCAAACGTACAAAATATGACAGATGTCTAATTAAACAAAACAGTTTCCATGGAATTTATAATTCATGTCAATTCTTTATTTTATAATATTAATGTTCAGGCTAGGACAGAACTAATTAAGCATGAACAATTTAATAGCTTTAAATAAAATTTGTTTATGAAAATCTTGGAGATTTCATTGTGAAAACTGCAGACTATATTTCACTTTATTTCGCTTGGCATTTATGTTGGCTATGGTAAATTTACTTAAGTTTAATTTGTTTCGCATCCATCCAAAGAACAGCCAGCTCAAAGTTAGACTTTCGAATAAAGTTACGACGAGTATTTTGTAGTTTTCCATTGGGGGTATTCACAATATGTAGCAAAGTGCTGTAGTAAAAGCTGAAAAATAGTGAGAGATTGATGTCCTCAGAATGTGAATGACTGTACTATTTAACAAAAAGTGAACAGAACAGAACGAAACGAAACGAAACGGAGCACAATGAACAGAGCAAAATAAACGCTAAACAATAACTGAAGTTTAACAGCATAAAACAATGAAAAATAATTTATAAACTTTTTTTTTTTAAAAAAACAAAACAACAATCAACACAAACACATTTTAGCGCAACTTTTAACAAAAAGGGGGGGGGGATACAAAACATGTTTCCCTGGGATGGTGGAGATTGCAGCAGCATCGTCTGTTGATCTTCATGGTGAATGGTAAGCGTTGCCTTCACCCAATACGAGTTCATGAATCAATTGCATGTCTGCCAGGTCAAATGGCGGGGATTAGAGAAAATTGCAAAGCAGATGTGTGAATAAAGTGAAATTTTTCATAAATAATGTACCATTTTAATTGCATTAAACTTATATAAGAAAATGCAAATGAAAATTTCATCAAAATCGGGTCCAAGGGTTTAGGATGTCATAAGACCCATATATACATACATCCATTTAGATAGAGCTTTGACATGGGAATTTGCATCTGGCTTAATATCATAACAGCAACACGAAATAAGGAATTTTAGAGATGTAAGTATACGATTTCTAAATTGGGCGTGTACCAGAAGAGCGTGACTAGTGTTTCAATATTTTCTTTGCAGGCATTACAATATACGGGCTTTGGTTACGATTGTGTTGGACGTAGTAATAATATTAACCTATATGTCACGTTTCAAAGTTATCTTGACATGCTGACAGAGAATTAAACAGACATGGCTTAAACTACTTACATGTGACTACTTATTCAATGCACCGGGATTTTGACAATGTCATAGCAGCTAGGAAAAAAACGCTTGCAGGAAGATTATTCCACATACGAACAGTTAGGCTGAAGAACGAATTTTCTCTATAGTCCGTCATATGCTCGTTGGAATGGACCCCATCTATAACAACTCGTATGGTGCGATCTCTGAGAAAACTGCTTATAAATCGAGAGAAGGTATTACAATAAGTTTTGATATGAGTGCCAGAACGCCTATTGAACGCCTTGGAAATATCCAGATCCACGACCTTGCTTTCACCAAGGCGGTGAATTGCTCGACTTCATCGTTCCAAACTGTCGATCATTCAGAAGGCACTTGGACTCTAGATACTTAACTAGATGGTGGTTGTCCATCGAGGTATTCAAAGAAAAAATAAATTTGTTGAGATAAATTATCGGATGTTTATTTCATAACTAGTAAGTTGTAATGCGCCTATGGCCCCCGTTGAAATATGGAAAAAAAATTTTGTTGAAAAAAAAAAAAAATTTTCTTGAAAAAAAAAATTTTTGTTCAAAAAAAAATTTGTTAAAAAAAAAAATTTTGGTGGAAAAAAAAAATTTTGTTGAAAAAAAATATTTTGTGGAAAAAAAAAATTTTGTTGAAAAAAAAAAAATTTGTAAAAAAAAAATTTTGTTGAAAAAAAAAATTTTGTAAAAAAAAAAATTTTTGAAAAAAAAATTTTCTAAAAAAAAAAAATTCTAAAAAAAAAAATTTCTAACAAAAAAAATTTGGGGAAAACACAATTTCTGTACAAAAAAAAAATATTATTTTTTTTATTATTATTATTTATAGAAAATTATATGTAGAATGCCTATTTAAATTCCTACGTACTGCGTGACAGAGTCAGTGAATCAGTGTATCAGTGAATCAGTGTCGAGGGTAAATATATATTAAGATAATAAAGGGGAAGACATGCCGTTAACAACGAAAAACATCATCAGCCAAATCACCACCACGACCACGCTTACAGGACCAAATCCTTTTCATGAAATTTTCCATAACCAAATCGCAAAGTGGCTGCCCTATGTCCACGATAGCCTCACGATTTCTATCGTTGATGGCTTGAATCGACGCTGGGCTGTTGGCGTAGACCTTATCTTTCACGTGGCCCAAAGGAAGAAGTCACAAGGCGTTAAATCACAAGATCTCGGTGGCCAATTGTGATCACCTCTTCGAGAGATAACACGGTCCGGAAACTTTTCCCGTAAAAGAGCAATGGTTTCGTTGCTTGTGTGGCACGTAGCGCCGTCTTATTGAAAGTAAACCTTGTCCAGATCAATATCATCCAACTCCGACAAAAATTAATAATAATCTCTCGATAGCGGAATCCATTCACCCCAACTGTTGATCCAACCTCATTTTCGAAAAAGTAAGGTCCAATGACCCCGCCGGACCATAAACCGCCACAAACAGTCACACGTTGAGGATGGCGAGGCTTTTCAATAATTACCCTTGGGTTTTCCGAGCCACAGATGCTACAATTTAGCTTGTAACCACCGAGGTGGAAATGGGACTCATCAGTCAAGATGATTTTGAATGGGATTCCGTATCAATTTCATGTATTTAAGACCCAAGTCTTTTTTTTTACTAACACTCAGTGTATTCCCCCTATGAATGCAATGCACTGTGTTAGCGATGGGAAAGAAGGGTATTGGAGGGAGGAAAGAGGGAGTAGTTTTTGCTGATGTTTGCCTTGAATTTGACAATGTCATAGCAGGCAGGAAACACATTTGCTGGAATATTATTCCACATACGAACGGTTCGGCTAAAGAACAAAATACGGTGTAATGACGTTTGTGGAATGCCCAACTCCAAAGAACGACGAGGAATGGACAAACCTGGGTTGTCTTCAACACTTTGGGCTACAGCAGCAATATTCTCAGTTGTTCTTGAGCGATGTGCACGGGTTTTATTCTTCACATCACTAACGTGTCCCAACAGCTCAATTTCGGTATTGCGGTCCGTCAAGGTGATTCACGACGATCCCATAATGCTTTATTTTTGCGAACTGTGACTGCAAGATTTTCACCATTTTTTCAGTGAATTTTAATAATTTCAATGTATCGTTCCGTTTTTTGTAATGACGTAGTTTCTACTTGTCAAATGTCAATGAATAAAAGCTTCAAAAATGACTGCTTCCGAAATATCCGGTGATTCAAAATAACACCTTCTTGCTGGAAACCGCTTTACCAACCGGGCCTGTAGTTTTATTTACATTGAGATCTGCAAGTACTCTTTTAACTTCACGTCGTCGGAAAAATATCTAAGGCAACGGGTCAGTAAATATCTCGCCATCGTTAACAAGAGTTGGAATAGAGGACACTTTATAGTGGCAGTTTTCCACCTCGTAACTGCTGACGACTTTACGAGTAAGAAAGTAGTGTCTAAGCCATATACAATGCTCGTTAAGAGTCGGCTTTAAACAGTACGAGTAGTCCCCGGTCAGTGAGTATAGAAATTATATCGTGCTCAGCTCACTGATTGTCCGTCTGTTAATTCGCAGAATTTTAAGGAAAATAAGTATCTTTTGAGATCAGTAAGATGATAATAACCGAACTTCATGTTTACATCCCTTCATCTCAATTTCCCAACATTCGTATAATTTCATCGCTCTTTGGAATATTTCTATTACATATCTCCAGACAAACAAGTGTAACTGAGCTGAGTGATTGTGGCATTTAACTGAATTTAGTGTGAGTATTCGACCCCTAGTGACTCAAATGTGCTTTCAAATTGCTGTGGAAATATCCCATTTCGATTCGAAACAAAGACTGTGTGTGCATATCTTGAAGATTGAACAGACCTTTGGTATCTCTGTGAGATAAAGCTGCCGACGTTTTCCTTTCATTTCGCTACACTTCTCTACTACTTCCTTTTTAATCAGCAACAATGTGTGAAATAAACACAAAATTCAGTACTCGTAGAAGCAAAACAACAGAAAATCCGTCATAAAAAACAACAAAACATAAAGCGGCAGCATCAGCAGCTAATAAAGACGTCAGATTTTACGGCTTTAAGCTTTGCCAAATAGTTTCTTAGTCACTTTGGAGCAGGAATGAAAACATAACAACCCAACACAAACTGGCAAAATGAAAAGTGCCCGCATTCACGAAGGCACATTCAATGTAAATTGCATCATAAAAGAAAAATGCGTTCCCCTCTTCCATGGTGATATTAACAGTACCATCCGTGTCATGTCCATTCCAGAGGGTAGTGTGGGGAGGAGCCATGAGACATCCTTTCGTCTTAATACATTCTTAAGTAAATCTTTTCATCGCTCGCAGATACCGTCAATGCCGACGTCTTAAGTGCCTTAACCAATTCACTTTCCTCGCAATGTGGATTTTTTGGGTTGGTTAAAGCGCTAAACTGAAGGAGACACGAGTACATCCAGCAACGGACATAAACTCAGCGACAACAAGAGAAGTTTCGACAACTGCACTAAATGGGAAATGTTATAAATTTCCTCCAGAAAAACACAACGAAAAGCACAAAACCTTCTTTGAAGCCTTGCACCAACTTGTCCATGGAACAACGCCACACACTCCTGCAGTCTCCATGAAACGAAGACAAAGCACTGCAAATGGGTGGGGGACCAAAAAAGAAAAGAGGCATACAACGAACTATGCATAATCGATTGAAAACATCTGTCGTTGACAGAGCAATAAGAATGACTGCGAAAATGGAACGTTTAAAAAAAGGAAACGGCGCAACTAATAACAGCAGGCACAAAGCAAGTCTGCTGGCCAAGGATAATCCAGCCCGGACAGGGCACACAACGAAGCGAAGACTTAGCTTGTATGCAGCAAACAGATTAGATTGCGATAGTCCGGCAACATTTCTTGGCATCCGTCGATGGATGGTCGTCTCTCTTACATTCTCAAACTTTTTAAAACTTCTTATTTCTTTAATCACCCAAATTAGTTTTGAAGTCATTTCGTTTTCCTTGTACAACCTTATGCGTTTGAGCAGATTGAAACTTGGCTTTTAAATTTTTTAAATTTGTCGAGCAAAAAATTTGATGGCGCAAATCCTTTATAATGAGTAGGGGAAAATCCTAAATTATGTGGGGTCCTGTTGCGGTAGGTAGTGTGTAAAGTAAGTAAACCCAACTCCAATCCTGGTAAGACCATCAAAAATTTTTCAGGGGCTGTTTTCCACCTAGTAAGAGAGTAATCTGTAAGCCATGTGAGACTTCTCTAGAAAAGCATTAGCCGTACGGATCCGGCTTGAAACAGTACCTGCCGGTCACTGAGTATACAAATTAAATCGTGCACAACTCACTGAATCGAGGGAAGTTCGCAGTCTAAATATGCCGTAGCAATTCTATGTTTCTTTAGTATTATTCAAATACTCAGAGAGTAATAGTAACATTCAACTACTCCCTCTTATGTAAGAAAACAATAAAGTATTTGCTGTCAAACAATTTGTGATAAATAATTGATTACAATTGCAAATAATCTAAAAGTAATCAAGATTAAGGAAACTTATCGTAGCCCCACTTATACGAAAGTGAGGGGCCCTAGGATCTCATAAGTCTCTCTGTGGACCCTGTAATGCTAAATCTATTATTTCTTGCATATTTGGCATTCTGGCTCAATTTCATTTCATTTGATTACCCAGAATTATACGTAAGGATGTGTATACGTTTTTAGGGCTCCTTGGACTCGAGCGCCCTTAATCATGAGTTTTCCAAAAATATGTGCCCATTCTCGACAGGACGGCATATATATATTTTTAATTTCCGTCAAGCCATCTGAACTGCAATTCAGCCAAGTAATCTTAACTTATACCTTTTTCTGTTTCCAGATACATATGCGCCAACATATAGGCGAAACGCCATTACATTATTAAACCTATCGGGGTGTTGGTAAAAAAAATATACATATATTTTCAAAAATTTTGATTTATAACATAAAAAACTTCTAAATAAATAAATTTAGATAACGGTTTTATATAGAAATATTATTCCCATAAAACAAACACTACACCCCCGTATTCATAAAAACCAACTTTATTATGAATAATGTGTGCAAATTGTTTTTGTATTTTCAAACATCTTTCTTAACAAAGCTGTTCGAAATTTTTATAAATTGGGGAACAGTTTGGTCCGTCTCTCCACACAATTCTTTGTCAATAATACTTTTTCATGTTTTTTTAACTTACACTCAGGGGATGCCCCCTATGAATGCAATGCACTGTGTTTTGCAATCAGAAATAAGGGTATTGGAATGAGGAAAAATTGTACTTTCTCTGTCCACAACAATACATATACACAGAAAAAAAAGACAACCAAAAAATTTTAATGAAAATATTTGTACAAGAATTTCATCACTTCTCAATGAAACTTTTCGTTAATATGCTAAAAAATTTGTCAAATATTGAAACGAAGTTTGATGAAATGTATCAACAAAACAATTCATCAAATATTTGGATATTTTTAATGAATTTTTTTGTTGATCCCATTTATCAAATTTCGTTTTAATATTGATACATTTTTAGCATATTTACGAAAAATGTTATCAAATGTTGAAAGAAATTTCATAAATTGAATCGACAACAAATTTTATATTTTTTATGATTTCTATTTTGGTTATCTAATTTATAAAATTTCTTTTAATATTACATACATTTTTTCGTAAATATGATAAGCAATTTACCAAATATTAAACAAAATTTAAAAAATTATAATATTTTTCGATCTATTTTATTAAATTTCGTTTCAATATTTAAATTTTTTTTCACAAATATGCGAAAAAAAAGAAATTTGATAATTGTTGATGAAAAAATTTATTGTTAATTTCAAAAATTGCATAATTCTAATTGATTGAACCGTTTTAACAATGAAATCATTTCTGACAAAAATGTTAGAAAAAAACAAATTGTAAAAAGACTTATTCATTTCTATTAAATTTACTCTGGGCTTGGTTGTATTTGTTTCATATGTAACTAAGAATATCAAATCAAGAATAATTTATGTGTACAACTTTGAGCTGAACAACCTCCAAAAAGCTACAACTGCATCAACACATCAACATGCATACATACAAAATAAATACATACATACTAAAAAATGAGTTTCTCACCCACAGAAATGATCTTATCTTCTCTCTCCTCTCAACGTTAAATAACATTCAATAAACGACCTAAAATTGTTTTGTAGATATACAAATATTTTTGATAAACAACCTACAAATTATTTTGTTGAATGTGAATGTTTTCATCAAAAATATTTTTAATGATCGACATAAAATTTTTTTTTGTATATATGAAACTTTCTTCATCAAAAATATTTTTGATAAACAGTATACGAATATTTTCTTTAAGTTGACAAATTGTTTTATCACAGGATTTTCAATGAATTTTTTGTTTGAATTCGTGAATATTTTCATTGAATCGAAAAATTATTTTTTTCTGTGTACTCTCATACTCACATACTCCTAACTTAATGCATTAGTTTTTTCCATTTTGTCCCTTTCACAAATTAAGTTCATTTCTCTTAGTGCAAAGTTATGTGGACATGTATTTTATATGCAACAAATTTCCGTTGTCGAACAAAAACCTCACTATTGTTCTGTTCCATTTTTGATTAGTTAAAGGGACATATTTTTCCCCGTATGATGCAGGTTTTATCCACATTTAATTCAAATTTTCAAAAAAAAAAAAAAAAAAAAAAAAAAAAGAGCGGAAGCCTGTGCTGCATTCTCATCGAATTTCATGATGAAACCTTTAGGCTAATATTGTTTCCAACATTCAATTTAAACATATTGTTGCAATTGAATGCGGCTTTGATTGAACAGTTTTTGAATATTTTAGAAATTTCAAATTAAATGTGCAAATATTGGACAACATACTAAAACTTGCATATTCCACTCAGACAGAGTTTGTACAAACAAATCTGAACATGTGTACGCACACATTTAGTTGTTTGCATATGCGTGAGAGTTGTCATTCAAAGGGTAGCAAGCATTGGCGAGTCACAGGCATGGAATACATTTTAATTTAAAATGTTTTAAAAAAAAACTGCTTTATTGCAATTAGTATTAATTTAGACCGGCTGTGAGTGAAAACCATACATGGATGTAAATTTATGCCAACGTCTGTCCATTCGATCATTCCATCGACATAGACAGTGTACGTCGGGATGTTCCAATGAATTTTGGTTTATGTCCAATCAAACAATCAATTTAATTTGATACGTGAAATTCAATTTCGTTAATTGCATTTGGACCACCACCACCAGCACTGGCAATGGATCCTGTGTGTTCGATTATGCGGTTGATTATTTCTCGTTTTTGTTTTCTATTATCCATTGCCACATTTGTTTAGATCAAACTCCAGCTGGAGTCTACTGAAATGCCAGACATATGTTCGGTCAATATGGGGAAACGTTAATCGCTGGCAAAGGTTTGCCTATTCACATGTCGAGTTCCATCATCATTTGAATGTGGCCGATGGAAAATTGAATTTTAATGAATTGATTAGATTGTGGACAAAACAGACACCAAGTGATTTATGAGAGCCATTGTAGAGCAATGCTACTGAAAATGGATATCTGGTAAATGGTGAATCGTGAATTCCGATATGGAAGTACCAACATGGGAGTCATTTTTCACATACTTTGTATTATTGTTATTTCAAAAACGGTGGGGGGGGGGGGTGTTTATTCAGAACTTAAGCATTCAACTTTAAATACATTCAAATAATAAAAACCTTGTTGTTTAATTTCAAATAATTCCATTTTATTATTGAAATTCGTACTCTGTGGGAGAAAAGCTCAATGTTGGTATTTGGTCGGCTGATTCAATTGAGAGTAAAATAGCGACCATCATCACCCTTGCAGAAGTATGGTCCGGTGATACCGACGCACTGTGGTTCAGAATTTAATTAAAATGGACACAAGTTCAAATTTTCTTTTAGGAATCTACATATTACACTGAGCATAATACTGAATTGTATTGAACACTTGTTCACATTATTTTACATCTAAGCTTATATTTACCAAACGAACTGAGCCTTCAACCATAAAATATTCCATACATAGGTTTGAAGTTTCTATACAAATACTTTTCATTTATTTAAATGTAAAGATTTCAAATGTTAACATTTATTACTTGTGGTTTTTAACAAACAAAACTGTCTACTAATGTTTCAAACATAACGAAGTTGAAAAAAAAAATGTTCTTCTTAAATTGCCAACAATTTAACATATTTTATATTTTTATTACAAAAAATGTACATACATACATTCGAATGTATGATTGTGAAGTGTGGGTCGCATTTATATGATTTCATTTATTGCCAATATATATTTCATATATTTTTATGGGCCATTCCATGACAAATGGGAAAGTGACCATCGAATGTGACGATTCCGTGGTTCTATAGATCATTAAATAGTCAAAGAAAATAGGTATGAGCCAAAGGTGAAGGTAATCTAAATCACAAACCACGTGTGAATGGGAATTATTCGCATCATATTGAACATTTGTGAAAAAACAATTTAGTATTATCTTTCTCATTCGAATAAAATAAGACTGCATACGAAGACTGTTACGAATTTCCGTTTTCGCATATGCAATTTATCATCAAAATTTTATATTTCAGTATTAGTTTCGTATTCGCGCTCTGTAAAAGAAGACGACGAAGATATTGGGGAAAATAAATGCTGGTAGGCCTGGATGAGTTGACCTTTGTGAAAAATACACCTTTGCTAAGCACAATGAAATGGGTGTATTGGGAAAGTTCCGTGCAAAACATACAGAATAATATTTTCGCATGCACTTATAATCTAACCTAACCTTGGCTCCCTGGATGGTGCGACGTAATTCGCGAATAACACCCCATGTAAAAGATGGTTAGAAATTGGGTAATATTTTTGTGAAATTCTGAGGTACAAAAATGGTAAAACTTTTTTTAAATGTGCATATTTTAATTGTTTTTAAGTAAAATAAAATAAATAGTTTTTATAAATAATCAAATAAATTTTAAAAAATGTATCACTAAATTTTCTTTGATATTTACCTTCAGTGTCTTTTAATCTAAAATAATAAACAAATTTAAGCCAAAAACTGTTTTTTAAAATTATTTAATATATTTTTTTTAATTATTTATTATTATTTTTTTTTTTTTTTAAATTATTTGGGTATTAGTTTGACGTGAGGCATGATCATTGTATTTTTATTATTTTGTTCCCAATATTTCGGTAGAGTTTTTTATGTCATAAAAATTCTGAAATGGCAGAAACTGGCAGTTTTCAATAATTTAATTTAGTTTAATTAAAATTCATGGAGTACTGTTAATTTTGTTTATATTATTTTTTGAGGCCTAGTTTGTGGTAAATTAAAATAAATGGTTGTAGTAAATTTTAAAAAAATTATTACTAAATTTTATTCAACATTTGCCACTGGTGTATTTTACTATGAATGCCAATTTCGGAATTATAAACAAAATTTAAGTCAAAACTATTTTTTTCTTTTTGGTAATTTTTCTTAAAATTATTGTGGTTTTAGTTTGACGTAAGGTTGTGGACAAAAGGATGTTATTGTTTTTTGTATTTTTGTTTTTAATAACTTTTCCAATATTTCGGTTGTGTTTTTTTGATCATAAAAACTCTAAAATGGCAGTTTTCAATTATTTAATTAAGTTTAATTAAAATTGATGGAGGAATATTGCATAAAATAAAATAAATTGTTGCAGTAAATTTTAAAAAATCTATAACTAAATTTTCTTTTACATTTGCCGCTGGTTCGATTTTAATGGGAATGACAGTTTCGGACTTATACAAAAAATTTAAGCCATTTTTGGTATTTTTTTGAATTTATGTGGTTTTTGGTTTGGGTATGGTCATGGAAAAGCAATGTCGAGGTTTTTGTATTTTTATATTATTAATTTTGTCCAACATTTCGGTTGCCTTTTTTTATGACTTAAAAATTTCAGAATGGCAGCAAGTGACAATTTTTAATAATTTAACTTATTTTAATTTAAATCGATGAATAACTTTGACATGTTAATATTTTTTAAATATTTGTTTTATTGTTTTTTTAGGAGACCCAGTTTATCGTAAAATAAGAAAAGTTGTTGCAATAATTTTAAAAAATGGATCACAAAATTTTCTTTAATATTTAATATATCGGAGATTGATTTTAGTTGGCGTAAGGTCATGGAAAAACGATGCTGTAATTTTTTGTATTTTTTTATATAAATTTTCCACTTTTTTTATGTCATACAAATTCGAAAATGGCAGAAACTGGCAGTTCTGAACAATTTAATTTAGTTTAATTGAAATCGTAGAAATCGTTGCATGTTAATTTTATTTAGATAATTTTCTCGAGGCCTAGATTGTCGTAAACCAAAATAAATTGTTGCAATGAATTTTAAAAAAAATTTATCACTATTTTCGTTTCCTAGTGTTAAATTGATAAACTTTAATTATCGTCCGAAATACAAACCCACTCAGATGTTTTCAGTTTTTCCAAATTAAAAACCCCTAACACATCACTCGAAATATTATTCCACTAGCCGTTGAATGTCCCATATATATATGAAAAGATATAAATATTAACTACATACTTATGGCCGAAATATTTATGTATGTCTACAAATGTGTGAATACTTTACCGTTGTACTTATGAATATATTATATACATACACATGCTTATGTACACACCTACATATGTACAATAAGTTCATATTAATAATTTTGGCCTTAAAATACACATATATATATTTATTTATGTATGTGTTGGCATGTCAACAACCTTGCAGGTGATTGTGAAAAAAATAACAACAACATCATCATCATCATCATCAAAATGCGAATAACTTTTGCGAATGTGTTTGTTCTGCCATGTGAGTGTATTTGTGAACAGTAATTTTTGCCAAAATACGTTAAGATTTATGTCTTCCGAACGATAAAGTTTGTCCTTCTCTCATTTGTTTTGTATTCATGTTTTTGCTGTTGTTGTTGTTGCTGTTGTACATATTTGTCCTGTTCAATATGTAGCCATTTGCTGGAAACATAAAACTCATACAGTGGGGAGCAAAACCGAGTGCATGTTTACCACTTTTGCAATTTATTTCAAATAAAAACCGTATCGTTAGTCCAATTGTTACAAAATTTGGAACACATATACCTTATTAGTTTACAAACAGAACACCGCCAAAAAGTTTATGAATAAGTAAGGAAAGCTAATAAGAAAACGCAGCAATAATAAGATGACCGTATGCACTCAGTTTTGCACTTTATAGTGCAAACACAATAATACATTCTCAGTCGGAGAGAGATGGTTAAAAATGTACCGCTAACAGTTATTTCGGGTGATAAATTCTGTTTTCATGCTAAATAAGCCTATTGTTCTCATTTGTAATTGATATTTGTTGTGAAAGCACGCGAAAATAGGTACAAATTAAATTGAGGTCGTCAATATTAAAAAATGAGGAAAATTTCAGAAACAATTGAAAATAATATTGTTGTAATGACTCAGAATGGTTATTCTTCGCGAAGAATAGCTCAACAGCTTAATATTAGCCAAAGAACCGTCATTGCCGCTCGAAAACGACGAAAAATTTTTCCGGCGCCTAACCTGGGAGGACGCCCAAGATTATTAAAGAACGCGGATGCACGTCTTATGATAAGAGAACTGAAGAAGAAAGACTCTAGAACACCAAAACAAGCCGCAGCTGCCATTAACAAACCTGTTAGCGCATGGACCGCTCGGAGAGCATTACAGAGAATTGGGTTCGTGGCAGCAGTTAAGAAAAAAAAACCAGCTTTGTCTGACAAAAACGTAAAGAAACGGTTGGAATTTTGTAAGGCACACGTAAATTGGAGTGTTGATGATTGGAAACGTGTTATATGGTCAGATGAAACAAAAATTAACCGTTTTCAATCCGATGGAAAAGAGTATTACTGGGGGCGACCTAATGAAAGTATTCAAAAACACCAAGTCAAGTAAACCGTTAAACATGGAGGAGGAAGCTTAATGGTATGGGGTTGCTTTACTTGGTGGCACACTTGGCCGCTGGTAAAAATTGAGGGCATAATGAAAAAAGAAGACTACCTTCATATTTTGAAGACAAATTTGCCGGATTTTGTAGAGGTGAGTGCTTACCCTGAGGAGGAGGTTGTGTTTCAGCAAGACGGCGATCCCAAGCACACTTCCAAAATAGTGAAAAAATGGTTGTCGGAACAAAAATTTAAGCTTCTAGAATGGCCGGCACAAAGCCCCGACCTCAACCCAATTGAAAATTTATGGGCTATAGTCAAAAGGCGCCTGGGGTTACATCAACGTGCACCAAAAAATATTGACGAGCTATGGAGCCGAGTTCAGAAAGAATGGGCGGATATTCCAAATGAAATTATCGAAAACTTGGTAGAAAGTATGCCCAGACGAGTAAAAAGTGTTATTAAAAACAAAGGACTATGGACTAAATACTGAAATACCTGCTTCTGAATGTATTATCGATAAAGTGCAAAACTGAGTGCATCCAGTCATCAATCTTTTTTACCTTTGTGTATTCACTAGAATAAGTATATATCTTTTTTGAACATATTTTTTTGTTTGACAATAATAAAAGTATATTTCCTGAAAATTTTGTAACGTTTGGACTAATGATACGGGTTTTATTTAATATAAACTGCAAAAGTGGTAAACATGCACTCGGTTTTGCTCCCCACTGTATATTGTCATAACTTTATTTTTTGGTTTTGCCCCCACCACTGTTGGCTTTTACTCTGTGGTACTTGTGTCAGCGTGTTAGTGTCAACGCCGTTTCTCTTGAATGTGGCAAAGCCAGGTAGCTGAATGTGAAAAGCTTAGTGAGTTTCAGCCCTCCCTTTTAGCCCTCCTACAGGGCTTAGATGGGAATATGGGAATTTTGAAAGGGATTGAGTTGATCCAAACAGTAGAATGAGTTGGCCAAATCGAGTGGTGTGCATTTCAAAAAATATTAATGGCAAACAGTGTTTTGAAATGTTGCTACTTAAGAACGGCGACTTTGAAATAATATTTACCGTGCTGAGCTGGCATTAGAGTATAATTCTACTGGCATCAGTCCTAAATAAGCATTGGTATTTTACTATTTTTTTTTTCAGACCATATGGTTTTATTTTTGCACCGCAGACCAAATCCTCTGGAAATCGATTCCACAACCCCCACGCTGATAGGTAAGCACACTACCAACTCGCCTACCGGGACAACTACACAAAACTCATGCTAGAACATTTTAATAGAATATCAACTCGCCTGCCCGGACCTCATTTTTCTATTTGTTTTTTTCAACCAATTTTGAAATCTAGCTTTAAAGGGTACTGTAGCATGTCCGCTCAGTTCTCCATCAATTACACAGGATAACAAAAATGTTCCTTTTTTGTAATAAATAACCATTAGGCTGTTCCAAGGAACTAAAGGGTGTTTTTTATTGAGGTATAGAACTTCGAATTGAAATAAAACACAAGAAAATCGTTTTAATGTCCATCAATTTGGCTTTATTGGAAGGATAATTTTATGCCATTAATGTTTAAATATGATTTCGGGCATGTGGCCGCCGCGGCTGGCTCGAATAAAGCCAATTCTACAGGTCCAATTTTCAACCACTTGTTGGAACCACAACTCATCCACATTCATGCCATCCAATTCGGGAACAAAATAGTCGGTTATCATGGCTCTATACCGGTCTCCATTAACGGTAACTGACTCTCCAGCATTATTTCGGAAGAAGTATGGCCCAATGACTCCACCAGCCCATAGAGCACACCAAACAGTCAGTTTTTGTGGATGTAATGGCATAAAATGGACGGAGCTTGCGGTGAACTTCGCGATCTGAACCAATACTTTCGAAATAAATTTGCACGATTTGCAAGCGTTGTTCTTTTGTCTACCTGTTCATGATGAAATGGCAAACCAAACTAAATATTAATCACTTGACAGCTGACAAAATGGCCGCCAGTTAAAAAAGTTGTTAAAGTTAAAGTTGTATACCCCAATAAAAAACACCCTTTAGGATTCCCCTGAATACAAAAATGGTCTACATTTTTTTCTGTGGTTAGGAGTTTAAATCAAATGACACAATAAATTTTTTTGAATGCACATTTTAGATTTTGAGGTTTTGACACCAAATTGTTACTTTATTAATGCTGATCCGATCTGCCTAAACTTTTTTTTTGGAAATAATGTATCGTTACTTTTTTTTAGCAAAAACAAGAAACATTGTGGAAGTTTTTTTTTAAAAAAAATTGTTTTCATCATTAACGACACAAGTAGACATAATTCATGTCACAGTTAAATTCCTATCGCAAAGGAAATACCGTAACCTGAAATCCAAAATGACCAATTTAAAAAAAATCCAACATCTTGTTTTTAATTGATTGTTGTAAAATTGTTTAAAATACATGTTTCTGCAAAATTGTACACTTCAATATCCATAACATAACAAGAAAAGTGTTTATATTCCACCACAGTGTTTGGCTGCTCCTGTGAAAATATGAAAATACTTGTTTAGTTTGTTACTTCGGAAAAACATTAGGTTTTGGATAGTTTCTTTAAATAACCGCTTAAAAAAATTGTGTGCATCTTTTTTACTGTGAAACACAACAGAGATCAACATGTGTGTTCTTAACGACAATATTTTTGTTCCGCTTTACGACTTAAGCGGTTGCTTCTGAAAACCATAGATTTGTCGCGAATCGAAAGAAACTCCTTCGTTTTGAATGAAATAAAATTAAAAAATTTAATTTTAGATTACGTCTTGTAGTAAAAAAAAGACTAAAGAACAACTATACAATTCTAACCCTGAGCACAAAAATATTCCAAATAAATTGTTAATTATTTTTTTTTTTAATTTTTGTTTAAAAAATTCAATTTTTTTCCAAATAAATCAAAATGTATCAATAAATTTGTTGTAAATTTGTTGAGAGTTAGAGTTCTAAATACATTTTAGCGTAAAGCCACAATCGATTTGAGTAATCCATTCCTTATATTAAGTTTTCGTCATTTTCGAATTTTTACTATTTTTTTTTCAAAAAAAAATATTTTTTCGAAAAAATGTTAAATCAAAATTATATATAAATACAATGTTGTACAGAATGTTCAGATCGATAACGAGTCTGTGTTCCAGGACTGAGTCGCCCATTCTCGTCTACGGCAGCTACATTCTTGTCAGGGCGCACCGCATGATGATGAACCGTAGGTCTTGCCCAGTAGCACGCCAGTGTCGCGATCTTTCTCCACAAACTTGCTTTCGCCAGAAACGGTGGGTGCCTCATTTGGGCCAAAAACATCAACAAGCACACTGTTTGGGGCACACAGTATTGCCTGTGGACATAATTAGGCATTAATTGTTCAAGCGTAACGCAATTTATTTTCTTGCACTAGGATATGATACTGACTTTCTGTCAATATTTCGAGGGGGGTAAGAGATGGCACTGTTAAAACTACATAGGATCCAAAAATAAATTATTAAATGGATCAGCCGATATTTACGCCTATAATGGGACAGGGCCTCTCCATCTACAAATGCACATTTGACACTATTTCATAAATGTGTATTTGGATATTAACTTTGTTTAAATTGTATATTCTATTAATTCCCCGAAAACATATACATATGTATAATAATTAAATAAATTGTAATACATATTGTGGTAAGATGTATTCATGTATTAAGCGCCGTCTTCTACGTTAAAAGACCTAAGTGACTATTTCCAAAAAACTCAGTTAAGAAAAGCGAATTACAAACGACGCAAGAAGTTTTATATGTAATAGCTTGGGAACAGTTTTATCTTGATTTGATTCAAAATACTAAACGTAATATGACTACGATGCAAAACTAACCTTAAAAGGTTAAATTTGACGATTTAGGTTGCTTTAAAAAAAATCTTCAATCATAAACCACATACCAACAAAATGTTCTTGCCGAAAGCAAGTTTTGAATTACCCAAGCTGATGTTCTATTATATTGGTCGAACTACGATGATACAGAACTAGTGTGGAACCATGTTTACGATGTGGCGTTTACGATACAATTGAATTTGATATATCTTTGTTTAAATATTTGGTCTTAATAAACAATACTTAATACCTTGGACAATTTTCTATCAAATTTCATTAAAAATCGGGTTTTGAAAAAAAAAGCTAACATCTTTTTGCGGCTCTATAGAAAATATCCAAATGAAAAATGCCCAAAAAAATGAAGAATTCCCAAAAATAAATTAAAAAATCCCACCAAAAGCCCAATTTGAAAATTTCTCCAAAAATTCTGAAAAATCACCCAAACAATTTTTTTTTATGAAAAATATCCCAATAATTACAACATCAGATTGTCCTAATTTTGAAAAGGTGTATTTTTTATAAAAAAAAAAATCAAAAATATGAAAAATCGCCGCAAATTTGGGTTGATTTTGTATTATGCAATATCACCCCAATCTAAAAAAAAAAAACAAATTGTTAAGACTCAGACGAGAAATAATTTTGTTAGGCAAATGTACAGGGTCCGCCAAGTAACTTTTTTTTTGGAAAATTCCATAAAAAAAAACTAAACTCAAATTTATTTTTTTATTTGAAAGTACAAACCTTTCGGTTAATAATGGAAAATAATTGCATTCAAATGGCTTCCTCGGCTGGCCATGCGTCTCAATGATGTCTCCGAAATGTTCAATTGTTGAGAACGACGATGAATTGATGTTGATGGCGCTCCACGCACACTTTCACTTTCAAATAATACTGAAACAAACACGAAAAGAAGTGTTGGGGTTACCACTCTATTTATCTAATTTGAAAAATTAGCCCAATTTTAAAATGAACTATGGCCCCAGCAAAATGGGACAAATCACCCCAATCACATTTTCCATTTCGAATTGGGGCCATTTTTAAATTTGATAATTAGGAGGAACCCGGCGATATTTGAATTTTTCACACTTGTTTTGAAAATATCCCAAAAAAAAACAAAAAATGCTCGAAAACCAAACAATTGGGGACTGTTCATTGTTCAATTTTTCATAGGAAAAATGCCCCAAAAACGAAAAATAAAATATTATCCAAAAATTTGTTGGGGAATTTTTCGTACTACGGGTAGTTCCCTTGTAATTTCCCCAACAGGATTATTTACAGGTACTTCACTTTATCAGACATATCTATAGTAATTATTTATTTTTTGTTTATTTAATTACAATACAAAGTAAATTTATATTATAATTTTGCGTCCAAGCGTAAACCGGGTGACCCACACCAAAGCCTCTTTTGGCAGTCGAATCCACAAGCCCCACGCCGATAGGCAAGCACGCTACCAACTCGCCGACCGGGGCGTTTAGACACAAATAGTTGCAAGCCGAAATCAGCATAAACCTTTAAAATTTAAACAATTTTATGTGGGTACAAGTATTTATAATAATTCTATATTCACATCTAAATAGAAGTGCACGCATTTGTCAACAGACGAGATATGATATACATACATTCCGATGACTTTAATTTATTTTTTCAATAATAACAAATATTTCATACAACCATTATTGTATTGTATTTTTATGTAAATCTAGGTGGAAATAAAAACGAAAACTAATTCAACTCGATATTTACATATGAAGACAAATGCAAATATAGACAATCAATACGGATACTCTGCTCTGAGCTCCTTTCCCCTGGCTGCCATCACAACACGTTATATAATAAAATTTGTGTAAACAAACTAAACAATAATACCGATAGACACACACACACATAAAAATATATTCCTATTTTCATAAATACAAATATACATAAATATATAAATACATGTGTGTATATATTAATAAACGAACAAATTTATTGAAATACAATAATAGATTTTTAGAATACATGTTTTCATACATGAATATGTAAATTGTGGGTTAAATTTTGTGTACGAATGCTTTCAAAGGAAAGGTCATTGTTTGGGGTGAACGGATATTGTAAAAGGAAATACGATTGGTATGATTGTGTGATATATTGCTCAGACAATGTTATCTAAGTGGCCCGCCCCCCCATTGGTTACAAAGGAATTTATATAAGTATTTCAGATCAGTTTTAAAATATACATGTGTGATTCCCCTTTTATAAAAGTAAAAGACAGTCAGTACAGCAGTCCTACGAAAGAAAAACACAAGTTCACAAATTTCAAAAAAATCAAGATAAGGCCAGATTCGGAACACTGAATGAGATTCTGATTTTTGTAATAAGCTTTATAAGATCCATTTTCAACTGTGATATATTTTAAAATAATTTTTGAAAAATTTTTCTTAACAAAGCTCTTTTAAATTTTTATGAATATGGGGGTTACACTTTCTCTTTAATTTTCAAAAAAAAAAAAAAATGTGAGGCCGGTTCACTGACTACAAATTCCAATAAAAAAATATTCCAGTATTGTGAAAAAGTTATTCTTCGCGTTAGTATTCACCAGGGCTTAGTATTTGTATAGTTGTCTTCTGTAGTGGAATTAAAATCAACTTCCGTAGGCTCATTTGATTTAGAGAACAATTTAAATAATAAGTTTTCAATAAATGAAAACATCACATATTAAAACTAATATTAATCTATCGGGTGGTCCTTTTTAGGGTTTATTTTTGAATCATATGATATTTTGACAATGACAGATCTTTCCCATTAGAAATCTCAAAAAGAACTTTTGTCAAAAACCAATGCTGTGTAGACCAAAACGTGCTTTTATTGAGAAGAAAGTTTGACATAAACTTTCATATCGGCTATTGTATGCAAGTCTGTCTAAAGAATTCATAAGACTTACTTGCTAAGTAGTGGTCAACACCCAGGATCCCCATAGTCATATAGTGCGCACTGAAGAGTATGTTTCCATCGTCGTCGAGAGTGTACGATTCAGTTCTGGACTATCGATTCGACATCGATTTCAGAAACTCAACATTTCACGCACCAACATGATCCAGCGACAATGTCCAATTGACTGAGAAATTGAGGGCACACGACCAACCGCTTCGTTATCTCCTCTCAGTTTGGGCTCTAGAGCTGAACGAAATAAAAAAAAAAATCTTGAAAAAAAACCCCGCACTAAAATATTTTGTATTAATATATTTTTTTTGTTTCTCTTTCTTTTTAGGTAAGTTTTGCACAGACATTCCTTAAACAGACGTAAGTAAATTGTGAGGTTTTGTTGTGAAACCCAAGTAAATAAGTTCCGAAGTCACATGTTGTATTGACGACGATTTATCAAAAATTTCTGCTGTTTCAACTACTGGCAGTTAGTGTTACCAATCGGTCTGGATTGTTGTTGGACTCAGACGAGAAATATTTCTGTTAGGCAAATATACAGGGTCCGCCAAGTAACTTTTTTTTTGGAAAATTCCATAAAAAAAAACTAAACTCAAATTTATTTTTTTATTTGAAAGTTCAAACCTTTCGGTTAATAATGGAAAATAATTGCATTCAAATGGCTTCCTCGGCTGGCCATGCGTCTCCGAAATGTTCAATTGTTGAGAACGACGGTGAATTGATGTTGATGGCGCTCCACTCACACTTTCTGCCAAAGCAGCAACATTCTCGGCTGTACGCACTATTTTTGGCTTTTCACGCTTTGTTTTATCGATGAGGATGCCAGTTTCTTTCACTTTTTCTTCACAAGATAACGAACATACGGAGCTGACGGTGCTTCTATGCTTACAAAATCCATACGCAATTTTCGCACACACATTCTGCAACATTAACCTGATTTTCAAAGTAATGTCGCAATATTTCCCAGCATTGTTCAAGCGTATACACAACCATATTCGTTCAGCGCAAGGATAAAACTAATTATCTGTCAAATCAGACATGAGCTAAGTGTTACCATTCACGAAATAGGAACTAGTTGACAAAAAAACGTTAGATGGCGGACCCTTTATATATGCAAACCATTTTAGTGTGCAAAATGCAAAAAATTAATACAAGACACCTTTAAAATGCCTTATGATATGTATAGTACTTACTTATTTCCCTTAATATTCCATGAAGGAACAGGCGGGGAACTTCTATCGAATCAGTGAGCAGTGTACGATATAATTGCGTATACTCAAAGACCGGGACCTACTGTTTAAAGCCAGCTCCGAACGGCTAATGTTTTTCTAGAGAAGTTTTACATGGCTTAGATATTGAAGTCGCCAACATCTGCGAGGTGGAAACAGCCGCTGATAGTCGCACACACTAGCAACCACACCATGACCGTCCACGGACATGCAAAGGCCAAATGAAAAAAATTATGTTAATGAACGAACTTAATTCAATATGTCTTGACAAAATGTATCTAATTTTTCTGCAACATTTCATAGAAATTTGATTAAATTTCATTTATTTTATACCTTTGTTTGAATCACATTAAAATTCTACCAGCTGTGGTACGATGTAAAAAAAAAGGATTGCATTTAAAATCGTCATAAAATAATACAATCTATAATTTATTATATCCTCCATAAACATCACAATTCTCTTATGAATTAATTGAAGAGTTCACCATTAAATTTACATCGTAAAAATTATATAGCATCCAACCACCGAGATATATGTTTTTTGGAATTCCATCAGGCATATTGCTTGCTGCTGTCGGCTTCCAAAGCTAAGGGTGCTGACAGAGTGCGCGCTCAAAGCGGAGCCGAGCCGAGCCAAGCTGAAAGCTGATTGAAATTCTTAAAACTGTGTACATACAAATTAGTAGAAATCAGCGTCGGGATGGCAGAGTGTGCGCCGAGCCGAGTCGAGCTGAAAGATGATTGAATGGAACAAAACTGTTTTGAAGCATTTTTCGTGCTGATTGGTGCTGATATTTGATTATATATGTGAATATATGAGATGTTTGTATTTTGTAAACGGTTCTTGACGTTTTGATACTAATAATAAACAAAATTAATGAAATTTGATGATTCATATTTAATATTAACAGATAAATCATTGTTCTGATTAATCAGAAATTTAGATTTTGAGATTAATTAATTAATCACAGTATCGATTAACCCAAATCTTGACTGATCGATTACCATGTTGTTTTGTGTTTGTTTATCAACTTTATAAACACAAATGAATAAAAAGACTACAAAATAAACATTTATAAAAACAAAACACACAACAACAGCGCCGACTTCAGCGCCGATTTCAGCGTTCACTCTGCCATCCCCAAATTTCACATAAGCATGAATAAGTTCGCACTCTGTCAGCACCCTAAGCTGGAACACACTTCAAGCTGACCATTGTGATATTTCATAAAATCGAAAAATCTATTAGAAAAGTCACATGATTAATAGAAATCATGTCTTATTGGTCACACCATTGTACATGGGAGCGTATGATTTATATGGCAATGTCGAGTTATTATCACTCATACGAATAAAGGTCCGTAATCCATCAAACATCAATGTTTTGCAGTGTATTTGCCTATTATATTCGAACAGAAGCCGAACCAGTTTTGACCTGTAAACTGACTGTAAACCAAAAAAGAATGTCAGAAAAGGAATATCAAACCGAACCAAAAACAACACGAAATTAAAGAAGTGGTTTGGTTCGCCATAGAGAACATTCATATCGCAAACAGCCATGTATCGCGGCTAAATGTTTACACGTCGAATATATTGTGAACAGATACCATTATAATATATATAGGATAGTATATAAAGGATCTATAAACCAGAATTGTCGTTGTGCGAATAAAGTAGCAATTTGCGACATTTTTGACAGTCTGTGATTTTGTTTTTTAACCAGATAACCATTTTTTGTATACGCTATATGAATCAGACAGAATTAGATTCTCTGTGTTGGGTATGAACTCAGAGGTTAGGCTCTTTCAGGAATACAAACTCGTTATGGTGCCAGAGGAAAGGAAGAAAGTTCGTGGTTTATGGAGATGGTGGAAAGAAGGGAAAGGAAAATCTTACCGACCTGGTTGCTTTCGTTGTTGAATCCAAAGTGACGTTTTATTTCGTTTCTTACTGAAGAACTAAGCTTAGGCGGTCATTATTAACGACATATGAAGTAAACATCCGATCATTTATCTCAACAAATTTCATTTTTCATTGAATGCCAAAATAGCAACTCTTGTTGGAGAGCCCTGCATTAAGAGTCCGTTACTTTTTTATACAAAATAAGTTTGCCAAAGTCCGATTTTGGTTTTTTAAATTTTCCAGTTCAACCGACTAAAACGTTTTTCAGTACAGGTATTGTTTTGATGTCTTTAGCTGTTATTTTTGTATTAAAAATCAGTCCTTTCAATACGGCAATGCGATAGCCAGTCGACCACGTCGCCCTCAACCAACTCTCATGACATTGCAACGTTTAAAAATATTACCACACAATTCAAATCTAAGTATTGTCCTATGGCACAATTTGAATTGAAATTATGTATTTCCTTCCCTCGAACGGAATTTCCTTCTCAATGGCCTCAGAATAAAATACACAAAATGTCAATTCGTTTGCCGAAAAGGCAGATTAAACGAATAGTTTCGGATCCATAAGGCTTCTAACTGTTTTCCCGATTCTCTGCAGTTTTTGGAGATTTTACGAATACCTTTTGAGTCAAATACCATAGGCCTCTTGAAAAAAGATGGGAATATGTTTCATTGTTAAAATTTTGGGTTATTTTGCAAATGGTCGACAACGTAGAAAAAAATGTAAAAATTATGAAAAAATCTTTAATTTGTTTTGGGTAAGTTTTCTTAATGAAAAATTTCAAATAAATAAAAGTGCATGAAGGAATTGACGGGCAACTTCTTTTTAAATTAGTGAGCTGCAGACGAGATAATTTCTATACCCACAGAACAGAATCTAATATTATTAGATGCTAATTAATAATCAGTTTATTTGAGTTTTGTAATAAAATCACAAGACCTTTCACTCTTTTCTCTTTTTTACATGATTTTAGATTCCTCAACAATACGTTATTTATTTTTTTTTAAAAAAAAAATTAGCTTGCTTAGAGTAGAGAACAACTCCAAAATCCCTGGCATTCGAGTAATTTATTCTTCAATACAATAACTCTTTTAATTTATCGATTGAATTGTATGGATTTTAAGTCATCTCGTTTGTGTGTGTGTGTGTGATGTCAGATCGCTTGGTACAATAACCACAAACAATGGTGACGCTCTCCATCTTCCGGTCTACATTTCATGCTTCTTTAAGTTTCATTTGCTGGCAGCGGCTCCTTCCTCTGCATCCGCAGAACACACGGCAAATCCATATATTACAATGGAGTTATTGTTGTGCCCGTTGTTTTATTTTAAAGCCGTTGTTGTACTTCAGATGCGAGGACGGGGCTGCATACATGGGACCATATATTTTGCGAAAACAATGCAAGCATCCGAGTTTCGTTGTTTTCATTTTTTTTTTATCTGGTCTTTTTTTTGCTTTTTCAGTAAAACATTAAATTCAATTCTATTGTATGAAAATGTATGTTTGCCGACAGACGCATGCAAGTTTTGTACTCCTAAAACTGATAACTTTCTGTTTTGCCCAGAACCTGGGTAAGTGTAGTTTTGGCGTTGTTGTCCGTCTGCAGGTGAATGTGAATGTGTGTGTGTGGCTGTCGCCTAGATATTTGCCTAGATATGTGGATTTTCATTTAAATGCAAATCGTATCATATCTTGCGAATTTAATCATGTGCACCCAGACAAAATGGCTTCATTTGTAACCGAAATAGGGCCGTGTGCAAAAATATACCACCAACTGATGTGGCAAAAAGAAATTACAGATTTGAAAAGTGGTTTAGTTTTTTGAAATGAAACAACAGTGATTGCGGATAAAAAGAGGGGGGCGGGGGGAGGGGGGAATGTTATAATCCAAAAATTGGTAACGTGGTGTCCACCAGTCACTGTATGTACACAGGTGAAACGGCTCACCCTATCTAGCGTATTTCCCTGTGAAGCGCTGCCAAAAATATTTGAAATTAGAATAAAACCTTACAATTGCAATCTGCTGTATAGAATGTGATTATTACTTACCAAAGCTTGAGTTGTAGACTGTGTTTGTTGGTTGCTTAGAAACACTTTAATGCTCTAGGGTTATTATAAAATACGCTAGACAATTTTTTATGAACCAAAACATTACTTTTTTTTAATTTCCAAGTTAAATAAATTTATTCAATAAAAATATTAAAATTCATAATATATTTATTTTTTAGTTGATTTGTTCTTTCCGTGTAGACCGATTGAATTTAAATGACCGTCATTGTTCCTAATTGGACCTTAAAGATGAAATATCGTTCATTGTTGTTTACGAGCTTCTCTTTAAATCATTAATTCTTTAATTGTTTAGAAATCACGGATATCATCGCCTGATACACCTCTGTACTTGGGACAAAAAAAAAAATCTGCCCCAAAAAAGTTCCCTATACGTGAACTCAAATGGAATTTTCAGACGGCAGAGCAATGGCATGGTAGGAGTACAAATTCTCTGGAAGTTTTAACATAACGTTTCAATATGTCCAACGAAATTTTATACAAAAAAGCTTCGGTTTCTCAAAGCTTCGTTTGTTCGGCTGGCTTTACGTATATAACATTAGCAGTTTACGAATAGTTGCCATATAGACAATTAACCCTAAAAATTCGGTATTTTTATAAATTGTGCCATTTCTCGCCCACATTTAATTCCCGACGAAGAAGGAAAAGCTCCGAAAAAGTCGTTCTTCTTGTTTGTTCTTTAATTCGGTCCATCTGCTGCACAAGGACAAACAATTGAAGCTGTTAAGGACACCAGCAGTTTTTTCTTGGTACCTGGCTTCAAATCTGACCAAACAGATTGCACAATTAAAAATGACGAACCGAACAATAAACCTCAAAAAGATCACAACGATGACCTAAAAAAAAATTGTTAAAATTTTGTTTCGGTTCCATCGACAAATTTTTTGTTCTTGTTACAAATAAATTTTACCATAATTAATTTTTGTTCCTATGGTTTGTAAACCAATTTTGAAGCACTAGTTTCGAAAAAAAAAAACCTTTTGTTTAGCACACATTTGTTTTTGACTTTGCTAGTATAGCACTTATCATCATATTGTTAAAATTGTCGAGATTTTCCCCAGAAACATATTCTGCGACAGTCAAGCTGTCATTAAATCCCTGTATTTTGTTTTCCTGAACTCAACATCAGTCCCGGGCTGTCGAGGATCTTTTATAGAGACGACAGTTCAGCATCCACTGGCCAAAGCGACTGACAAGGGAACTGAAGAGCAGGGATTATTCCAGCCTAACTGGAATCTGTAGGCATGCATTCAGTCAAGCTCCTGGGTGGGTATCTGTGAGAACAATTTAAATGACCGATACGATAAAATACCGATAATAGGTTAATACGAGTATTAAGAATTTTCTACAAACCTACAGATATCAGAACTATGCATATTTTTGCTGATAACTGAAATTATGACTGCGCCGCAACGATTCAGTTTGATATTGTTTGCATATAAGTACATTCTAATAAATTGGTCCAAAAGTTTCCAAAGTGAATAGCTTTAAATTAAAAATTGACGTGTAGTCAAAAAATAGCCAAAAAAATTAACTAAAGAAATCCAACTACAGTAATCAGCTTTACAAAATCTATAGCTAAACAAAGCCGCATCCAAAAGAAATCAATGGCTGCGCAATCTGGCAGCCTAAATAAGCCGTAAGCTGCATATAGTGGCAGCTAACAAATGTTTTCATTTCAGTTTATCTACCATGTGTTTCACATACTTACTTGCGGTAAAGTTAGCGATCGATGGAGTAGCGACAAAAAAAATGCGAGCGAGAGAATAATAACCATTTTACGTTTGATCCCATTTTGGTTTACGATCGAGGGAGTAGCGAAAGTCAAAGCTAAAAAATTAAAATAAAAGTAACCAAAGCCAATGGCTGTCATTTTTTTTTATTGAAAGATGTTCCCCGTCTGTTCCATCATGGAATCTTAAATGAAATATGTAGAATAAATCACAAAATATTTATTGTTTATCCAAATTTGTTGTATCGGCTTTAGCATAGGCTCTTTTCGAAATAAATACACATTTGCTGACAATCTTCAACAAAACCCTAGTAAACGCATTTTCGCAAATCAATTTCAGTTCTCGCAGAGAATTCTTTTTAATATTCTCTCCCTCTCGTCTGAAAATGGGTTATCCGCAGTAGTAATTTATGTTGAGGATCGAGAAAAAAAAATCAGCCGTAGAATATGTTGATGTTAATTAAATTTATTGGCAAAAATTCGTCGACAATGATGACCTCGAGTAAAAGGTGACTTCTCGACATACAAAAATCGTTGAGTTTACCTTGTACAAATCCGGTCTGTTTTCTGACAAATGTACTCTCTCAAATATCATAAAGCTCAAATAATATTCGGAGTTTGCCGTCAATTCAAGACAACAGGCAAACTTTTCTTTGATTTACTTTTTTAAGGTCGCTACTTCGGCTTCGGATCAGTTGTAATTTGTTATACATTTTCTATTTTCTCTATTTCATTATATTTTATTATCTAATGGGAAAGGTAAACTAGAAATTTATAGGAAAATTAGACAACAAAAATATGTACCAGCAACAAAAATTAATTAAAAGTTTTCTCGAATTCCATTACAATATCCATTATTTATTTGAAAAGCTCACAATTAAATTTATTTTCTGTTCCCCGAAAACAATATTTAAAAAATGCATTGAAATATGCCAACAAATGCATACCATTGCAAAAACAAAGCATACACATGTATGTTCATAGTAATGTTGCACCACTCCAGGTATTAAATTCCAGACCGACCTCATTATGTATATGCGGAATTGCACGTTATTCATGTTGTTTTCTTTTGTTTGCCTCAGTGCTAAAACAAAAGAACATGGTGGGGAAGTAGCAAAATAATAATAATAATAAAAAAAACACACACACAAAAAAACGCATATCCGCTTTGGCTGTAAGAGGTACATATTCACACATTTGGTGAGAATTTACCCTGTGGTTATTCAACAGTGTTACAACGCGCAGGGGAGTGGGGAAAGCCAGAACTGATAAGCCAACGTACTTTAAAGAATGCCAGTGTAGAAATCGGCCGAGAGTGCATTTTTGGAATATTCGAAATTAAAGTGTATGGTAAAAACCATAAAAAAATATTCAATTATTAAAAATAGTCAAATTAACTAAAGGTCGAAGATAAAAACTATTAAAAAATATTTTAATTTTTGTTTGAAATGTTTTCAACGACTACGCTTGGCAACAGCAGATTAATACAGTTTGGAGAAGCGATTTCTCACATTTAGGCAACATTGTAGCTCCTTCATGAGAGGGAATGCGTTGGAGATAACCAAAAAATGACAAAAAGTTCGAAAAGGTAAAATATACAGCTGACCAAATTAAACAAAAAAAAATAAAAAATTTCCAAATATTAACAAATAAAATAAATATAACAACTTTATTAAACATTATATGTCAGACCGTATAAAATTTAAAACAGTTGGAAATTAAGCAGAAATTGTGGACAGAAGTGAAAGGTTATTTGTTTGCAAGAAAAAACTTCGAAAGTGGAATAAAAAAAAAGGATGGAGGTGGAGAATAATAACAATTTATAACTAAAGAGTTCGAACCAAAAAGTTATTGAAATTTAAATAATGAGATTATTGTCTTGTTAGAAGGGGACATACCATTCCAGAAGGTGGGAAATGGGCCATAAGACGGTGAATGATAAAAACAGTTTTTTAAGATTAAAAAAAATACAAACATTCATTTTTTAGTTTTCATTCGTGTGGCTGCCTCGGAAGGCTTCGCCAACGTGGCATCCTGTCAATCTGGTTTTCCAAGGCATCTGGCTCTATTCCACGAATATTCGCCTTAAGGGTCTGAATCGTTAATGGATTGTTTGCATAGCATTGGTCTTTGTCATCGCCGATACGGCTGTTTAGACGATTATCGAATTGCGCAAGATATCCCTTGTGGCGTGATACGGCGCGCCATCCTCCTTAGACTAGAAATCGTCCAAGAGCGCAACCTGAATGATCGGTTGAGAAATCTTCCAAATGCGCGACTTGAATGTCCGCCACACGAAAGAGTGATTGTAAACCTTTTTTTTTGTGTGCCCCTGTAGCATGACGTTTTCAGAATCATTTACAATGAAACCAGTGAAAAACTTGCAGTCGAGTAAACCGACTTATATATACCCACACCCTCAGTAAAAACATACAAGTCTCATATTCTATAATAGCAACCTCAAAATACCGCATGTTATAGAAAAATATTTTCCGAAAATTGTATGTAAGTACCAGCAGGGGAGTTGCCAGACTTCCAACTTTTTGTCCGAAACTCTGTCTAAATTATTCGTAAATTTCATTCGTTTCATTCAATTTTGTTTATATGCAAAATTATCCAAAAATGTAACAAGGAAAAATTCCACCATTTTTTAATTTTGGGTTTTTTTTGGGGATATTTTCAAAACAAATACGAAAAATCAACCTTTTTGAAATTTGAAACGATTCTTTTGATTATTTTTTTTCTGTTAAATATACACTTGTTCCAGTTACGAAAATCTATTGTTGTATTTTTCATAATATTTGAGGTATTTTGCATTGGGTAATTTTTCATAAATTAATTAGGGGATTTTTCAGAATTTTTTGGGGAAATTTTCATATTGTGATATTGTTTGGGTTTTTCATTTATTTTGGAGGATTCTTCATTTGGTGCATTCTTTATTTCTTTGGGTTATTTTTCATAGAGCCGATAACAACCGATCAATATGAAAATTTTTCCAAAAATTCTGAAAAATCCCCCAATCAATTTATGAAAAATTACCCAATGCAAAATAGGTTTTCGTAATTTGGAAAAAGTTTATTTTTTAACAAAAAAGAAAATATCAAAAGTGGGAGAAACATTTGAATTTTTCTTTTATTCATTAGTAGTAATGATATGAACCTGGATTCCACACATAAAGTTTCGAAATATCTTCAATGTCTTGCCGGCCAGATGGATATTTCACTGTATCCATATTGTCTGCAATGGCTCCGTAAACAGTGGACCCCATGAAAAATGGCCCCAATTCAAAAATGGTTAATCGCCCCGAATTTGTGGTAATTTTTTATTATGCAAAAAAACGCCAAATAAAAATTAAAAACAACTCCATACAAAAGTGAAACATTTATTTTTACCATGTGCTAGGATTTTCCCCCAAAAAAAAACCAAAATTAAAAAAAAATAAAATTTTAGGCCTTTTTTTAAATGAAAATTATGATTTTTTTTTCCTAAAAAAAATTCTCCTATTTTGTATAAGATTTTTTTTTTGGGAATTCTTCATTTTCTTTTTTGGGGCATTTTTAGTAATATTGTTTATTATTACTGTGCGAAACATCGTAATTAATATAAAAATAAACAAGTCTCAAACAAATCAATGTCAAGTCATGTTTAAATCTGAAAGTCCACCTTCGTTTGAATCAATCCTAACAGCCAACGTCGTGTCTCTAAAATGGGTACTGTAAAAAAGTGCCGAAAGAGGGGTATTTCTTGAGTTCCCAATTTAAAATCTATAAAGTTCATATATTTTGTGTAGCCCACTTTTTTGTCTAGTGTAGCCCAAAAACAGCATATCGTTAGCTTAAAGTGAAAATGTGCTAAGTCATCTTTTTCAAATTTTACAGGAGAGACAAAAAACCTAATAACTTTTAAATAAAACATTATTTTATTAAACTGTAAATGCAGTAACCTCAATGTCATAACTACTCAACGCAAAGGACAAAAAAAAAACTAAAAAAAACATGCATTTTACCCCTATCAGCTTTTTATTGAGTTAGCAGTTTTTCTTACTTATTTTTTCTTTTTTTGTTTGACTTAGCACATTTTACTAAACTTATTTCTTCATAGTATTAATAAATAAAATTAAATCAATGTTGTTTCAAAAATAAAAAGGTACTTCTTTATTTGTTAACATTGATCACAAATTATATGCAGTCTTATTTCATTGCTGCTATTTAATATTTTATATAAAATTATATAAAAACCAGTGGAAAAGTTGCAGTCGGGTAAGCCGACTTATATATACCCTCACCCTCAGTAAAAAATATAAGTCTCATATACCATAATAGCAACCTCAAAATACCGAATGTTATAGAAAACCAGTGGAAAAGTTGCAGTCGGGTAAACCGACTTATATATACCCTCACCCTCAGTAAAAACATACAAGTCTCATACTTATAAGTAGGGCAAGGAATCTCATGCAAATGCATGTTTTTACTAGGCATACTAAAACGGAAACGGTTAAGCTATCTTTGCGAAACGTGAAATTTTCTTTAAAACGGCATTAAATCGTTTTTGCATATTTTGCTAAAAATACCCGTTTTTGCATATTTTTGCGCATATTTCAGCGCATTTTACAATAAACACGTTTTTTTTTTTTTTAATATTTTTGCTATTTTGGGTAGCATCAATTTGAAAATGTAAAACGCCCCTGATACTTTGTGCGACATCTTCTGGTAAAAGTTCACATATTATTTGTTACAAACTGTCAATTACTCTGTTGAACTGTCAATTTTTATATTTACGCAACATTTTTATTGTTTTGCTCGTTAATTCCCTGAAAATGTGTAACTTTACACAACTAATCACGTTTTAAATGGAAAGTGAGATTATTGAGATTAAGATTATTTTCTGCAAAATTATCGAAGTTAACATTTGATCAAAGCAACTTCATCTTCAAACCTTAATAAATACGTGTCTGAACATCGGAGTGTATTTCAAACCGATGGAGTCGTCCTTTTCTACAAAATTTGCAATAAGGCAGTGGGCTGTGAAAAGGAAATTTCAAGTTTGAAAAGCACGAAACATAAGGATTTGCATGATCGACGCTCCGAAAAAACACAGCCTTTGATTACTACTTCTGTAGCATCGGGGCTTAGCAAATATTTTTAATTGCATATTTTCTGTGTTTTTATTGCAAATTTTCTAATTTTAAGTGCATGTTTTATGCGCATATTTTCGATTTTTTAGTGCATGTTTTATGCGCATATTTTCGATTTTTAAGTGCATGAGATTCCTTGCCCTACTTATAAGTATCGGAAAGTCAAAAGTGAAAGTCAAATTGGATGTAACATCTGATGAAAAGTCATAATAGCAACCTAAAATACCGAATGCTATAGAAAAAAATATTGGATGGTACATTTGTATGGGAGGTACCAGAAGGGGAGTTGCCAGACTTCCAAGTTTTTGTCCAAAACTTTGTCTAGCGATAACTGTACTAAATACAAAATGTGGGCAAGATAGCGTTGGTCATACTGATAGTATTAGACGGTTTATCAGGGGCGGGATGGTACATTTGTATGGGAGGTACCAGAAGCGGAGTTGCCAGACTTCCAAATTTTTGTCCAAAACTTAGTCTAGCTATAGATTTACTAAATACAGAATTTGGGCAAGATCGCGTTGGTCATATTGGTGTTACTACACGATTTCTAAGGTAGGCGGGATGGTACATTTGTATGGGAGGTACCAGAAGGGGAGTTGCCAGACTTCCAAGTTTTTGTCCGAAACTTTGTCCACTTATACCTTTACTAAATACGGAATTTGGGCAAGATAGCGTTGGCCATACTGATAGTTTTAGACGGTTTATCAGGGGCGGGATGGTACATTTGTATGGGAGGTACCAGAAGGGGAGTTGCCAGACTTCCAACTTTTTGTCCAAAACTTTGTCTAGCTATAGGTTTACTAAATTCAAAATTTGGGCAAGATAGCGTTGGCCATACTGATAGTTTTAGACGGTTTATCAGGGGCGGGATGGTACATTTGTATGGGAGGTACCAGAAGGGGAGTTGCCAGACTTCCAAGTTTTTGTCCAAAACTTTGTCCACTTATACCTTTACTAAATACGGAATTTGGGCAAGATCGCGTTGGTGATATTGATAGTATTACAGGTTTTTTAAAGGGTGGGATGGTACATTTGTATGGGAGGTACCAGAAGGGGAGTTGCCAGACTTCCAACTTTTTGTCCAAAACTTTGTCTAGCTATAGGTTTACTAAATTCAAAATTTGGGCAAGATAGCGTTGGCCATACTGATAGTTTTAGACGGTTTATCAGGGGCGGGATGGTACATTTGTATGGGAGGTACCAGAAGGGGAGTTGCCAGACTTCCAAGTTTTTGTCCAAAACTTTGTCAAGCTATAGGTTTACTAAGCACAAAATTTGGGCAGGATCGCGTTGGGCATATTGATATTGATACACGATTTCTAATGTAGGCGATATGGTACATTTGTATGGGAGGTACCAGAATGGGAGTTGCCAGACTTCCAAGTTTTTGTCCGAAACTTTATCCACTTATACCTTTACTAAATACGGAATTTGGGCAAGATCGCGTTGGTGATATTGATAGTATTACAGGGTTTTTAAGGGGTGGGATGGTACATTTGTATGGGAGGTACCAGAAGCGGAGTTGCCAGACTTCCAAATTTTTGTCCGAAACTTAGTCTAGCTATAGATTTACTAAATACAGAATTTGGGTAAGATCGCGTTGGGCGTATTGGTGTTATTGCACGATTTCTAAGGTAGGCGGGATTGTACATTTGTATGGGAAGTGCCAGAAGGGGAGTTGCCAGACTGCCAAGTTTTTGTCCAAAACTTTGTCCAGTTATACCATTACTAAATACGGAATTTGGCCAAGATCGAACATGCGCGTGTTGATATTATTACACGATTTATAAAGTGGGCGAAATATCAGATTTGTATGGGAGGTACCCGAAGGGGTGTGGCCATATAGCCCATATGCAATCCCATAAGCAGTTTTGGGAAAATATTAAGCCATGCCAAATTTCAGAGTGATTGCTTAACTCTTTCGAAAGTTATCGTGCGTACCAGCAGGACAGACGGACGGACGGACAGACGGACAGACGCACATGGCTCAAACGATTCAGAAAGTCATAAATCGAATTTGTTTCAAAGACACCTGGGTTCTAATCTGAATATTTCTAGGTGTTACACTTGTGGGTCGTATCAAATGATATATACCCTCCTACCCGTAGGGTGAGGGTATAATTATTCAAATTCTTAGTTTTATTTTTTTAAAGTGTGTATTTTGAATTTATTTCTAAGAATGCATCAAAATCTCATTTTTCAAAAAAATTGACTTAGCACATTTTCACGTTAAACTAACGATATTCAAATATTGTACTACGAAACTATCAAAATAAATTAATGAAATTTAATCATAAACTCGATAATATAATTTTATTTGTCTGCCGAAAAAAAAATTTCCTTGCGGACCAAAACAAAACAATTAATTAGACATTTTCAATAAATCTTTAACCCATTAATGCCCAGCATATTTTTTGCTTTACTGGTTGTTGGCGTATAGGGTTCGACTTTTCGAACATTGTTGAATATGGATAACATTTTTTTAGTAAACTCTTTTTCTTAATCGAACACTGAAGCCAATTTGGGAAACATTTTTTAAATCCAATGTTGTGAATTCAAACACTGTGACGATGGAGGGCATCCTTGGGCATGGAGTATTATATCAATGTCAGAACTATACAGATTCCCACAAACTTTACTCCAGGATTGTTGGCAACGTACCGCTTCCCCTACTTTTTATTATTTTCAGCCCATGCTTCGAATCCAACCTTTCACCCTTGGGTAAGGTGTTTACCGTGTGTAACCTAGGTGGCGTTCTGATTTCGTTGGTATTTTGTTTTCGACTATTTTTGATTCATGGTTACATGGGGCGATGTTATACGTCGATAACAACTGCAACTACAACAACACACATGCGATCGATGATGATGGGAATAACCACAAATACCAGCCAAACAACATCAGCAGTTTTGTGGCTAAAAACAATACCGGCATGGCCTCATAAGTCGCCTGCAATTTGAGTTATTCTTTTTGTTTGCATCGTTCCGTTTGTATGTGTAAACACATACATTCGTAGGGACAGCGTATTTGTATGTGTGTGTGTGTGTGGATTTACTCTCGAATTTGCCTTATTTGCGGGGAAATTTATGTTAATACTGATTTAAATAGAGTTGGAATTGCATGAGGCGAGTACGTATTGCTAGTGTTGTTTTTTCTTTCTTCCTTTACAATTTCATTGTTGCTTTTGTTTGTTGCACACAAAGTCGCAGCAACATTTCAAAAGGAAGTGAAATAATAGTAGCACAGCATCATTATCACTACTTGCACAGTGGTTTTAAGTAGATAGAACGAAAATGTTCTGCCCAGAATCCATTCTGAAATTATGTGTGTTAAAACTAAGACGGCGGCAATTGGGTGTGATGTGTGAAGGGGGTGTGATGTTCTTGCGCCCACTTGTAGTTTTTAGGCATATGATATAACCATAAAGCCTTAATTCCGCCAAAAAAAAAAAATTATACACATAGATCTCCGAACTATTGGGAATTTTTGAGTATCAACCGAACCATCCAGCTGGGAAATCGGTATTAATGTTGACTTAGTAAACAGCCACAAAAAAAGTGCCCTCCATTGAATGCATATTTTACCCGATGTTCTTTATGGCGTTCAACCGGGATACTGGGGAAGCAAATAAGCTGTTATGAATGAATTCTTGAAAAGGAGTTCTTACTGACTTAAGATGACTCTACAAACTGTTGTTGCTCTTGGCCTTCGGTGAACCGATGGTGCCATGTGTATAAGCTATAAGTCGACATGGACGTGATTACACTTATTGAAATGTAGAGTTTGAAACTGTCAAAACCATCATTCCGACTAAAAACGAGGCGATAATTGCCGCAGGAAGCGTAGAGTGGAAACCCGTAACTCCAATGGAATAAGGTGTGAATGTCCTGAGCATTATCAGCTGGAGAACACTGAGAAAATCGATGTGTTTGGAAAAGATATATGGAAAAGATTAATACCAATATCAGGCTGTAGAGTCCACTAAAGACCATTCGGTGAAGGAATGTATATCGATTTCATTTACAAACTAAACTATAGTTTTAAAATTATCTCAGTCTAAAAAAATTACACATGGTTTATGATAAATTCAACATATATTTAAATCAGTTTCCAATTCCCTACACAACCCTTCATTTTATTCAAATCCGTTTCCGATTGGTATCAAACCACTGTGCATCAACCCATCATTACGTGAGCCAACAGCCGTAGCAATGACAAATGCCATATAGAACATAGAACAACTAGTAACTAACATGGTTAGCGAGCAGTAAGAAGAGCGCGCGCGCCAGTAATGACAGTTTTATGTATTCGCTCCATTCACACTCCATCCGAGCCAGGTACCATTCATTGTTTAAAGGTTGTCGCCATCTTCATTCACAATCTACCACAAATGTGGTTGTTTTGTGAGAATGAAAAAGGCAAATGAATGAATGTCCTTTGGCAACATGATTTGCCCTACATTACGATGTACTATAATTATGAATTGACATCAGCACAAGCGGAGGAGTGATTTCGGCTAGTATTTGTGAGAACATATGTTTTAGCTGGAGTACACGAGTGGATCATTTAAATCGATGTAGGATTTGCGCTTTCATGCAAAATTTAGGATACCTCCCATGTTGATTAAATTTTTATTGATGACATTGTGTAATTGGAATAATGAATGTACACACAAATGAATTTTTTGGAAATTTTTAAATTTTTCAACCCCACAAAAAAAAACAAAAAAAAAATTATAACATGGAAGAGACTACAAAAAGCAGCTTTTTGTAAAATTTTTTTTGGGGCAAAACATATTTTTTAGGCACTTATTAAATTTTCTGACCCCATACATACATTTGTATCTTCAGTTTCAGTTGAAATGACGGAATTTTAATTTACGAAACTATCTAAATAAATGAATGACATTCATCAGAAACTAGTAATTGCGTAGTTTCTACTCAAATGTCAACGAATAAAAGCTTCAATAGGGACAGCTACCAAAATACCGGGTGATTCGAAGTAACACCTGCTGTTGGAGAACCCTGTACTTGGCGAAACTCAAACAGTTTAAGATTTTACAAGTTACGGTCTCATCGGAGACAATATTTTTCCTAAAGTATGTCTCTCGAAATCAGTTACACTGCGCAACAGTCATTTTGCCCAAGAAATAGTATGTGAGTTTATTTATAATTTTGTAAACCTGAATATTACACCGTGTCCTACACATTCTGTCCTATGAACCAAATTTACTTTTTGGGAAAGGGGATAAAAAATAAAAATACACGTGTATCGGCGATTTTCATGTACACGTCAGAATTTTGCAGGCATACTCGTGGAAATGTCTGTATTACGTCAAATTTTTTAAAAAATAGATTTTATCAATTCTCAGATTTTCCTAAATTTTTTTTTTTTTTTTTTAAATGGTTATCGTTTTTTTTAAGGTTTCAGTTCAAAAAACACTTTTTTTCGTAAGGCTTAAGTAGTTTAAAAATTTGGAGTCTCTTCAAGTTATGCTAAGAAAAGTGAAAAAAATATTTTTTTTCAAAAATAATAAAAATTGGGGAAAAACTGAGAATTGATAAAAATGGTTTTAAAAAAATTTGACGTGATACAGACATTTCCACGAGTCTGCCTGCCAAAAATCGAAAGGCTTTCACACAGGCCACTAGGAGCTTCATACTTCAAACTTAAAAAAAAAAAATTCTGACGTGTTCATGAAAATCGCCGATACACGTGTATTTTTATTTTTTATCCCCTTTCCGAAAAAGTACATTTGGTTCATAGGACAGAAAAAAATCTATTTTTTGTAACACGGTGTTATATTTAAATAATGAAAAAATAAAAGCGGCCAAAAAATTCAAAACAAATATTGAATTTTTAAAAAAAAAATTCTATACTTTTTTATTTAATTTTGTAAACAAAAATTTAAAAAACAAATCGATTTAATCGCCCCAGTAGGCGAGTGGGTAGTTTGCTTGCCTAACAGCGTGGAGGTCGTGGGTTTGCTTCCCACCTGAGGCTTTGGTCTGTCGCTGCAAAAGCTAGCCAAATGGTCTGTGTCACCCGGTTAACCCTTGGACAAAAAATTAGAATATAAATTTACTTTGTATTGTAATTAATAACAAAAACATTTTTTGCTGACAACAAAAAAAAATATCAAAAAATTAAAAATATTCTAAACTTTTTTATTTCATTTTCGAATAAACAAAACCATATTTGTAGGATATCTATGGATAAATATAGGAGTTATACCCGTTTTGTCCATTTTATTTTGGCTCCTTTTCTTTAAATTCTCCACTTAAATACCTAGATGTATGCTTAAGTAAATAATCGTTCCATTTTTTTCAGATTTCATAAGTAGGACGTACGAAATTCGTTACGATCCACCAATATCTGTCGTGTTCTGTTTTCATGCAATTTCCTTCCTCTTTCATTCATTTTCTTTTTTTTTTGTATTTTGCAGTTTTCATTATCTGGGTGCATATCCGTAAGACACAGTTACTGTTGCTGTAGTTTTTGTGTTATTCGCCATTTATCTTTTTGATCCACATTTTGTTTTGTTGGCATGGCTTTGGTGTATTTTGTTAGGCCAGTTCTATTTAATTTGTAACGAATGTGCTATCATTTTAATTAAAACTTATTTATATCAGCTACACGAATGTTAATTAAACGGCATGTTGTTGTGGTTTAAATGTGTCCCAGCCAGGCGTAATTAAATGGAAACAGAGAATTGTGAATGATGAGGCATGAGGCACGAATAACGAAAATTAAGGGTGGATCTGTGATTATGAGCCTATTTAGAAATGGATCTGAAATTAGAAAGACCTTGAATTAAAATAAGTTTTCAGTGTGGTGAATTTTGAAAATCGGGAATGTTTTTTTTTTTTTTGACAGAAAAAAAATTACAGCGACAGCACATCCATCCAGTTTTGAGGGTGTAAAAGTAAATGTTTTTGCTTTTCGCTCCTTCTCTTGCTTTGGTGAGCAAATAATCAAACTCGGTTGGAACGTTAAGTGAAGCCAAAATTAAAAAAATTTCTGCGAGGTATGTTTAAAAAATATAGCGAATTTTGTATTTTTTCAAAAAGTATTTATGTATTCAGGAATATCTATTTTTAAAGTACTTTAAAGTAATTCTCCTCGGATATAATACACTACTGCCAACGTTTTTTTACAATCCTCCAAGCACTTCAAATAATCATTTTTTGTGATCTTGTTCAGCTCCTCCTTCGATGTCGTCTTTATCTCCTCCATCGTGACGTAGCTTCGTCCTTTCTTGGGCCTTTTCAGTTTTGGGAACTAAAAATAGTCACAAGGGGCTAGGTCAGGGGAATACGGTGGCTGCGGCAGCATTACTGTGTTGTGCATGGTGCAAAAGCCAGTTTTTACTCCAAAATGATCAATTTTGGCACGAATTTAGCGGCGACCCGACTCATGTCCAAATCATTGGTTATAATCGAATGGCACGAGCCAATCGATATGTTTAGATCCTCAGCAACTTCTCTAATGGTAATTCGTCAATTGGCCAATATTAAGTTATTCACTTTATCAATTTTTTCGTCTGTTGTTGACGTGCTCGGGCGTCCGGCACGCTGTTCGTCCTTCGCATCTTCTCGGCCGTCTAAGAACATTTTGTACCACCGATAAGGTAGCTTCACCCTATGCCACAGTTAACATTCGAAATTTGATGAGATTCTTTGATCCATTTTCTGAAATAGATAAAAATCGAAGACTTGTTAAAACACATCCAAGCACAACAGCTGTCAAAAATTAACTAAACATTCAAAATTGCCGACCTTGTCAGCATAAGTAAGGGACTTGAGTTGATACGCTACAAAAATATCAAAAACCAAATACACGTAGCCCGCGGAAATTTAAAATTCGCGATATTTTTCGAATATACCTCGTATAGTATGTGTTGTGTTGTATTAAAATACAATCGAGTATGATCAAATTTCACCAGAGCTGGTTCATAAACAAAAATTGGGTCTCACATATGAATTCTACACGGAAGACTTTTAAATTGACCTTTGTATTAAGCGATTTTCAACAATTTCTCCAGATACTTGTTCATCATAATAAACTGGATTACTAACCCGCTTTATGTGTGGCAGGGCCTCATATCGGAAAGGGCATTTCTACGAGGACTAAATCATAAAAAAACCGTTGACGATTCTCAATGTGGTCTTATTTTCGAAGGGGCCAAATCTTATATTCTCCTTCATGGGTTGGAATCAATAGTAAGACGATCAATATGATCTATCGATGTTCACTGGCCTCTCGTTCGTACGTAACTCCTCGGGATTACCTGTTATTGGGTCATGTTAATTCATTAGTTTATAGAAGTCGAAGTGATGTTCTACATAGACACATATTTAACGCAAAACCTTTTAAGAGAAGAAAATGTATCATTTTTAAACTTGTACAGTAAATTTCGTAATTCAGCATTTAAACCTCAACTAGAAATGTACGTGCATGTATAAATGTAGAAAATTAAAAAAAAAAAAAACCCAAAGCCACATGAAATGTGAAATCTCCCCCTATTTTAACGCATTGCCACAAATAATATAAACGTATCGTAAAACCAGCAGGTAACCCGTGCCACACGTGTGTGGTGCGCTGTCATTATATTTTATATCGGTGAGGCACGTAGTATGGCTGTAAGCCTGTGCCACGATACGAGGAGTATGCCCCGGCAGCAGATTTTCGTTTCGCATTAAAGGTATTCACCATTCTTCGCATATCATCTACACCCTTTCATCAGATTTTTGAAGTAGCAAAACTGACCTACTTGTAAACCTTCACACACACACAGAGGTACTGTGAGAAACAGTGAATGTGGGGTTGTAATGTGTGTGTGTATGATGACATCCAATGTAATGTTCAACTATCAAACAGCCACAATTACAAAAAAAAAAAAAAAAACTGAAGAAGTAATGTGCGATTTTCTCGCTTTGTCTATTGGATTCTAACAATAGCAGACTGCAAACATGCTCAGCACAACTATTGAATGATTATTACGAATTTTAAAAAAGTCTTACAGTCTAAGCCATGATGTCGAACGACAACGCTCGCATGCTTTCCAAGCGACAAGCAGCTGATTAGTGACTTCGAAATCAGTTGAATGTTACTTGGGGAGCATGCGAAAGTCGTGCAAGTTTCTCGACTCCAGACTACACAGCGCTGGTCACCACCCCCTGAACCTTACTGAGCGCCTCAAAATACGCCTAAGTCATCCTCACTGTTATGTCAGGAGTCTATACGCTATCTTCAGACGGACTCTGCCAACATGACCAAGCCAATTATTAGCTCCATTTCTATTATTATCACATTCCGTATTTATCAGATTTTGTTTTGCTCATTTAAGAGCTTGGAAATAATTTACAGCACAATCTGAATTATTGCCAACCGTGTGAGGATAGATAATGGGCCTGAAAATCACACGCGAATACCAGGCTCAAATCTACGTAAACAAAATCTGATTTATTTTTTGAAAAGTTTGTAAAACTTTCTTAAAACTCTCTTTCCAATATCGTGTCTGAAATTTGATTTGGTTTATCTTCGAGAGATCGAGAGAGTGTTGTGGGGTATCAAACCAGTTAAACAATATCACTAAAATAGTATCGTTCCCAACCTTCCAAACGCGAACTACTATCTATGGCAAACAAAATAACACAATAATGGAACGCCACCCAAACTGTCTGCTGGGTAATCGCATGTGTAGTATATATGAATATATTATAACTATAATCATAAAAAAACAGATTTGCCTATCAGCAAATGGAAGAGAGAGTCAGTGTGCACACATAGACATAGCTATCTATATATGGGAGTTTTCGCATGTATAAGTGCCAATGTGTGCGTACATATTTTTATGAGAACATCACACACACACACAAAAAAAAGGAGTAAAATAAAATCTTAAGCACACAAAATACATAGATTTTCTTTCCATACTATGCGATTAGTACTGGAACACATACGAATGCATTGTGCCAGAGTGTACAATTTACACAAACACATCCGTAGTATGTACATGTGCACGCACACTTCAGCCGACAACCTTTGAATCACCAATTTTAAGAGCGCAACAAAAAAAGTTTCTATTGTTTTTTAAATCCTCGTTGTGTGCTTTGCCATGTTGTGTGTGTGCATGAGTGTAAGCGTGTGCCGGTCTATGTGTGTGTGTGTGTGTGTGAGAGAGAGATTACAGCATTGTGGTTTTCTTGTATTTTGTTGGTTGTGCCAGTGCGGCGAGTTTGAACGAAAATATGTGCGGTTTTGAGAGTGTTTGTAAAATTCTGGGCAACATAATTTGTTTAAAATTTATTCTGAGGTTTGTCAAGCCTGATTTACTTTAAGCGGTAAAGAGTTTGACCACATTTCGGCATTTTATAGATAAGCATTTGCATGCATGCAGCAGAGAAAAAAAAACATTGATTCGAATTCATTGGATGAATTTGTTAGGAAAAATGAAAAATAAACAACAGAGAAATTCCTGGTCGAACCGAATCGTATATACCCCCCACTATTGGATGCATTCTAAGACTGTTACTAATCCTGCGAATTACCGTCCAATTGCAATATGTCCAGCGCTCTCGAAGGTTATGGAGAGCATGGTTAACCACCATCTTGTTAAGTATTTAGAGTCTTACGGCCTTCTTAATGATCGACAGTATGGCTTCCGTAGAAATCGATCTCCTGGAAACCAGATGGCGTTTCTTACGGAGCGATGGAGTCGATCCATTCACCGCCTTGGTGAAAGCAAGGGTCGTGGCTCTGGATATTTCCAAGGCGTTCGATAGGCTCTAGTTCGGAGCACTCATATCAAAACCTATTGCATTTGGTGTCGATAATACCTTCTCTCGACTCATATCGAGTTTTCTCAGAGATCGCTCTATACGAGTTGTTATTGATGGGGTCTCATCCAACGAGCATAGGCTGGCCGCAGTAGTGCCACACGGTTCTGTCCTCTCTCCCTCTCTATTTCTTATTTTCATTGACGACCTGTTGTGGAAAACTGTGAACCCAATCTACTCCTTTGCGGATGACAGCAACCTCTGACATTCGTACTCATTTGAAAATGGGCCAAGTCATCCGGAGGTTGAGGAGTGGAGTCAAATGAACAGAGTGAGTTTTAATGCACACAAGACCCAGAGCTGTTTGTTGTCACACAAACGTTGCACTGATCCACAAAAACTTCAATGATGGGAAATTCAAGAATATTTTTAAGGCTTAGAGATTAAAAGTAGCGCTGAAACGAAAAACTGAACTTCATTATAATATGCAGAGTTCGCACTCTGCAACACTACACAACATCTTCATTTATAATGAGAAATTCTTATATAGGATTTATAGAGCTTTTCATTATATTCCCACTTGCTACACATTTTTTTTTGTTTTTTTTGTTATGCACTCAACCAGCTGACGAATAATTTCTTCGGATACATAAAATGTTACATTAATGCAAAGAAAATAAATCTATGGTTCTTTTGGAATTATATACATGAAGTAGTCATTTTTCGGTTTTTCAATCTTCACATTATTGCCCCTCATTACAGAGAATTTCAAATTTAATTAACTGAAATTATTGTTTTTCCATTTGTTAGCCTGGACAAGAGTTGCTGTCGGGAACCTTCTGTAAGAGTTATATTCAATGGTATCCTTTGTAAATGAACTTTTGTTATCCTTCGCTGTGGCCAACTGCGTTTTTTGTATAAGGTCTCTGGTTCAGGGCACAAGGTATCCCATTTATGTTGTTTATTGGTCGTTATATTAAATTTGCTTCTCACGGCCGGGATGCCACTTCAAGATCCCACCCAACCACTCACTAGCAACTTTTTTTCAGTGGATGCCAACATGAATTCAGTGCGCTGTCCGTGATTTTTTTTTCTCTCTTCTTCTCTTTTTATTTACTACTTTCTGTTACTTCATCCGTCCCTGACTACCTACGTACCAACGAATGCCATATTTCATGTTTACCTTAATTTCAACTGTTTTGGAATGGTGCCACTTTGTTTTGGTCTTTGCGCCGGCTTGTTTCATTCAGTCTTCGCTGGCGCTTGGATGCGATTCAAAATCATTGAGTGCTCATAAATTTCATATATGAAGTACGCATAATTTTATGCGCTTGTATTGGTGTGTGTGTGTGTGTGCCAAACAAAAACAATGTTTATGTGAACGAATTTGCATAAAATGTGGGAGCCAAATACATACAAAAAAAAAACACTACAGACACACATCTACATAAGGTTACATAGCCTTATACATGGGTAGGTATTTCATAAGTATATGTGTGTGTGTGTATTTTGTTATTCCACTTTTAACAGTGCACGAAAGTACAGAGGGAGAGTCCTCAACCGACTCGACTCGGTGTTGTTAAAACGTGGCGGATACTTCACATGACGCACTCCAAACGGTTTCCCGCAGCCAAAGCTTTAAGAATTAACATGAATTTGTGTTAACATGCCAACATTTCCATTTGGGTGTAATGTTTTACATGCCACTACTCGTTACCACTGCCACTACCACTCACACAGTGGGCGAATGCACAAATATTAGCAAACCCATACGAGGGGTATTTTAAAAGTCACAAATAAAGTAATTGAAAAAGTCTAATAATATTCGTAATGAGAAATTCATTCTAAACTATTTGAACTAACTATTTAATACGTTGTTTCGTAATATCTATTTCAGTTATGTCAGTGGTATTTGAAAAAATCGTCCACATCAACATCCTCCAATTCAGTAGGAAAAGTCATTGGCTATATAGAGTTCCACATAGAGGACCAATGATTTCCTATTCCCATAGAGCACACCAAATAGTGACTTTTTGAGGATGTAACGTCGATGAGTCGTTCCAACCGAACCATTATTTTGGTAATAAATTTTGACGATTTGCAAACGTTGTTCCGGAGTAAGTCTATTCATAATGAAATGACAAACGAAACTGAGTATAAATCAAGTGACCTCCGATTAAAGTGTGGCCAGATTGAAAACCCGACGTCTAAAAAAACACCCGGTATTTTGTTGTGTGCTATACGTGGGACTAGTCGACAACCTGAACCAAAGACTATACAGAGGGCAGACGTCCCAAGTCGTTGGCTGAATATTTCCAAGAGGGTATTTAAACCGTATTTGTTTTAAAAAAAAACATTATTTGTTTGAGAACCTTTCAAATATTGCCATGCCAATTACTGGCACCTAGAATGTGTAGCCGAACTAATGTGTCTTTGTCTGAACAAGATAATAATAAAACAGAAAAATTCAGGCGAATTCAGGACATCTGGCAACTCTTATTGTGGCATGAGCTATATATAGGATTAAAAAAAAAACATGTTTTCACTCCACCCTATTATATAGCCAGACATAACATTCCAGCTGAAACCAAAGATCATTTTTGCCAGCTGCCGCAAACAATTTGTTATCATGCTCTTGCGAGGGCTCACCCTTTTAGATTTGTTTCCCAAAGTCATATGAATTTATACTTTTACGTTGACTTTTTGCTTACGACTGCATATTATTTTTTAACATTTATTTTAAATCTTGGTGAATTAAAATAAAAATTTACAAAAACGCCTCAAATTGTTGGTTTTTGACTTTTTGTCTATCCGGCGATCTTCCCTATACCATTCGCCTATGATTTTAAAATCAAGCAGAAAGTCATCGTGTAAATCGTAATCATAACGAATCGATTTTCCACGATTGAGTCAGTGCATACCGTATGATAGCGTGACAGTCACACGATCCTAATTCACAGCACGATGGTTGCCAGCTAAAACTAATATTGAATTTTCAAATATAAAGGGTTTTCAAACAAGAGGTGTTATTTTGAATCACCCGGTATTTCGGTAGCTGTCACTTTCAGTGTTTTTATTCTTTGACATTTGACAAGTAGAAACTACGCCATTACTAAAAATGGAACGAAACACGCTTCAACAACGCATTGAAATAATAAAAATTGGTGAAAATCCGGCATACATGAAAATGATACGGAATTCCATCGAAAAATTAGTTTGACTGATGAGGCCCATTTCCAACTCAGTGGCTACGTCAACAAGCGATATTTTTGCATCTGGGGCTCGGAAAAACCAAGAGTTATCGTTGAGAAGCCTCTCTATCCTCAACGTGTAACTCTTTGGTGCGGTTTATGGTCCGACGGAGTCATTGGACCTTACTTTTTCGTAAATGACGTTGGATCAACAGTTTGAGCAATTAATGATTTTTTATGGTCGGAGTTCGATGATATTGATCTGGACAATGTTTACTTTCAACAAGACGGCTCTACGTGCCACACAAGCAATCTCTCAAGGAGGTAATCACAATTAGCCACCGAGATCTTGTGATTTAACACCTTGCGACTTCTTCCTATGGCGCCACGTGAAAGATAAGACCTACGCCAACAGCCCAGCGTCAATTCATGACCTCAAAGATAGAAATCGTGAGTCTAGTAGACAGCCACTTTGCGTTTTGGTTATAGAAAATGACATGAAAAGGATATGGTCCTGTGAGCGTGGTCGTGTTGGCCATTTGGCTGTTATTGTTCTTCATTATTAACGGCATAACTTCCTCTTTATTATGAAACTAGTAAGTTGTAATGCGCCTATCGCGGCCGTTAATTTGCTTGAGAAAGTATTTGTTACTTAATTTTAAAAATTTTGGAAAAAAAAAAATTTGTGGAAAAAAAAATTTTGTACAAAAAAAAAATTTTGGTAAAAAAAAAATTTTTGTAAAAAAAAAATTTTTGTAAAAAAAAAAATTTTTGTAAAAAAAAAAATTTTGTAAAAAAAAAATTTTTGTAAAAAAAAAATTTTGGAAAAAAAAATTTGGGGAAAACACAATTTCTGTACAAAAAAAAAATATTATTTTTTAATTTTTTTAGTATTATTATTTATAGAATTATTATAGAATGCCTATTTAAATTCCTACGTACTGCGTGACAGAGTCAGTGAATCAGTGAATCAGGGAATCAGGGAATCAGTGTATCAGTGAATCAGTGTCGAGGGTAAATATATATTAAGATAAACATCCGATCATTTATCTCCAAAAATTTATTTTTTCTTTAAAAAACACCTCTTGGTTTGTGTTGATCAGTCTGCCTTTCAATTTCTTTTCTTTGGAGTCTATATTAACCCTTTAACGAAAATGGACTCTTGCAACATCCCACATAATGTGTCAATATGATACTTGCACAGATTTATGCAGGCACAGACTTCTATGTATGTGTGTACATAGTGAATATATATATAGACACACTGTCACATTGTCAATGGTTGGCACACATAATAATACAGGGATATCATATCAACACTCCTCCCACCCCATCAATCGCCAAAAACGTATACCACCCCTTCGCTTAGCAAACAAAAAAATATATGCAGACTTCTTTTTATTCGCCTCTTTAACATTATTTTTTGCAATGCAAGTACAGATGTACATATACTCGTACATGTATGTATTGTACTTTTGTCATATTTTATTTTTATTGAACCAATTATGAAGACTGTAGGCTCATGCCTCAGCCATCTGCAGCTGACTCCTTACATACGGAAGGGAGTGGTGGCGGCATCACATGGAAATCGGCCCAACAAGCCGAGTCGAAACCACTCGCCAGTCGCCAGCCGCAAAATTTATTATTGCAAATAGTATTAGTGACATGTAAATCGGAATTTTATACAAATTTGTCTGCGACTGAGTGTGTTTTTGGTTGTCTGTAGGTTGCGCTAAAGTTTTGCATAAAATCTGTGCTTGAATGGCGTTGCCTTGTTCCGGAAGCGGAACCAGGGACAATATCATGTACCAAACAAATGAACATACACATCTACTTCCATATATATATATATATATAGATATGCATACGCATACGTACGTATGAATGGATGTGTGAATGTAGGATCATTTTATTATGCGGATATATTTGTTGACAATCGTTGGTTACACATCGTTTTCGTCGTTCGCTAATGTTTCAACAGTCCCATGATTTCATTTCATGTGGATGTTATTTGTGTTGTTTGTTTTTTTTTCTGGCTTTGCTGTCTTTTATGGAACATAAAATATGATAACATTTATGACGTCAAAAACAAAAACCTCATAAACAAGCATGCGAGTATCACATGAACACTTACAATTTATGGATGCAAAATGTCAGCATTTAAAAGTTTTCCAATAACCTACTGTTGCGTCAAACATTTGAGAGGTGCACTATCAATCTATTTGTGTTCAGAATTCACATTCACACACGTATAAATTATAGTTTTCTTTTAGAAATCTGCACTTGATGTTCTTAACAAAAATATGAACCTAGACTTGGTGTGTGATAGTCGCTCTATGCCTTACATCCGGACCGTCCATTTCACCGTGTTACACACCTTCTGTCCTATGAACCAAATTTACTTTTTCGGAAAGGGGATAAAAAATAAAAATACTGATTTTTTTTTTTAAGTTTGAATTATGAAGCTCGTAGTGGCCTGTGTGAAAGCATTTCGAACGATTTTTAACCCTTTTTCAGTGATCCAATCGAGCTGATTTTTTGCAGGCTGACTCGCGGAAATGTCTGTATCACGTCAAATTTTTTAAAAACAATTTTTATCAATTCTCAGATTTTCCCCAATTTTAATTATTTTTGAAAAAAAAAGTATTTTTTTCATTTTCTTAGCATAACTTGAAGAGACTCCAAATTTTTAAACTACTTAAGCGTTACGAAAAAAAAATGTTTTTTGAACTGAAACCTTAAAAAAAACGAAAACCATTTAAAAAAAAATTTAGGAAAATCTGAGAATTGATAAAAATCAGCTCGATTGGATCACTGAAAAAGGGTTAAAAATCGTTCGAAATGCTTTCACACAGGCCACTACGAGCTTCATAATTCAAACTTAAAAAAAAAAATCAGTATTTTTATTTTTTATCCCCTTTCCGAAAAAGTAAATTTGGTTCATAGGACAGAAGGTGTGTAACACGGTGAAATGGATCGGTCGAAAGGCTTTCACACAGGCAACTACGAACTTCATACTTAAAAAAAATTTCGACGTGTACATGAAAATCGCCGATACACGTGTATTTTTATTTTTTATCCCCTTTCCGAAAAAGTAAATTTAGTTCATAGGACAGAAAAAAATCTATTTTTTGTAACACGGTGTTTTCAAACATTCCCTAAATTAATTTTGAGTAACCTTTATTTTAAACATTTCTATTTTTGCAAAGAAATAGAAATGATGAATGATCTCGAACTCGACTAACAGAAACAAAACTGCAATAAAATAAAAAATAAATAAATAATCAAATAAAAAAAACCAAAAGTGAATCTAATATTATTTGGCTACGGCCGTTTATCTTGTCCTAACATTTGGGACTAGACGAAGGTTATGCGAAGAGCCGAGATCATTGAAATATCTATAGAACAGCGATAGCCAACCCAAGTTCCGACGATGCTGATGGGAAACAATGGAGTAGGTCCCGGTCAGTGAGTATACAAATTATATCGCGCACAGCTCACTGATTTCGAGAGAAGTTCCCCATCTGTTCCTACATGGCATGTTAAGGGAAATAAGTAAGTAAGTAAGAACATTATTTTGCTGCCCTTTACTCATTCACGCGGCTCTGCATTTACGGTTGCAGAACTTCCGACGTAGGTGGCCCAGCCTCCAGAGCAAACTCCCCAATAAAATCGTCACACTCACAGCGTACATTTGAATTATGATCTTTAATAGTTTCATTTTAAAAGCTGCCAAATTAATATTTATGGCCATATTCCATCCTCTTTTCAATAAATGTAAATGTGTGTGTTTATTTCTTTTTTTTTTTTTAATAAAAAAAACAACATGTCCTGTAAATGAAATTCAACACTACATCGCACACTATGTTGTATACCATATTATGGTTTCTTTTTCACAGTTTCATTTTTTTTTTTTATTAAAAACCTCGCAACAACAACGTACACACATACATACGTACATGTGTATATAGGGCTTTACACACTTACTTAGGAAGTCGTACTGGGGCCAACCTTCCAGCCAAACCGAACCAACTACTCCACAGGCACTTTGCGAGGAATACATTTACTCCATTGTACGCTTCCCAGCCACTTCACCACCACCGCCAACACTTCATGTGAACACAAAAGTGACATACGGCGAAGCGCTTCCTTACAAACGTTTTGCTGCATATTTATTTAAAGTAAGCGTTTCGTTTCCGTTTTTTTCTTTTTCTTCTTCATTTCATATCTTCGTTCATTTTTCACTTGATTTTTCCATAAAGCAACGCGAAGAAGAAGCAACAAGAGTGCAAAAACGCAAATAGAAGAAAACTGCGAAGTGACGAGATAACACTTATGAGACCCCGACATACAGACATGGATAGGAAGAAGTTTGAATGTATTGCACCACCACAGTATAATCCGGGATTGACAACCCTTTGGTTTGGGGAATCCTATGGCTAGTGGTTGTGTGTCCCCGGAAACAAAGTGTAGTTAAAAGCAATTTCTTATACAAGGTCAGTTTTGTGGCAAATTGTTTTTTGTGTTTGTTTATTAATACACTTCACCATGGATGGCATTGCAAACAAGTGCTTTTGGTATCCAAAACAAAGATTAAAAAAAATTCTTATGCGCTGGGAAATTTTCCCTTAACTTATTCAATTTTGATTCCAAAGGATTTTGTGGGTTTAGACCCAAACTTCAGCTCTGCAATTTGAGTACCCATAATAGTAGGTTTTTCTTGGACCATACGCTTAATAATCATGCCCATATATGCGACATTTATTATATATTCATCCATATAATAAAAAAACTTCGCCTTTTTAAAGAATATTTTCCTGGTTTGCTAGATTTACTGGAAATGTTTGGGGGACTCTGTAAATATTTTGGAAGAGTAAACACTCTCCTTTTGTCTGGAAATTGGGAGAAGTCCGATTGTTTTTTGATTGTTGGGTTGTCCGAGACTCGAAATGATTCGATACAAGTAATTACCGACCCCAAATGCAATGCAGGTTTCAATATGACAGCTCCGGGACAAATCCTATCGAACGCCTCGGAAATATCCAGAGCCACGACTCTTTATTTTATCAAGGCGGTAAATTCCTCGAATTCTTACTTACTTATTTGCCTTAACATTCCATGAAGGAACATACGGAGAACTTTTCTCTAATCAGCCCGCTGTGTGCGATATAATTGTGTATACTCACTGAAGTGCGATATAATTGTGTATACTCACTGAAGGGGACCTACTGTTCTAGAGAATTTTTACATGGCTTAGAGATTACTCTCTTACTTGTAAAGTCGCCAGAATTTACGAGGTGGGAGAACGCCGCTGAACAATGTTTGAGTGTCTTACCCGGGTTTGAACCTGGCTATACTTGTATGATAGTCGCACACACTACCTACCACAACACGGTCGTCCACTCGACTACAGCGTTCCCAAAGAAACGCCAACAGACCTCCTGTAGATCGGTTTCTACGGAGGTCATACTGTCGATCAATAGAAATGTCAATGAACCTTGCTCTCCTTATACTTTGAGACCGCTGATTGCAATTGGGCAGTAATCTGCAGGATTTGTAGATTCAACTTTCTTGGTGATCAACTGAATATTAGCAACGGACGGACAGCACTTACATAGATAATAACATACGGACCCGGGATTTAGCTCACGTTGGATTTTGTAAATACACATGTTCGAAAAAATATTGGTGTAAAATAAAATCAATCTATTACTCGCCGTATTCGACAATTTATCTAGCATCGTACGCTAACGATACCGGGGAGTGGTTAAGTGCTTTGAGATAAAAACCCATTTTCTGCAAATATTTCAGCCAAAGGTTGCCTTTATCAACCGAGTCAGTGAACACGAGTTTTTGGAAAGATGAAAGGAATTTCAGATGACCAAAAACTCTTAATTCAACTAGAAGAAGAAATAATTCGATCACGAAGACGATGTTCGTGAAGAAGCTTTTTGTACATACTAAGTACTCTGGCACTCTTGTAGCAGCTCATTTCATTTTCAAAACCAGCAAATTTCGAAATTCAGCCTCTTTGGATCCAACTGCTTCCATGCAAGTCTAATTAAATTGACACTTTTTTGAAGGTTTTAGTCTTTGAGAAAATAAACGAGTTCATTCCAACGAGCTTAAATTTAAACCAATTTGTCGCAACCGTTGACTTTTGCAAAAAAAAATGAAGAAAAAAAGTTATCCCAAAAAAATTAAGAATTTTTCACAATTTTTATATAATAAAGGGGTTTCCAACAAGAAATTTTATTTTGAATAACACGGTTTTCGGTAGCTGTGACTTTTAAAGCATTTATTCTTTGACATTTAACAAGTAGAAACTACACCATTACTAAAAATGGAACGATACACGCTTCAACAACGCATTGAAATTATAAAAATTCACTACAAAAATGGTGAAAATCTTGCAGTCACAGATCGCAAAACTAAAGCATTTTTGGGTCATCGTGAAGCATCTTGTCGGATCGCAATGCAGAAATTGGTGGAAAAATTAGAGGGACAAGTTAGTGATGCGAAGAATAAAACCCGTGAACGTTGCTCAAGAACAACTGAGAATATTGCTGCTGTAGCCGAAAGTGTGGATGAAAACCCAGGTAAGTTCATTCTTCATCGTTCTTAGGAGTTGGGCATTCCACAAACGTCATTACACAGTATTTTGCATAAAAACTTGGGTCATAAGGCTTATAAAGTTCAGTTAACACAAGAACTCAGGCCAACCGATCATCAACAACGTCGTGTCCTTGCTGATTGGGTCCTTGAAATGCATGAAAATGATCCGGAATTCCATTGAAACATCATCTTGACTGATGAGGCCCATTTCCACCTCGGTGGCTACGTCGCATCTGGGGCTTGGAAAACCCAAGAGTTATTGTAGAGAAGCTTCTCCATCCTCAACGTGTGACGGTTTGGTGCGGTTTATGGTTCGGCGGGGTCATTGGACCTTACTTTTTTTGAAAATAAGGTTGGATCATCAGTTACGATGAATGGATTGCGCTATCGAGAGGTGATTAACGATTTTTTATGGTTGAAGTTGGTTGATTTTGATCTGGACAACATTTTCTTTTTTTTCCGGACCGTGTTGTCTCTCGAAGAGGTGATCAGAATTGGCCACCGATATCTTGCGATTTAACACCTTGCGACTTCTTCCTTCCTCAACAACTCAGCGTCGATTCAAGACATAGGGCCGCCACTTTGCGTTTTGGTTATGGAAAATTTCATGAGAATGATATGGTCGTGGTGGCTAATGTCCAACGGCATACCTTCCTCTTTATTATGAAATAAACATCCGATAATTTTTCTCACGAAATGCAATTTGTCTTTGAATATCAGAATAACACTTCTCGTTGGAAAACCATTTTTGGCCATTTTTCTCAACCAAGTAACTCAAAGTTTTAATAACGGAAAATTACACTTTTTTTCGTTATTTATGACGAGTGTCTATATAAATAACAATGAATTGACGCATGTATGTTACTTTATCACTTGAGAAAGGCTGGACCGATTTGTCTAATATATTTTCTGTTGTATTAGCAATTTTCAGGACAACGTTCGACCGATTTTTAACCCTTTTTCATTGATCCAATCGAACTGATTTTTGGCAGGCAGACTCGTGGAAATGTCTGTATCACGTCAAATTTTTTAAAAACTATTTTTATCAATTCTCAGATTTTCCCCAATTTTTATTATTTTTGAAAAAAAAATATTTTGTTCACTTTTCTTAGCATAACTTGAAGAGACTCCATATTTTTAAACTACTTAAGCGTTACGAAAAAAAAAATGTTTTTTGAACTGAAACCTTAAAAAAACGATAACCTTATTAAAAAAAAAAAACATTAGGAAAATCTGAGAATTGATAAAAATCAATTTTTTTAAAAAATTGACGTGATACAGACATTTCCACGAGTCTGCCTGCGAAAAAACAGCTCGATTGGATCACTGAAAAAGGGTTAAAAATCGGTCCAAAGGCTTTCACACAGGCCACTACGAGCTTCATACTTCAAACTTAAAAAAAAAAAATTCTGACGTGTACATGAAAATCGCCGATACACGTGTATTTTTATTTTTATACCCTTTCCGAAAAAGTAAATTTGGTTCATAGGACAGAATGTGTGTAACACGGTGTTATGACTCCAGAACAAAGAATCCACAGTACAATGCCTTAAAATTTCGACAACACATGCCAAGACTTTGCTGTACGGATGGAAAGGTCATATTGCCACAATTTCCACTGCAGAGATATTGATCTCTTTCTGGACGAGATCCCCAATTTAAGCATTTCGTGGATAATATTCAGAAGTACAATAGTTTCTTACAAATGTCATTTGGAGCGAATATTGTCGAAGCACGGGGTTATCAACCAACTTAGTAACTTAGCAATTCACCATGGTACAAATTCACCCCAGTGGATGCTGATCACAAGTTCATTGAGATTTATATCCTGCGATAGAAATGTTACGCAACCTGAACCAACCATGAATTCGGAATAGAACAAGACTAGCTGTTAAATATCTGATGAAGGACCTGATTCCAAGGCTACCATTGATTCCAACCGACTTAACGTTCCACTTCAATCGTGTCCAGTCCTCAGTTCGCCGTGAAACGAGGAAACATGAGGAAGAGTTATGGATTGACCCAAAATACAGCCTATCCGAAACATGTCGTTAAAGCTGCTATTTCTGCAAACGACTTCTCCAGGCGGCCGCAATGACGAGGGCCAAAACTTATTTAAAATCAGTGATCTTTCATTGGGGAATTTTTCATAAATTATTTGAGGGAATTTTTCATGTTGGTATTTTTGCGAATATTCTCATCTATTTTGGGGAATTCTTATCTGGGCCATTCCTAATTTTTGTGGCATTTCGCATTTGTAGGATTTTGTCCTAGGCAGATATTGACTTTAGGTACGGCCCCACAACGAGAACCTTTTTGCCTTTGGACCGCCCACAACTTTGCAATCCCAAAATATTTACAACCATTTTACACTACACATGCAAGCATTTAATATTGACGAGTCTACATTTATAATTTGTTCAGCAGCTTGTTAAGGGTATCGTCGCCGTCGAAACCTATTGATCTTCGCTCTTTTTGTTATGGCACCCCGGGTGCTTTAAATAAGCGAACAACCAATTGCATACTGTGTAACGGTTTGACAGCTCTGTTCTTAACCACACAGTTTTTTAAAACAGTTTGTGGCAAAGGAAAAAGTAAGTATTCATCTCAAATTGAAATACATGAATACCAACCAACCACATGCACCTACTCACTCACTCACTATTCAAACAATCATCAGCAGAGATACAAATGCAACATCAACTTCGTTTTACGATTACAACAGAAACGCTGCTGCTGCTGCTGCTACTGCGACCGCTGTTGCTGTTGCTGTCGCTATTTTTCCTGTCATGACGATGATGATGGTGATGTAAGTAAGTGAAATATCCCCATGTAGGGAACAAGTGAATCCCCATAAAAGTTAAACAGATACAATTACACACACACAGACACTACAATATTTTAACACACATCCACGCATCAGCAACCTTTCACTACCCTCAATGACGACGACGATGATGATGGCGCTGATGATGTTGACGATGATACCGATGAATGGAATTTTGCTTTTGTTGTGCCAGTGTTTGCCACTGTTGTTGTTGGCTTATTTCGATGGCTGTGTGCGTGCGTGTGTGTGTGCAGAGGCAGGAAGTTGCGAACTGAAGCCACTTACTTCATGTACTTCCTGATTCGTTTTTATGCACTTTTACATTTTTTCTATTTCTTGCTTAGTTTTCCATTTTTTTCTCCAATTTCTTTTTTGTTTTGTTTTATTTGAATATTTTTTTTTTGTCTGCGACAGTGAGTGGTGGAGCAGGAGCCGAAGCTGTTTTGGTTTAGGTTTGTCATACTACTGCTGCTGCATGTTATTTTCTGTGTTGTGTGTTCGCATGAATTTGATGATGAAAAGTGTTTGAGCGACATTGTACTCGCACAAGTTGCTGCTGGTGTGTGTGTCGTTTTTTTTTTTTTAGTTTGCCACCATTCAAATCTCTTGAAGTTATTTGAAAGCAAGTGAAGTATTCAGTTGAAAAAACATTCATTCAAGTTAATAAAAAATGAAGATTCTTTCCATGTTTTCGTATTTGAGTTTGTCCTCCGGAATATACATGGACTATACAGTGTCAGTCTATTCGATGGGGAAGGATTGTTGTTTCGGAGAAAGTACCTACTTGTATTATTTTGAATTGTTAGAAGGCGAAAGATTCCAGAGGGGCCATTGCTAAATTGTGAAGAAAGGCGAAATGCCTCCATCGATTTTAAGCGATCAATGCATAGTTTTTATGGTTAACAACTGAAAATTTAAATTTTTTTGTCATCTTCGATTTTTTATGGATTTTAAAAAAAAAAAAAAAAATTACCATTTTTTTTTTACTAAACTTTATTAAAACTTCGAAACTGCCATTGATATTCAAAGACACAAAATTCGAATATTAAATAGAATTCAGCGATCAATTTATTTATTTATTTACTTCTTACTTACAATACAAAGTACATTTATATTCTAATTTTAGCTGAACAATTTATTTATTAATTACAATACAAACTAAATTTATATCCCAATTTTGGTCCAAGGATAAGCTCAGAAATAAATTGTACAGTTGAAAATGTTAAATAAAAATTCGTATACTTTTGAAATAAATATTCGTAGGGGTGACTAAATTCCAAAAGTTGTTCCTTTTTAAAACAGGTTAAGAATATTAAATTGATATAAAACTGTACCCGCAAATTTAGATAAATACACACAAGGTTGCATTTGACATTTTAGAAACTTTTTTTTCTTAATATTCTTTGTTTAGCACTGCTACTATATTAGGGTCTTTTGATGACCCAAATCTTATTTAACATTATCGTATTTCTAACTGGTGGAATATATTGGAAAGTTCTTACTATTCAGTGCACCAATTGGGGAAATATATTGAATTCAATGAATTGAATTAAATTTTTGAAAAAGCGCCCCGGTAGGCGAGTTGGTAGCGTGATTGCCTATCAGCGTGGGGGTTGTGGGTTCGATTCCCACCAGAGGCTTTGGTCTGTCGCTGCAAAATCTAGCCAAATGGTCTTTGTCACCCGGTTTACCCTTGGACCCAAAATTATAATATAAATTTACTTTGTATTGTAATTAAAAAAATAAAAATAAAATAAATAATACAATTTTTGAAATGTACAATTTTGAATTTTCTCAGTAAAAAAATGTGGGGTCAAAATATGACCCGGAACACAGCATGTGTATTTTTTTTCTAACATAGTAGCAGGGTTAGTCCATTTTATTCCTGTCGACTTCGCCACAATCCATAACCGAACCAATTATTTGGCACGATACTGTCACTGTTGGCACGAATATAACGGTGCGAAGGAAAATGTTTATTGTTTTGCCAGAAGAACGTAAGACCAAAAAAATGTTGTAGTTTTTGGATAAAGGGAAGTTTGTCATTTCCTATGAATTTGTAAAATTAAACTTGTATTTAATTGAATACGTTTAAATTAATTGTCTATGTATTTCATTTTTTGTCGTTCTAGGTAAGTTTTATTCAAGTTGTGTCATCGAATGTACGTATATTTAGAAGTGAATAATCATCCAACTAATGGCAAATTGTTACGCTGGAAATGTTAAATGATGAGACAATTCATTTTCATATACGGACACATTGTAGTTAAAACTTAAGAAAGAAACTTTCTCATTCTTATTACAGAGTGGATAATCAAGTGATAGGAAATTGTAATCGACATGTTATTTTTTTAAATTTGGCGCAATAGTTTTGTACATGGAAAAATGTTTTATGCATATTTAAAAGAATAAGACGGTGAACATTCGCTGTCGTTTATAGGAAAAAAATGGCAACTGAGAATAGCAGAAATACAGGGTTTTCCAACAAGCGGTGTTATTTTGGTATTCAAAGAAAAATGCATTTTTTTGAGATAAATGATCGGATGTTTATTTCACAATAAAGAGGAAGGTATGCCGTTAATAATGAACAGCAATATCAGCCAAAGAGCCACCACGACCAGGCTTACAGGACCATATCCTTTACATAAAATTTGCCATAACCAAATCGCAAAGTGGCTGCCCTATGTCCTCGATAGCCTCACGAATTTATATATTTGAGGTCTTGCATCGACGCTGAGCTGTTGGCGTAGACCTTATCTTTCACGTGGCCCTAAAGATCTTGGTGGCTCAAAGCACCTCTTCGAGAGATAACACGGTCCGGAAACTTTTCACGGACCCGTCATGACGGACACAAGTAATGAGACATCGGATCTTGATAAAGACAACATGGTAGATGGAAATAAAACACAACCCTTATGTTTCAACAAAACTATTGGTATGCGAAAGTTATCAACATTCAATTAAATATTTTGTAAATTTTCAAAAAAAATAGTCATCAAATGTTGGAATACAATTTAATGAATGAAACCAACAAAAAAGAAATTTATATGAAATATCTCAATGTTTAATGAAATGTTTAGCTGTTTTCGATAATTTTTATTTTTTTTGTTGCAAAATAAATGGTTTGCAAAAAGCCATACTCCATCAATTTAAGAATCATTTGTAAAAAATGTATTTTGAGTTTTTTCATATTGGGGTATAGAACTTTAAGTTGGCATCACTTTTTTAACTGGCGGCCATTTTGTCAGCTGTCAAGTGATTAATATTTAGTTTGGTTTGCCATTTCATCATGAACAGGTTGACAAAAGAACAACGCTTGCAAATCGTGCAAATTTATTTCGAAAGTAATGGTTCAGTTCGCGAAGTTCACCGTCCGAATGAATCGATTCGCCACCGTGCACAGCAATTGGAGCTTTGTCCATCAACTTTATGGAAGATTTTGCGCAAAGATCTAAAGCCGGGAGACCATGCAATGCGTCGTGATTTTGGTGTATGGGCCGAAAATGAGATTCATCTCGATGCTGATTTTCATCACACAGAAAAAATTACGGGCCAAAAATATTCAATTACTGTCGTAATTGAAATTAAGCTTAGATATCAATTAATGTTGTAATTGAACTTAGAAATTCTTGGTGAAATCAATGTAAAAAATAGTAAAAAAAATCAATTACTTATTTAAAATTTGAGTAATTGAATTCACAACTTTTGTAATTGGAAGAAAATCAATTAAAAAAGTAATTGAATTGACGAATTCCATACAAACTTCGTAATTGATTTCAAAAATATGTTTTTTCTGTGCACAATTGGAAAATTGGACCTGTAGAATTGGCTTTATTCGAGCCAGCCGCGGCGGCCACATGCCCGAAATCATATTTAAACATTAATGGCATAAAATTATCCTTCCAATAAAGCCAAATTGATGGACATTAAAACGATTTTCTTGTGTTTTATTTCAATTCGAAGTTCTATACCTCAATAAAAACACCCTTTATTACTAGCTTAACTAAACACCCGTGGCAACATAAATACATAAAATATAAATATGTATATACATAGAAGAAATAAGTAAACGAATCACACGCAGAAACGTTTTTTTCATCGCCTCTAAACGAAAATAAACTACAAAAAGAGATACGATTCCTTTTTTTGTAAATATGTGACTTTATTTATGACTTCAAAAAGAGAATACTTTCGATAAACAACCTACAAATATTTTAGTTAATATGTGAAATATTTTATCACAGAATTTCCGGCTACTTAAGACATTTAAAATAATTAAATACCAACACCAAACAGTTGAAATAATAGGCCGTAATGTTATTGATTCAGATATGCCTCTACAAAGACTGTAAGTTTAAATGGAAAATAATAATAATAGATTTCAATGTATCAAACCCTAAAGAGAACTCGATATAAGGAATTCAAATCAGCACACATTCTCGATTCACCAAATACAGAATTATATTATTGGAAATCAAATTGTATGAACTGGTAGTGTCTGGATTGCGATTGGAATTAGAATTCCTAAAATACATTTTGAGCAACGAATACACCGGAGACAAGTATTAACCGAACCCTAACATAAGTTTTGTGTTTGCACTCTGTCCTCTCGCAAATTAAGCAAATATTGTCCTCATTAACATTGTGGCTTAGCTGTCCTGCTGATATGTCTCCTACGCCAAGAGGCTGACTAACGTGCCATTGACTGCCTTCTAAATTATACATTTTCTGCAAGTGGATATTTTAGATACACACGTCTTTAAATGCCATTTCTTGTTCTCAATCAGCGGGCTGTAGTCACAACTGTGCATTTGATTGATAGAAGATTTCGGTTATCGGTTTATAACAAATTCCACTTGCAAGCCACTATGCACGTCTGGCATGTGAGATTATGCTGGATTCGTGCATGTCTGTTTTCAGTTTTAGGTTTATGTTAGCTTTGTGGTTTCTAAATGAAATTAATGTCCGACCATAGTCAAAATTAGCCATGGAAATTATCCCAAATAGGTTCTACATAGTTTCACATGATTGACAGGCCTAGTGGGCCTGCCATGCAATTTCCCCACCAAATCAAAAGTTTTTGTTTGTTCTATTTAAAAACTGTTTGCGGTTTATTTCTATTGTTTTTGTATATTGTTAAATGTTTAATCACCGTAAAATAAATACAATTGTGGTCAACCATATAAATAGTTTGTTATTAAACGTGCGTGCACTCATAATGCGATACATTTTCGGTGATTTATGGCACATTTGGCGAAGAGGAGATTTACGCTAAACATATTATGTAAACAAAATGGTCGGCTATCTGACCACAATCGCCGAACGCGGTGGCGGCAAAGGAAATAAATCATATTTATACTTGAGATGATGGTGAATAAATCGACAGATTTCAGATGCTACTAAGTGGTGGGGAATTATTGGAAATTTATTGCGAGCAGGTTTTTGAGGATGGTGAGCAACAAATATGTTGTTATCTGTTTTATAAATTAATTCTGGGAGATGTTTTATTTTTAAATTTCGACAATCTGTTTTATTGAAATAGTTTTTACCCATTGTATTGCTTATATTTGGTGTTTAGCCCTCGAACCGGACAAACAGAAATACTAAAAAAATTCTTGCTACCTGTTTTTTTTTTTGCCAGTTATCCACAAACAAATATTTTTTACGAAATTAAACACAATTAAGAAAGACATCCTCAGAGGTTTAATTATATTTTTTTGATTAATCCCTTATACAACAAAATTTGTGTAAAAAATCGAATAAAACAAGTGGACAAATAGTAAGTTCGGCCGGGCCGAATCTTATATACCCTCCATCATGGATCCTTAAAAAGTCAATAAATAAGAAAACTAACTGAGTTTTTGGGCCGCTCGTGACCCGATAGTCCCAGGAACCCGATCACAAATTTTATCCAAATCATGAAAATAAATGCATATTTGGGTTCGCGAGAAAATGTCGTTGCATTTCGATACCCATATGTCCATGTTTGTCAAGGGACGGTTTTTGGGCCGCTGGTGACCCGATAGTCCCAGAAACCGTATCAAAAAATTTAGGCAAATCATGAAAATAAAGGCATATTTGGGTTCATGAGTAAATTTCGTTGCACTTCGATACCCATATGCGCATGTTTATCATGGGCCCTTTTTTGGGCCCCAAGGGTCCACGGAACCCATGAGCATACCCATTTTTGGGATTTTTTTCCCCATCTTATAATTATATTATATAAACTTAGAACAATTTTACCAAAAAAAATCAGATGTAGTGAAAAAAATATTTGAAAAATTTGATTATAGCCGGGATATATTTAGTCCCGTAAAGGGGAACTTTTTCCCCTTTGGTCCGATATTGCCCATTCTCGAACTTAACCTGCTTATGGGCAAACATCTTCCTACAAAATTTCAGCTTCTTAGCGTTGGTCGTTCGCACTCTATCGTGATTTCAACAGACAACAGACGGACAGACGGACGGACAGACGGACATCGCTAGAATGTCTTAGAATGTTACACTGACCGATAATATATATACTTTATAGGGTCGCAGATCACTCTTTCGAGGTGTTGCAAACGGAATGACAAACTTAGTATATACTCCATCCTATGATGGAGTGTATAATAAAGTATTTAATGGATGAAAATATTAAATGTTTTATAAAATATTCGATTTTTTTTCTTTGACTAACACTCATAAAAAAAAGGACGAAAATGTAGTAGTATTTGACGTTGGCCTTGAATTTAGTAATTTTATAGAAGGCAGAAATAACGGCACCGTGAACAGTGATCCAAATGAAAAATGGCCCGAATTTAAGAATTAAAAATCCCTCTAAAATTTTACATTGATCATATTTCCTGGGGTCAATGTTCATTCGGAAATTCGGGTAATTGTTCAAATGTAGTAATTAGGGTCGTAACCCCAAAATTTAAGTCGGCCCATTTTTTATGGATACCCTACCGTCCCCTATCCTTACCACCGCTCTCCTCTGTATACGGTCGAGAAACTGCAAAGATGTCATTGGAGCCCCTGCCCATATTATGTGAGTTGTATTCCATTTTATATATTTTCCCATCGTTCCTAAGAGGAGCATAGGGCCGTCACAAAATTATTTCACCTCATTCTATCTAATGCTTTGTTTTTTATTTTGTTCCCTGTGTATCCTTTCTGGGTGCATTCTGCGTCTACCAGGCGCCTCCACGTATTCGTCGGGTCTTCGTCTTTTGCGGCTTCCCTGTGGGTTCCAGTCGATGGCTGGCTTTGCGGCTTTCTGAGGGTATGACCATATTTGGGTATGCTATCTCCGTGGAACGTAATGAATCGCTTTACCCTTGAATAACATACCCTTGGAACGTAGTGTTAGGCCTTAATGAGGCACCCACCACTCCAGTCAGTGCAAAAAAATTTTTTTTTTCAAGAAAATTTTTTTTTTCAACAAATTTTTTTTTTTTCAACAAAATTTTTTTTTTCAACAAAATTTTTTTTTTTTCCACAAAATTTTTTTTTTTCAACTAAATTTTTTTTTTTCAACAAAAATTTTTTTTTTCAACAAAAATTTTTTTTTTCAGCAAAAATTTTTTTTCCACAAATTTTATTTTTTTTCGAAATTTTTTTTTACAAAATAGTTTTCTCAAAATATTTTTTACAAAATTTTGAAAATTAAGTAACAAATACTTTCTCAAGCAAATTAACGGGCGCCATAGGCGCATTACAACTTACTAGTTTTATATATTTTCCCCTCGTTCCTAAGAGGAGCATAGGGCCGTCACAAAATTATTCCACCTCATTCTATCTAAGGCTAGGTTTTTTATTTCTTTCCCTGTGTATCCTTTCTGTGTGCATTCTGCGTCTACCAGGCGCCTCCACGTATTCGTCGGGTCTTCGTCTTTTGCGGCTTCCCTGTGGGTTCCAGTCGATGGCTGGCTTTGCGGCTTTCTGAGGGTATGACCATATTTGGGTATGCTATCTCCGTGGAACGTAATGAATCGCTTTACCCTTGAATAACGTACCCTTGGAACGTAGTGTTAGGCCTTAATGAGGCACCCACCACTCCAATCAGTGCAAAAAAATCTAGCATTCTAGAGGACGACACTTTCGTCGCAAGTTGTAAAGTCGTTATAAGTTGTAAATTAAATTTTATAGTTTAAAGTTATGAGTAATGTATTTATAAACGAAGTCAAGTTATATTTTGTACAAATGCTCTTCAATTAGCTGTTTTTGTTTTGTTTTGTCTTACCGTCGTCTACCGTCATAACTAATCGCACAATAGTGAGCCTACCGTCAACCGTCAAGACTAATTAGACCTTTATACTTTAAACAAATGTGCATCGGTCAATAATCACTCTCATTTAACATGCCTTTACTATCTTTATGCCTATAAATATCAAAGTTGAATACCATAAAAAAAAAAAAAAAAAAAAAAAATCATAAAGTTGATCATTTATCCGATCTCACTAGAAAAGTGAGAAACATTTCTTGTATGTTGGAAGCAGTTCGTTTTTTTTCATCTGGAGTCAATTCAGCAGATAAACGGGGTTCCAGACCTAGAGACCGAATGCACATCTCCGTTTAGTTTGTATCAACGCCGCAAAAACTCATTTTCTCCAACAAATTTTCGATTTTTGCACAGTGTTTAAAATATTTTAAATAATACACGCTTTAATAATAAACCATTCTGTGTTAAACATTTCTTAAATCCTTCTGTGTGTGTGTTTTTTTTTTTTGTTGATCCACCCTATCCAATGCGGTAGATTCTTGCATTTGCAACTTCACTTTAAACGTTGCAATTGCTTCCATATTTTGTCTTTGCGAAATTTTGTGAATGAAAAGTTGTTAACATTTAATGAAGCTTGTAATTCAATAGTGAGTGGCAAAAATAAAGAAAAACCTAGCAAAGTGCACACACAAAAAAAAACTTCCGCCTTTCGTTGGGTTTTTGTGCGCCAAACTTTGTCACCATTACAGCTCTCAACTGCATTTTGAGGTGTTGATGAAAATTTTAATTATCGTTCATCACACGTTGAGCATTCAATAAAATCGTATGGCCTTAAGGACATTTGGCAACACTTCAATAGATATCAATGACATCCTATGGAAAAACAAACAGATGTATCGTGCTGCTCGTCGTCGTCCTCGAGCTTGCCTCTTCTGGCTGCCGATGGGCGTCGTGTCTATGTGCCGTGTAACGCTGCACTGCCATAAAATTAACTTTTTCCAGAGAGCGAACAAATACTTCGCCACCCACCACCACACCACACATGAGTGCTAAAGCAATAGGATGCAAACAAAACGTAGAATAACTCACTTTGTTTTAACTCCCTTTGGTCGATGTATCATGGGGGAAAAGTGCCACACTGGCAGACTCACATGGACATATCCTGATTACACACACACTCACATACATCACGGGCATGGGACTGTGGTCCAAAACAAACTGCGAGTTGGTCAATTGTAGTTGGTATTAGCGGCAAACTGGCAATGTCTGAAATAAACGGCTTCTTTACATTTTAGACTGGCCTTTGAGCTTGGTCTGCTGGTAAAATTCTAATAAGATCAAGCCAAATTGGTTAAGACCCTAAGGTACTAAGTAACGCCATAAACACTCATATTGAAGCCAATGTTTTTGCGACCACAAAATTAAGGAAATATTCGTAAAATATCGACTCTGAAGGCCTGTAAAACCGGCCTCTATGAAGATAACTTCGGCAGGACGATATGACATCTCAATAAGTGACGTCCAGTAACGCATGTCCCGATCACACATACCAATCGATGCTTTGCTAACATTTCAGCATAACTGTGACTTTATCTCAGCAATTTCACATCGAATGTTGTATTTCGGCACTGAAACGGTTTCTGGTTAATTTTAATCCAACTCTATCTATGATTCTGAATTATTTTAATAATACACCCATTGATTTTGTGCCACTGTGCACCGTCTATCACTGCAAACATAGAATGAAACTATTTTCACTTCCTATAGACATTGTTTTCAGATTTCTTTTACTTTTTTTTTCGTTCTGGATTTTATTTTTTGTTTCTTTTGCCAGCAACTTTCATTAAAGTACTTACGACTGATTTTATCAGCTGAGGAAGAACACACACAGAAAACAAACAAGAGAGGGAGACACCCACACACACAGCCCCTAGAAATGTACATACATATATGAAACTAAAACAAATGGGGAGCAGAAAACAACACACACACACGCATATACTATACAAACATACATATATAGCAAATGTATACTTACATACAGCCAGACACCGATAAAGATGCATGTGGAAAAGATGGTTTTTTGCAAATTAAAGAAAACTTAACTATTATCAAGGGTGCTATGGTCGTATATTCCAAACTGCCGGCATACAATGCGAGATGAGTGTGAGCATGTATGTGTTCGTGTGTCTATGGCGGAAGCGGAACTCTCTATTCTCCCAAAATGGGCCAGGGATGGAATGACGGCAGCAACGGCCATGGTGGTGGTGGTTGTGTTGGAGCTAATATTGGTTTGGCCTTCCACTCTAAATTACATTTTTATGAGAATCACTGGGGAGGCCGGGATGGCGTAGGAGGCGGCAACAGCAGCATTAACAGCAGCTTCGGCTTCAGCCGAAAAACAAGCATTGCTATTGACATGACTTTGGCAATGAGGCATGATGATAATGGTTCAATAAACTTAATGAAATAACATTTCCCCACCAAACGTTGCTGTTATCGGTGTTGTTGTAATAAGTGTAGAAAATTAAGATGTTCTCCCCCTGCACTCGACTCTTTAAAGTTGGACAGACACTGAAGCTGATTATTTATTGCCGTATTTGTGCAATCTGTTCCATTGCCTCGTTTCGCTGTCCCGAACGTGCTGGGATTTTTCAAGTCAGGTTTTTTGTTTTCTTTTCTTTTTTCTTATAAATCGCTTACAATAAATCTTCGTTCAATAACTACAAAATAAAAATGTGCATCAAAAAGGGAAACAAAGAATGCATTCATATGCCGTACAGGGAGAGTTTTATGGGAAATGAGAAAGAACCGAAGTAATGCAAGTTTTTTTTTTACACAGGCACACAGAGATACACATTCTGAGAAGTATAAAACAATGCCTGAAATGCCAAGTTCCCAATAAATAAAATGAAAAGTGACCCAAATGATGAAATCCCCAAAATAAATAAAAATTACCCGAAAATGCCAACTGAAAGCACAAAGTCGTCGAAAACTTCTCGAAAAACACATTTTGAGTCGCCCACATTCTGATGCCTGAAATGCCAAGTTCCCAATACATAAAATGAAAAGTGACCCAAATGATGAAATCCCCAAAATAAATAAAAATTACCCGAAATCGCCAACTGAAAAATATTCCAAATAAGTTATGACAAATTCTTCAATTTTCTCTGGAATTCAAAAACTTTTTTTTGGCGGGAATTTTTCATAATGAAAAATGAACCAATGAATGAAATTTTGTGGCTGCATGAAAAATACCCCAAATGAAAAATGCCTAAAAGAAAATGAAGAATTCCCCAAAATAAATAAAAAATCAGCACAATGTGAAAATTTCCCCAACATTTTTGAAAAATCCCCCAAACAATTTATGAAAAATTACCCAATGCAAAATACCTCAAGTGTTAGGAAAAATACCAAAAAAAAAAACAAATAGATTTTGGTAATTTGAAAAAAATGTATTTTTAACAAAAAAACAAACCCAAAAAAAAGAGGAAAATTTGAATTTTATATTTATACATTAATAGTAATTCTATGTACTTTGTCAAGTGTGAAAATATCTGCAACGTGTTTCCGGCAAAAAATGGTCATTTTGTTTTATCCATATTGGCTCTAATGGCTCCGTGAACAATGGCCCCAAATTCAAAAATGAGAAAAAACCACAAATAAATGTGAAAAATTCATATATGGCCATTATATTTTTATAATGATCGATGGCCCCAGCAAAATAAAAAAAATCAACCCAAGAACATTATTAAAAAATACCCCTAAAAAGGCCAAAAATTCCCCAAAAGTGAAAAAAAATGGGAAAAATAAAATATTTCCTAAAAATTATAAAAAAAATCCCCCAATTTTGCATGAGATGCTCGTAATAAATGATTCACTTTTGTTTTGAAAATATCCCAAAATAAACGAAAAATTTCTTAAAATTAAAAAAAATATATATTTCCTAAAAATTATGAAAATTCCCCAATTTCGCATGAAAGGAGCGGGATAAATTATTCAGTTTTGTTTTTGAAATATCCAAAAAAAAAAACAAAAATTACGAAAAATTAAATATTTCCTAAAAAATTTTAAAAAATCCCCCAATTTTGCATGAGATGCTCGCAATACATGATTCACTTTAGTTTTGAAAATATCCGAAAAAAACGAACAATTTCTTAAAATTAAAAAAATGGGAAAAATTAAACATTTCCTAAACATTATGAAAAATTTTCCAATTTCGCATTCAATTTTGTTTTTGAAATATCCAAAAAAAAAAATAAAAAAAACCAAAATTAAACATTTCCTAAAAAAATTATAAAAAAAAACCCAATTTTGCATGCTCACAATACCTGATTCACTTTTGTTTTGAAAATATCCCAAAAAAAAACCAACAATTTCATAAAATTAAAAAAAAATGGGAAAAATTAAACATTTCCTAAACATTATGACAAATTTCCCAATTTTGCATGAAAAACGCGCGATATATTATTTAATTTTGTTTTTGAAATACCTCAAAAAAAAAAAATCCCAAAAATTACGAAAAAATAAACATTTCCTAACAATTATGACAAATTTCCCAATTTTGCATGAAAAGAGCGGGATTCAATTTTGTTTTTAAAATATCCCAAAAAAAAACGAAAATTCTTCAAAATTAAAAAATTGGGAAAAACGAAATATTTCCTAAAAATTATGAAAATTTGTCCAATTTTGTAAAGGATTTGTTTTTTTGTAAATTCTTCATTTTTTTTTTTGCTGACATTTTTCATAGAGCAATTTTGGGCAATATTTTGTTTTGTTTTATTTTTTGAGCATTTTTTAATATTGCCTCCCGTCATGAACATACAGAGTGTTATTGATTTGAAAGGTGTTCCCAGTCCGTTCCTGAATGAAAACTTACAAAAATGCATTACATTAAATCCAATCTAATCATATTTTTAGAATCCACATGTTTTGAAGCAGAAGTTGCAGAAAAACTGTTTCAAGAAAATTAGATACTTTTTGAAAACGCTACACAGTATTTAGGAATGTAGGTTTTTTACATAAGATACGTTTTTCCGCAACAGATGTCACTCTTTTTTTAGTTGGATCTATAACCTGAAGTTGTTCTCTGCCTGCTACTTGAACGATTTCCTGCTGCTTTGACCTCTTCTGGTTTCGGGGGTTATATATCACACCATCGTATATTAATGGTTGCCGGATGTGTTCGTTGCAGGATTCCTGGGCCGCTAACAGTGTCTGTCATTAAATTCCCATTTTCATCTGTACACAAATTTATGCCAGTTGGTGGGCCTTTGGTTTGATGTTTTACTAATTTATGTCATTTATATCTTTTTCGGCCGTTATTTATATTACCGTAGAACTCAATCTGTAGAAGTTTCCGTCTTTCCATTTCTTTCTTCAGTATAGAAATACTGTGGACAAGTCTTATTGGAAACGGCTCAGACTAGTCCATAGTCGACAGATTTATTAGACATATTAAATTATTAAATGACACATATAATATTAGTTTACAAAATTTAATTTTTGTAATATAATATTTTCCCTAAGGCAAGAAAGATTACATATTTTGAAGTATAAATTCTGGATACCGTTCCACTGTCCTTATGAAACAAAACTTCTTTAAAAATGGCAAAGAATTCACTCTTTCATTCATCTGCCTTCACATACCACCAACATGTAATGTCATAGTTAACCAAGAAAGTAGTTTCACATTTTAGAAGAAACTATTTTACTAGCAGAAATTCTTTCCTTTGTATGCTTAAAACATATTTTTATTGCAGAGGTTTTTTATTCGCTCCCACAAAAAAATAAAATAAACGAAACAAAGTGCGAGCTCTTACAGCGAAATATCAAAGAGAATTTCTGTGTGTTGCTGAAATGAAACTAGACAAAGGACCTTTTTTCTTACATACCCCCATTCAAAATGTCTTAAACGAAAAGGAAACGCCACAAAGAATTTTCTACTATTTCGATAAAAAAATGTATTTAAAGTGTTTTTCGTTAGAGCAACATATATATAAATATAAATATATACATATATACTAGCTGACCCGGTAGACATTGAAAACAATTTAGTGAACCATTTTTTTTTTCAATTTTTTTCATAGAATTCTGATTAAAAAAAAAATCGAGAGTATTCATATTATATTCATTTCATTTTTAGTGGTTGAATAGCAATTTTCAAAAGAAGTTTTTCATTTGTCTATCTTTACACTAGAAATGTAATTTGCCTCAGCATGAGTACCAGTTAATAATTCGGCGATAGGGGTTGTAATGTTGATCTAGTACAGCGCCCATGGGCTGTAACAATGCAAATTTTTAAGATTTTTTTGGAATCCCCAGACGTAATACACATATCACTCACTTACTTCAACAGAAGAGATTCTCTCCCGCGAATCCCGGTGATTTTCCATTCCCGGTTTCCCAGTTTTTGTTTCTCTTTCTGCATTTATGAACTCAGTTAAAGCGATTGACCAGAATATTCGTAAAAAAAAACATTTTTTTTTTTGTGGACGTGATTCTTCTAATGGGGCATTACAACATAGATGTTACCCGGCCTTGTTAAACATAAAACCCTCATGTTTTTCAACATTGGCCTGAGATCCTTGAGCTTGATCACCTTTGCGACATATTAAAAACTCAATTTCAAATTTAATACTGTTCTACCCAAATACTGGCTAATTAGAAACAATTTGGCCATATATCCTCCCATCATTAAAGCTTAATTTGTGTACAGCAAAAACATCAACATCACATCTCACAAAAAAAGATGGGACAAATATTTGCACACACCAGCATTGGCTTAAAACACTTTGTCAGCAATGACCCCAACGCTCGTTACAGAGCAAAACAGCTCATGAGTGTGAGGATGAGCGTCGTCCAATAGAAAACTCATTAAGCACTTTATGCAGGTTTAGCAAAATTTTTATTCAAATGTCATCTAATGCTCACACATGCTGTGGAGCACACTTTCCATCCACACATTCCGGGATGAGTCTGGAATTGGCCACGAACACATGTACATACTCGGACTCGTATTCGTACATAGAGTTATGCATACATGTGACCATGTGACATTGTCCTCGAAGGACCATCAGGGAAATTCAATCATTTGTAATTATGGGTCCTCTTCAAAAAGAGGCAACACCAAGCACGAAGCAGGGGGCGGTGACCGCTCGGGTGTTGGAGTGATGTAATTTTATTTGATTCCTGTTTTGTTTTGATTGTATTCGTTTGTTTGTGACGTTAATTCGGTTTCATGAAATATCGGAGAGAGGGAGAGTGGGAGAGAAATGGAAACTTAAACCCTATCAAAGCATTTTATAATTTGTCTCATATCTGACCGTATGTCCCCGACCAACTGTCCTTAGTCCTTGCCACCATCCATTCATGTGGATATGAATGGCAGTGCTTGTTGTGGTGTTAGTTCGGCTTGGTTTGTTTGGTTTGGGGTTTGTTGAAGCAGATCCATGGCATTATGGCGCTATCATCAGACTGCACAACATTTGGTTTCCAATGTTTGCTGTAATTACCGTTTGGATGGGGGTGAGTGTGGATTTGTGTGTGTGTCTGCTAGTGTGTAAATGTGTCCGATACTCGGTGTGTGGGAGTTTGTGTTGGTAAATGTAACATTTCTATACAATCATGTATCCGGCAGTCATCCTTGTCGACATCATCATCATCAGCATCACAATGTCTGAACGTCCGAACGTACCATCATGTCAGATGTCAAATCTTATGACCAATTCTCTTGTAATAGGTTCGTCCACTCGTCCTTTTGGTTTACAGTTCGGGCTAATAGTAGCAACAATGTTTGTGTTTAAAAAAAAAGATCTCCTTTTAATACATTTGTGCCGTTTCATCAAAATGTCATTGACATTTAGTGTTGTTTGATGGTTTCTCCTTCTCGGCGGAGGGAGTGGATATAAAATGTCATTATTATCCCATCTTAGTTGTAAAGAGTTCTTGTTGGGCAGCAATTGTTTGAACTTAACTGAAATGAAATCTTAATTTATTCGGACATTTACCAGTGGATGGTGGTAGAGTAAAAAGTGAGCAGTTCCAATGATTAGGCACTCTTTAATTTTACCAGATTGTCCAAACTATCTGATGGACGCACTTTATCATTTTGTCTCATCCGGTCTTCTACAGAAAGTCTGGCCACTCCCATTCTGGTACCTCCCACACAAATGTACCATTCTGCTCACTTTGGAAATCGAGTAATAATATTACTACGCCCAATCTCATCTCACCCAAATTCCGTATAAAGCTATAAACGTATAAAGTTATCCAGCAAAAAGTGGACCCCTCGTCACAGCCCTTCTGGTACCTCCCACACAATTGTACGATTCCAAGTAATAATATTGAGATGCCCAATCCGATCTTACCGAAATTCCGTATTTAGTAAAGGTTTACTCGATAAAGTTTTGGAGAAAATTTTGAAGTCCGGCCATGCCCCTTCTGGTACCTGCCCCACAAAGGTACCATACTGCTCACCTAGGGGTACATAGGGGTCTATATGAGTACTAATTGAAAATATTTTAATTATATGAAGTACGACATCCCCGAGCCATTCACCATTACAAGAGGTCTTAAGCAAGGTGACAGCTAATAAAACTCCAATTCGACCTATTTCAGTTCGAGCTATTTTAAAAAAGAATCTTAATATATATTTACCCTCGACACTGATTCACTGATTCACTGACTCTGTCACGCAGTACGTAGGAATTTAAATAGGCATTCTATAATAATTCTATAAATAATAATAATAAAAAAAATATTATTTTTTTTTTGTACAGAAATTGTGTTTTCTCCAAATTTTTTTTTTACCAAAATTTTTTTTTCCCAAAATTTTTTTTTTACAAATTTTTTTTTTTTACAAAAATTTTTTTTTTTTCCACAAAATTTTTTTTTCAACAAAATTTTTTTTTTCAGCAAAATTTTTTTTTTTCAGCAAACATTTTTTTTTTCAACAAAATTTTTTTTTTCAACAAAAAATTTTTTGTCAACAAAATTTTTTTTTTCAACAAAAATTTTTTTTCCACAAATTTTTTTTTCCTTTTTTTATTTTTTTCCAATTTTATTTTTTTTCGAAATTTTTTTTACAAAATAGTTTTCTCAAAATATTTTTTACAAAATTTTTACAATTAAGTAACAAATACTTTCTCAAGCAAATTAACGGGCGCCATAGGCGCATTACAACTTACTAGTTATGTATATCAATTCAATTTAATTAACCACCAGTGCGTATGAGTGCTAGGCTTTCAAATTAGTATTACACATACGCTCCAAAAATGGTCTAATGCTTTTCTACATAGAAAGCAAATGTGAATTGGTATACTTTTAAGAATTATTTCTAGGAATTTCATATGTACTGGAATGTTGTTTATTAAGATCTTAGGTAGATTTTTGTAGTTGATTGTTTCCTTGAATTTTGAAATTTATTGCAATAACAACACTGGCAAAACTGGGTGTTTTTTTTTTGGTCTTTTATCACATATATGGTTATATTTCCATATAAGGTTGTATAAACCACTGTAGATTTAAGTGTACCAAAATACATGTACGGCCTAGACCATTTCATAACATAAATAGGCCTAATTGTATTAGAGACTGGAGACGTTCGTCGTCCATCTGCCTCAGTCGGTGTGTGAAAATTTGTCCATTTTACCAATTATCTTCCACTTTGTCTTTGGAATATATTTTCTCAAAATGACAATAAACGTATTTCATACTCAATTTAATTTTTTCCTTCGTTTTCACTGCCAAGAGAACCATTTAAATTTTGCACTTCTTCTTAATGAATTTATTTTTAATTGAGTCTTTCGTAAATGAAATGAGCTGATGTTAAGAAAGCCAACAAATTCCATCTGCTTTTAAGTCTGGACTCTGATATCTGCTTCTGCTAATGTCGATGGTGTTGTTGTTGCACGTGGTTATCTGTCCTTGTCCCCTTTCTAAACAATTTAAGTTTGAAAAGTAATTTAATTTCATTTCGAAAAGAGACCATTAATTTTCATTTTTGCCATCAGAGAAATTTGTATTTATGGATGAATGTCTTTTTCGAACCGCAGTGAACTGAAGTGAACCTAAAAATACAGCAACAACAAATGGTTTATTTTTTTTTTTCATACAAATTATTGAAGCGAACACGAAGGCCAAAAAGGACAGACATACGTACATTCGTTGTTTGCTGTCGTAGGATGAACAAACAGTTGGATGCTGTGTTTTTACAATCTTTGGGATTCCAGACGTCCTTTTCCATTTCAATTTCCGTTTTCATTTAATTTATTTGTTTCGTATTTTTGTTCGTTTTCCGCAATTTTCCCTCTTAGATGTTGTTTGTACCATTTTGTTTTTCTTGTCCAGAATTGTTTGTAAAGTGAAGCGAGTGCGCGCGTGTGAGTGTGTATTGGTTTTGTTTGTGGTTTATTGGTTTTTGCTGTTCCAGGAGCACTCTGGAATAATGTAATCACCCATAAATTACAAAATGCAAATTCGTTTAAGTAAAATAAATTATTATTTTTAATATACATATATACAGTCTAACCTCGATAGAACGAATCTCAAGGGGATCAGAAAAAAAACGTTATTGTAAATCCGGTTCGAAGAACCAAATGTAAAGACATTAATTCGGTTCTTAGAACCAAATGTAAAGAGCTAATCCGAACTAAAAGTCTTTACTTGTTGAGTGCTTGTAAGACACTGATTTTATTTTCCAAAACGAAACACTCACTTAAATAATACAGAATTTGACAATACGTCTAGTACCTGCCACTGGCAGTAAATATTCCACATACATCGAATGCTCCTAAACAAAGAAGCAATAAACTATATACATTTATACAAATACACTACAGACTAATACAGATTCCAAGAATACATAAACATTGAACAGTCGTAAACATCTGCGCATTGCATTCCCATGCAGTATTAGAGTATCGATATTCAATCGACTGAATGTGCGTGTGTGTGTGGCTTATGCTATTAATAGTGAACCACTTGAAGGGTTCGATCGTCGATTTCCAATTGCATGTATACGCGAGTGCAGCTCAGGCTGCTGATAGTGACACACTTGAAGTGTCATAACCCTATCGCCTGTACATACAAAGGGAAAGAGAAAAAGACTCATGTTCAATTCTGAACATTATATTGAATAATTCGTTAAAATGAGGTTCGTTACATCGAGGTGAAGTTGCACTTCCATTCGTTATAAAGAGATAAATAAACCTTGTTTATTAATCATCATCTACATACCGTGTTATAGCGAACGATTTCCGCTAATAAATTAAAGCAAATTTGAACATCTCTTTTTTCCCCTGCCATTAGAACTTTACAGCTTACAGCAACGACAACTATCAGTGCTTATTTTACTAAGCATCAAACAAATATGATTTTCTATCGAAAAACTTGGAAAACTTTGCTTAAGCCAAAAAAAAAACACAATAATTTCGTGTGTGTCTGTGTCACTGCAATGGTTGATAATTCGTTATAACGAGGTTTTTGACAAACGTATTCGTAATAGAGAGGTTTATTTTGTATTAGATATTATGGAGCGCTGTTGGGGATTTCAAAAAATTCGTTAAATCGAGGAAATCGTTATATTGAGGGCCGTTATATCGAGGTTGAACTGTATATCTATATATATCCCCGACTCCATGGCACAAGCGGCTGCTGGGCAATAAATAAAAATCTTGAATGACAAAAACACCGAAGGTGATCGTGTAGCTATTTTTGTTATTTTACAACCAGTAATCGGCGACATGGATTGGGTTCAACAAAGGAAATGGCGGTAACTTGATGGGATGGCAATAACTTAACTTGTATTAACAAGGAAAGCCAAGGAATTCAAGATGATACAAAATACACACAAGCTATCGGTTTAGCCCTTTTCAATCCGTATGCCCGTTTCCTATCCATTCCACTATCTCAGAAGTCAACCAGATAGCAATAACCTTAAGTTTACATGAGAACCCCCAGAGCGGGGAGGTAACGTTGATATGAGCATTTTTTTTTAATTTTTTTATTAAAAGTAGAACAACATTTAAAGAATATTTGTAAAATTTCCCTGAGGAAATATTAAAAATCCAAAAAATAGGCAATGGCCGTCTTATTCGGAAGCATCTCGTAAAAAAGTTAACTTTAGGTTCCCCTCATAACTCGATGGTGGATCAGATGAAATCGAAAAATAAATGTTCTTCTTTAGATAATGGCTTTCCCAAGGTAACATTGGGAGCGTTTGTCGAAATTGTAGTTTTCACTAAAATTTTCAAGCGGAAAACGAAATTTTCGCGGAACTTGTTATAATAAAATAAAAAATATTAACATATTTGAAATAAGAAAACTCTTTTGCGTAACCTTGTAAATTATGTACAGAATTAGTGATCAAAACATTAAAAGGATCAGTGCAGTAGTTTTAAAGTTAGGAAGGGCACCTGCTTTGAAGACTTGAGATGTGGGAAAATCTCTTAAAAGTTCTGACTACTAACTGAGTCGGTTGCTTAACCTGCTCTATATTCATTAGTTTTGCACAAATTCAAATTTTCATATACAGTCGAATTTGAATAGGCCTTTTCAACCTTTTAACTGTAAAAAATGCTTAGTTGAAAATAAATATTAGTACGGATTGTTCTGGGTGATTTTCCAAGCACTGTACTTCGCTTTAACGAAAATCCGCTTTATTGGAAAATCATTTGTGTGTAACAGATTTTTAATGCGAAGGCACAAACTTCTTTAATACGAACATCGCTTTAGAGGAATGTGATGAATGTAAGGGTGACAAAACATAATATTGTGCCGTCTCATTTTGCTACTACTTCATGAGAATTCAGGAGAATTGACAGACCATGAGAGATTATAGGAGGTGACGTATATGGCCAATGCAAATGTTGAAAATGCTGTATTAGGTTCAATAGAATTTATTATGAGATCATTTTAATAAATTCTATTATAGATCATCACAATAAGTTCTACTAAACCTAAATGAAATGATCTCAAAAAAGTTATCTGTTAATCACATTTGAAACAACTTTACCAAATTAAAATAAGTGAACATTTTCATACCAGCTCCTTAATATTGAATTAAAATTCTGCATATGATGAATTTCATATCAAAACCGATATGCATTGAACCCGACCATCTCAGATTTTAATGAAATTTTGCATACAGCTAGATTTTAGGTGTAGAAACACAACCTCATTTTTAGAAATTGCATTTTTGAAAATATGTGGGCGTGGCAAGGTATCGTAATATTTGAAAAATGACGGTAATGGGTAATTTTAAGATGCAATTACTCAACCGATTTGAATGATCTTGGTGCCATTAGAAAGGTATATAAGTCAGCTTTCGAAAACATACACTGTAAAAATTTTATATTACACTGAAAAATTTTTTTTGCCAAAAATAAAAGTTTAAACTTGGAAAACACTTTAAAGATCAAGTTTTTTTTACCAAAAATAAAAAATATATAAAAAAAAATTTATCAAGGTTAAGTCCATATTTTTGGGGGTGTCTGAAAAATTTGATAATACGATTCTTGTTCTAATCTATTAGAATTACCAAAAAATTCTGTATAACTTCCAAAGTATAGCTACTTTATTCTTTTTTGTCTCACAAAGATATTAAAATGTAAGGAAGTTAACAAGAGATGCATTTACTTAAAAAATTTTTAAAAAAATAAAAAAAACCCCATTTTAGTTTTTAGATATGTTATATATATTAAATAGACCTATCTAAAAAAATTTTTTTTTAAAAAAAAAAATTGATCTTTAAAGTGTTTTCCAAGTTTAAACTTTTATTTTTGGCAAAAAAAATTTTTCAGTGTAATATAAAATTTTTACAGTGTATGTTTTCGAAAGCTGACTTATATACCTTTCTAATGGCATCAAGATCATTCAAATCGATTGAGTCATTCCATAGTAATCGCATCTTAAAAGTACCCATTACCGTCATTTTTCAAATATTTCGATACCTTGCCACGCCAACAAATTTTCAAAATCTGAGAGGGTCGGGTTCAAAATGTCCCTTTTTTATAGGTTTTGATATGAAATTCATCATATATGTATTTTTATAGTTGTGCCACAAGTTTGTATCTTCGTTTCATAGAACAATTTCAAAAGTACATACTCAGTGCTTAAATAAAAGTAGATTCTATTATCCGAAGTGTTTTTTTATAAATCACACATAAGTGAATAATATATCTTGATTTTCGACTGTACATATAAATGTAATTGGTTTTCTTAAATGATGGCTCGCGGTTTCACGGCGTCGGAACTCGCCGATTCATTGTAGGAAGGACCTTTATCGTGAATATATCCATATTTTAGGACAGTAGTGAATCACGGGCGGTATATACTTGTTTCGTAGTTTTCATTTGTCTAGGACGGCTCTGTTTTTTAACTGCTGCAAAATGTCCAAGAATAACCCATTTGCCAGGTTACGTTTGGTTAGAACAGGCGATTGGACAAAAATAGAGATAAACTAAGAAAAATGCATGAAAAAAGTCTTTGGTGTAGTCGTATTAGTATTTGATGACTTTAAGAAGTCACACTCAGCTAAGTATTTTCAAACACCACTGGATCTTGGCTTCATCTTGAAATTGTATTTCTTTCTTAGGCAAAGTAAATGTTTAACTGTCATGTTCAAGAAAAGTATAAAAACAAATATTGTTTGTTGAGTGATCGGCGATAAACATCTGAGAATTGATAAAAATCAATTTTTTAAAAAAAAAAAAATTTGACGTGATTCAGACATATCCACGAGTCTGCCTGCCAAAAATCAGCTCGATTGGATCACTGAAAAAGGGTTAAAAATCGGTCCAAAGGCTTTCACACAGGCCACTACGAGACTCATACTTCAAACTTAAAAAAAAAAATTCTGACGTGTACATGAAAATCGCCGATACACGTGTATTTTTATTTTTTCCCCTCTTTCCAAATATGTTCATTTGGTTCATAGGACAGAAAAACACGGTGTTATTTTTCTTATTGAACTCTATTACAAACTTTGGTGGAAGCGAATGTAGAAATATTTTTTGCGAATGCGAAAGCGAATGTTGCAAAATGAAGCGAATAGTTCGCATTCGCATATTCGTTACAACCCTAATCTGTGACCGGGGCTTCGAACAGTGAATTATTTTCCGTAGAAGTTTGTAGGCTTAGAGTTTACCCTCTTACCCGTATAGAAGGTGGCATTTAGAAAATGAAAACGCCCGCTAAAATAGTGTTGTTGGCCTTACCACAAGACGAACCTCGGTTTGCTGAATGATATCCGCACCTACTACCTATCACATCACGGCCGGTGTCAATGGTTTAATTACTTGTCAGATTTGCATGGTCTCCCATAATTATTTTATAGTTTTCTAAACCAATTCAGCTACACTCCATCCTATGCTGGAGAACAACAAAATGAACTGTCACACTTGTTACCACCTGTTGCGAATATTTTATGAAAATATTAAGTGGCCTAATATATAGAGTGCACTGTATGTTATTACCGATGTCAAGAGAGTATCATTTCCGCACTGGCTTATTTCAATTGTGGTTGTAGCTCTTTACGTGCTCATCGCAATACAAGTTCTCATGTTGGCTTTTTATGGGACATTTGTATATTAATGCTAATTTTTAGGAGCCATTTTTTCCATAGCAAGAAAGAACGAAAAAAAAGAACCGTTACAACTTAAGTGTTATTTTTTTTTTGTGGGGTTTCACTTTCAAATGGCAGGCAGGCAGCAGCCAAAAGAAAGGCACGCGCCTCCATTGTGTGAGAGAAGCAAGAACGGCAATTTAACACAATTGCGAAATTTCAATTACAAATATTGCATTTTACATCACGTCGCCTAGCACCCGGCCATATAATATTTCTGTGCTGATGCTGATCCCTGTCCCCTAACCCCAATCGCCTAGTAGAACAGCTACACACTTGTGCATAAACTCCCTAGTACAGCTTGTTTGCTACCCTGTCGCACGACTCACGAACCAGCCTAGCCTAGACCAGTCCTGTGCCACTTCAAGATGCCAACAATCTATTTTGAAGCTTTCTTGAGTGTATGGAGATTTGCGTTAAATACGATTGCCTGTGTAGATGTATGGGGGGTTTTTTTTTTTATATGAGATGTGTGGCAAGAAATAAAGATGTTGTGTGTGCGTGAGTGTATTTGTGTGTAAGAGAGACGAGAGTACGAGTGTGGTAAGGAACTACAAGTTCATACATGCATATAACTATTTATTGCCGTATTATGATACCAAAGGGGATCTTGTGTGGCGGTGGAAGGCATCCACGACGACTTCATATCTGTATGTGAGACTATGTGTGGCTGTGTTGTATGTGTACGCGTTCGAGTGTATGAATGATATGGCTGGCTGTAGCTGGATCTGTGTTAGTGTTGTGTTATTTAAGAAAACAGAAATTCTTTTAAAATCTCATCACGTTTTTTAGCACTTAATATAAATAAACTTGGCTTGTATTTGTTATTTTTTTAGTACACATGCCACACAGCCATATATACCACAAGTATGTATGTATGTATACAATGGCACATCTACATACACATGTGTAAGTATGTATGCACATTTGTAGATGTTTATGTTAATGTTTGGCTGTACATATTACAAAGTACAGTGGAACAAGTGCGGCGGCGTAAATGCTGTTTAAAAAAAAAAAAAAAAAAAAAAAAATGCATTTATAAAGCAGGCAATGAATCTGGATGTCCCACGTAGTGGTCACGTATGCGGCCTATAGTACCACCTCTGGGGATTTTCTCTTCTCAATTTTCACTTATCAGCTCAACGTCTACGTCAGAATTGTGTAAAAAAAATCAAATTTCGGGGAAACATCCATGAAATTTTAGAAAACTACTGATGCACTTTGAAAGATGGTGCAAAAATTCGGATTTTACTCTTGGCGTTTCAAAGTTATGTAGCAACTAATTCGTTTTAACGGCATGTTAACGAAACTTCGATCAATTCGTTACTTAGTGTGGTATGAATCGTCACTGAATTCATAGGAAATCAGGTACTGACACGACGATAACATATTTCCATAATGCTTTTAATCTAAAATATGTTTGACATTATATTTAATTAGTATTCGCTATCTCAGAACAGAAATGAACTATACGTCGATATGATAGGTGCTCATGGGAAACGCAGGTCCCCAAATAAGTACAATCGGATTCGGTTAATTGAAAACAGAAAACTACAAAACATTTGTTCACTTATCCGATGTTTTCAATAATAATTCTAAGTCCGAATAATTAAAATATGTTTTTTGTTATCTTTATCCATATAAAAAAATGAACGAAGAGATTCTCTTTCCGAATAAAAAAATAAACTCAATTAAAAGCATAATCGTTTGCCTCCATACGAAAGATCGTTTCATCGGAGTTGATATCACTGAAATGCGTTTTTTTTTTAAAGAAATTTCGATGTCCATTAAGTCGAGATTCAAATAAGTGAAGTGAAAGCTATAAAATAACACCGTGTTACAAAAAATAGATTTTTTTCTGTCCTATGAACCAAATGCACATATTCGGAAAGAGGGGAAAAAATAAATATACACGTGTATCGGCGATTTTCATGTACACGTCAGAATTTTTTTTTTTTAAATTTGTGGTATAAAGCTCGTATTGGCCTGTGTGAAAGCCTTTCGACCGATTTTTAACCCTTTTTCAGTGATCCAATCGAGCTGATTTTTGGCAGGCAGACTCGTGGAAATGTCTGTATCACGTCAAATTTTTTAAAAAAAAATAGGTTTTTATCAATTCTCACATTTTCCTAATTTTTTTTTTTTTTTTAAATAGTTATCGTTTTTTTTAAGGTTTCAGTTCAAAAAACATTTTTTTTCGTAACGCTTAAGTAGTTTAAAAATTTGGAGTCTCTTCAAGTTATGCTAAGAAAAGTGAAAAAATATTTTTTTTTTAAATAATAAAAATTGGGGAAAATCTGAGAATTGATAAAAATAGTTTTTAAAAAATTTGACGTGATACAGACATTTCCACGAGTCTGCCTGCCAAAAATCAGCTCGATTGGATCACTGAAAAAGGGTTAAAAATCGGTCGAAACGCTTTCACACAGGCCACTACGAGCTTTATACTTCAAACTTAAAAAAAAAAATTCTGACGTGTACATGAAAATCGCATACACGAAAATCGATACACGTGTATTTTTATTTTTTCCCCTTTTTCCGAATATGTGCACTTGGTTCATAGGACAGAAAAAAATCTATTTTTTGTAACACGGTGTAATATTTCCATGGATCATGAATCTTTTGAATTTGCTCACAGATATGGCAAATATTTTCGATTTACATGTGTTTTCCAATGAAGATCTTTAACATATTAAGTATGAGAAGTTGGCTCGACAATCTCTACAGCTAACTTATCTACAAACTGTTGTATTTAGTGGCTGCTTAATATACATAATTTCCAAGCACTTCAGTCTTGGTCGTCCTTTTTTTCATTGCTTGATGCCATACCCAGTATTTGGAGATATCTAATGTTCCCGAAAAAAAAAACCAGGTGCTGATAGTGTAGCCATTGCAGTAATATTTTCCTGGTCCGCAGGCCCATAGCCTTTGTTTGCAAGTGCCCTAACAGTTTAGTTTGTTAAAAAATTGTATTGTAATAAATATATAAGTAAATAAAAAATATTTTCCTAGTCCATTAATATACAATATTAAAATAATTCGGCTAAAATTTAAAAAATTTACAACCCCTGAAAATGTCTTTCAATTTGTCAATTGTGTTATATATTTAAAAATCAAATACATTTTAAAACATCTTCTAATTTTTAAACTTTCTCACTTTCAGCAACGTTCCAATATAATTCCAGCTTAAGGTAAGAATACAGAATTGTTTGTTTTGAGCAATTAAAATAGTTGTTGTCACACGATTTCTACACACTGTGCACATACGTGCTTTTTCGCAGCACATAACAAGCTAAAACAACACAACACATTAAAGGCAGCGACAAAAGCTGCACAACAACAACAAGAAGAAAAAAACATTCAAACCCATAAAAACAATTCTGTTTAAATACTCTGAACTTAATCTATGAATTTTAAATTGCGAAATGTTCCCGGGGACTGTTAAGCTCTAAGGAGATTTAAATACTCGCATTTTGTTGCTTTTCATTTTAATTAATTTGTTGTTTGTATTATTCATTAAACAAAACCAACGTAAATGAAAATATTCTGAACAGATGAATGAATGTACGCCCAAGTGGCATTGCGACTGGCCGCAGTCACCACTTCGAACGAGCAACGAACTTTTATCTTTTGAATAGTCATCTGAAAATTTGCATAAACAGAGAGATTTGTGCATGAGTTTCTTCGTCATTTTAGTTGTTTCCCTTAACAATAACAACCATCCGTCGCTCGCAAGCAATGAAAAGGTCAAGTGTCAAGTTTAATTTAACACTATAAATTACGTGATGGACAGATTGACCCTTTTTGGGGGTAGTTTATATTGTTGTTGTTGTTGTTTTAACGAGACCATTGAAGTGACCTCATCAAAATGGGACATTTGCCTGTGTATGTCTATCCATTCTGGAGAAATGGAAGTTAGTTAGTGTGCTAAGTTTATTTACCCCTTGGGAGGGGGCAATTTATGCATATTAATTGAATTAATTAACAACATTTTTGAGCCATAATCGACCTTATGGACAGGAATTCGGCAACAAGTCGGCCGTTTTGAGCATTTTCCAGTGTCTTCAGTGTGGCCAGAAAGCAATTTGGATATTCTAATTGAATGTATGAACACAACCCAGCGATTAAAGGAATCACCCAAGGACAACTGAGAATATCGATGCCCAATGTGTTGAAAAAAACCCAGGTTTGTCCATTTCTCGTCGTTCTTTGGAATTGGGCATTCCCCAAACGTCATTACACCGTATTTTACATAAAGACTTGGGTCTTAAGGCTTATCAAGTTCAGTTAACACAAGAACTCAAGACGGCCGATCATCAACAACGTCGTCTTTTTGTTGATTCGGTCCTGAAATGCATGAAAATAATGCGGAATTCCATCGAAAAATCATCTTGCCTGATGAGGTCCATTTCCACCTCGGTGGCTACGTCAACAAGTCAAATTGTCGCCTCTGGGGCTAGGAAAACCCAAGCGTAATTGTTGAGGATCCTCTCCATCCTCAACGTGTGACTGTTTGGTGCGGTTTATGGTCCTTACTTTTTCGAAAATTAGGTTGGATCAACAATTACGGTGAATAGATTGCTCTATCGAGAGCTGATTAATAATTTTTTATGTTCGCAGTTGGATAATATTGATCTGGACACCGTTTACTTTGAACAAGAGGGCGATATGTGCCACACAAGCAACAAATTTTTCCCGTACCGTGTTATCTCTCGAAGAGGTGATCACAATTGGCCACCGAGATCTTGTGATTTAACACATTGCGACTTCTTCCTTTGGGACCACGTGAAAGATAAGGTCAACGCCAACAGCCCTGCGTCGATTGAAAACTTAAAGATAAAATTCCAATTGCTCTAAGAAATTTTTCTCTAATTGAAACTAGTTTCAAACCTCGACTTTTACTCTATTTTCAGGATGCAGGGGGATTTTTGAACTTCCATTTTAATGATATTTGTTCATTGTCAGTAATGGTAGATATCTTCTATTATCGGCATAATATTTCCAACCGTAGGCCATATTAGGGAAAATTATTTTTGTTGTTTTAGTTAAGTAAATTGAAATTTATATAGAATTTTTGTATTTTCTTAAATAAAATGGCAATACGTTATTTTATGGCCTTGAAGGCTTATTGTATTGCTGTAAATAAATAAATATTTCACAGAAATTCGTGAGGCAATCGAGGACATAGGGCAGCCACTTTGCGATTTGGTTATGGAAAATGTCATGAAAATGGTATGGATGATGTTTTTCATTATTAACGGCAAACCTATCTCTTTATTATGAAATAAACATCCGATCATTTATCTCAAAAAATTTAATTTTTCTTTGAATACCAAAATAACATCTCTTGTTGGAAAACCCTGTACTATTGCTTTTAATAAAAAGTCGTTGTTTTCTTTTTTTAAACAAAAATATGTCACATATGACGATTTTTTTTAATAAGTATTGACAATATTTGTTTTTAGTTTTTTTTTTCCTAAAATATTGTCTGGCAGTACTGTAGGGTAGAGTGGGGTATTAGAAGACGTACGGTACGTTTTTTTTTACGTAGGCCATAAATGAGCAACATGGTCTTTCTGGTCTGGTATGAGACGTCTAAGATAACTAAATAGTAGATAGGGACAGACGTGCTCTAGGCTAATGTGAGCACCTGCCTAGCCGGCCTTAACTCTACGAAAAATACCGCAAAAAAAACGAAATACATATGCCTCAAAAAATTCCATACAACATTCGAGCACTTTCGGCACGCGACGCAGCCATCATTTTTTATTGGCCAATTTGTCATAAATCACAACGTGCTACATAAAAATTTAGCATTGATTTTAGTGGTCTCTACATACTTTTAATTTATACTTTTAATTTATCGTTAAACAAAAATGTTTGAAGGTCTTTTTGGGGACTTTTCGATCCAATTGTTTATATAGCTGTCAGTAGCTGTCATGTGTTACTAGACACAGCTCCTCTTGATCGGAAGGTGATACGCGCAAGAGCAGCTTTGGAAATTCTTCCAGATGATTGGTTAATTGAGTATGTGATGGTCTGATACTCAGACGTTTAGTTGTGTTGCGGCAGTCCAGTAATGTCGGCCGCCGAGGGTGTTATATATCTTAGGGTCATACAGAGATATTTCCAGTAACACATGTCATGCTAGCATGTATGAGGTGCATTTCAATTCCGTATCATCGGGTTATGTTTCACCGGGTACTTTTCGATCAGATCCTGGCTTAGCGTACAGGAACAACAGTCACCTCGTCTGAGCCGCCGGTTCTTATCTAATGCTTCGCTTTCTCTCTGAAGATTTGTTAACGTAATTAACTCATTTTAATTTCAGATACATCAGATGATATGTAACTCTCTTTTATTAAAAACTGGAATTAATTAGAGTCCTAAAATAGATATACCCCAAGAGTTGAAAATAAAATCTCTGACCCAAGCATATCACCCACGAGAGTGCTTGGTGTTAACTATTCCAGAAAACGCCAAAGCCACCGAAAGACAAACACATAACCCGAACAAACTTCCTACATTTGAATGCTTTTAGTTTTTGTCTTCGTCGAAAAGGTTCAACCCCAGCTCTAACTTTTTACTACGTTTACACAACTTCTCCGCTCGTATACGTTTCAACTGTTGCCGTTGCTTGAGTCCGGATACTTGCGTGTGTGTGTGTGGGAGTGTGTTCGTGTGGTGTCCTTTCATTAAAATGCAACAACAACAAAAAGTCATATTTAAACACATTTGTTTTGGTCCTCTGCCATGTGTACGAACGAACGAACGAACGGACAGACGGAGTGGAGTACGTGCTAATTTTATCATTTTAACTTTCTGTTTATTTGGCACTTTTTTTTTTTGTCCACACCCATTCTCTCACTTACCACCGGGCTTCTAGTCATTTGTTTGCTTTTGAGTTTTTGTTTTACGCTTAGCTTTGCTGTTTTGGGCAATGGCACAGGATGTCTGCACACACTATATATTCGTGAAAATGTGTGTTTAATAGAAATGGTCACGAACAATAAGTCTGCTACCGGCATTTCCAAAAACCTAATTGGTTTTATAATGATTTCAAAAAATTGTCGTCTCTTGCCTATTCTAATTTGTGCCAAAATGGTTATAATAAAAGTGTAAAAACTTCAGGGTCTCGAAAATAGTAAAAGTTGAAGAACACGAGGTCATTATTGGGAGAAAACCGCAATTGGTTTATTTTTTTTTTGTTTTTTTTTTTTGTTTTACATGTTGGGAGCGCGACCCAGTCTCATGTATTCATTCATCAGACCAATTTGGCCATGTTAAGAATTTACAAACCAAAACAACAACAAAAACACCAACAGAGGACAAAGTAAATAGTTTCCAAAATAAATTTTAATTTGCACATTCAAAAACATACACTCTTACACACACACACACACACCCTTACGAATTATGTACACAAACACCACTGCACTGACGTAAGCGGAAGAAGGACCACTTAAAGGTTCTTGGGCACACATTCACAGATTTTTGGAAAAAGTTTAAATTAACTTTTTTTTTTGTATGTGTTGAAAGTGCTAAAATTTCAAATGGAGTGGGAAACCAGAACAACAGCAAACCAGATACATTTCGGAAAGTGGATTTTGAAATTACCCCTATACTTTAGGGAGATGAAAAGAGAACCGTTTAAATTTAAACAAATAAAAATGTTGTTCGTGGCAAATAAACTCTCCAACGCGGATTACAGAGGGTATCCATGGACATCAGGGGTATGGTCCACGCTCTTTTGTCCAGTCATAATTTTGTATGATATGATGATTTCCAACTGATAACTTCTTATTGTTGCAATTTACGTCTCTGAAGAATACGACAGAGAAGGTTCCATTTGGTATGGATTGAAGCCATGGCGTTTCTGTGGGATTTGGGTGGCAAAAATCCTCTTTATCGAACAAAAAATTTTAATAATATGAAATGCTCATTTACGGTTTTTGGAACCATTAATAAGTTGCTTATTACTAAATTTTACTAAAATATTTTAACGATACCATTTTACTAAAATATTTTTAAAAATTATAGCAATTCTTCAAGAATGCAACAGAAAAAATTCTGGGGATATTATAAACCATTACGAAGATATCGGCGATATTCTACAAACAGAGCTGAAGACCACATTGATGAAATGTCCTAAATAGTCCTATCATGTCCTAAATATCCTGTGATATGGTCCTAATGTCGTATTCTGTGGCCTGTGTAAAAACCATGTCTGCTCAATTCGTTAAGCCTCTAATAAAATTTTTTTTTTGATTGTTGTATGTGGCCCATTCTGATGAAATTCCATTTTTTTATTTTCAATTTAGTCAATCTCGTTTTACCGTTTTCAATCGCATGCATTTAAAACAAACGGCCACCTTTGTTATTCGATAGACCCACCTTGACCTATTTTGAAGTCCGTTCACCCGAAGAAGTCTGCAATCGTGGCATAGTTAGGTCTCTGATATGTTGAGATGGTTCCCTGTCTCGTCCTTAGAAACGGCACAAAGAATCCTTCGAATTTCTGTTTCTGTGTTTCCTCAATTTTTTTTTTTTTCCAGATTTTTTTTTCAACAAAAATTTTTTTTTTTTTACAAAATTTTTTTCTTTACAAAAATTTTTTTTTTACAAAATAATTTTTTCCAAATTTTTTTTTTCAGCAAAATTTTTTTTTCCAAATTTTTTTTTTTCCACAAAATTTTTTTTTCAACAAAAATTTTTTTTTTCCACAAAACCTTTTTTTCAACAAAAATTTCTTCAACAACAATTTTTTTTTTCAAGAAAAAATTTTTTTTTTCAACAAAATTTTTTTTTTTCCAACAAAATTTTTTTCCATATTTCAACGGGCGCCATAGGCGCATTACAACTTACTAGTTATAAATTATTTATCAATTTTCTCCATGGAAATTCCGTTCAATATGCAATATCTGTTTATTTCGAGCTGATCTTTCAAAACAGAGTGTGCCACTTTATTCAACGACCCACAAAAAAGTATACGTACCACGAAGTGTTGGTGTGTCAGTTTAATTTACGATATAAGTTTAAAAAGTGCTGCACGATTTTTCACTTTTAAAACCCAACAATTCTCACACCGGAAACCTTTAAAAATCCATGAAAATGTTGTTTACCTCTTTCAGCTAAACAAAAAAATTGTATAGCGCAACAGGTTTTATATGTGTGTGTTATGTCCGCATGGTTGGTTGTCCCCAGCTTTACAAGTTTATACGTATCATTATGCCCAGACTAACCCTAATCGTATGGAATAAATAAGGCCACAACACCCTTACTAGCATCTTTATTTTCAGATGGACTCTGCCCCCAAATCAAACCCAAATTAGTTTCAATAGAGTCCTTCGTGTCTCTCCCCCCCTTTCCGTGCAGTTGCTATTGAGTTATCTTGGCCGTCCAATAAGCAAGAGACACTATTTTGTATCGGTTGTAAATTGTCAGCTATCATTGCGATTTTTAATACTTAAGAATATAAAAGTATACGTCGGCACAAAAAAGAACGCAAGCAAAAACCCAGAAACTAATGAAGGGCCATAATAATTAATTGGCTTTCCAACACCAAAAGTCCCAACAGATCGCTCTGAAAGCGAAATGAGTTTGCCGTGTATTTTTTGCCCGGCCCAGCGAGAGTTGTTCGAGTCGGAAGAGGATGAGGAAAAGGCGGCCGTAAGATAAAGCATGAAAACGTGTAATGGACTCTTATTACGTAGTGTTTCCTTTTTCATTTGATGTTGTTCTTCTTGTTGCTGTCCATGTCCGGGCCATGAATTTGTGCCCATGAAGATTTCCAGCAATAACAACACAGTTGTAGTCCTCCACTTCTACTCGGTTCCTTGCTTTTTTTGTTTTTCTAATGATTTCCCAGTGAGCAGCACATGTACTTGAGGTACATAAGACACCATTGGACGTGGTAGGTAGACGGGCAGTTAGGCCAAGCAAGATGTTTGCTTTGGCAGGCCGTTAGTGGGGGCAAGTCGTAACGACTAGTGGAAATGTCCGTGTGACTGGCTGTCTGTCTAACCGAAATGCTTTAGTATTCACAACAAATTTTCAAAATGTGTTTCATTAACTTAACATTATATGGCTATTAAAATGTGTCTGTGTGAGTGTCCCATTACGTTAATAAGGTCAAAAACATTGGCGTACAGTACAGGTAAGAATCGTGAAATGAGGAGATTCCTGAGGAATAAGCTGACACCTAGCCTAGGTGCCTAAAGCAATTCAAATGGATTGCCCATTTAAATATAGTCTGGAAAATGAATTTTCCTTTTCGTAAATGTAAAGCTAGGTAATTTTCTAACCTTGAGTTGGGGATAAGTTTATAAATAGCTTTATATATTAGTAGTGGTGATCTGAAGCAAGACTTTTGCACATGTAGAATATGTAATAGTTAATCCCCTTTTACCCTAATAAGCATTTCACGAACGATAATATAAGTTGTAACAGTCTTAAACTACAGACCAAAAACACGCTGCATTCAAATATGTTACCGAGTGATGGAGTAAAAAGACAGATATGACGAACAACTATTTATATCGCTTTAAACTTTCAGGTTGACAGCGTTCTCTACGAAGTTTTCCGTTTGCGTGTCATACGAGTTCTCTCTATACCCCAGCCCACCCAGCAAAAGCTGTTGGACTGGAAGTGTAGCTTTTAAAAAGTTGCATTTATTTCATATTCATGTTACAGTGAATTCCTCATTAGGAATTTGTTCTCATTTTCACTTACAAAAATCGTAAAAACTTTACAGAATCTAAGTCCACCATCAGCACTACCTCATCGTCACGTCACGGAACTCTCATAAATCACAGGCCAATAATAAATATGTTCATGGCATGAGTAGTTACAAAATTCGCCGTTTGATCCGGAGAACTTCATTTTCCTATATGTGACCCCGGGCACAAAACTACAGCGGCGCCAACAAATTCTGTGAAAAGAAACTGAAAAACATGCAATCACAATTTTCCCAAAGGAGAAAAACTTGTCATTACTTCGTTAAGATATTTCTTTTCGTTTTGTTTTCAATGTATGTATTTCAATATTTTTCTTGAGATTTTTCTGAATGAACTTTGTCATGCGAACGCCATGGTGTGCCGTAATAGTTCACTAGCTGCGATTAGGGCGAAGAGTGTGCAGTTTTGTATGTCTTGGCACGCAATGCACATGTGAGTTTTTTGCCCACATCCTGAGTGCAACAAAAATAATTCAGCCAGGTTGAATTAGTTGAATACTAGCATAGTAAAAAATAAATCATTAGCAGATTCAATTAGAAATTTTCCGAAGTCATTTTGTAGCCAGTAAACATCGTCTTAAATATGCCACCGACTAACATCCATTCTTATAGATTGTAAGATGCCGAATCCCAATCTGTTTTCGCTTTTTTTATCCACCGGAATCTCAAACATAGCTGTCTGTGCTTTCCGTGGTTGTTGTCAACCAACGCCTTTCTGGATAGAGTGTTTGTCTCCATCCTTTCAACATTACCCAGCCAGCGCAAACTACGATCATACAGTTTCATTCCACATCTCTACTCCTCTTTAACACAGATTGGGCCATATATTTTTCGAAGGATTTTTGTCTGAAAAAACAATCATATATATCTGCTTTCGCAAGTACCCATGTTTCGGTAGAATAAGCGTCTTCTGCAATGTTATTTTAGTTCGTCGGGAGAGGGCTCTGTTCTACGATTAATTTTCAGCACGGATCGTTCGCTTTATTACTTCACTACCTTGGTGCACTATAAGCTGACTCAATTGTTAATGGTTCAGAGAAGTCGCTTTCTAATTATACTGAGAACCCATTGTCCCTCAGAGTCATTCTACAAAGGCGTTCAAGTTTTGACGGGATCTCATACACAGACAAACAGTTTTTCTCTTTTCACGCTGAAAAGATAAAGATTTGGTCGATAGTTGATTTATTCGGGCTGAATCAGTTCATCGAGTTTGAACTTTAGTCTGTCGCACATTCGACTTATATGCGATGGATATGCGAGGTATTCCGCGGTAATTGGCACAAATATTTTTCTCTGCTTTCTTCTAAATCGGATATAGAACACTGAGTTCCAATCACCAGGCTTGCTCTCAAAAATATTGATAGACTAGCTGATGCGTCAGCATCTTCTCCGGCCTTATACAGCTCAGCCGGTATTCGGTCTGCACCTGCGGTCTTGTTGTTTTTAAGCCGGCCAATAGATGATTTGGGCTCGTCTGGGTTGCAGCACCACAACCTGCCAAAATTCGGCAGCAATCGCCCTCCAAACAAATTGTGGATGATTATTATTTCAACATTAATGCGATTAGTTTCAGTTCTAATCATCCTACTTCAATAGCTAATCCCCCCAATTGAGATCTGCTATTATTTATTTCACAATGGACGTGTGTGCATTCAGCCAAACAAATAAACGAAATACTTTTCTCGTTGCCCTCATCAATGGCTGATTCATTCAATCAAGCAACAAACCATACTCTTGTTACCAAACTGTAACAATTTAAATGTACTTAAATCCTTCTATCGTTTGCTTTTTCCTATCAAGATAAATGTAATCCCATCATAAGCTTGGCGAGATACGAGTAAAAGAAGCAGAAGAAAACAATACTCAATTAATACTTGAATTTCCGGATTACCAAAGTAACAATGAATGAGGTTTAGACAGCTGCTCAATGCCAGCTATGGACTTACTATTTACATCAGAAACATTTCAGTATTTTTCATATGTATGACCCTGAAGATGTGTTCGGTGTTGCAATGCAAACAAAGAGCATTTAATGCGATACTGACACACAGTCTTGGAAAGACAGATGGAAAATGTGTGAAAACACTTCATTTATTTTACAGAGAGTAGGCACTTTGTTTATGATATCTTAACAACAAATGAGAATTTCCTTTCTTGAGGGGAAATATAGTGACTAGCAAATACGGAGCGATATTATCAACGTTTAAGGTCCAATTAGTCTTGACGGTTGACGTTAGACTCAATAGTGTGCGATTAGTTATGACGGTAGACGACGGTAAGACAACAAAAAACAAAAACAGCTGATCGAAGAGCATTTTGTACAAAATATAATTTGTCTTCGTTTATAAGTATATTACTCATAACTTTAAAATCTAATGTACAACTTATTTACAATTTCCACGCGCGAAAAATGTCGAAGTGAAAGCAATAACAATAAACAGCTGACCGATCTTGACGGTAGATTCTGCAACCTGTCTCTCTCTAACACATGCAAAATACAACCCCAACACAAACAGCTGCTCGTCTACATCCAACCATAAAGACTAATTGGACCTTAACGGTCAAAGACAATTTAGAGGGCAGGCGACATCACATGTAGATTTTTCCAACAAAGGGCAGCTGCAGATTTTTCTAAATGAAAATTCTGTTTTTTACTGTACATCAAACACGTTTGAAGAATTCATTATCTTAATATATATTTACCCTCGACACTGATTCACTGACTCTGTCACGCAGTACGTAGGAATTTAAATAGACATTCTATAATAATTCTATAAATAATAATAATAAAAAAAATAATATTTTTTTTTGTACAGAAATTGTGTTTTCCTCAAATTATTTTTTTACCAAATTTTTTTTTTTACAAAATTTTTTTTTTCCAAATTTTTTTTTTTCAACAAAATTTTTTTTTTCAACAAAATTTTTTTTTTTCAACAAAAATTTTTTTTTCAACAAATATTTGTTTTCACAAATTTTTTTTTTTCACAATTTTTTTTTTTCCCAATTTTATTTTTTTTCGAAATTTTTTTTACAAAATAGTTTTCTCATTAATAAATTAAGTAACAAATACTTTCTCAAGCAAATTAACGGGCGCCATAGGCGCATTACAACTTACTAGTTTACAATAATGAAGACAATTTTCCAACTAGAGGTCTCATTTTGGTATTCAAAGAAAACGAAAATTGTTTAAGATAAATGGTCGGATTTGTATTTCATAATAAAGAGGAAGGTATGCCGTTAATAATGAAAAACAACATCAGCAAAATGGCCACCGCGACCACGCTTACAGGACGATATCCTTTTCATGACATTTTCCATAACCAAATCGCAAAAAAGTGGCACGAATTCTCTCTTTGATGTCTTGAATCGACGCTGGGCTGTTGGAGTTGACCTTATCTTTCACGTGGCGCCAAAGGAAGAAGTCGCAAGGTGTTAAATCACAAGATCTGGATGGCCAATTGTGATCACCTCTTCGAGAGATAACACGTTCCGGAGCAATGGTTTCGTTGGCACATTGCACCCTCTTGTTGAAAGTAAACGTTGTCCAAATCAATATCATCCAACTCCGACCATAAAAAATCATTAATCATCTCTCTATAGCGCAGTCCAGTCACCGTAACTGTTGATCCCACCTCATTTTCCAAAAACTAAGGTCCAATGACCCCACCGGACCATAAACCGCACCAAACAGTCACAACTTGAGAATGGAGAGACTTCTCAACAATAACTCTTGGGTTTTCCTAGACCCAGAGGCGACAATTTTGCTTGTTAAAGTCGCCACCGAGGTGGAAATGGACCTCATCAGTCAGGAATGATTTTTCGATGGAATTCCGGATAATTTTCATGCATTTCAAGGACCCAATCAGCAAGGACTCGGCATTGTTGATGATCGGCCGACTTGACCTTTTGTGTTAACTGAACTTTATAAGCCCCAAGTCTTTATGCAAACTACGGTGTAAGGACGTTTGTGGAATGACCAATTGCTCTCAAAAAAGTTAACACAACTCAACATTTCTAAAGATTTTAATATTTATGTTTGATCATGAACAGAAGTTCACTCTTTCACAGAGAATCATCAGTACGGTTTATGCTAATATGGATCACGAAGAAACTGACTGGGAACTTTTCTCGAATCAGTGAGCTGTGAGCGATATAATTGTTTATACTCACGGACCGGAAGCTACACTTTAATGGCGGCATCTAACGGCTACTGCTTTTCCAGAGAAGTTTTACATCACTTAGAGATTATTCTCTTACTCATAAAGTTTCCAGCAGTTACGAGATGGAAAACAGGCGCTGAAAAATGTTTCAAGACCGAGTAAGACCACAGTCTTGCGATTGGGTTCTCTGGTGTGATAGTCGCACTCACTACCTTCCCTAACAAAAATACTTTACCCATCTTGAATTAATTTCTTTTTAAGAAACCACTTTGTAACCATTCAATTTGCAGTCCATAACTTTCAACTCCCTTTGAAGGTGAATTGCGGATTCACATGCCCTTCAAGCATTTCTCACACTTTCTCAACGCGCTCATGACATTCGAGTACAATTAAACTACACCTAATGAATTATCAACTGAAGCAATCAGGCACAGGAGGAATTCCTCTAAACCGTTTTTAATGTTACACCTATTTGTCCACAAATTAACCTTAAGTCTTCGGGAAACTTCTCACTGAGACAGGCTATGTACGTATGTACGAGTACATACGTAATTAATTTGCAAAGCGAGTAGAAAAAAAACACTGTTATAATTTTATTAGCTTCATAATCACCGAGCACTCAACGTAAGCGTACACCACAAAAGTTTAGCTTCAACCGTGACCAAACACACACACACACATACAGACTGTTCCTGCTCCAGTTTCCGGTCGGTGGCGTTAACATGTCCTTTGGAAAATTTTCAAACTCAAAACTGGCATTAGTTAACGTATCAGTCATAGAGCATTTGCACTTGTCTTGTATTACATTGGCGGGCGATAAACGTTGGGGAAGAAAGTGGAAGCATTATTTACCACAACTAACTACTCTTGACTGGTGCTGTTGGTGGAAACGACAACGGTAACAGTACAGCTAATGCCAGCACCACCTCCAACGTCGTCGACAATGTACAGTACAACGACACACGACTGACTAGGCCTTCACTGCCCGCGCCATCAGCCATCACCCACTGCCGGCAACGTTCACGTAATTGTGGGTTAATGTGAAATGTTGTTAACATTATAATTTATTAATGGCATTATCCTTGTTAACTCGTAGTGTATGCAAACACACTTACTCACTCACTCACTCACATAGAGACACACACACCCACGCCAATAGAACAAATATAGCGCTAATAGATTGTACGTTTGTTCACGTGAGTGGCTGAATGTCGAATGCCCTTTGGCACATTAGGGTGGGTGTAATTGTTGCAATAAAGTTCTGGAATCTGGCTTAAGACATTTTGAAACATTAAAGAAACTAAAATATCTGCAAGTAGGGTTTTTAAGAAAATTGTCTGCTGATAAATTAAACCAAATTAAATTAAAATAGAAAGGACATTTTTCAGAAAAATCTCAAATCACGTTAAAATCGTATCATTTGCTTCATAGAAAAGTAAACGAGAAAAAAAATTAAATAAATTGAAACATTAATTTATTTATTATAATATATTTATTGAACGTTTTCACTGGAAATTAAGTAAAATGCATATTAATTAACTATTTAATACTAGCTGAACCGGTAGACTTCGTCCTACCTAGGAACATTTTGACTTGGCTTACAGGGCCCGCGTTGCTGATCCTCGCATAGTTGTACATTTAACCATGTAGCAATATTTATATCCTTATACATGTTTACATACGAACAATAGTTACGTGCATTGAATCGCCAATATTTTTTTTGGATAAAAACAAATTACATATCAGTGTGGAAAACAGGAAAAATCTATGTCTATTCCACAGACTTGCAATGATTGGCCTTGCGATTTATTAGTCGTCATTGCGAATTCAAGGCGAACTGTAAACTGGACACGCTTGAATTGGAAATCATTGGTATCCTTGGAAGCAGGAGCATTATCAGATTTTTAACAGCTTCTCTTGGTTGTTTCAGGTTACGTAACATGACTATAACCGATTCTACTTGGAACTGGAAATTGTGCGGCGGCATTCCTGGAAAATTACGTGAGTTAATGAATTCAGTTGGATAGTTGACGACTTCATTTGGATCTCTAATAGAATCGATCAACTAAAATAAATGCAATTGGCCATCGATTTGAATTCGAATTGATATTCGATACGCGGGAAATTTCGCCATAAAAATCTTCTTCTGACGTAGTGAATTGAAAAAAAATAGGACCAGTATATTCTTTGTTAAATTTCGAGCTTTCAGATATCTTTACAAATTCGATGACTTGAAGCACACATTTATTTATTTCCTAAAACATTCTGAGCTTTCAGTTATCTTTACAAATGCGATGACTTGAAGCACACATTTATTTATTTCCTAAAAAGTAGTTCTGATTATGGCGAAAATCTTTCATTGCTCTTAGGGCTTCTAACATAAGTTGTAGGAGGTGTTTGTGATCTGAGTGGGTGTGACACAAAAATAAGTTTCTTAAAACGTGCGATTAGAACGCCGTGCTTTGACAACTGTTGTACTTCTGAATATTCTCCAAGAAATGCTTAAATCGAGCATCTCGTCCAGAAAGTTATAATCTCAATAGAATTGATGGCGGTGGAACTTGTGGCAATTTGATCTTTCCGCCCGCACAGTATAGCAGGAGCATTTGGTGTCGAAATTTTAAGGCATTGAACTGTGGATTCTTTGCTCTGCACTTATAATGGATTGCGATTTTCCTTCAAAACCTGACTACACTCATCGGCAGTCTTATTTGCTTTCCGATTATGTCGGTGGATTGCTGAGCCTGTGCGCCGACCAATATTTTTACTCCTCATTGGTAACATTTTTACAAATACAAGAAACTCGAATTAAAGTCACGTACTGAGCAAAATATCGCATTGTCATAGGTTCAAGTTAAGACTCAAATTTTTGTGATACATTTATCAAAAAACCGCATAAAGTTTACGAAGTTTATTCGCGTTTGTTCAGCATCATTCGTTTTTTGAATTGTCTGAGTTTTTCTCTTTGAAACGTCATTTAGAAATGAAATTCAATACAAAAATAACATAAAAAATTATTTTTTGAATTTCTTTTTCGCTTTTCCAAACCTTGTCCGGGAAACTACGAATACAACAGTAAAGAAATTAGCCAGATAGGTCCAGGCGTTCTCGAATTTATAAATTCATTTTTATTTATACAGAAGAAAATTACGAATTCCAAATCCCCCAAATATTACACCGTGTTACAAAAAATACATTTTTTTCTGTCCTATGAACCAAATGCACATATTCGGAAAGAGGGGAAAAAATAAAAATACACGTGTATCGGCGATTTTCATGTACACGTCAGAATTTCTTGTTTTTTTTAAGTTTGAAGTATGAAGCTCGTAGTGGCCTGTGTGAAAGCCTTTCGACCGATTTTTAACCCTTTTTCAGTGATCCAATCGAGCTGATTTTTGGCAGGCAGACTCGTGGAAATGTCTGTATCACGTCAAATTTTTATCAATTCTCAGATTTTCCCCAATTTTTATTATTTTTAAAAAAAAAATATTTATTTCACTTTTCGTAGCATAACTTGACGAGACTCCAAATTTTTAAACTACTTAATCGTTACGAAATCGGTACAAAAATGTTTTTAGAACTGAAACACTAAAAAAAACGATAACCATTTAAAAAAAAAAAAAAATTAGGAAAATCTGAGAAAAAAAAATTATTTGTTATCCCCTTTCCGAAAAAGTAAATTTGGTTCATAGGACAGAATGTGTGTAACACAGTGTTATGAAAACCAGTGAAAAAGTTGCAGTCGGGTAAACCGACTTATATATACCCTCACCCCCAGTAAAAACATACAAGTCTCATATTCCACACAAGGGGGAGTTGCCAGACTTCCAAGGACATGGCTCAAACGTTTCAGAAAGTCATGAATCGAATTTGGTTCAAAGACACCTGGGGTCTAATGTGGATATTTCTATGTGTTACACTTTTGAGCCGTATCAAATGATATATACCCTCCTACCCGTAGGTTGAGGGTATAAATATCCCAAAAAAACAACAATAGATTTTCGAATTTTTCATAATAAAAATTTCCTAATTTTGTATGAGATTTTTTTGGGGAATTCTTGATTTTTTTTGGGGCATTTTTCATAGAGCATTTGGGTTATATGACTTCGTAATAGAAACGTTTTATCGCCCATAATAATTGACCAGTCATCCTAGAATGGGTAAATGGTGTCAACAAAATGATGAAAGAAAGGGGTCAGACACGAAGATGGGATTTGCTCAATGCTACTGACAATTAACAATGAAGTGGGCGGTGGCATGACCCTCCACAATTAACGCTATGTCATCCAAAATATGGTATCGAATGTGTAAATTTTAACAGAATTAATTTGGCTCGGAAAATGTCACTGAATATATAACGTCGGTATTCGACACGAGATCCTCGAAAGTAGAACTTTTAACGAGGATATTATCCGTACTATTTATGAAGATGGAATTTATTTCCTATTCTACTGCCACAGAAACGCGTAATACGTAATACATACTATGTCCACTGACTTAAATTGGAGCATTCCACGTTCCATTATAAGCCATAATATTGATTCTGTCGTCGAATACTGCAAAATTGCCGATCAGATTTGTGATTAGTCATATGATTTTGAACTCAATCTATAATATAGACGGCGCTTCCGAAAGCCAATGATTTTTTTTGACGATTTTCTGTACAATCCTTGAAATGTATTATAGATGATAGTAAGAAAAACTAAGAGATTTTTGCATAACTAACTAAACAAATATTCTAAAAATAGACAGGTCATAGTGAGCCTTTAGGGTTAGATTCTCATTAAGTTCAGGAATATTGAAGTTTTGTGGCAAATTTGTTCTCAACTTACTTTATTGCTAAGGGTTATCAGTTTTGCTTTTGTGGATGTAATGGCCTCTCCTCAATTACTTGAGGATTATCAGAACCCCAAATACGACAATATTGTTTATTAACATACTCATCGAGTGAGAAATGTGCTTCATAACCATAAACCATAATCCCTCTTAGAGCACGATATGTGGCTGTGCCAGAATCACCAGGTTTTAATCATTTGTACGCGTTGTGTGATAGTTAAGCGATCAATTTTGTCAATGTCAGACTTTCAACTGAAAAGAAAAAAATTTAACAAATTAGTTTGACCGTTGTCAAATTCCAGCCCTATACTCTTGAAACTACGAAATGGATAACCCTATACAGTGTCACTCAGTCGGTCTGGCTTGTTTTCTACCTTTATAAATTTAAACTAATTCCATTGAATAGTTTGATTGAAAATATTATTTAACAAATAAAACACACTATATCTTCATTATGTTGTGTTCTCATTGTATTATTTTTAATTAATGTTTTTGATTGATGGGTTATGGAGAGCACAACATGACAGACATGAATATTATCGATGTCAATGCAATCACTTGCATAACTGAATGCTGCATGGCGTTGTGTTAATTATTTGAACGCATGATGTAATTATTTGCAATAATACTTCAAACGCATAAATAAGCTAATTATATATATATATTTCAAATATGCAGACGGATATTTATGATTACTTGATTGAAAATCCTTTTGCAATTTTCACATTCATATTCATATTTAATGTGAAATAATGCTGTATTAAATGTACTATTGAAACGAAAAATAATAACTGTATGGGGAAATATGGTGAATTTAAAAGTTTTAATGTCCTATTTAAAATTGAAAAAGCTCTTAATAGTTTGACTGCAAAGTTGTATAACCTCTCCCAACGAAGTGGGAGAGCATATCAGTTGGTACAGTCAAAAACAGTAACGCATACAAATGGTTACTTTAGACCCTAAGTATTAGGGTGGAGTGAAATTCAAAAAAAAAAAAGTTAACCTCGGAAAGAGATGTAGTCTGGGGTCCTAATGAGGGGAAAATAAAGAAAAACATTTTTAGGGGTCGCGCCACTCCCTCGAAATTTGGAAATTATCGCTATTTTGGCGTTGATTTTAGAAAAATCCTAAAAAGTTTTATGTCAATAAATGTTTGCAATAGCGTAAACATTGAAATAAGGGCATGAAAAAATTTAAAAAAAATTTTCTCATTGTTCAAAAATTTCAAAAAGTAAAATAAGTCAAATCGTCCCTTCTTCAGAAAATTGACTGAACACCAAAAGCTACAAATATTAGTCGATTATCCTCATATTTGCCTCAAATACTTTTGTTTGGGCACTGAACAAGCTCAAACTTTTAAATTTCGAATAAGTTAAGTCGTTAATTTTTAGGATTTTTCTAAAATCAACGCCAAAATAGCGATAATTTCCAAATTTCGAGGGAGTGGCGCGACCCCTAAAAATGTTTTTCTTTATTTTCCCCCTCATTAGGACCCCAGACTACATCTCTTTCCGAGGTTAACTTTTTCAAATTAAAAAAAAATGCATGTTTTCACTCCACCCTACTAAGTTTGTTTTGGCCATGGTTTGATGTATCAGCCATTCGTTGTTGGACATTGGAGTCATGTTTGCCGGACTTCGCGTTCGATTTGCTCAAGAACTCCCCAATGAGTTGACTAATCGCATTAACATTTTTATTTCATTTCAAATACCTCAGTAGTTTTTTATAAATAAAAAATACCTCTGCTGGTATCTCTGTAAGTAATTAGCTCTCTAATAAGCAATTTCAGTCCATTCAAGTACTTTACACCATCGCAATGTCCCTTGAAAATATGTTAGATATTACCCGTTTAATTTCTGATTTAACCGCATGTATCAATTTTAAATTTTAAAATTGTATTGGATGAACGTTACTTAACGCCACTCTTCTTCGATTTTTAAAACAACATTGCACACCCGCACCATTTTTTTAAACAAAAAACTTGTATTATACTTTTTTTCGCCATCGCTTCTAATAGTTTTTTACGGTTTATTTTTTAATAAAAATATTTGACTGACTGTGACTGACTACAAGGAAATGGTACAAAAATAAATTCAAAGTTTTCAAATTGGGCAAAAATACAGTTTTAGAGAAAAAAGCAAAGCCTCGTGAAAAAATAAATAAAAAAAACCAGTGAAAAAGTTGCAGTCGGGTAGACCGACTTATATATACCATCTCCCTCAGTAAAAACATACAAGTCTTATATTCCATAATAGCAACCTCTAAATACCGAATGTTATAGAAACCACATGGGGAGTTGCCAGACTTTCAAGTTTTTGTCCGAAACTTTGTCTATCTATATCTTTACTAAATACAGAATTGGAGCAATATCGCGTTGGTTATATTGATAATATTACACGATTTCTAAGGTAGGCGGGATGGTACATTTGTATGGGAGGTACCAGAAGGAGAGTTGCCAGACTTCCATGTTTTTGTCCAAAACTTTGTCTAGCTATAGTTTTAATAAATACAAAATTTGGGCAAAATCTCGTTGGGCGTATTGATAATATTACACGATTTCTAAGGTAGGCGGGATGGTACATTTGTATGGGAGATACCAGAATGGGAGTAGCCAGACTTCCATCTTTTTGTCCAAAACTTTGTCTAGCTATAACTTTACTTAATAAAAAAATTGGGCAAGATCGCAATGGGAAAATTGGTATTATTACTCGATTTCTTAGGAGGCGAGATGCTTCATTTGTATGGGAGGTACCAGAAGGAGAGTTGCCAGACTTCCATGTTTTTGTCGGGAACTTTGTCTAGCTAAAGCTTTACTAAATACAGAATTTGGGCAAGATCGAACTTGGGTGTGTTGATATTATTACACGATTTATAAAGTGGGCGAAATAGCAGATTTGTATGAGAGGTACCCGAAGGTGTGTGGCCATATAGCCCATATGCAATCCCATAAGCAGTTTTGAAAAAAATTAAGCCATGCCAAATTTCAGAGTAATTGCTTAACTCTTTCGAAAGTTATCGTGCGTACCAGCGGGACAGACAGATGGACAGACGGACATGGCTCAAACGATTTAGAAAGTCATGAATCGAATTTGGTTCAAAGACACCTGTGGTCTAATGTGGATATTTCTATGTGTTTTTGTACTAAATTTGCCCTATTATCGGGCTCGCAAAAATAGTGAACTCTTCCACCCATCCAAATCGTTATTGCTTTCTTTAACATATTTGAATTGCAACAAGTTGTAAGTAAATTTTTTTTTAAATGAATATTTTAAAAATTCTTGCTGCAACCAAAAATATACTGGTACCGGTATAAAGTTTTGGTGTCATAATAAAGATACATACGACACTTTATAGTAAAAAACATGAGATACAGTTCGGAAATTCAAATAACTAGCAGACAATTTTTAATTTGAAAAAAAAGGAATTTTTTTATTACTGTTGGCTTGCTTAACCCTTTCAGTGGATTTGCCATATACATTCATCACTTCATATGATTTTTAGAACATAAAAAAAAAAGTATTTGCCACTGAAAGGGTTAATAGATGATTTCCAAGCTTTTCGGTCTTCTGCTTGTCTTCTCCAGTTCGTGATACCAAGGATATTCATGTCTTCTTTCACTTGGTCCCTCCATCGGAGTCTCGGTCTTCCCTGTCGGCGCCTTCTGTGGTAGTTGTCGTCCAAAGCCTTTCTGGCTGAAAAAAACGACAAAAATAATTTGCCCGTCCCTAAAATCGAAAAATACGAAAAGTAATCAAATAAGAAAATAAAATAAGAACAGTATTCATCATTGGAAATATTTTTAAAATTTACCCAGTTGTCCGAGTTTTTATTATTCATTGCTGAAAAAAATCGCTTTCGCCTTGCCTACAAACAGTTTTTTACACAACTCAAAAATGTTAACTGGATCAAAAGTTATAGTCTTTTAATTGATGGAATTGAATTCTGGACCACATTCGCAACCAATTGTTAATGAGTCAATTGCCCCGGTAGGCGAGTTGGCAGCGTGCTTGCCTATAAGCGTGTGGCTGTGGGTTCGAGGCTTTGGTCTATCGCTGCAAAAAATCTAGCCATATGGTCTGTGTCACCCTCTTTACCCCTGAACTTAAAATTAGAATACAAATGTACTTTGTATATGTATTGTAATAATAAATAAATAGTTAATGCGTCAAATCAATTCTGTAAGTGTACCAAGGAATAGATCATGTGGTGACATGTTCTATTCGATCCCTTGTTTTATTATCTGGGAACAGCCAAGTTGCCGTGAATATTAGGGTGGAGTGAAATTCAAAAAAAAAAAGTTAACCTCGGAAAGAGATGTAGTCTGGGGTCCTAATGAGGGGAAAAATAATGAAAAAATTTTTAGGGGTCGCGCCACTCCCTCGAAATTTGGAAATTATCGCTATTTTGGCGTTGATTTTAAAAAAATCCTAATTGTCAATTGTATGTCAATAAATGTTTGCAATAGCGTAAACAATGAAATAAGGGCATGAACAAATTTAAAAAAAATGTTCTCATTGTTCAAAAATTTCAAAAAGTAAAATAAGTCAAATCGTCCCTTCTTCAGAAAATTGACTGAACAATGAAATCGCCACCAAAGCTACAAATATTAGTCGATTATCCTCATATTTGCCTCAAATACTTTTGTTTGGGCACTGAACAAGCTCAAACTTTTAAATTTCGAATAAGTTAAGTCGTTAATTTTTAGGATTTTTCTAAAATCAACGCCAAAATAACGATAATTTCCAAATTTCGAGGGAGTGGCGCGACCCCTAAAATTTTTTTCTTTATTTGTCCCCTCATTAGGACCCCAGACTACATCTCTTTCCGAGGTTAACTTTTTCAAATTAAAAAAAGCATGTTTTCACTCCACCCTAGTGAATATGTTTTAGTGCCAACTTCTGTCACTATTTCTATGCACTGCGGATCCATTTCTGAAGGTTTTGCTCTGGTTTAAAGCTCTGGTTATTAGCTCTGGTGATGGTGTCCCGACCATAACAATTCCTAAGATCAATTTTATTGTCAGGGCTTCTAGGCCGCATGAACTGCATCTGAGGCCGTATAAAAGTCTTCGACTTCCTCATGTGTTAGTGGTTGGTCTTTCCGTGTAGAGTGTTAACTCATTCGCCTTCAGATGCAAACCTATGGACAGAAATACTCATATTCGAGCTCGTATATCAGTAAATTTGGCTGCAACTATCATATGAACACCTGCAACGAAACTAAACCATGCCGACAGTTTAAAACGCACTCCATGCAACGGCGAATTGTCTCCTTGTTCGTATATTAAGAAATTTATCTATCTGATTAATCAACATTACCACCATATGGTTAATGTATGGTTAATATTATTTATAAGATCGTCCTCTAGTTGGCCAACAAAACATACCCAAGATTTAGTGGCTGATTCAGTGCTAGAGGGTAGATACGATTCGGTCCGACCGATATTAAGGCCATATATAGTTTTTTTTGTTTTGTTTTCATTAGCACTCTTCACAATCAAAGAGAAAATTCATTATCAAAATGAAAAGAATGCTCGTTCATTCATTTCGGGCAATCATCTGCAACTGCAATAACTGAAATGAAAATCGAAATGAAACAAACACAAATAGAAATAACTGTGTACAAACAGATTCCACACAAAACTTCAAAAATGAATATTTTCGATATTGATTCATACAATCCGACAGAACAGTAGAAATAAAACAACAACAACAAGGAGAAGAAGAAAATCTGTATGCTCCCATTTCCAGGCAACACACTCCCATGCAGAAGCGAACATATGAAAAGAGCTGCGAGGCTTATTTTCGCTACCCAGTTTTGCTTATCATGATTATCATGAAGCGTAAAGTTATGAACAATTCGAAAATGGCAACAAAAACAACAGCATAATGTCAATATTGACACAAACATGTTGTCGTTGTTGTTGTTGTTGTTTTCTGATATCCAATCAAACTCAAAAAGAAATGAGCTTTCAACGAAATGGCGATGGGAAAAAAATTGGTTGCTTTTAAAAAAAAAAAAAAAAACAACAACAATTGTTGCCCTCATGGAGCGGCAAACTCTCGGCAGAAATAACTCAACAAAAGTCAGATTCGGATATGAATTTGCTAATATTGAATGATTTCGATTGGAAGAAGAAAAGTTTGCCATTTTCTTATTTTTCATGTTTTTTTTCCTTTTTTTTTTTAAATGGAAAGTTTGCCTTTTCCATTCTTAAGGAAATGAAAACATTATGAGTTAAAAAAGAACAAAAAGTTCCCGCATCGAAGGGGTTGTGTCAACGCATTCAGAAGTAATAACAAAGTTTAAAGATTATTGGGGCACGGTATTATTATTATTTGTATTCCAATAATATGATGAAGAGTAGACTCCTCAAACAAAGTTTTATTTTCTCTTGAAGATATGAAGAGATGACGATGGCAGCAATTGGCATGTGTTGAAGGAAAACGGACAGCGCTTAATATACGAAGATGGATTGAGAACGATTTTCGATATTTTCCATTAATAATTGCAAATAGATCCACAATGAAAATACCTGCATTGTTATTTATTATTATATAGAATTTAAGATTAAAATAACTGAACAGTTCTCAGCAGTCGGTATTGCATTCTAAAACTCCACTGGTTCTATGTGAGGACGCCTTCGTTGAAGGAATGTTGCAAGAATTCAAACAATCCTAGAAATCAGTTTAAATTCTTAAATGCCCATAAACATTTATGGATCTTACACTAAGTTTACACTAAATTAGTCGAGGTTGGTATTCATTTTTCGTTCAATAATTGGTCAAACAACTGAGATACGACGTCCTCACCACATTGGGGATACAAATTTTCTCTGACATTCAAACTCAATATAAGTCCTAGACTATCACAGAACTCTCAAAGAGATGGCTCTGTTGGTGAGTCTAGGAATGGATTTCTTTTAGATTCATGAAAATATTTTTTATTAATTTGAGAATTTTGTTTGATGGAACTGCAAAAAAAGTAGTTCAAATAGTCCAAAAAAATTTCAAAATTTGAAAATATGCATTTTCAGTAACCTTTTTGCACAAGCTTTCAATCTAATCCGTTCAAAATAATAACTCTTTCCGAAAAATACCCAAATTTCAAGAAGAACATTTGCCATTGCTAAATTTGCCAAATTTTCATCATTTTTCTACATTTTGTAACGAACCCGATAACAGATCACTAATGTCAACTTCGCGTTCCAAATACTTACGATGTCAAAACAAAACCCATTAATCACTCCGAAACATGCATCATGTCACGACATAAATATTCCGAATTAACCACCCCCCCCCCCCAACAAGAAAAAAAAAGAGCTGTAACAAAATCTGCATAAAGGGAGAGTTGAAAAAGTTCAAAAACATAAAATTGAATACTCTGCGAAAACTTGGAAACTTTTTGCAGTAATAAAGTGAAAAAAACTTTAGTCCCTACATACAAAAAAAAAACGAAAAACACAACAATAACAATAATGTGTAAACAAAATACAGTACAGTGTCCACTGAAGTCATTATGACGCTAATATTAAACGAATATTTAGGCGAAGCACAAGAGACACAAGTCGTACCTATTCCGCCGTCCAAAGAAAGAAAGTCACAAGCGATAACATTTAAAAATTCAGATAAGGCCAGATTGCGAACAGTGAATAGTTTTACCAGATGCGTTGAAAGCTCCGCCTTTGTTATCACCACATTCTGCAATTTTCTAGTAACAAAGCGTTTTCCATCCGATATCCTAAGAAAAAATGATTTTTTGTGCACATTTAAATCTACTGTGAACAAAATAAGTCGGTTTTACAAATTTATAGAAAATGAGCACTAAGAACGGAATTCTAAGTCGATCGGTATTATAAATAACGACAGCGTTAATTAGAACTCACTTATGCAAATTAAAATTTAACCCTGACAGGCGACAGTTTCTGCATTTAGTAAACAGCTGTTTGTTTACAAGCAACTATTCGTCAACTAGTTTTTGTCATTTACATTGACAAAAAAATGAATAGAAAGAAGAAAGCTCGATTAGCAACAATTTATTTGAAGGAAAGCTGAAATTACTACAATGATTAAAATAAAATTAATATAATTCATCTTTATTTCGACACAATAGGCGCTTAATTTGTAGCCATATTAAGCATGAATAGAAATTATCACTTTAGTTGACAGAGCATTGCCAGCATAAAAAAAATAAAATGTCAATATTAAATGGTGCCAAAGTCCACAAAGATATCATTCATTATGAACTAATACAGCAGAAGCAGAAAACAAATAAAAATTTTTTCGAAAATTATGGACGAATGGTTGGAATATAGTTTATTTGTAGTTGTAGTTGTAATTTGTAATATTTTGTTACACTTACTTATCATGAATATTTCTTCAAATTTTAAAGAAAATGTATTAGCGTTCATACAATATTGCCAGTCTGGCGTTTTCTTTACAATTAAGCCATCGATAATGGCAAGCGTGTAACGAAAATACGCCAAATAGCAAACAATTTGACAACAGCCGTCGATTGTGAGTACAGCGGTTGATTGTGGCTGTGTTGCCACAATCCAATGCGGCGGGTACTATACTTGCGACATCATCAACAGCACCATTGTGTCAATGTATGGTTTTAGCTTAGTCTAAGTGTGTGTGTATTTGTGTATGTACGAGTGTATGTGTGCGAGTGTGAGTTAAAAGTAAACATACGAGTCGAGTGATGGTAATACTGCTGCTGAGTGCATACATATGCTCGTGGAGTGACTTCCCTTTCCGTTAAACGTTTGCGAAACTTAGTTGACTTAGTTGATAGAGGCAGAGAACGAGAACTAAAGTCAAGTTGTCTTCCGGGTCTTTGTGTGGGAGTCCTGTTTGACGTTTCTCCTTATCGCCACCACTGCTGTGTCTTCATGTTCCAATCATTTTCTATTTCTGTGCACATTTCGCTTCGTTTCGTGAATTTAAAGTTGTTGGCACTTTTTGCTGTCACCTCGGCCGCTGTCGCTGCCGCTGTCAAGATAAGATTTTAGCCGGATTTTTCTGTTTATGAAATTCCTCCGCATCCATGTCATTCAAGTGTTCGGCGTATTGCTTTGATGTGATATGAATTTCTATCTTTCATCAGCCTAAATAAACATGTTCGTACTGTGTATGCTGAGTAAAATGATACGTATATTGACACCCTATACCGGGTGTATCGGACAGCAGATTGTGATTGTAATCACCGTAGCGGATATAGGGAATAAAATGGAATTTTATACGCCATAGAATGTGCATTTTTAGAAAACCAAATATCAAAAATTTCTATTATGTTGATTGACTACAGCATTTTCAGTGGGCATTTTGCAAATCCGATTATAAGTCAGTTTTTCAAAAAAATTAGAGGAAACAATTTTAGCTTTGATTGAAACTGAATTAACCGAATGAAGTTGTGCTAGTTATTCTAGAAAAGTGGGGAAAGGGGACAAAGAATCTCATGTCTGACTTAGAGATTTAAGGACAGTAAAGACTACTGCAGAAAGTCCCATAGACCACAGACTGAGAGACTCATAACACCCGGTAATATGTCTAATGGTGATTTCATTTGTACAAAAAATGTTAAATTTTTTCTGCACCTTACGCTCAACCAATGTTTATGTGATCTTTTTTTTAAAAAAGTGCAACCCTATGAAGAAGTTTTAAGTTCGTTTGTCAAAGTGTTGCCTCCAAAGTGTGGGAAAATGTCAAGGGCGGAGAGTGTTGCACCGTAAAACAGCTGATGTCTACAGTGTTGCTGATGTCTACAGTGTTGCCATTTCAAAACACCCAATCTAAATGAAATCAAATCACAAGCGACGCGGTATATGAGTTGGTTGCATTGTGGATTCGATTCCCACCATATGCCTTGGTCTATCGCAGCAAGAATCTAGCCATATGTGTCACCCGGTTTACTCTTGGATCTATAATTAGAATATAAATTTACTTTGTAATTCATAATACATAATAAAAAAAAATCATATCACAAAATGTGCGACATCTGAAGGATGTTGCTGCAACATTAATAAAAATGTTTCACTATAGGCATGTTTTCGTTACCCTGCTAGTTTGGATAATGGCTTAAGTTGTATGGAGGGTTAAGCGATATTAAGCACGATAGAAATCATCGCTTAAGTTTGTGTCTTAAGTTGGCATGGCGTTGCCAACAGAAAAAATAATAAAGGAACAACAGGAAACAGGAAAAATAAAGGAACTGGCGTATGAAATTTGAAAAAAATGAAACGATCATCTAAGTATTTAAGCGGAGAATTTAAAGAAAAGGAGCAAAAATAAAATGGACAAAACAGGTATAACTCCTATATTTATCCATAGATATCCTTCAAGTATGGTTTTGTTTATTCGAAAATTAAATAAAAAAGTTTAGAATTTTTTTAATTTTTTGATATTGTTTTTGTTGTCAGCAAAAAATGTTTTTGTTATTAATTACAATACAAAGTAAATTTATATTCTAATTTTGTGTTCAAGGGTTAACCGGGTGACACAGACCATTTGGCTAGATTTTGCAACGACAGACCAAAGCCTCAGGTGGGAAGCAAACCCACAACCCCCACGCTGTTAGGCAAGCACACTACCCACTCTCCTACAGGGGCGATTAAATCGATTTGTTTTTTAAATATTTTTTTTTTTTAAATTTTTGGTCTACAAAATTAAATAAAAAAAGTATAGAATTTTTATTTTAAAAATTCAATATTTGTTTTTAATTTTTTGGTCGCTTTTATTTTTTCATTATTTAAATATAATATTCAGGTTTACAAAATTATAAGTAAACTCATACAATTGCCTTTAATTTGATGCATAGGCAATTATTGTCAAGATAGTAAAGGACGTCCATCGAAAATGACACTGTTAAGCAAATTTAAAAACGAGATCATCTAGCTATAGGTTTACTAAACACAAAATTTGGGCAAGATCTCGTTGGTCGTATTGATAATATTACACGGTTTAAAAGGGGCGGGATGGTACATTTGTATGGGAGGTAACAGAAGGGGAGTTGCCAGAATTCTATGTTTTTGTCGAAAACTTTGTCTAGTTATAGCTTTACTAAATACAGAATTTGGGCAAGATCGCGTGGGTCATATTGATATTATTTCACGATTTCTAAAGTGGGCGAAATAGACGATTTGTATGGGTGGTACCCGAAGGGGTGTGGCCATATAGCCCATATGCAATCCCATAAGCAGTTTTGGGAAAATATTAACTCTTGCCAAATTTCAAAGCGATTGTTTAACTCTTTCGGGCAGACGGACATGGGTCAAACGATTTAGAAAGTCATGAATCAAATTTGGTTCAAAGACACTCGGGTTCTAATGTAAATATTTCTAGGTGTTACACTTTTGAGCCGTATTAAATGATATATTCCCTCCTACCCGTAGGGTGAGTGTATAAAGAAAATAAATACAAAATTGTTTCGAAAATTATGGACTAATGGTTCGACTGAGCGAACGCTCTTGATTATCTGGGCATGAGAATGCAGTGTAAAGTTCATAGTTATAGTCTCCTTGCAATGTGAATTTAATTTTACTGTTCTATTGATACATTCGTAGAATGTGCTCATGTGAAATACCAAATGACATCCCAGAGATTAGTATATTTGACGGTGCCACGAGATAATCCAGAAGATACCATGCTTTACTGAGTTGGAATGTTGAATAGGTATTGCAGAGCTCCGCGCTGTTCGAATGTGGAATTACCTATGGTAAATGTTTTTCCCAAGGCGACAACTTACTGCAAATCAACTCAACTTCTTCTCTGCTACATTCTTGCCATCATTAAGGAGATATGCCCGGCGAGGTGGTTTACAAAAAAAAGTTATGGACATGGTACAATTACACAGTACAACATTTTTCAGTTCGTTGATTGCCAACTCAATTCTGAGAACAGTATGTGAAATTATACCCAAAAACAAGCGCCCCGGTAGGCGAGTTGGTAGCGTGCTTGCCTATCAGCGTGGGGGTTGTGGGTTCGATTCCCACCAGAGGCTTTGGTCTGTCGCTGCAAAAAATCAAGCCAAATAGTCTTTGTCACTCGGTTTATCCTTGGACCCGAAATTAGAATATAAATTTACTTTGTATTGTAATTAAAAATAAAATAAATAAAAAAAAAAAAAATATACCCAAAAAGAATAATTTCTGCATCATTCGTTTTGTCTTCTTACCTGCCGAAATATTTTTAATATCGATTTGAAGTTAGTACTATCGTATAGGGGAATTTATCACGTTTTAGGCCCTGTTGTTTGACATAGCTCGACAGCTCGATTTAGTTGAAATAAATTTTAAAGAATTAAGATTTACAATTCCCTTAATCTGTTCATATATTGTTTTCCTACACAAGCAACAGTTTCCAAGTTAAAAAAAAGTTTCCAATAAAAAATGAAGAAATTTTTTTTTTAAATTCATAAAAAATACAAAACGGAAATAAGTTTCAAGTGTAGTTACTTTTTCGCAAAGTCACATAACCTATGAGCAAAATGAGACAAAGAGCATGAAAATCGATGCACGCGTTTCGCTTTTATTCGCAATTGAGTAAAGGTATGAATTTCAAAAATAAAATAAAAATAAAAATTAAAAAATTATCATGCAAAAAAAAATAATTTATATTTAAAATATTTCGGCAGGTAAGAAGACAAAACGAATGATGCAGAAATTATTATTTTTGGGTATAATTTCACATACTGTTCTCAGAATTGAGAAATCATGTGTTGTACTGTGTTATGTAATATCCACCACTGCAGTTAAAACTCTATTTCCCCCAGATTGGGACTTTCGACGAAACAGAAAACCGACTTTTTTCTACACTCTTTAAACCTTTCACCCTGGAGTTTATTTTGATTTAAATCTCTAACGTTTATTTAAATTTTGACGGCAAAAATATAGATATAAGGGTATCTAAGTGATACAGGATATAAGCACCTTCGCTGGGACATATGATCCCAGTAGGGGCGAAAGGGTTAAATCTTTAGTGTCGAACTGGCAATTTTCATGGAATTTTTATATCTGCAGCACTGGGCAATGTGTCTCCTAGTGCTTGAGGGACTATAACAGTCGACCTAGTCGAACTTAGCACTGTCCGCTTCTTTTTCTGATTTTCTCTTTATCTCTCTCTCTCTCTCTCTCTCTCTAAAAGATAACTATGAAACGACAAACGAAGAATACAATTCATTATGTTTTGTCTTGGCTTTACGTTTCAAGCTGAGCTATTTTACGCCTTCCCCTTTCTCACATAAATATTTCTGTATGTCTGTGTGTGTGCATGTGTGTTTGCATATATTTCTTGTTGTCGTAGAAGAATATCCACTCATGGGGAACCTTGTGCTGCAGCTCGTATACCCAAATGGTAAATACAGACTGTCAGATTGAAACACAGACAGACAAACAGACAGACAAATATACAAACAAATACAAAATGACGGTATAATATGGTATTGTGTTAATATAAATACGTTCATACATTCCCTGTGCACACACACACACACATATGTATATCCTTGAGTCTGTTTAGATTCCATTCAAGCCTTGACTACACACAAGACTCCGGTTTAACATCTGTTTGACTTTATTTAAGCGCCAGAGTAAATAGTTTGTCCTACCATTCACTCGCAGTTACGACTTCGACTGTGGAGGATTTTGAAACATTTTCGGTGGAAATTTGTCAGCGATTTCCGGTCAGACTTCGAAGAAATGCATCTATAGTGTGTTCGTGCCTAAGACAGGAAATTGAAAAAGTCTCAGTGAAGCCAACTGATCCGCTGCTTTTATGTTATAACCTCAGTGGATGAATTCCGTCGAAATTGTGACATAAAAAACCGATCAAATCGTAAATCGCATTTAATGGGTCGAATTTCACGACCCACGGCAGTACAGAGAACGATGTCTTGGAAGTTATAATCATTCATATATTTCTACTGGTGGGATATTTCCTCTCGTTATTACGCTTCAATTGGTTCGTTTTCTGTAATATTGAAATATAATTAACATAAAATTTTAGTCAGTCAAACTATGTCGGTAAAGTCTTGAGAAATTTGATAACAATTCTCCAAACAAAGAATATTGAAAATTTTGCTTGAAACGAGCACATGGCTTAGCTGCCCTAAGTCCTTAATGGGTCAACTGTAAAACATACACAAGGGATTTTAAATCTCTGTGGCAAATGCTTGTCGCCAGCAGAGAATAACCAACTGAATTTCTTCAAATAAATCAAATTGTTAACAAATCTCCCACTGTTCGCTGATAGATGACATTGTTATATCCGCCTTTCTACCAACTCTTGAACAGACACTGGCAATGTGTAGTTCGTGCAACATTTCAGTTGCACACGTTACCTCAACACACACATGCATGCACTTATGCCGACTGAGTAGCTTTAAGCCCATTTCGGTTGATGTACGGGTCATGTTTTGGTTGCATGCTCTTGTCAAGTTTAAGGACTCTTGCAGCTGCTAGTTAGTCTTGACATTGTCTAAACGGACTTCAACGTTGCACAGCAGCAATATTTTGATTATTTTCTAAGTCGCTGTAATTGGAAAATGCAGTAAACTGTGGGGGCACTTGTGCCAAATCGCATCTCATTATTCTTCTAGTTCCGACAAATGATGAAATTATGAATTGACGAGCATCAGCAGAGGTAAGGAGACTTAATGCCTTCAAACAGTTGCCGTGATGAATGTCCGAAAACTTCAATTAACCAAAACTTCATTGCTGCAAATTGTGTTAGGAAATGCTATCAGTTATAATGACATTCGAATATGTTGGTGGCTTAAGAGCATCTCATATCGCACATTTGTAGTCTGGTAGTTGGATGTTTGTATGTGTCGCCTACTGTCTGGAACATCAAATCCGGAGACTTGACAGGATTTCATTTACTGGATAATTTCACAAAGGAAAATATTGCAATACGGACAATATTTATAGGTTTCAATCTCCTTCTCGCATGCTTCGCACATATTCGAAGACATCGTATCAAATTGGGATATATAAGCGATGCGAGGTGATATGCTGGTAAGAAAGTGCATTTCCTTAAGTCTTCTTTATAAGCTTTGTCATGTTTCTTGGGCTTACATTCTGAGTAATCCCTCATGAAACTTGTAAAAGTCGGCTTGAGGGGAAATTTGCCCATTTTTAAGACTGGAGTCACCTAAAAAACCGAACGAGTTCTACCACATCTACTGGCCTTCCTAATGCAACAGCTTCCTTGTGATCTATGATGAAAACTTTCAAAAAGTCGCACAAAAAGTTGTTTTCTAAAAATAAAGTCGAACAAAAAAGTCAGTTTTTTCAACAACAAAAAATCGTTTTTGTTTCGACAAAAACAAAATTATAAAAAATTAACAATTTAAACAATATGAAAAAAATTACCAAGAATCTTTATGATTCTTTATGAACTATATTTTTTTTTTTTGGAACTTCGTTTCTACACTTGTCCACAAGATCACTATTTGAAGCGTTCTCGCAAATAACGTTGTAAGTGAAATTTCTTCAACAACTTTTTTTTTTTGATGAATAATAATATTTCTTCTGGGAATTCATCATAAAAAAGTCGCACATAAAGTCACAGGAGGTCATAAAAGTCACACAGGGACACATTTGTCTTCTAGGTTGTCTTGATTGTTAATAGTCTGGGAACATTATCACATGTATGAAATGCCTAAAAGACTTATGCTGCATGAGCCAGATTGCCGTATTACCTTCGCCGGAATCCGGTCGGTCGGCTGCTTGACTGAAAATGTATTGGTAATACGATCGTTGATTGTTTTGAGTTAATTCATCTAATGTCTGTTTTTGTCATTGTCAGATTTGTGAAAAATGATAAGAGTTCCAAACATGTTTCTCGCGGACACAATTTGACCCAATAGTTGCTATCTTAAAATAAGATAAATTAATGGTAGAGCCATCGCGATCCATTGCTCGGAACATTTGATATTCCGTAGGTTATTGCAGGATTTTTAAATTCAGTTTATCCAAGTATGAAACAATTCTACAACCTATGGAGGAATATTCTCATTCACGAGAATAATTCGTGTCCTGTAATTTCTTTCGGTACAGAATTAGTATTTCTTCTTGGCGGGTCCACTTCTAAGATGTTTATCAACTTGGGCGAAAGTCTTTACCACAAATGTCTTTTTCATGATAAGCACTGTAAATGGCTGAACCATGACGGCTCCAGTACAAGAACACATAAAATGGCTCCCCTTTATTCGGACAGCAACCTTTGTCATTCATACTCATTTGATCATCGACCAAGTCCGCCGGAGGTCGAGGACAAAAGGCAAACGATGAATGACTCACTCAAACTTGATTTGGCTAAGATTTATGAGTGGGGTCATGCTCAACGAATTTTTGTTACCAAAAATTCAACACAATAACATGGGCGTCATTTGGTTTCAACAAGACGGTGCCTCATGTCACACAGCCAACCCAACCATCGACAGTTTACGCACTGTTTTTGAAAATCGAACAATCAGCCGAATTTGTAATGTCAATTGGCTGCCTCGGAGCTGTGATTTCAGCCCTTCGGAGTATTTTCTGTGGGCAGCCAGTAAGGCAAAGCATTCAGAGATAACACCGTGTTACACACATTCTGTCCTATGAACCAAATTTACTTTTTCTGAAAGGGGATAAAAAATAAAAATACACGTGTATCGGCGATTTTCATGTACACGTCAGAATTTTTGGCAGGCAGACTCGTGGAAATGTCTGTATCACGTCAAATTTTTTTAAAAATAGATTTTTATCAATTCTTAGATTTTCCTAAATTTTTTTCAAAAAACATTTTTTTTTTTCGTAACGCTTAAGTAGTTTAAACATTTGGAGTCTCTTCAAGTAATGCTAAGAAAAGTGAAAAAAATATTTTTTTTTAAAAAATAATAAAAATTGGGGAAAATCTGAGAATTGATAAAATTTTTTTTTAAAAAATTTGACGTGATACCGACATTTCCACGAGTCTGCCTGCAAATAATCAGCTCGATTGGACCACTGAAAAAGGGTTAAAAATCGCTACAAATGCTTTCACACAGGCCAATACGAGCTTATACTTCAAACTTAAAAAAAAAATTCTGACGTGTACATGAAAATCGCCGATACACGTGTATTTTTATTTTTTCCCCTCTTTCCGAATATGTGCATTTGGTTCATAGGACAGAAAAAATCTATTTTTTGTAACACGGTGTAATTTAAGCGTTGAAACATGAAATCGAAGTTGTCATTGAAGAGATACGACCTGAAACAATCGAAAATGTTGTGCAAAAATGGATTGATCGGATGAGGTACTGCCGAGTCCAGTCGTAGTAGTCATGGTATTAGTCATGTTCCATTATTAAATGTTAAACTTCAATTTTTCAATAAAACCAGAAATTTGAAAAAATTATCAGTACTTTTATCTAGTGCCAATTCAAATTTAAAATTTTAAATGATCACTTCCCCCTTGTGTCGGGGTGGGCTGTGGAGATGGCTCAGCATTTTATCACTTCATCTGGATACTGGGCCACAAAGAAAATTATAGAGCAGACGATCCGGCCATACTCTGTATAAATTTACAGATTCCAGACGAACTGGAATCCATAAGTATCTGTTTCTCGTGGTAGATCATGTACGATAACGAATGATATGTGAGCGTCTGTACAGAAACTTTCAGACGAACTGGATTCCATAAATATATCTCTCTCACTCTCTCTCTGTCGTAGTAGATCATGTACAATAACGAATGATATGTGGGCGTCTGACGAGAAGCCGAAGAATGTCCCTGTAACCTAAACCGCGCTATGAATATTATGAAAATAAAAATTGGGAAAATTTCGAAATTTTCGATAGTCATGTGCTTTGTTTTTGAGTAGTGTGCATTTTTCGGAAGCTTGTACTCATAGTGTTAGTTTTCCTAATAAAATAATACTGTTCTCCCAATAATCGTTAGAGTTTTGCAAAAATAAAAAGCATATCATCCAGACTTGCATGCATCACCCCCCCTCCTGTATTGTGCAGTCAGATGCACAGAAACTAATTAAATTTATTAAAATAGCAGACGTGTGTGGTAATCGAAAAAGATTTTGATGTCAACATGAATCAAAATCAATTAAACAAAATTTGCTAACGTGCTGCGCGATGCTGTCACTGCCACCGACTAATGTTGCGGTGCTGGCCACTGACGACCACATCGACAGCACTGGTCCCCTTTGACAGCCGGCTTTGTATGCGGTTTCCCCATAGACTCAGGTCATTGTGTTAATCTCTGTCCGAGGGATGTAGCTCTGTGGGATGGTTGGAACGGGGCAGGGAGGTAAAAGGCTATAAAAATATTAACTTTTCGGTTTAATGTTTTTGTTCCACAAAACGAACAAAGAACTGAAGACTGAACGAGTGCATGCATGTGGATTGGCTGCCAGCTATCGACGACAATGATAAATGTATTACTTGGTGTTGTAACAACAATTCGTACAGCAATTGTTGTTGCATGGACAACATTCAATTTTATTTGATGTTGTTGCTATTGTAGCAGTGTCGCTTGTTGTTGTTGTTGTGTAACGATGAATGAAACGGGAAACGTGTGTGCTTCGATTGTCCATCTATCGGTCGGTCGACCACACGTTTTTTTTTTTCCAGTTTCCTCGTTGTCTGGGTCGGAGTCTACATTGGATTCTATTTTTTCCGCTTTTTGTTGACATCGTTGCTGCTGGAGCCGCTGCTGTTTTGCTATTTTTTGCATCAACAATAGTTGAATTTTTTAGATGCCCGTAATTGCACCTACTGCTCTTCTGTGTTCTGTCTCTCCCCACGTACGTTTGTTTTTATTTTTCAACTGTTTGCTGGTTTTATGCAACGTTTTGTTCCCCTTTTTGTTTGGGGTCACTTTCTGTTAAATGTAATAAATCATTGACAATGACAACCGATGTAAATGAACGTACAAAAAGAGGGTGTTTCCTCTGAACAAACAAACAAAAGAAGGGACACAAATAAAACGAATGCGTTTGCTTTTTTTTTTCCTGTGAGCACATAAAATGTTGTTGAATTTCCATCATTTCAGATCGATTGGGATTTAAAAAAAAAAACGAATTTGGTAAACAATTCTTTAATCGCTGAAATAAAACAAGTCCATTTATTTACTAAAGACAATGCGTTGTCATTGTGGCATTTAATCGTATTTAATCTGTTTTAGAATAATAATAATCGAAATCGTATTAAAACAAATCCATTGATTTTTATTTCATTATGTTTTATATTTTTTATTAATTTGTTTTTCGGCTTGGTCACTAATTGCAGCGTGAAAAAAAAATCATTGCAGTTGTTGAATAGATGAATACATACACAAATGTTGTCTTTATTAGAGGTATCTCATAGGCGGGAGCAATTAAATCCGAAAGTTCTAGACCCGCTAGAGGGGTAGCCAAACAGTCACGCAATGCAGATTGGGAGGAAATTTTTATATTTTAAAGAAAATGTATCTTATATGTCTTTTCTACAAAAGAAGAACGCCCTTCAGAAGCAGGGACGCATGTTTGAATTTAAACAGTGGCCGTGTAAATGCTCATGACTTTACGTAGAATTTCCAAAGGAAATGTCAAGAACAACTCGGGGAAAAAGCAATAGTGTAAATCGGGGGTTATTCCCAAAATCATGATTTTGATGTTAGTAAGTAAATTTCATTTTTATTTTAAAATTTTTAAAAATATCTTTTTTTTGTACAGGGTTTTCCAACAACAGATGTTATTTTGGTACTCAAAGAAAAATGTAATTTTTTGAGATAAATGACCGGATGTTTATTTCATAATAAAGAGGAAGGTCTGCCGTTAATAATGAAAAACAACATCAGCCATCAGTCGCAAGGTGTTAAATCACAAGATCTCGGTGGCCAACTGTGATCACCTCTTCGAGAGATAACACGGTCCGGAAACTTTACCCGTCAAAGATCAATGGTTTCGTTGCTTGTGTGGCATGTAGCGCCGTCTTGGTGCAAGTTAACGTTGTCCGTATCAATATCATCCAACTCCGACCATAAAAAAATTATTAATCATCTCTCGATAGCGGAATCCATTCACTGTAAATGTTGATCCAACCTCATTTTTCGAAAAAGTAAGTTCCAATGGCCATAAACCGCACCAAACAGTCACACGTTGAGGAGGGTTTTCCGAGCCTCAATGTAAAAATTTTGCTTGTTGAAATCGGCGTCATCAGTCAAGATGATTTGTCTATGGAATTCCGGAACATTTCCATGCATTTCAAGAACTCAATCAGCAAAGACTCGACGTTGTTGATGATCGTCCGTCTTGAGTTCTTGTGTTAACTGAACTTTAAAAGCCTAAAGACCCAAGTTTTTATGCAAAATAATGACGGGTAATGACGTTTGTGGAATGCCCAATTCCAAAGAACGATGAAGAATGGATAAACCTGGGTTTTTTTCAACACTTTTCAATACTTTGGACAAAATAACACCTCTTGTTGGAAGACCCTTTATGAGGTTGTTGGTCGGTTTAGGTTTGTTTCGTGATCCATGCTGTTCAGATTGTTATTGATATTCGTTCTAATAATATTTAATTTATTTATTATTAATTACAATACAAAGTAAATTTATATTCTAATTTTTTCTTCTCGGGTTAACCGGGTGACACAGACCATTTGGCTTAATTTTTGCAATGACAGACCAAAGCCTCTGGTGGAAATCAAACCCACAATCCCCACGATGATGGGTAAGCCCACTACCAACTCGCCTATCACAACTGGAAATGTCAGTGCAGCAACTACACCGCACTGCCCTGTGTTAGCGATATGAAGGAAGGGTATTGGAGGGGGAAAGGCGAAGTAGTGTTTGTTGCCTTGTTGGCCTTGATTTGATAATAAATATTTTCCCAAATTTAGGAATGACATATGAATGATATTGTGTTCCATTATTACATGACAAAGTTCCACCTTTCCAATAAAACCAGAAATTTGAAGAAAAAAAATATCAGCAAAATTTTTTATAGGCGATTCAAATTTAAAATAAAATATTATTACATCTGGGAATTTAAATCGAATATAACCGAAATCATATTTTATAAAATCCCGTTAGAAGGAAATTTGTTGGGAAAAAAATATAACACTTATCTGTCGAAATATATTTGTCAAGAAATTTCAGGGAAAATGCAAATTTGGCACGCAAGCAAAAGAAATTAAAAAAAATAATAATTTTGTTTAATTTATTTTTATTTTCATTTACAAATTTAATTTTCTGTAAATTGTTAGTGTAAAAAAGCGAAACAAACCCATGCATTTTATTGCTACACCTGCTTCCTTCCTTGTGGCCAATCTATTGACATTAGAGACTCCTATTTATGGAAAATTCCCCAAAATTTGTTACATTCAATGGCATTTTGTGTTTGATAACAAATGATCTTCTCAGTCTTTTTTGTTTTTTTTTTTGTATTTCCTTTACAAAATGTCAATTTCGATAAATTTATCGCTGCTCGCAGTTCGCTGACGAAAACAAACAAATAACTCAACTTCATACCGCACGGCTACAGAAATAAAAAGCTGGCATTCATTTCTACCCTGCCGCCCATTTCCCCCCCAGGATAGCACTTCCCTAGACGAGAAATTGATTAATGTGTCATTTCAGAGCAAAAAAAGAAAACCAAGACACGTAGTGTAAAACGGAACCGGAAGACATAAAAACGAACGAAATTTATTGATGAAATGGCACAAGAAAACCTCACACTTCGATGGGAAATAAAAATGTCTCCTCGCAAACAATAACAGTGCTTGCCCGGGGGCAGCTCTACAACAAAAACAACAATGCACTCCACTTTTTTCCACTTCCGAAAAATACTTCCAGTAACAAGAACAACAACAGCATATTGTATAAAATTTGTACTTTTGCTGTGTTCGATAGAAAATGGGAGTATTAACAGAAATCCCTACTGCAATTTATAATGCACACACTCACATACACACACACACACTCTCCAGTGACATGAGTTAAGAATCACTCCGATATCAACCCACCAAGCAAGTACCCATCCATCGCATCCATGGTTCCGACTAACACAGTCTAGCTGTGATTGATATCAACATTTTCTACTTTTTCTTTTTTTTTTTGTTTTTTTGTAACCGTTGCCAACCGTTTCCGCCCTTTGTACTTGGTTGGTGACAACATCTGGATTTCGTTATTGATGGAGTTGCAGCTGCAACATTTAATGCTCCCCGTCTAAGCCTCGAGTTCAGCGATATATGAAAAACCAACATGGACGTCGCCGGTGTGTGTATGAAGGAGTTTCGTGGGTGGAAGAAATTGAAATTATTCAGGAGCTGGCTGCATGGCCCATGACGGCATCGCATCTAATGATATCAGACATTAATATTAGCGGTTGGTATATGACAGAGCAGAGACAACTAATAACCGAACAAATTATGGACAACAACAAAAAATGCAAAAAAAAAAAAGAATTAAATTAGTTTCGTCTTTGGCAAAGATTAAGAATGAATAATGAAATGGAATATAAAAAAATAAATGAAATGGGAAAACTTAGAAACTAAGAAAACTAAGAATATATGTATGACATCAGTAGATTGAAGGACCGACCTACCGAGAGATGGAAAATGAATCATGGATTGTGTTGGGCTCTGATAAATTAGAACTGGAAAAGTAATGACTGACTAGAATAGTTTAGCTCAGCTTTAGGTTAAAAAAAAGGAATCATTGTAATGCCACCGATTCATGATATGGCATTCACCTAAGACAGTAGTTATGTGTCCTTGGCAGGAGCTGTTATTTGAGGTGTTCGATGTTATCCTGCTGTGAGATTTCCCAAGCCAAGAATTACGCCATCTGAGCGGTGTTGCAGGTACGAAAAATGACCAATGAGCAGTGCTCAATATCCTCTTCACATGCCTCGCATCAGTTGGACTCTGCTGGTTCAGAGCGAAGAAATAACGAGTGGCCCAAATGAAGCCTAGTAAACTTGTCTTGTTGAACATTGGCCGCAACAAGTTTTCGATCGTCGTTCGGTAAGAAAGCCCCGTAGATCATTTCTCCAGTTTCATCGTCATTCTTAATGACTTTTGCAGACATGACAGCGCAACAAACATAGCAGCCGATTGGTTGTGACTGATGCTGCTTTATAGTCCTTGGATTTTAAGATCCTCACAATCTACAGCTTTGCTTATTTGCATGTCGAATTAAATGAAAATGCGCGTCATACAACATCAAAAGATTTTTTGATAAAATCATATTGTATGGCTAATTGAGATAAATAGAAGAGATTCGATTTAATGCTTTGCTGTTTTAGTGTACGTTTTTATTTAAAATTATCTAGTTATAAGACGGAAAATAAAAAAGGGACTTAGTCGCTAGTGCTTTATTAAATAGTCTATTGTAATTTGAACGGTAATAAATAAAGAAATAACAATATTGTGTTAGAAAATAGAAAAGTTATTTTTGTTTCCCATCAGTTGGTCGCCTTTTGACCACCCTGTAGATGTGCGTTCATAGTTTAGTGCCTTAGCTCAAGCTTATGCAGATTTATGGCATTACATTTATCCAGGTCGTCTCGTATTTGTTGTTGCATCCACATTTAGTGGACAATATCGTCTGGACAACGCCATCGCCTTCCAAGCAATTAAATCTATTTGAGATTCGGTATTTCCCTGTTTAAATCGCCACTGTTTAGGTGGCTCTCGATGACGCCGAGCTCTGTGACTAATGAGGACTCCGGGGTGCCGTGATTTACTAGTTGATTGATTGCCTCCTCACATTTAAGTAAAGTTCAAATGAGACTTTGCATTTTATGGTGTTTTTATTTTAGAATAGCAAAATAAAAAAAAAAAAAAAAACAGTACACAATTATGGACGATTTTAGGCCTAGGACAATACAGAAATAAGAAAATCCGACAATACAGAATCCTTTTACTTCGCTCTGCCCTCTGTCCAGTGGAAAACATTTTTAGGCTGACCGAACAAAAGATTTTACTTCACGTAATGGGCGTGGCACGAGTAGTTGGAAAATTTGCAAAGTCAGAGACGACGTACACAGAAATGATTGTGGAGGGAAAAGAGGTTTGCTTAATCACCCAAGAAAATCATAGGCACTATTCAATGGGTCTACAAACCGGGAGATTGTAATTCACGAATATGGGTTTTAAATAAAATAATAAAAAAAAATTAATAAAAAAATAAAATAATAAAAAAAAAATAACATTATGTGTGAAACACTACATCATTTAAATGATCACCACGTGTAGTGTTGCAAGCATTTATTCTTTTGAGGTAATTTTGGACCACTTTTTGGCACATAACTTTACGAATGTTGGTTCTTAAGTGCTCAAGAGTTAAAGGTTTATCGGCATAAACACGGTCTTTCGCGTAGCCCCACAAAAAAAAAGTCTAATGGTGTCAAATCGCATGATCTTGGTGGCCAGTTGATGTCGCCACGACGATAAATTACGCGGCCTGGAAATGTCTCTTGCAGTTAAGCCATATTCGCTCGAGTTGTGTGGCATGTGGTCTCGTCTCGTTGAAACCACATACTCTCCAAGTCGTATTCTTCAATAGCAGGCAAAAAAAAATCGGTTATCATACGACCATAACGCTCCGAATTGACTGTGACAGTCGTTCCCTCGTCGTTTTCGAAAAAGTAAGGTCCAATCACAACTTTGGATCAAAGAGCGCATCGTACAGTGATTTTTTGTGGATGTACACAGAAAAAAATAATTTTTCGATTCAATGAAAATATTTACGAATTCAAACAAAAAATTCATTGAAAATTCTGTGATAAAACAATTTGTCAACTTAAAGAAAATATTCGTATACTGTTTATCAAAAATATCTTTGATGAAGAAAGTTTCATATATACAAAAAAAATTGTATGTCGTTCATTAAAAATATTTTTGAAATTAACAATAAATTTTTTCATCAATAATTATCAAATTTCGTTTTTTAGAAAATTTATGAAAAATTTTATTAAATATTAAAACGAAATTTAATAAAATAGATCGAAAAATATTATAATTTTTTAAATATTGTTTTATATTGCTTATCATATTTACGAAAAAATTTATGTAATATTAAAAGAAATTTTATAAATTAGATAACCAAAATACAAATCATAAAAAATATAAAAATTTTTGTCAATTCAATTTATCAAATTTCTTTCAACATTTGATAACATTTTTCGTAAATATGCTAAAAATGTATAAAATATTAAAACGAAATTTGATAATTGGGTTCAACAAAAAAAATTCATTAAAAATATCCAAATATTTGATGAATTGTTTTGTTGATACATTTCATCAAACTTTGTTCCAATAGTTGACAAATTTTTTAGCATATTAACGAAAAGTTTCATTGAGAAGTGATGAAATTCTTGTACAAATATTTTCATTGAAATTTTTTGGTTGTCTTTTTTTTCTGTGCAATGGCCTCTCTTCAATTACGTGAGGATTCTCAGAACTCCAAATACGACAATTTTGTTAATTAACATACCCACCGAGTGAGAAATGTGCTTCATCGTTGAAGAAAATTTTGTTCGAAAAATAGCGGTCCAATGACTGTTGTTCAAGCACTCATTCCACGTATCTACGACGTTGTGAATGGTCGGCTGGCTTCAGTTGTTGTGTGAGCTGGACTTTATATGGATGTAGATCCAAATGCAAAATACTCCATAATGTTCCGTAATACAGTCCTAATTCCTGAGAACGACGAGGAATCGACACGATTTCCACATCGTAACCACTGAGGTGGAAATCGGCGTCATCAGTCAAGATGATTTTTCGATGGAATTCCGGATCACTTTCATGCATTTGATGGACCCAATCAGCAAAGACACGACGTTGTTGATGATCGGCCGGCTAGAGTTCTTGTGTTAACTGAACTTAATAAGCCTTAAGACCCAAGTCTTTATGCAAAATACGGTGTAATGACGTTTGTGGAATGCCCAATTCCAAAGAACGACAAGGAATGGACAAACCTGGGTTTTCATCAACACTTTGGGCTACAGCAGCAATATTCTCAGTTGTTCTTGAGCGACGTGCACGAGTTTTATTCTTCACATCACTAACTTGTCCCAACAGCTCGAATCGTTCCACCAATTTCTGTATTGCGGTCCAACAAGGTGCTCCACGACGACCCAAAAATGTTTTAGTTTTGCGAACTATGACTGGAAGATTTTCACCATTTTTGTAGTGAATCGTGCATCGTTCCATTTTTAGTACTACTTGTCAAATGTCAAAGAATAAAAGCTTCAAAAGTGACAGCTACCGAAATACCGGGTGATTAAAAAAAAACACCATTTGTTGGAAAAAATGTTCATCCATATTCATTAACGATTCAAGACCTCAAAGATTCGTGTGGCTATCGAGGACATGGGGCAGCCACTTTACTATTTGGTTATGGAAAATTTTATGAAAAGGATATGGTCCTGTAAGCGTGGTCGTGGTGGACATTTGGCTGATTTTTTTTCATAATTAACGGCATACATTCATCTTCATTATGAAATAAACATCCTGTCATTTTTCTCAACAAATTTCGTTTTTCTTTTAATACCAAAATAACACTCTTGTTGGAAAACCTTGTATAAGTCCATTTACCCAACTGAAACTTTCTCATTTGTTTTTTAAGTGTTTTCTAAAATAATATTAAAGTTTATCTTCTTTTTTATGTTACTAAGTTTATTTATTCGGCTACTAAGAAAAGACATTAGAATGTATGCCATTCAAAGGTTTAGAGAACTTGAGAACTCTGTGTATATTTATCATTATTATGAGTACTACGTTCACACTTGCAAAGTTGTGAAATGCAGTTTATTTTTTTAAAATTCGTTATTATTGAACTTAGCTATTCAAGTTTTCATAAAAACTTAGCTTTTGGTCATTCAACTCATAAATGAAAACGTCAAACGTTTAACAACTGAAGTCGAACCCTTTAACTATTAGAAATGTATGTTAGTAGACGATCTTAGTGGTTAAAAGGTTAGGCTTTTTTTTAGTAATTTTACATAATCAGTTTGTCTTTGAATTGGCCAGCAATATTCTGAATCATGTTTCACTAATCTACTAAGTTACAACCATTATAACTGCACAAAGGTACACAATTTTAAGCGTTTTATAAGAACGATCCCCCAGAACGATTCTTGTTTTAATGGGATAGACCGACAATCCAAATAGTATGACTTGTCATTCTCTATTGTAGCACGATGTAATCGATTCAAAAATAGTCATGATTCCGTTATAATACTACATACCGGCTTATGGTTTAGGGTCTACAAGCGTACACCATCCAATGTGATTAATCACGCTTCGTTAGACTTTCCTTAACACATCGAACTAATTTGCTGAGACTCTACATTCTAATGGCAAAATTAAATTTGTATTTCTTGCATTTTCGTTTACATGGCTGCCACACAGTTCATTCCGCCACCAAACTATGTTACACTCCAATTCTTCGAAATACTCCCACCACACATAAACTGTAGTTTTAACTTTAAAACAAAAACTCCAAAAGCAAAAACAGAAAAAATAAGAAGAAAAAATATTTTGGAAAAAAAAACAACCACGACTTTGTTATTATTACTAAATCACATTTGTTTGCAACTTCCGTTTTTGCCATACAATTTTTGACTCACATTCTTGTTTGTTCTCTGATTTCTTTGCAGTTTGTTGTGAAAATGACGATAAAATGGCGACAGAAGTATAAAAATCGAAAAAGTATGCAATTGCCACAAATACAACCACTGCTATCACCGCCAACACCGGCAGCACAACTGGGGTCACAGCCACACCATACTGGTGCAACAGCAACGTGGATATCGACATTGTCATCATCGCCGACAACAACAACAACAACATCAACACCAACAATCAAGACATTAAGCCACAACGCTCCACCATGCAACAATAGCACCAATGTTAGACACACTGCATTCAATACAACGATGAGGATGATGACGATGACGATGACTGAGATGAACAGTCAGAAAAACACTAGCAGCAGACAGCAACACAGCCATAGATTTGACAAATGTACGAGTGAAACTAAAAGCCCAGACACATATGCTTTCCTAAGTTCACAACCGAAGACTAACAGCGACGTGGAACGCGAACAACAGCAGCAACAGCAGCAGCAGCAGCCACCGCAATATCAGCTGCACCATCAGCACCAGCAAGATTTCCCATTAAGACAATGTATACCAGCAATGGATGTTGGTGAAAATGCAATAACAATAAAATGGCGCCACTTACCAAACAAACAACAGCCAAGCGACATCAGCAGTACCCACACCGCCACCACCGGCAGCAGCATCACCGACAGTGTTGTGCGACTATCGAAGCAGCAGCAGCAGTGTCACTACACCAATGGACCAACAACAATCGAAACAACGGCAATAACTCAAACACCAGCAATTACAACGACTATTGACACTTTATTAAATCGCCTGTATACTGCCACCACAATTGCTGCCACTGATGTTGCACTGTTTGCAGTGCACCCCACAATGCCCTGTGACATTCAACGCAAATTGCAACGATACGCCGACGAGGCGTCGACATTTTCAGCTATTGCCGCAACCGTCAAATCATGCCGCCGCCAACTGCCAACAATTTGTACAATGTTAATTTGTTTATTTGCTTTTGTCACGGCTGCCACAGCTGCCACATCCTCCGCATCCTCGCCATCATCTGGAACCCATGGAAATTCCACGTCACACCCACAAGACGGACCCGCTGTGGCCGCGGTACTATCTTCGTCGACATCTTCCTCGGGCCACGACTCTCAGACTGCCAAATCTTTGCCTATGCTCGCTTCCACCATACCGCAGTGCTCGCTGTCCGAGTACAGCTGTTCGAATGGTCGCTGTGTTCCATTGAGTAAATATTGCAATAATATCAACGATTGCGGTGATGGCAGTGATGAACCACGATTTTGCACACGTAAGTAGAAAAGTATTTGTTGGCCTGCCCCCCAAACATAGCCGACATCCTCTTACGATCCTTGGCGTTCCATGGCAGGCGACCGCACCAGGGTAATCCAAATGGAGGACCATGATGCGTGCTCATTTTACATGCCATTAGATTTTAATTTAGTTTGTGTAGTTTTATTTGCTGCATTTCCGCTTCACACGTACACAAGATGTCGAACAGTGGTTTCAATCGTTGGAAAATAATGCAAACCCATTTTCAAAGTCACTATTTTTAATTCCTTCAGCGAAGTACATCTATATGCAGTGAAAATTCCGATTTGTCCTTCCACGGAAGATGTCCGCCCAGCGGAGATTAATTTGCTTTAAAAATACCGCATGGGACCGATAAATGCATCCGTCCACGAGAGCTGTCCGCGAGTAGAGCTTTTACTGTATATAAGACTCGACTGTCTGTTCCAACCAAGCGGCTCAAGCCTAAAATTCGAAAAATACAAAATAATCAAATATGTACTATGATTTTTGTTGGAAAATTGGTTCACAACAACGATTGGCAACAACAGCTGGAAATGAGTTAGAGATGGGACGCAAAAATAGACCAAGACGGGATAAAAAATAGGGAAAATATATTTGAAGATCAAGCCTAAAATTCGAAAAATACAAAATAATCAAATACTATGATTTTTGTTGGAAAATTGGTTCACGACAACGATTGGCAACAACAGCTGGAACTGAGTTAGAGATGGGACGCAAAAATAGACCAAGACGGGATAAAAAAAGGGAAAATATAATTGAAGATTGAAACAAATTTTTGGCAAAAACATGTGGACAATAGTTAAAGAAGGGACGAAAAAGTGGCCAAAACGGGATAAAAAACGTACAAAAGGGGGAAAAATAAAAATGTGTGAAAACAATTTTAATCGGTATAAATAGTTATATTAAATCGATATAAAAGTTAAAGAAGGGACAAAAATGTGGCCAAAATGGGATAAAAAACGTACAAAAGGGGGTAAAAATAAAAATGTGTGAAAACAATTTTAATCGATATAAATAGTTATATTAAATCGATATAATAGTTAAAGAAGGGACGAATAAGTGGCCAAAACGGGATAAAAAACGTACAAAGGGGGCCAAATAAAAATGTGTAAAAAAAATTGTAATCTATATAAATGGTCCAAAAAGTGGAAATAATGGAAAATTGGACCGAAACGGGCCCAAAACTGGTATAATATAAATGAGAAATAATCTACTATAGGTGGAAATGAGTTAGAGGTGGGACGTAAAAGGGGCCAAGGCGAGATAAAAAAGGACCAAAAAGGGTACAAATTAAAAACGAGTGAAACAGATTTTGGGCAAAATACATATGGATAATAGTTAGAGAGAAGGGACGAAAAAGTGGCCAGAAGGGGATAAAAAACGTACAAAAGGGGAAAAAATAAAATTGTGTGAAAACAATTTTAATCGTATAAATGGTCCAAAAAGTGGAAATAATGGAAAATTGGACCGAAACGGGCCCAAAACTGGTATAATATAAATGAGAAATAATCTACTATAGGTGGAAATGAGTTAGAGGTGGGACGTAAAAGGGGCCAAGACGGGATAAAAAAGGGACCAAAAAGGGTACAAATTAAAAACGAGTGAAACAGATTTTGGGCAAAATACATATGAATAATAGTTAGAGAGAAGGGACGAAAATGTGGCCAAAACGGGATAAAAAACGTACAAAAGGGGGAAAAATAAAAATGTGTGAAAACAATTTGAATGAATGGTCCAAAAAGTGGAAATAATGGAAAATTTGACTAAAACGGGCCCAAAACTGTTATAATATAAATGATAAATAATCTGCTATAGGTGGAAATGAGTTAGAAGGGGGCCAAGAGGGGATAAAAAAGGGACCAAAAATGGTACAAATTAAAAACGAGTGAAACAGATTTTGGGCAAAATACATATGGATAATAGTTAGAGAGAAGGGACGAAAAAGTGGCCAAAGGGGGATAAAAAAACGTACAAAAGGGAAAAAAAATAAAAATGTGTGAAAACAATTTTAATCGATATAAATAGTTATATTAAATCGATATAATAGTTAAAGAAGGGGCGAAAAAGTGGCCAAACCGGGATAAAAAACGTACAAAAGGAGGAAAAAGAAAAATGTTTGAAAACAATTTTAATCGATATAAATGGTCCGAAAAGTGGAAATAATGGAAAATTGGACTAAAACGGGCCCAAAACTGGTAATCTGCTATAGGTGGAAATGAGTTAGAGGGATAAAAAAGGGTAAAAACTAAAAACGAGTGAAACAGATTTTGGGCCAAAATGTATAAATGAGAAATAATCTACTATAGGTGGAAATGAGTTAGAGGTGGGACGTAAAAGGGGCCAAGACGGGATAAAAAAGGGGTAAAAACTAAAAACGAGTGAAACAGATTTTGGGCAAAAACATATGGATAATAGTTAGAGAAGGGATAAAAAAAAGTACCAAGGGGAATTAACCAAAAATGTAAAGTAATGAAAAAGGGAAAAAGATTCCAAAACGGGACCAAAGCTGGTATAACATAAAAGACGTGCGTGACTGGCTGACTCATTCTATCCTCGCCAATGGCTGAAGCTAGAATTACGAAAGTATGGCCGCACCGGCAAAATAATTTTAAAAAAAATAATTGGTGTTCAGATTGTAAAGCGCAAATATTTGGAATTTTTTGGTTAAATATTTGACAAACCAAAACTTAGTTTTTTCTCTCATTAGACGGCATTTACGCAGTGAAAAACGGCCTCCGTTTGAGAACCCACACGTCTTTGGCCTTGAAACCACTGTCCTTCGTCATTGTTCGACTATGACGATGTTTATGGCGTTGGTATACGGTGCAGTGGCAATGACGTTGGCCAAGTGATGCAGTTACCAGCACATTTGCATAATCATGCAATGTGTTGCACTCGATTGCATGTAATCGACTGGCACATATACTGCCTAATTGAATTGTAATCGTTGGAGATTAAGTTATTAGCGCTATACCGTCGTCATATGGCCGGTGGCAAAGATACCAGCAAAGGGAAGTCTATAAATTGGCAAATGGACTCTATGGCAAAACGTATGAATATATCCAGCAACAAAAAAATAACAAGTGGGCAGCTTAAAAAGCATGGAGTTGAACTAGAACAAATCTTTGATATGTTTCCGCAAGGATGGGAAGCCCTTAGTCCTTGTGTTTATAATTACCTGGAATAGATCGATTGCATCAGACATTTAGTCTCGTAAGGTGGCATCTCAGTCTTGGTTTCTTAGCAAATTTGAATCACTTGTGAAGTTTACTGTGGCCCTCAAATATGATATTCTTCGAATTTGAATACTACACACGCTGACTCATCACCATGTGGCACCGCCATGTCGAAATCATAAATCAACTAAATTCAGTTCTTCCAAATTTCCTTTAACCTTTCCCATTCATCGATTATGGAAGACCGTTCGGCTTTTGATCATGGACCAGCTGTGTTTTTTTCCGAAGGTCCTTATGTAAAATCTTCCGGATAGTCGAAAAATACAAATCCAACAGCTCTCGTACGGATTTGTGGATTGATATCCAATAGGTTTCAACTGGCCATGACGGCATGTAGCGCCCTTCGTTTACGCTCAACCGAAACGTGGATTGCGAACATGTGCATTCAGTTGGCATGGTATCCTGACGACCTCAACAGAATTTCAGTTACCTACAAACTAGTTAGGCTTCCATCGGAATGAACCAGGGTAGTCTTTTCTTTGGCTTCGACGTGAAAGTCTACACTCATGGCTCTCAATTAGATGGCAGAGTTGCCTGGGGAATATTTCTCAACTGAAGCCCACCTGGAACACTACTAACGTCCAGCGTCCATAGTGTTAGCCATAAAAAAAAAGCCCGTCTGCCATTACTGCATCAATACACTACTGGACGCATTTGTATCTGAATTGAAAGGCAAGGGTCCTTACTCTCCTTAAAAAACCGGTGTGACCACGTCTGCTTTAGTAAAAGAATGTAAGAAGGTCTTGGCGAACAAACCGAGTTCGAAACCGGGTAAGACCATGAAACATTTTTCAGCGACTGTTTCCACCTCGTAAATGTTGGCGACTTTACGAGCAAGAGAGCAATCTCTAAGCCATGTAAAACTTCTCTAGAAAAGCATTAGCCGTTCGGAGCCGGCTTTAAACAGTAGCTCCCGGTCAGTGAGTATAAAAATGATATCGTGCACAGCTCAATGATTCGAGAGAAGTTCCTCGTCTGTTCCTTTATGGAATGTTAAGGCAAATAAGTAAGAAGATCTTGGTGAGACTGAGTCTCTCGTCGGTGGCAGTCCTGTTGTGGATAAGTGGCCATAGGAATTTCTACGGGAATGAACGGCTGAATGAACTAGCAAGGATGGAATCTGTCTCTAGACACAGACCAAGCATTCGCACCGCTGGCATCCCTTAAAAGAGGAGCATTCTACAGCACTATATGTCCCAAGCCAACTTTAGCTGAAGATCTTTAGATTTATGTCGAATCTCTAGGAAAACCTGGACTAGATATAATCAGAGCAGATCTAAATCTCACATCGCCTACAAAAATAAGGATGGCTAGACCGAAATCCCTACTCACAAAACACCGGCTGGTCGGGCAAACACGCGCGTAGCCGCAATCTTCAGACGAATAAGGATAGTGGAACACATCCGCTGCCGATGATCTGCACTGATGAAACGACGATTTAAGACACGTCGCTCATGGTTCCTGAATGATATCCCCGACCTATTGAATATCGACCGGAGTAGCCCCATTAAACTCCTCAATCTGATGATCCAGTTCATGAGTAACCGTGACAATAGGCGGTTTCTAAGTGGTGGGGTAATACAATTCCAAAACGGTGTCACTAGACGCTAGTAGCATCTCCTTGCCAATGGAGCGGCCACGTAATCCAACCAACCAACCATTGTTAAACTGGTGCGACATTTGTTTACAATGGCTTGTTCGCCATGGCTGGAATGACCTGGTTGGTGGGCAGCTTATGACGGCCATGGACGTGACTTACTTGAAGACTTGAGCGTGGAGTTCCGATCTCAACTGGCAGCATAACCTTTATCAAGATGAAAAAGAATTCACCCACACATCGAGTTCTATAATTGACTATCCGGGTACACCAGGTGCACGCACTTCATTCGTTGTACTTGGTAGGATTGTGTTTGGTTGGCTTGGGACGATGAGTGCCTTACCGTTGTGGCTCCATTGATAGTCATGTAAAACACAAGACATTCTAATTAGGTTCGGTTCTTAAGAAATTACATTTCATTCATTGGATTTCTTCCAGTTACATGGCAACTCTCCCAGTTACAGCAATGCAATTCTCTTATCAAAACTTGCTATTAGTAAAAGACCTACTAAGTATCCACCATGCATCACCTTCACCGTCAGCTTCCTAAACCAAAACAGCTTCTCCGAAATTTTACAAAAACATCACATAACTCTTATACGAGACTTAAGTATTAGGGTGGAGTGAAATTCAAAAAAAAAAAGTTAACCTCGGAAAGAGATGTAGTCTGGGGTCCTAATGAGGGGAAAAATAAAGAAAAAAAATTTAAAAAATTTTAGGGTTCGCGCCACTCCCTCGAAATTTGGAAATTATCGCTATTTTGGCGTTGATTTTAGAAAAATCCTAAAAATTAACGACTTAACTTATTCGAAATTTAAAAGTTTGAGCTTGTTCAGTGCCCAAACAAAAGTATTTGAGGCAAATATGAGGATAATCGACTAATTTTTGTAGCTTTGGTGGCGATTTCATTGTTCAGTCCATTTTCTGAAGAAGGGACGATTTGACTTATTTTACTTTTTGAAATTTTTGAACAATGAGAACATTTTTTTTAAATTTTTTCATGCCCTTATTTCATTGTTTACGCTATTGCAAACATTTATTGACATACAACTTTTTAGGATTTTTCTAAAATCAACGCCAAAATAGCGATAATTTCCAAATTTCGAGGGAGTGGCGCGACCCCTAAAAATTTTTTAAAATTTTTTTCTTTATTTTTCCCCTCATTAGGACCCCCGACTACATCTCTTTCCGAGGTTAACTTTTTCAAATTAAAAAAAAGCATGTTTTCACTCCACCCTATTAAGTATGAATAGGCCTTATGATTAGATCCACATGTCCCATTATTTGTAAGCCTGTCATGTTGTAGATTCCCAGCCGGAATTGTCTACATTAAACACATGAAGTCTAATTTTAATTTATGTCTCGGCCAAAAATCAATTTAAGTTATTTGACAACACGACCGTTGTTAGTTTGACATTTTATAATTTTAACATACTAAGTACGTATGTACGTGTACACTCTAGAAGAAGATAAAATGTAGATGTCATGTTTTAATTGATGACATTTTTTGCTGTCATACACTCGTTTATAAATTATGTGACATTTCTGTGAATAAATGAAATGATGTAATTGCCCATGTGTACTTTTGTGTGTGGTTGTCACATTTTTGTTGTTGTTGTTGTTGCAATCGCTGTACTCATATGACGTGAAATTCAAATAACCCAATTCATTTTGATTACCGGTGTTGCTGGACGTTCTTCATTTTAGTTTTATTTTGATCTATTGACAAACGATATGTACTTGGATTTGGGATGATGTTGCCATAGATTATGGCCAAATGTTCTGGTGTAAAAACGAAATGTAAATAAATAAATAAATGATGGCATTTATTTCAAATAGCTTATTTCCGGCAACAGCTTCAACCACAGCTGTTATAACCACAATCCGTTTTTTTATTGAATTTCAAAACGCATCAAACTAACAGGTAATAAAAAAGTAACAGCTGAAATCTATAATCCATCATCCACAGTCACGGACTATGAGATTTGTAAATGCAGTAGTCAATCTGCCCTAAAGTTCTTTTTTTTAAATGTGATCTAGGGAATGTAACCACAAAACACAGGCTCTATGAAAAATGCGCCAAAAATAATTAAGAATGTCCCAAATGAAGAATTCCCCAAAATTAATGAAAAATCCCCTCAAAACACAATAGAAAAATTTTCCTAAAAATTCTGAAAAATCCATCAAACAAATAATGAAAAAGTACCCAATGCAAAGTCCCCCAAAATATTCTGAAGATCTCCCCAAAATAAATGAAAAATTCCCCAAAAGCACAATAGAAAAATTGTCCTAAAAATTCTGAAAACTCTCACAAACAAATCATGAAAAATAATTCAATGTAAAATCCCCCAAAAAAACAGCATTATGCAACAAAACTCGACTATCCCAACAAAAATTCTTCAAAAATAAAAAATTGGGGAAAGCGTCCAGGTAGGCGAGTTGGTAGCGTGCTTACCTATCAGCGTTTGGGTTCGATTCCGACCAGAGGCTATGGTCTGTCGCTGCAAAAAATCTAGGCATATTGTCTGTGTCTCCCGGATTAGTCTTCGACCCAAAATTAGAATATAAATTTACTTTGTATCAAAACAACATAAATAAATAAAAAAAAATTGGAGAATTTTCCATTGCCCATTTTTTGGGGCATTTTTCATATGAAAACAAAAAATAAAATGTTTTCGGAAAATTATGAAAAACTTCCCAATATTGTATGAGATTTTTTTGTAGAGTTCTTCTTTTTTTATACCCTATACCTACGGGTAGGAGGTCATTTTAAAAAAACTTTCGCCAAAACAAAAACTTGGAAGTCTGGCAGCTTCCATTCTGGTACCTCCCATACAAATGTACCATTTGACGTGATACAGACATTTCCACGAGTCTGCCTGCAACAAATCAGCTCGATTGGATCACTGAAAAAGGGTTAAAAATCGGTTCAAAGGCTTTCACACAGGCCACTACGAGCCTCATACTTCAAACTTAAAAAAAAAAAATTCTGACGTGTACATGAAAATCGCCGATGCACGTGTATTTTTATTTTTTATCCCCTTTCCGAAAAAGTAAATTTGGTTCATAGGACAAAATGTGTGTAACACGGTGTTATGATGACATTAGTCAATCGAACGATACGCTGTAAGATACGAGACTTTATGAACGTTTGAGTCCCAAGTTATACAATGACTTTTTGACTTGACTTTTTTTAATTCTCTTTTGGATTTGATCCCAAATGTCATATGAATTTATACGTTGACTTTTTGTTTGCGACTCCCTTTTTTTTTTGACGTTTATACTTGAATCTTGTTGATTCGCAACAATGTTGAAAATGTGTTAAATGTGTGAAATGAAAAAGAAATTTGAAAAAATCTCAAATTTGTGATTTTTTCTACACCGCAATCGTCTTTACACCTTTCCTGCCTGTTTCCATAAAACGAATTTGTTCGTTCGTTACAAATCGTCAATATTCCAAGAGTTTTAAATGGATTTTAGACATGATTCAATTTTGGTTTTCAGATACATATATATTAGATATGGACAAATGGAACACAATTCCAAGAACAATAAGCTCTCATTACTGATAAGAATCTATTCTATTGCGCCTTTAATTTCTACAATTTGTAACGAACGAATAAATGCAATTTATGGAAACAGGCAGTTCTTTATTTACAAACTTGAAAATCATGATAATTTGGTGATACATTTTTTTAAAATTTGATTTATGAGAATTTAACTGACGGTTTCCCTAAAACCAATTCGTTCATTCGTTACAAATGATCAAAATTGCTGGCGCAGTAAAACGCATATTTTGGTATTAATCAGAGGCCATTTTGGGCTCTAACATATGTCTGAAAAAAAAAAGAATTGAATGAGGTCTGAAACCTATTTTATAACACTTGACGATTTGTAAGCCTCGAAAACTTGAATTTAATAATCATAGAAAAAAGCGCTCTGGTAGTCGAGTTTAGAGGCTTTTGTCTGTCGCTGCAAAAATCTAGCCATATGGTCTGTGTCACCCGGTTACCATTGGACCCAAAATTATTAATAAAATATATAAAGGGTCCGCCATCTAACGTTTTTTTTTCAACTAGTGTTTATTTCGTTTTCGTTATGGGGCCATGTTGAACGAATTTTTGTTTACAAAAATTGAAGATGATGATAATGGCAACATTTAGTTTCAACAGGCCACACAGCCGAAGCTACACTCGATGTTTTGCGCCCTGTTTTTGAAGATCGCATCAGCAGCCGCAGATCTGATGTCGTTTGGCTACTGCTTGGCCAGCCGAGGCAGCCATTTGAATGAAATTAATTTCCATTATTAACCGGAAGGATTGTGCTTTCAAATAAAAAAAGAAATTTGAGAAAATAACCAGCAGTTTTTTTTTAAAGAATTTTCAAAAAAAAAACTTATTTGGCGGACCCTGTATAAAAAATGTAAATTAAATTTGTATTGTAATTAAATAAAAAAAAAAAAAAATAATCATAAAAAAAGAAAATTTCGACCGCAGTACATCAGAATTGAAACGTGGTTATTCATTAAATATTCTCTTGTCATTCATTTCAAAATATTGAGCTCAGACCATTTTCTTTCCCTTCTATCTACCGTGGAAAAACAGTTGACACGTATCGATGTCGTTGGCCAAGGACTCAAAATGAGCTTCATGACACCCGCAAATCAGCCATGCAGTTTCTGCAACGACACACGTCCATGGAGTGTGTGATAGCAAAGAAATGCGACATTTGCTGGCAACCCATATTTGGTCTCCTCAAAAATTCTGTATGGCGTAAAATGTGTTATTCATTATTATTTCATTGAGGGGACTATTTGATCCAGCCATTTCCATTCGAACGTTCATATGTTTTTCACGATGTTTTTATCAGTCCTGAAGCAAAACCAATTCCCTCTAAGGGACTAAAAAAAAAGTCATTCAAAAATTATACATCTTTTTTTAAAATATTTCCCCAATTCAAACTTTTCAATACTATTTGGAAGGTACCAGTGAACTACAACCAAAAACTATATTCGATAGTTAATATATTTAAAGAAAAACTTTATAAATAAAGGGAAATCACTCCGTCCATGCCGATAACCATAAGTGAACACCATTCCTTTCTTCTTCTTCTCTTGGTCAGAAACTTCCTTTGGTATAACTTTTCACATATTGCAACCAAACATTCATATCCTTGTGTGTTTTCTTAATGTGGTCATCAAAACTAAATCCCATTTTCGTCCATCGTTAAATTGCAAGAAACTTTGTGGACATTTTTCTTCTTTTAGCACAAATTAAAAACAATTTATAATTTCAAAACATAAAATACCAAATGCAAGACATTAACATCAGTTTGTACAAATTGTACATGTATTTTGGCAGACGACGGCAGAGACAGGGAAAAGAAGAATGAAAAAAAAAACACTACAGGCAGTAAATGTAATGAAAACAAACTTTTAAATTTCGAACATTAGATGTAAATTAACATTAGTAGGATTGGTTTTCAAATGTAACGAGATAGTCCTTACGAAGAACGGCAAGTGCGCTTAAATACTTATAAAACCACAAGTACAAATAACCGAATAATGCCCGGACAACCCAGCAAATGTGGTGGTCACGACAATGAAGTCATCCGCCGTGACCGACAATATGGTGGGATAGACGAAGGATAGCTAAAGTGTTTTCCATAAACAACACACACACCATTGCAATGAGAGTGCAAAAAATTAAATGAAAAATGCCCCAAATGATGAATTTCCAAAAATAATTGAAAAATTCTCCAAAAATGAAATGAAAAATGCACCAAGTGAAATTTTTTTTTAAAAATAATTGAAAATTTCCCCAAAAAAAATTTGAATTTATAACAAGATACCCAATTTTCATTGGCCCTACAATGAAGGCTTCCAAAGGGTTCCCCTGTTAAAAGGTTTCACAATTCCCAGCTAATTTTGTAGATAATTGGGAAATTTTGCATGGTAACAATTTTGGGTTATTTTTTATATGAAAAATTTGCAGAAGGGGAACTTCTCTCGGACCAAACTGACTCCGAAAGGTTAATGATCTGACATGGCTTAGGGATAGCTCTCTCACTCGTAAGGCCACCAACGTTTACGAGTTGTAAACAACGACTTTATGAAAATTTTAAAAAAAAAAATTACAATTTCTCCAAAAAAAATTTTCCAATTTACGGATTTTACATTGGGTAGTTTTTCATAAATTGTTTAGGGGATTTTTCAGAATTTTTGGGTAAATTTTCATGTTGGGCGTTTGGGGCGGATTTTTCATTTGTTTTTGGGAATTCTTCATCAAAAATGTTTGTCTAACCAGGTTTCGAATCTGACTTGCTTACGTGATGGGCGCACACACTACCTACCACACCAAGACCGTAATATCCTTTTAGGCGTTGCGAACTTCCAGCAGAGGTGTTATCGTGAAACGAATGCCGGGATTCCTAAAACGGGCAAAAAATCTCAAAAATTGGGATTTTACACCAACTTAACTGTATAACTCCGGATTAGTAGCCTCACGATATGGGCACATTGTATTCCTTAACAACTCAGTAACATTTCAATGAAAAATTCATATTTCCACATTGAACTTCAAACATTGTGATATGCCGGCAAAACTGTTTGCTGGACATTGCAGCCAGGCCATTCGGGCATACTCTCACACAATCGTCCATTAATTGTGGACATACGGACTTTTAGAAAATTTGGTGAGGAGGTCTAGCACACACACACACACACACTCACATCAAACTACCACAAGACTTGACCACAAGTGTTACAGAGTCTGCATTTAACACAATTCAATTAAGTGGTGAGCGCTGAGCAAAGAATGTAACAAAACTTTCACAAACTGATGCGGGGAACGAAGGAAAACTTTCCATGTAACCGAAGAGTCGGAACATCTGTAAACACAAGTATCGTATGTGGGATGCAATGCATTGACATATCACGACAACGCCAGCAATGACAGGGCAATACAATGAACACCCAACCCATTTCCGGCCCAGAAAGTTGCAACATTCACATTCGCAGCCACAATGTAATGGAAAGAAAAGAAAAGAAAAGGACATCGAGAGAGTCAGGAGACTAAAATAAAAGACGAAACATCTACAATTCATATACATAAAACTTAAAAGTAATTTAACAAATTATGAGGCAAGACAACAGTGGCAGACAACAACAAGGCCAACAACAAATTGCATAAGCCTAAGGATGCAGAGACAGCGATGGCACAATGAGATGGCAACACCAACAACTCTCAGCTTCCGGCTTGCAGCTCCCATCGAACACACAGTATTTTGAAGCGAATAAAAAAATTGCAAAATGTATGGACAGTGATAAGGAAACCCAATTCTTATGGACTACAGACTAAAGGAACATACTGGTGCGATCCAATCTGGCAAAGAATTGTAGCGAATATTTAATAGCCCAGACAAGCAGGTCCGTTAGACTCTGTTGGGTTGCTGGATGGAAAGAAAGTGAGATGGAGTTTTAGAAACCAAAAACCTGTGAAGTGGAAAGAAAACATGAATTGCGTCTGAGCTCCTCCTCCTCAATGGAGTTCTAGAACCATTGATACAAGATAATAAGCCGAAAACACAAAATCACCTGGTATCCATGACCTAAGATATGGGAATGAAATCTCTGAAGAGAGAGTTTTTTGTTCGAGGTTACAACGGCACAGGCAGGAATAATCGAATACTTTAGTGCAGTTGGTCTCCGATGAGCAGAAGATCAAAATAATGGACAGCTATTGTGCAGCTTCCTTCGGTCTACAGAACGTTGTAGATCTGAAAGAATGATATTCACTTAAGACCCATCAAAAACCTGCTTTTGAAAAGAATATTTAAATTTTTAGGAAAATGGGGTTTTTTGAATTCGATTGGGATTGATGTCATACACCGTGTTACACACATTCTGTCCTATGAACCAAATTTACTTTTTCGGAAAGGGGATAAAAAATAAAAATACACGTGTATCGGCGATTTTCATGTACACGTCAGAATTTTTTTTTAAGTTTGAAGTATAAAGCTCGTAGTGGCCTGTGTGAAAGCCTTTCGACCGATTTTTAACCCTTTTTCAGTGATCCAATTGAGCTGATTTTTTGCAGGCAGACTCGTGGAAATGTCTGTATCACGTCAAATATGTTTTTTCACTTTTCTTAGCATAACTTTAAGAGACTCCAAATTTTTAAACTACTTAAGCATTACGAAAAAAAAATGTTTTTTTGAACTGAAACCTTAAAAAAAACGATAACCATTTAAAAAAAAATAAAATTTAGGAAAATCTGAGAAGCAATGCCACGGAGCTTTTTTGATTTTAGAGCACACAAAATGCACTTTTTTCGTTTATGTTAATTTTCTATTTCTGCTGGCACACATGAAATAAACAAAAATATTTTAGTTGGCATTTTTTGTTTTAATTAAATAATGGAAAAGTTCAGAAAAACTCCGAATCCAGACGTTTTATCCAAAAGAGAAAAATAATTGCAAAAAGTCCGAACAGCAACAAATGCTATGACGAGGCATTTTAAAGAACCACCGAAGTAAAGAACTTGGCCAGACATGTGCCCATTGGAAAGCGTGCTCGAGAGTTGAGAAGCGCCCAGCAAAACTACATTCACAATAGTAATAAGTAATGAGCCCTCCAATTCATTGGCTACTACAAGTGGTCTCCGATGGGATAGCAGCAGTTAATCACGTACTTCCTTAAATAATCGAATGGCAAATGTTTTTGGAAATTTTAGAAGTTAATTAAACAAGCACAGTGAACTCCAAAAGCCATTTATCGCACTTATGCGAATGACATTGACATTGGTGAGAGATATAGAGCGAGATGTAACTGGTACATTTTCCAGAATAAGGAAAGAGTTGATGAAGTTGGATGGTGAATAAGAAATGAGAACACAACTGGCAACAGCCTGCGTCACATCGTGTTGAAAGGGGGGCAATTGAGTTAAGGCCGGCCGTAGTAAGTGTGAGGTGGTGGACGAATTTGACTTCCTCGAAAGAAAGATCGTGTTGGCAAATCGATTACAATTTGGGATAAGTCACTCGCTTATCCTGCGCTTGCTTTTTTATGGCGCTGAAATATGGGTAGCTGCAAAACCATATGACAAAGTGTGGGGGGGTTTTCAACAAAAAAAAGTCAAAGAGTACGGCTTCCAAATGAAATGGGCGCTTTCACGCCCCTTCGCAAAATATGATTATTTTTCACAAAACATTGAACCCTCATATCTTCTAAAGGGTGTTTTTTATTGGGGTATAGAACTTTAAGTTGGCATCACTTTTTTAACTGGCGGCCATTTTGTCAGCTGTCAAGTGATTAATATTTAGTTTGGTTTGCCATTTCATCATGAACAGGTTGACAAAAGAACAACGCTTGCAAATCGTGCACATTTATTTCGAAAGTTTATTTATTTATTTATTTATTAATTACAATACAAAGTAAATTTTATATTCTAATTTTGGGTCCAAGGATAAACCGAGTGACAAAGACTATTTGGCTTGATTTTTGCAGCGACAGACCAAAGCCTCTGGTGGGAATCGAACCCACAACCCCCACGCTGATAGGCAAGCACGCTACCAACTCGCCTACCGGGGCGCTTATTTCGAAAGTAATGGTTCAGTTCGCGAAGTTCACCGCAAGCTCCGTCCATTTTATGCCATTACATCCACAAAAACTGACTGTTTGGTGTGCTCTATGGGCTGGTGGAGTCATTGGGCCATACTTCTTCCGAAATAATGCTGGAGAGTCAGTTACCGTTAATGGAGACCGGTATAGAGCCATGATAACCGACTATTTTGTTCCCGAATTGGATGGCATGAATGTGGATGAGTTGTGGTTCCAACAAGTGGTTGAAAATTGGACCTGTAGAATTGGCTTTATTCGAGCCAGCCGCGGCGGCCACATGCCCGAAATCATATTTAAACATTAATGGCATAAAATTATCCTTCCAATAAAGCCAAACTGATGGACATTAAAACGATTTTCTTGTGTTTTATTTCAATTCGAAGTTCTATACCTCAATAAAAAACACCCTTTACATATGAAGACTTCATCCTTATTTCCCTTAACATTCCATGTAGGAACAAACAGGGAACTTCTCTTGAATCAGTGAGCTCTGTACGATATAATTTGTATAATAATGACCGGGACATACTGTTTAAAGCCGGCTCCAAACGGCTAATGCTTTTCTAGACAAGTTTTTGTATGGCTCTTACTCGTAAACACGCCAACATTTACGACTCCCGTATACACTATCTACCGGACGATAGCCCTCCACAAATTATAATTCGATTTGTGGTCGGCAAAGTCTTACACAGTAAATCCAGGTTCAAAATCGAGTAAACCATCAAACATTTTCAGCGGATGTTTTGAACTGGTGGCTTTTATTCACAGTCTGATCCAACTGGTCGTCAATTAAAATATGAAATTGAGAAGGAGAGAGGACCGAACCTTGTGGAACTCCTGCTTTTAACCTATTCTCTCTCGATATCCATTGTCTAGTCCCCGATGTCAAAAAACATTCTGCCGAGATACTAGGCTTTTCAGGGACTCTCATCTGTTCGTCGTTGAATGTCTGTGACATTTCCAACCACAAAACAAATGTGAACAAACACTACTCCCTCTTTCCTTCGTTCAACTGTACATTGTATCTATAGGGGTGACAGTGTTGATCAAATACATTGGAATGAACTTCAGCATTTTTACTGTCTCCTGTAATTATACACATGGTTGATTTCGAAACACTGTGACAGCTTTGCCCTGCTACTGTCATACGAAATGGTGCTGCTCAAGCCAAACAATGGCAACGAAATACTCGTGCATTTCAAATGAAATGAAATAAGGACGAAGTGGAAAACATTGTTTGCAGCAACATTGGATTACATTTCGCATTGTAATGTTTGTCTAAATGTACAACGACACTCTGTACACCAGTCTGTACACTATCTCTGAGTGTGTGTGTGTGTGTGTGCGTTTGTTAGTTTAAATGTTTGGCATGTACACAGCTGTAGTGCAACACTCTCCCTCTCAGCCGCCGACGATGTTGACAACGACGACATACACGTTCCCATTTCGGTTGCTGGGCCATGGACCCAACTATAGAAGTTGCAACTTTTTGCATTTATATTTAACATGATGTTCTTGTCGTTGTTGTTGCCGTTGTTGGATCTTGTTGTACAACAATTGTCTTCGTTAACAACTTCAGTTAGATTTGGTTACAGCCAGTGTCATTCAAACAACATTTATATTCATTTCATATTTTCCATTGTTATTCTGTGTTCATTGTCAACTTCATCCGCCGCCCTGCCGCCCCAAACCCGCTACACATGCTGTTGTCCGTGCTGTCTCCATTGATGTCGTCTTAGGGAGTAGAACTTAAGTCATGTCATTTTGGGGGCACGCCAACCTTTGGCAAAAGGAGATTAAAAACTTTGTTGCACAATAATTGTTAAAGTCCTCAATTTCTAAATGACAGCCAATAAACCAGAAACAAAACTTTTTGCCGTCAACTAACGGCACCCACAAAAAGTTGAACAATATTTGTTAAGGATCAGGTGGTCTGTTTGTAAGCCCTCTAAATGCTAGCATCAGTTGCGAAAGGCTTATGGTCGCATGCAGCCCACAAATGAAAATATTGATGTTGAGGTCAGACCTAAACGAAATTTTTGAATGTGGATGCTTTAAAGGAGGTTGGCATGAATCATGTCAGCTCACTTGTTTCTTAATAAGTAGACAATTCGTTATGTTCTATATTTTTGTGCCCATCATGAGAATAATGAAATATTTTCATTGAATCAAACTGTTCATGAAGTCTTTTCGTAAATTCAACAAAATTTATGAAATTTACGAAAACCTATATTGGCTTAATGACGATGTTTATTTTTGTAAATAGAACTTTGTATAGTAGCCCTGATTGTTAAAGACATAGAAAACCTAATTTTCGGTACTTTCTAGAACGACAATGGATTCCACTCTTAATTTGTTTAACAGCTCTATCAGTTGTCATTTTAAAATCATTATAAATGTGAATTTTTTTTCACCGAGGCCAGTTACAGATTTTTCTGCGAACGAGACACACATTTTAGTTAAGAAACGTAGTTACATCGAGAGTTCTCAGATGTACCGAAATTCCGCCATCGGGTTAACCGAAAATAGTCAGTTTTAATGGATGTACTGTGATTAGTCAACGGCTTTAGGATTGTCTTCGCTCCTAATATGGAAATATTGCTAAGGGATTATTTTAAGATTTAACAATTCTGGCTTACAACCTACTTTTACAAAAATCAAACATTTTTATGGACTAGTTAGAGATTCACTATGAAACAACAACTCGCCAGCGATTGGTGAACAATGTTACATTTCGGCACCTGTCCAATGCAAAGATCTCGCATTACTCGTTCAATGGACTCATTTTCGCCGAAATGGACAACGACTTTTCATGAAATAGTGAGTATAGATAAATCAATTTCGATTAACGATAAGCGGTTCGGAGACACGATAAAGCATTTCGAATTTCCTACCATTTTCTCGCAGTCCACGTGAGAATCGATCTCTTGCTCACCATGTTCGGTGATGTCAATTGGCCACCTCGGTGTTCGACCTATTTTGTGGGGAGCATTGGAGGACAGATGCTATGGGAACAACCTGTTGGCCATTCAAGCCCTAAAGGCGGATATAGTACAAGCCAGCCCTGGGAACCAGAACCAACATTTTTTGTTATAAAATACGGCCGAGAGAGGCAGTCGGTTATAACAATCACAGCCGCTGTACAGTCACTTTTAACTGTACAGCCGCTGTACAGTCACTTTTAACTGTACAGCCGCTGTACAGTCACTTTTAACTGTACAGCCGCTGTACAGTCACTTTTAACTGTACAGCCGCTGTACAGTCACTTTTAACTGTACAGCCGCTGTACAGTCACTTTTAACTGTACAGCCGCTGTACAGTCGCTTTTAACTGTACAGCCGCTGTACAGTCACTTTTAACTGTACAGCCGCTGTACAGTCACTTTTAACTGTACAGCCGCTGTACAGTCACTTTTAACTGTACAGCCGCTGTACAGTCACTTTTAACTGTACAGCCGCTGTACAGTCACTTTTAACTGTACAGCCGCTGTACAGTCACTTTTAACTGTACAGCCGCTGTACAGTCACTTTTAACTGTACAGCCGCTGTACAGTCACTTTTAACTGTACAGCCGCTGTACAGTCACTTTTAACTGTACAGCCGCTGTACAGTCACTTTTAACTGTACTCTGACCTACTGTTTATAGACGGCTCCTAAAGGCTAATGCTTTTCTAGAGAATTTTTACATGGCTTACATCTTAATATATATTTACCCTCGACACTGATTCCCTGATACACTGATACACTGATTCCCTGATTCACTGATTCACTGACTCTGTCACGCAGTACGTAGGAATTTAAATAGGCATTCTATAATAATTCTATAAATAATAATAATAAAAAAAATAATATTTTTTTTGTACAGAAATTGTGTTTTCCCCAAATTTTTTTTTTCCCCAAATTTTTTTTTTTCCAAAATTTTTTTTTCAACAAAATTTTTTTTTTTGTAACAAAAATTTTTTTTTTCAACAAAATTTTTTTTTTCAGCAAAAATTTTTTTTTTAACAAAAATTTTTTTTTTAACAAAATTTTTTTTTTCCACAAAATTTTTTTTTTCAACAAAAATTTTTTTTTCAACAAAAATTTTTTTTCCACAAATTTTATTTTTTTTCGAAGTTTTTTTTTACAAAATAGTTTTCTCAAAATATTTTTTACAAAATTTTTAAAATTAAGTAACAAATACTTTCTCAAGCAAATTAACGGGCGCCATAGGCGCATTACAACTTACTAGTTTTATTATATTCTCAATAAACCGAAATCATTTTCGAAGTATTATTCATAAAAATTTAACACCGTTGTTATGACAAATTATGGAAAATTCTTTATGCATTTTCATACATTTTACTTAACAACTGTTTTACATTTTATACAGGGGTTACTCATTTCTACATCAAAAGTTTCATATTCTCCTTTGGCGATTTGTCCTTCTCAAACTGAAGTCATCTTTTGACACCCTCGCCAATTCATTGGCCATCCCTGAGTTGGTTCTTCCGTCATCCTTTCTGCGTTGCGCTGTTGGTAATTAATGTAATATTACGAGAACAAAAGACGGATAATTTTAATTAGTTTGGAGTTGTTTTTCGCCAAAGCGTTGTTCGACTTCATTGTTTTATTTGTCATATCGAATTCTTATGGGGCCATTTTGCTAATAACACTAATTGTTTATCTGGTTGTTTAATTTTGCTATTGTTCTTTTTTATTTCAGGTTGTAATCGCACATATTACGGTGATACTGGTCTGACATATTCGCTGGAATTGCATCGGCCCAAGCAAGATCGCCTGCCTTACATCTGTCAATTGACATTTACAGCAGCTGGTGGCCAACATGGCGATGTCGTACAGGTAAGTGCAGTACTACGTACAAGACCACCGGAAGTTAGTAAAGGGCGCATACAGCCACCGACGCCGACGAATGCCTCGCATAGAACAGGGCAGCCATACATTGCGTGTTCCTTGGCAAGGATGCATTTGATAAGGAAGCAGAGCTTTCATCCTGTCATTGGGAATATTTCAACCAGTGTCAAAATAAATAATGACATGCTATCGTGGCCGGGTATCATTTCTTCCAAATACACGTGTACTCCTACTGTTTCTCCTCCTTCGTCTATTTGGAAAGGCAACATTAATTTTTATCAGCTGTTTGCTTAAAGCAGTAATTCAGTCCGACACTTTGCCCCACCTACAATCATGAACTTGGGTTATTGTTGCTGTTGTGGTTTTATTTCCGCCACCACTTAATAACAGTACCTCGGTATTCCAGCTCGCAGAAAAATACATAAAATTGAATGGTGCGGCCAACACCGCCACAGCAATCGCCGGGAAATGCTTGCTTGCGCACTCAACTGGGTTGAATGGAACTTGGTAGGAGGCAGGAGGCGGGTGGGGCCTCGAGTCAATAAATATTTGCAATGGTGTTGTTATTGTTGTTGTTGTTGGTTTCTGTGTGAAGGATATCAAAAGTCAATATAAATTCTGTGATTTCATACATACATATTTAATAGGTCACAGCGACGATACCGGCATACTGAAAGTAATGGCAATGAAAAGTGTTAACGATTTGCCGGCGGAAGAAGAAATAAACAAATAATATGCGCTGGTAATCATTTGAACTTGTGTCGCCATGGGAAATGGCAAAAGTGCCACTAACTACTTAATAATGATTTTCAATTTTCTTTTGTTGCATAATCAATAATGATTGCAAATAATGGCTGCAATAACATTTATTCCACAAATGTATTAGTACATGAGGATGGTATCTCTGAATTGGGTTAGTAAGGGCGAGCAGAGGACCAGTAATGTCTGTCTGAATTGTGTTAGTTCGAATGGAGATCTTACTAGGTTGGGCCACTTGCGAAATGGGTTTTAGTGGTCGACAAATTTGCCATTGTAATATTTATGTGAAAAACGAATATGTGACCAAGGACTTATGATTCAAAATCGATAATGAAAAATATCAGAGTGGATTTTATTTTACAATAATTTGTCATTCCTATTCTCAGTTCGTTCATCCTTCTGGAAGAGCAGGAAGAGCCATCTGGTGTAAATATAAAATTATTTGTAAATATTCAAGAACTAGTAAGTTGTAATGCGCCAATGGCGCCCGTTGAAATATGGAAAAAAAATTTGTTGAAAAAAAAATTCTTGTTAAAAAAAAAATTTTTCTTGAAAAAAAAAAAATTTTGTTGAAAAAAAAAATTTTTGTAAAAAAAAAATTTTTGTTGAAAAAAAAATTTTGGAAAAAAAAAATTTTGGAAAAAAAAATTTTGGAAAAAAAAATTTTGGTAAAAAAAATTTGGGGAAAACACAATTTCTGTAAAAAAAAATATTATTTTTTTTATTGTTATTGTTTATAGAATTTATATAGAATTATAGAATATAGAATGCCTATTTAAATTCCTACGTACTGCGTGACAGAGTCAGTGAATCAGTGAATCAGTGAATCAGTGTATCAGTGAATAAGTGAATCAGTGTCGAGGGTAAATATATATTAAGATGACAAACAAAATATCTATTTCGTAATATTCTTGGTTTATTCCAAAAAAAATGTGGAACACGATTTCGGCCATATGGCAGTTTTTGGTGGCTTTGCAATAGCGCATTCTGTCAACCCAATTTCACAAGAAATTGGCTTATGCATAATCTCAATAGGCCTGCAGCGTTAAACCGGCCGGAGGCGTTAATCGATTGTTCTCATAACATCGGGCCTTCATGGTACCCCATAAAAAAGACTAACGGCATCTCCGTGGTCTCCAAGATGGCTGATAACAAAAATACCGATTGAGGCGTGGTCTGTATGGCATGACCAATCTACAGCAACCAAAGTTCGTTCAATTTCTTGTCTTGAATCTCCGGCCGCCTAAATGGCCGATCATGCCTTTGCCGCTCACCAATGGAAGAAGCGATAACGAACAGAAAGGTCGCATGGCTTCAATTGAATCTCGTAACCGAATAACGTCAGGCCTTTGTTCAAAATTCACATCAGGCTGGTGCGTTCTAGTTGAGTTGTTGAGGTCGATGACGGGGGGCTTTCGGTTCGATTACAACCAGAGGCTTTGGCCTGTCGCTGCAAAAATCTAGTCAAATGATCTGTGTCATCCGTTTTACCTCTGGACCCAAAATTAGAATATAAAGGCTCTATGAAAATGTCTCTAAAAATTCTGAACAATCCAACAATTTATGAGAAATTACCCAAATATTATGAAAACTATTCCAAAAATACAATAACAGATTTTCGAAATTTGGAAAAAGTGCCCAAATTTTTTTTATATGAAAAATGCCCCAAAAACGCCAAATAAAATGAAATTAATTGGGAAAATTTTTCATTATGAAAAATTTTGTATTAGACTTTTTGGCTCTATAAAAAATACCTCAAAAAGACCTGAAGAGTTCCCCAAAAAATTACCATACAAAATTTGCATAATGAAAAATGCCCCAAAAATAAAAAAATTGGGGAATTTTTCATTGTCTATTTTTGGGTCATTTTTTTATATCGGGGATATTTTCATATTCAGAGCCAAATCATATAACCGCGCGCGATTTTTTTTATTATAATTGAGGGATTTTGCATTGGATAATTTTCCATAAATTGTTTGGGGGATTTTTCAGAATTTTCGGGGAAATTTTTGGTGCATTTTTCATAGAGCCGATTTTTTTTTTTTAAAAAAACCCCTTCAATATAACTTCACTTTATATTGTAATTAATAATAAATAAATATCAGTAAGGAAAAGATTTAAAGAAGACAGCGTTCACAGCAATCGGGCTAGAGCAGTGGAGGGGGAGAAATTTGCCCGGAATCGGAAAATAAATACAATGTACTGAAAACTAGTCAATCTGTAAAAAAAATTTGCAAAATTTTAAATATTTTCGATTATAAGAACTTTTTAACTTCAAGTATTAGAACAGCTAAAGTCGTTGTCGACTGCGAAATCGAAGTCGAGCTATTTAAAAATGCTGGAGTCGGACCTGACTTGGACCTATCTGCGCCAATCTCATGGCAAAATTTGCCCAAGGATTTTGGCTGTGCAAAATACAGTTAGTACAAAAATTAAAGCCCAACTAATTCGGTAACAATTGAAGCTTGAATAACAACATTCGGCGGTAAATTACCGAGAAAAAGGTATCATTTATAAATTTCGGACCCTCTATTACTTACTTATTTCCCTTAACATTCCATACAGGAACAGAGGGGGAACTTCTCTTGAAGTAAATATGATTTTTATACTCAGTGACCGCGGCCAGCTGTATAAGTCAGCACCGATCAGCATGTTCTTTTCTAGGAAAGTCTTGCATGGCTTACAGATTACGCTCTTTCTAGCAAAGTCTCCGACATTTAGGAGGTGGAAACGATTCTTTGCCCTTCGTACACAGTCTATCGCATTTTTTACCCTGATAAATAATTAGTATGAAATCGACCCGTCATACATAGCCCATAAACAAAGTTTTGTTTTTGTTTTGCTTTCGACAATCCCTTAACGCCCACCGATGATTTTGCTCCAGTCGTCTTTCGTGGCCGGCCCAGCTGGCAAATACACACACATTCCTAGTGGCCTATTCTAATCTAACAATGATTGACAGTCGGTTGGTTACTTTACTCTAAGCCCAAGTGAGTAAATAAAATTTGAAAGCTTTAGACTCAGTGCAAAAATTCGTCAGGAAACAACAACAACAACAAAAACACCACAAAATAACATTGTGTCAACAACAACAAAAATAACTGCAGTAGCAGAAATGACATAAGGCTATTTGGGAACAGGAAACGTGAGGACAGGATATCCGCCAACCGACAATGAAGTATGTTTTTAGTTACCGTTTTGATGCTACATTGAATTTCTTTCTGTTTTTTGTTTTCTCTCGCCCCATTTTCATTTCAAACTTTTGCCATCTACAAATTTCGGTTGCGTTTTTTTTCCGGTTCGTTCAATTCTGCTGCTGCTGGCCAACAAAATTGGCTGCATTGCAAACGACAACTCGTAGGGGGAGGGGGTGGGTGCGCTGGAGGAGGAGTTGGGAGTATGGGTGCTGACACACAAAAAATAAACATAAAATACATTGATGGTTTTCAGTTTAATTTTTGCTATCCATTGCATATATTGAATTTCTTTTCTTGTACTTTTTTTTGTTGTGCATTCGGTTAGGTTACTTTGGATAGTTTTACAATTGGACGCTTCACATCGTATACTCAGGATGGCTGTCCGGATGGTTATATGCAAATTGCTGAATCGGCCCGTACACCCATCGGTGGCATGTGGTGCGGCACTTCATGGGGACCGGTTCTGTTTTACAGCGAATCGCGTTCTTTGATATTTACCATAAAACTAAATAAGTGAGTATTAACCAGTCACTAAAGGTATTTTAGAAATTCCATTATTCGTATCATTTCATATCGTAGTTGTTAATAAACCCAGCAAACAATTCGAATTGATGTAACAAATTCGTGGTGGCCATTTTGGGTGATGTTGTTTTTTTATTATTAACGGCATACCTTCCTCTTTATTATGAAATAAACATTCGATCATTTATCTAAAAAAAATCCATTTTTCTTTGAATACCAAAATAACAGCTCTTGTTGGAAAACCATGTATTTGGATCTCCCTTTACAGAATCACTATTTCAGTGTGATTTGATTGATGGTACAAATTGCTCCAGTCAATCGGTTGACAAATGTCAACGTTATTCAATATTTACCAATGGACATACAAAATGACGCACCCTGTATTTACTTACTCTACTGTTTCAGTCTACTTTATTTTATTTTACTAATTCAGTTATTTCTGTAGACAATTATTTTAAATCCTGGTGTTTAGCTAGAAAAAATCCGAAGTCATTTTTAAAAACTAATTCGGTTGTTACAATGAATTGACGCTCATAATGTTAAAACGACAAGAGCAAAATAAATAATATTTTTTTTAAATTACCTAGAATTTGGCCGCCTTACAAACGCCATCATTAGTTTTTTTACACTTTCATGAAATTTTGAAAAGTTATGAAATGTTTTTTTTAAAAAAGGGCCATAGAAGACCATAACTTTGAAAAGCCAATAGTAAAATCCATAATTTTTTTTTAATTACTTAGAAAAATGATGCACCCTGTATTTACTGACTTTACTGTTTCAGTCTATTTTTGTATTTTAATTTATTAATTTAATTTTTTCTGTAGATAGTTATTTTAAACCCTGATTTTTAGTTAGAAAAAAATCGAAGTTAGACTGAAACTCAGAACTTTGAAACGACAAGTGTAAAATTAACAATTTTTGTTTAGAATTGTGCCGTCTTTCAAACGAAATCATTAGTTTTATACACTTTCATGAAATGTTTTTTAAAAAAAGGACCATAACTGCATCAAATCTGCGGCTACATAGGTTTAGAGACCATAACTTTGAAAAGCCAACAGTAAAATCGATCTTTTTTTGGAAATTACTTAGAATTTTTTCAGCTTTCAAATTTTTCATTAGTTTTTTACACTTTCATGAAATTTTTTATAAAGGTTTGTAACGTTTCTTTTTAGTTTATTTAAGATTTCCCAAAAAATTGTATATGTGACAGCTAAACGAGCAAAACAAAATTACAAAACTTATGATTTATGTACATCCAATTAAAGCTCGAACATTTTTCATTTGACATGATGACTCAAAGACTTTGAAAATGACTTTTATTGACCAACTTGTGCTTCAAATACGGAAAAACTCAGAAAACCCAAATTTCTTTGTGGCTCCTTAAAAAACTTTTCCAAAAAAAAAAACAAAAATACTTACTGCCTGTTTCCATAAAACGAATTTGTTTTCGTTCGTTACAAATCGTCAATATTGGAGCGTTATAAAATGGATTTCAGACATTATGGAATTGTGATTTCCAGATATATTGTAGATATCGACATATGGAACACAATCGCCAACGAATAAGCTCTCAAAAATTAATTTTATTGGGTATTCAATGTTGACAATTTCCAACGAACGAACAAATTTTTATGGAAACAGGCAATAAATCCCTTATGCTTCCAAAAAAACGAATGGAATTCGAAATTCCCTATGGAATTCGAAAAAAAATACATTTTTGGGACACTCTAATAACCCGTAGTAACCAAAAAATCGTTATTGTAAACCTAATCCACCTTTACCATTTCCCCTATTCCCTCTCTCTAGTTCCTACCCCTACATACTCCCTCTCAGCCACCGCATCAGTTCATGCTCATAAAAAAACAGATGCAGTAAACTCCTTTTTAGTTTCCAACTTTGTTTTTGTTTTAATGAAAACATTTTTTGATATTGTTTCCAAACTTTTTTATACAATTTTCAGATTAGCACGTGATCAAAGTGGCTATAATTTCGATTTTCGTATACGTTACAAAGTGTTATCCCGTGACAGTTCAGTTACACGTTATGGAGGCATTAAAGTTGAAGGTATGTGCCAAAAATCATATATGCTTAGAAACATTTTTGTTTTTTTATTTTATTTTAAAAAAAGTTAAGCCAAAATTGGGCACTTGCAAGTGGAAACGGGTCTTTGAAAAATAAGTATATGAAGAACTCATTCTTAAAAACAACATGTGCCAGCAGTTGTTCTCCATCTGTCCTTCATCTGACAGAATAACGGAGTAAGAGAATGCCCTCATAATATTTTGCCAGCCTTCGTATTTTGCACAACTCAAATAATGTTGGACATTCTCGCCGCAAATGATTGCCAATTTAATGCCAATGTTTGTTTTTTTTTATGATAACCAATCATTTCAACGGAAAAAGAACGAGCTCAGACAAAAAAAAAACTTTATTTACATCCTTCCCGCAAAACACTCGTAAATGATATTTTCAACAATGTCAAAAGTAAATTCAAATAAAAAATAAAACTAACAAATGGCATAAATGATGACACTATCAATGGCAAATAGAAAGCAGCAAGAAACAAAAAAAAAGAACTGAATTGAATGTGCAGCAAGAAAAAAGAACTGAATGGAATGTGCTCGAAGAGAAATTGTGGTTCCAAATGATTTCCTTTATGGAACTGAAATAATAAAGTTTGGTTTAATTAAGTTTAAGCCAATTAAACCAATTATTTTGTTCAAATAGGATGTTGGAAAATTTCGAAAAAATTTCATGATTTGGATTTCGAATAACCTTTTTTCTTACTTCAATGAAATTTATTTTTTATGCGGACTAATTTGTGTTTTGCTAGCTTGATGACACGGTTTCTAATACAGAAACAAATACAAGTTTTTTTCAAATCGGCTTAAGTTAATCATACACAATTCAAAACGGTTTTTGTTCTTAGGATCAACAAAAAAAATTGGGAAGAAAACCCAAACAATCTATTTTAACTGCAGTGGTTAAAAGGTAAAGGCTTCATCGGATACACGGGATAGCTTTCCGCAAGGACGTTATAAGAAAAACATTTTTGTTTACAATTGATATATACCAACAGATAAGTAATACATCCGAGTAAATACCAACTCAGTACGTGGAGTTTGCTAAGTCACTAAAGAATCTTACGAGAGATCCGGTAAACATTTCAGTTTTGTACTGCTTACAGTCTTTCAACATCGAAATTCATCCAGCAGAAATTGTTCAGTTCTGTAAAATAAACTACTCGGAGTGGACGAGTATTTAAGTTAATAACATTAATACTCGGGCAATTGAATTTACATGACTAAATTTTCAAATTATCCTGTATGTTAATTATCCTGTTTAGTTATTTCCCTTAGCATGAAAAAACAGACAGGCCAGCCTGAGCACACTACTCAGCCAGCCTGAGCACACTACTCAGCCAGCCTGAGCACACTACTCAGCCAGCCTGAGCACACTACTCAGCCAGCCTGAGCACACTACTCAGCCAGCCTGAGCACACTACTCAGCCAGCCTGAGCACACTACTCAGCCAGCCTGAGCACACTGCTCAGCCAGCCTGAGCACACTGCTCAGCCAGCCTGAGCACACTACTCAGCCGGCCTAAATAAACTGATTACTGATTACTTATTCAGATATAAATACATTTTCACTTAAGAAATAAAATATTACCCAGCCATTCCCTTAGCCCGACTGCACCCTTCGCTATATTTGAAAAGGTCATCGGTCTCCTTTACTCACCCAATCAGACATACTTTGAACGTAGTCATTACATTACATTAATTCCTTTATTTATATGCTTTGTCCTCCCCGCCCGCTAGACCTGCAACAATGGCATAATCGCAGCAGCTTCCTTCAGCAGAACAGTGTCGAAGACTTCACCAACTCAAGTGGCGCCCATTCGGATCGTTATGGTCAGGATTTCAGTTTGTTCAGTGCTTATGCAAATAATAAAACATTTATGAATTCGCTGAGCAAACAAATGGAGAGGGACGAGCACAATTACACCGAACCAAAATATTATTTAGGTAAGCCACAGACCGGAAAGACGCAGTGTTTATTTCCGCCCCCCACCCGCCCAAAAGAAAAAAAAAACGAATATTTAACGAAATGATGTATCCCCAGGAATATTAAAATTTATGAAACATTATTTTGTTCTTTGTCTCTTGTTCCTGTTTTGTTTTGCCCTGGGATTTGAAGGTGACTTAATACCGGGCACATACTGTTCGCGCATCTTCAGTGATTGTGATAAGAAGGCATGCCGTTTGCAATCACCAAATTATCCGGGCATTTATCCACGGAATTTAACATGTTACTTTGCCGTAAGACAGGTAAGTGTTTTTTTTTTTTTTGTTTGTGTTCTCTTCCAACAATGCAATACGACAACAACAACAACAACAACTGTGTACATATTAACACAGGGTGTAAGAAATACAGACTCGCATAATAATAACCATAAGTAGGTGGCCTCGAGGATTTTGTGTTTTTACAAACATTCAAATTTTCGTGGTATTCGTATTTGCCCGAATACTTGCCAGGGCAAGAATTTGAAATTAGATTTTTCAAATTTTTAAAATGTACACAAATTATTCAACTTGTATTGTATTCCAGCACTTATTAAATTTAAATGATATGTCTACACTTAAGGGTCGCGTCAATGAAAATAAATGGGAGAGGGTACACACCAGAGAACTTGTTGGAACTACAGCGCAGTGTAGTTCGGTGATGTCCAATGTCCCCACAACCTGTTTGTAATGACTAAAAACGGATTCGCATGAGTTTCTCGACGCAGGCAAATACTGTATAATCCTACTTCTCTACTCCAGATAAAAGGCCCTTCACATCTACAAAATGCAATAGGGACATTGTATCTCCATTCTACTTCTAGGCATCGCAGGGCAGAGTTACATATATAATTATAATGTTATAATGAGTTACAATCCCCATATATGTGAAAAAAGTAGCTACACAAAAAACATTTGGGAAAAGTATAGACGTTCCACTGATCCAGCATCGTCCTCAATTTCTATGAATGGTGTGGATATCGCAGATGGTCTAAGTAATAAAGATACAGGGTGGTACCATATTTTTAAGGTGCCCGAAGAAGCATTCAAGTGTTTAGCCATTGTGAAGCGGTGCAATAAATACATTTGACCAAAAATTTAAAATAACTAACATAAATACTAACAGTTCTGCAGTTTCTCGATTGTGTGCGGCGATATCGATGGAATAGGATTATTGACTGCCTCGCGACGCTATTGAGTTCCCCTCTCTGTTTTAGAATTCAGTTTTAATTAGTGTATTGTGCTTTTTTTTAAAGAGAATAATACATTTTTAAAAAAAATTACTGGTTGTTTCTGGTTATAAAAAAAAGATAAATATGTTTCAATTTATTTATTGGCAGAGTTATATTATTTTTTTTTTTTTAGATTTTTACTTTGATCAATATTCGTAGTATTTTCCTAGCCCTAGAACCTATTTTCGATCTCTACATTGTTTGTTTTAGAAAATCATAATTCACTTTGCCTCATTTCAATTTGCTTCATGTTTTTTTTTTTTGGAAGGTAACCACGACGCAAGATGGGGCATTGGTGTACCTATTTTTAGGACTTTCTTTCAGCCGGAATATACGGCTATCAACGGACTCTTACCCACCATTGTCGAATGACCCGTTGATCGTAGAGAGAAAGTTCGTGCTTCAGCCGAACAGTTCGTATGGGGAATAATCTTCCAGTTAGTGTGTTTCCCGAGGGGGGTGAAAATCTCCGTAAGTCGAACTTTAATTCAAGTTATTGAATTTTGACGGTAAAAGTTTTCCAAAAAGAGGTGTTATTTTAAATCGTCCGGCTTTTCGATGGCTTCATTTTTGAAAGGGTGTAACTCGCATTTTTGTAACTTTACAGGAGAAGGTAGAAACTTTAAAACATTTGAAAAACTTCAGACATAAAAAAAATTGTAAATAAAAATGCGCAACAAATTTAATTCTGAAACAATTTTTTTTTTTTTGGATTTCGGTTACACCCTTTTGCAAAAGGGCAATAAATCCGGTATTTTTGATCTCAAAGCCCTGCAATTTTTATGGGGTGTGTATTTGACAATGGTCTACCAAAATATGTAAAAAAAACGCGATTTTGAAAAAAATCGAGTTACGCCCTTTCTACATTAAGCCATCGTTTTATTCTTTGACATTTGACAAGTAGAAATTACGCCATTACTAAAAATGGAACGATAAACGCTTCAACACCGCATTCAAATTATTAAGATTCACTAAAAAAATGGTGAAAATCATAGTTTGCAAAACTAAAGCACTTTTTGGGACGTCGTGAAGCACCTTGTCGGACCGCAATACATAAATTGGTGGAAAAATTCGAGCTGTTGGGACAATTTAGTGATGTGAAGAATAAAACCCGTGCACGTCGCTCAAGAACAACTGAGAATATTGCTGCTGTAGCCCAAAGTGTTGAAGACACCCAGGTTTTTCCATTCCTCGTCGTTCTTTGGAATTGGGCATTCGACAAACGTCATTACACTGTATTTTACATAATGACTTGGGTCTTGAGGCTTATAAAGTTCAGTTAACACAAGAACTCAAGTCGGCCGATTACACCGTGTTACACACATTCTGTGCTATGAACCAAATTTACTTTTTCGGAAAGGGGATACAAAATAAAAATACACGTGTATCGGCTATTTTCATGTACACGTCAGAATTTTTTTTTTTTAAGTTTGAAGTATGAAGCCCTCTTTCAGTGATCCAATCGAGCTGATTTTTGGCAGGCAGACTCGTGGAAATGTCTGTATCACGTCAAATTTTTTAAAAAATAGATTTTTATCAATTCTCAGATTTTCCTAAATTTTTTTAAATGGTTATCTTTTTTTTAAAGTTTCAGTTGAAAAAACATTTTTTTTTCGTAGTTTAAAAATTTGGAGTCTCTTCAAGTTATGATAAGAAAAGTGAAATAAATATTTTTTTTCAAAAATAATAAAAATTGGGGAAAATCTGAGAATTGATAAAAATTGTTTTTAAAAAATTTGACGTGATACAGACATTTCCACGAGTCTGACATTTCAAACTTAAAAAAAACCAAGTGGACAAATAGTAAGTTCGGCCGGGCCGAATCTTATATACCCTCCATCATGGATTCGTTGCATTTCGATACCCATATGTCCATGTTTGTCAGGGGCCGGTTTTTGGGCCGCTCGTGACCCGATAGTCCCAGGAACCCGATCACAAATTTTATCCAAATCATGAAAATAAATGCATGTTTGGGTTCGCGAGAAAATTTCGTTGCATTTCGATACCCATATGTCCATGTTTGTCAAGGGACGGTTTTTGGGCCGCTGGTGACCCGATAGTCCCAGAAACCGGATCAAAAAATTTAGGCAAATCATGAAAATAAAGGCATATTTGGGTTCGTGAGTAAATTTCGTTGCACTTCGATACCCATATGCGCATGTTTATCATGGGCCCTTTTTTGGGCCCCAAGGGTCCACGGAACCCATGAGCACGCCCATTTTTGGGATTTTTTTCCCCATCTATAAATTATATAAACTTAGAACAATTTTACCAAAAAAAATCAGATGTAGTGAAAAAAAATATTTGAAAAATTTGATTATGGCCGGGATATATTAGGTCCCGTAAAGGGGAACTTTTTCCCCTTTGGTCCGATATTGCCCATTCTCGAACTTAACCTGCTTATGGGCAAAAAACATCTTTCTACAAAATTTCAGCTTCTTAGCGTTGGTCGTTCGCACTCTATCGTGATTTCAACAGACAACAGACGGACGGACGGACAGACGGACGGACAGACGGACATCGCTAGAATGTCTTAGAATGTTACACTGACCGATAATATATATACTTTATAGGGTCGCAGATCACTCTTTCGAGGTGTTGCAAACGGAATGACAAACTTAGTATATACTCCATCCTATGATGGAGTGTATAAAAAAATGCTGACGTGTACATGAAAATCGCCGATACACGTGTATTTTTATTTTTTCCCCTCTTTCCGAATATGTGCATTTGGTTCATAGGACAGAAAAACACGGTGTTATCACCAACGTCGTGTCTTTGCTGATTGAGTAATTGAAATTCTTGAAAATGAACCGGAATTCCATCGACAAATTATCTTGACTGATGATGCCCATTTCCACCTCGGTGGCGATGTCAACAAGCTACATTGTCGCATCTGGGGCTCTGAGAACCCAAGAGTTTTTGTTGTGAAGCCTCTCCTTGTCAACGTGTGACTGCTTGGTGCGGTTTATGGTTCGGTGGGTTCATTGGACCTTACTTTTTCGAAAATGTTGTTGGATCAACAGTACGGGGACTGGATTGTGCTATCGACAGATGATTAATGATTTTTTATGGTCGGAGTTGGATGATACTGATCTAGACAACGTTTACTTTGAACAAGACGGCGCTACGTGCCACACAAGCAACGAAACCATTGAATTTTTACGGGTAAGATATCTGGACCGTGTTATTTCTCGAAGTGTTGATCACAATTGGCCACCGAGATCTTGTGATTTAACACCTTGTGACTTCTTCCTTTGGCGCCACGTGAAAGATAAGGTCTACGCCAACAGTCCAGCGTCGATTCAAGACTTCAAAGATAGAATTCGTGAGGCTATCGAAGATATGGGGCGATCACATTGCTATTTGGTTATGGACAATTTCATGAAAAGGTTATGGTCTGTAAGCCATTTGACTTTGTTGAATTTAATAAGTTTATTTCGGGTTTTTCCCAAACACTCTAATGCTCTGCTCAAATACTTAAAAATAATAGTAAATGAGCAAATAAGCTTTACTATTTTACAAAGACCAAACACGCGAATTACTTGTGTGTAAACATTTAAAAAGCCGTATTTTTCCTCGTGTAATTTTACAAAATTAATTACAAAAGCTGAACATTTTATATGACTTGATTTTTGAAACTATGAAAATATGATCAGCAAACATGGCTATGCCTAACGGATGCAGTGGAGTGGTCAATTAGACTCATCACATATTTGAGCCACATCCATCCTTTTGCCTCATTAACTTGTTTGTCCAACAACACCAGAGGATATAGAACAAACAGAACATCATGGGCTAATACAGGGAAGTCTACGGGACGGCAGAGACTTGCTCAGATGAATTCTTTCCCCTGGTTGAGCTTGTTTTATACAAAAGCCCTTTCACAATCAAAGATATATCTATTTCGCTGAATATGAAATGTTTCTTTCTGCAGACGAAAATGTAGTTTGTTTTTTCTATTCCCCTGCAGTCATCAAGCACTCATCCCGGTTACCTTTTCAATTTAAACGTTTTGTATGCAGATTACAACGAGCCGCTTTGAAAAGTCCCCAGTGTCCCTTTTGAGGGTTCATTCCCGACAGCTGGCGGTGAGATATCCTGCTACAACCAAAAGGAGCCAAACATAAATAACGTGCATAGTTTTGCAAATATTTTGCTGTTCGTGGTTTAGAGTTTAAAATATTTTCCTTGTTTGTGTTTCCTGTAGCCTAGGCCAGGTTGCGTATTTTTTTTCTCTCTCTCTCCCTATCGTGGCCATTTGTGTGGCTTTATGTTGCCGGGACAAGTTTTTAGCTGGAATTTAACATACCCTTGTGGTTGGCGAATAAAGGAAGAATCCTTGGAGTTGTATTTCCCCCTCTTTTCTGTTTGCACTTTGTTTTGACCTGTGTAAACTATTCTTCGCCAACTCCCGAGAGGTTAAAGTGGACGGTTGGTTTTGTTGTTTTGTTTTTCTGAGTTACCTCGGCTGATGCTGCTGTTGCTACCGCCGGCCCTGTTTCCGGTTTTTGTTGTGGTGGCATTCATTGCAAAGACAACTTTAAATCTGAACAAGCGATACTTATGCTGGATAAGAGGATTGCCTTTGTGAATGGGGGGGGGGGGGGGGGGGGGCAGGCATCGGATTAGAATCCTTCCAGTCCCAAACAAAATCACTTAGATTTTTTCGTCTTAAGTGGGTTGTTTTTTTTGTGCCACACTTACATCGTACATGCAGTTTCAGCTGTTTGTGGTGACAATTTGTTTATCCTCAGTTTTTCAATTCCTTGAAGGAGACAAGTCTTTGCTGGTGTCTAAGTGCGTTAACAGCGCGCCAAAAGAATTTTCACTTTGAAACAAGAATAAATGGCATATAACAATAAACAGTTGTGAGCAAGATTATAGCATTAGACTTCACCGAAATGATTGGCCCTGGGGGAATGTTTACTTTGTCGAATATGTCCATTGACTTAATAAATGAAATGAAAGGATAATTTTTTGAATTTTTTAAAGAAAAATTCCTGTACCATTTGCATTACCAGATAATGACTCCTCATTACTCAAATGTAGTTCTTAATAGTTATTTTTTTTGTAATAACACCTCATTAATCTCTGCATTAATTCTAATGAGAAATATTGACTTACTGATAATGATAAATGCTGTACTCTCTCAGTGTACTCTCTCCTGGCGGACACCTCTTAGAAACGGACACTTTTTCCAGTACCAATCCGTTTCAGTCGTTTTTTGTTCTTCCCCCTTCAAGGGTACACCTCGCATAAGACGACAAAATTATCAGTCCCTTAGGTTGCTTTTTGGAACTCATACTGTCATTCTATTTCTCACAAATATACGAACACAGAGAAAAAAAATTTCGATTCAATTCAAAAATTCCCAAAAATGTATTTCGTAAGTCTGTGATAAAATCGTTCACAATAGTTTTGTTGAAATTGTGTCTGTGTAAAAATTCCTTGTTTCGTTGGATAGATTTACAAATAGGTGATCGTCTGTGCAATGTTCAAAGTTCAAAACTCCGGAGAAGTTATTTATTATTTTATCCACTACTGTATATCTCTTAAACTTTTTGTTCTCTCTTTGTCGCACAAAGTAGGTACTTATGTAAGTCTTGCATACCTCCAATGACATCACCGTGTACAAATATTTCTAAACTAGTAAGTTGTAATGCGCCTATGGCGCCCGTTGAAATATGGAAAAAAAATTTTGTTGAAAAAAAAAATTTTTCTTAAAAAAAAAAATTTTGTTGAAAAGAAAAATTTTGTTGAAAAAAAACATTTTTCTTGAAAAAAAAAAATTTCTTGAAAAAAAAATTTTTGCGGAAAAATTTTAAAAATTTGTAAAAAAAAAAATTTTGGAAAAAAAAAATATTGGTAAAAAAAAATTTGGGGAAAACAGAATTTCTGTACAAAAAAAAAATATTATTTTTTTTATTATAGAATTATAGAATGCCTATTTAAATTCCTACGTACTGCGTGACAGAGTCAGTGAATCAGTGTATCAGTGAATCAGTGAATCAGTGTCGAGGGTAAATATATATTAAGATTGTATCTTAATTGTAAGTGATGTGTAGAATTCGAATTTCACTTACTTGCAACATTACCAGGTAATGAGTATTTGGGCTCACAATGCGTTAATGTTTTTCTTTTTTTTTGTTAAACAGTTTTTCCTTTTCAGAATGTTTGTGAAAATATTAAATGAATTTTAGTATTCTCTTGTTGGAAATATAAAACCACAGCGAGTGTCGTGTACAAAAGAATTTCATTAGCACACCGAGCAAAGAGCTAAAACGTGTTGTTACGAAGTGCAATGTTGACATTGTTCCCGTGATACCTGTAGGCAATCGGCTGCTCCACAATCCGGCATCAAAGGTTCCAAAGAGTTGTCTGCCTTTGTCACTTTGGCCCCAAAAAACGCTTATGCCTTTCCGAAATGAAACGGATTTCTATGCTAACAAAGAAGAATTTGTTGGTCTTCGAGACTGATTAGAATATAAGGGGAAGGCAAAAGAAAATGTGCTTAAACTGATTTTGAAGATTGGTTGGGATTCTTTTGTTTCAATTCCAAACGACGGCACTGACGACGGACAATGATGAGACAAAAATCCAAATAAGCTTAAGGTTATCTGTCGTCTTCAGCTGAAGGTGTTTTGTTTTTGGCTGTGTCCATACAACCCTTGTGGCCGTAATTCGCTTTTAATTTTATTTCCTTTCCGGGCGGCTTTTGTCTTTGTTCGACCGCAAAAACAACAACGGAAAATCTCCTTTAATTCCTTCCATTTGCGAATAAAGTTCATTATAAAGATTTGTGTTTTGTTTTTACGTTTGGTCTTATTTTACGACCACCACCATCTCCATTTGTCCTTTACTTGTTTTGTCTTTATTTTGTTTTCTTTTTCTTTTGTAATCTTTTCTTTTTTTTCTCGTCGCCCGTTTCTTTCGGCAGAAGGTAAACATTAACTCTCTTGGTTTCTTTATGTTGCCCATTGCCCCATTGCGGGAGTATGAAGTACGAAAAAGTGTACTTGGGACAATTTTCTATTTGTATGGCTTCACAAGTACTACTGGGTGTCCCGAGTGAGTTCATTGCTTGGTGTCCTTTTGGGGCAGCCAAGACAAAAGCATGCTGTGGTGGCATTACATGAAATTTAATAAATTGCTTCAATGGCAAGCAGCATTGACTGAGGAAGTCTTGCAACACTAATGCCGTAATAAATTTAACCGGGTAGGGGAGATTTGTGCAGTTACTTTCCTTGGAAATTTTTGGGGAAAACAAAAATGTAAAGACATAAATACGAAATCTCTTTTAAAAAAAAAAGAGAATAATGAGCGCTAATTGTTTATAAACACTTTGTTTGTATGTCGGAGAATCGTTGTCTGGGACAGAAACCAATTGTTAGCGGCTTGGGTCTTACATGTTAAGGTCAGTAGAAGATGACTTCTTAAAGTGCTCTAAATTTTAGGAAACCTATTTTTTTATTATCAAAATTCATGCTTTGTGAAAAATGTGTGTTTGCAAATACTGGATTGCCGAATTTGGTCCGCCAATTAGCCAAAGGATGTTGAAGAGCTGGCAATGTACCCTGAAAAATGAACCGTTTGAACCGGTCCAAGGTATCGTTCAAAGACCACTGTATTTTTTTTTTTTTGCCAGAAATGGAAAAATTTTACTTTTTTAACATGTTGAGTGACATGCCACACTTTTTTTGAACACACAACTCTCCAAGGATGACCCCTATAAATGCAAGACACTGTGTTAGCGGAAGAAAATTAAGGTATCGGAAGGAGAAAAGAGGGAATAGTGTTGGTTGCTATTTGTTTTGAATTTAAGATTGTCACAACTGGCAGGAAACACACTTGCTATTCCACAGACGAACGGTTCGGATAAAGAACGATATTTTTGTAAATTTGTGTCGTACGATCAACTGGCCATTTGGCAAACAACGGATGAGATTCCCTCGCATATTCCGGCCAAATGTTTTAACATCAGCGACAAGACGATGCATATCTGAATATGGATATCTATGGAATATCTTAAAAGACAACAAACATAGGAAAAAGTGTGCCAAAATGGAAAGAATGAACCAACTGAAGCGTAGCCGGTGAAATCATTTGCATTAAACTTTTTTTAATAAGAAGTAAATGGCAGGCATTTGTTTATCGGTTCATATGAATCGTAAACTTTTGTTGGATTTTTCTTAATTCTCAAAAACCAAACGCTTTACAAAATATCACTTTGTTTCTTGATGAAATGTACATTAATTTAATTTTCTGAACCCTGAGATGCCTTATGTTGTTTTTCATTATTAACGTCCTCTTTATTACGAAATATCTCATTTATCTCAAAACAAGTGGACAAATAGTAAGTTCGGCCGGGCCGAATCTTATATACCCTCCATCATGGATCCTTAAAAAGTCAATAAATAAGAAAACCAGTGAAAAAGTTGCAGTCGGGTAAACCGACTTATATATACCCTCACCCTCATTAAAAACATACAAGTCTCATATTTCAAAGTATCGGAAAGTTAAATGTGTGAGTAGCTACCATCATTTGATGTAACATCTGATGAAAAGTCATAATAGCAACCTAGAATACCGAATGTTTTAGAAAAATATTGTATTACATGATTTTACAAAAAGGACGGAATATAAAGCAGAGTTTTTACTAGAAAATTGTATGTAGTTAAAGCTTTACTAAATATAGAGTTTCGGAAAGAATCGTTGATCGAGTTTATATAATTACACGATTTCTAAAGTGGGTGCAATGGTACATTTGTATGGGAGGTACCAGAAAAGGAGTTGCCAGACTGCCAAGTTTTTGTCCAAAACTTAGTCCAGTTATACCATTACTAAATACGGAATTTGGGCAGATCGCGTTGGTCGTATTGAAAGTATTACACGGTTTATAATGGGTGGAATGGTAAATTTGTATGACAGGTACCAGAAGGGGAGTTGCCAGACTTCCAAGTTTTTGTCTAAAAATTTGTCTAGCTATACTTTTACTAAATACAAAATTTGGGCAAAATGTCGTTGGGCATATTGGTGTTATTACACGATTTCTAAGGCAGGCGGGATGGTACATTCGTATGGGAGGTACCAGAAGAGGAGTTGCCAGACAGCCAAGATTTTGTCGGAAACTTTGTCCGGTTATACCTTTACTAACTACGGATTTTGGACAAGATCGAACTTGCAAGTGTTGATATTATTACACGATTTATAAAGTGGGCGAAATAGCAGATTTGTATGGGAGGTACCCGAAGGAGAGTTGCCAGACTGCCAACTTTGTGTCCAAAACTTAGTCTAACTCTACTTTTACTAAATACAAAATTTGGGGATGATCCAACTAGGCGTGTTGATATTATTACACGATTTCTAAAGTGGGCGAAATAGCAGATTTGTATGGGAGGTACCCGAAGGGGTGTGGCCATATAGCCCATTTGCTATCCCATAAGCAGTTTTAGGAAAATATTAAGCCATGCCAAATTTCAGAGTGATTGCTTAACTCTTTCGAAAGTTATCGTGCGTACCAGCAGGACAGACGGACATGGCTCAAACGATTCAGAAAGTCATAAAACGAATTTGGTTCAAAGACACCTGGGGTCTAATGTGGATATTTCTATGTGTTACACTTTTGAGCCGTATCAAATGATATATACCCTCCCACCGTAGGGTGAGGGTATAACTAACTGAGTTTTTGGGCCGCTCGTGACCCGATAGTCCCAGGAACCCGATCACAAATTTTATCCAAATCATGAAAATAAATGCATATTTGGGTTCGCGAGAACATTTCGTTGCATTTCGATACCCATATGTCCATGTTTGTCAAGGGACGGTTTTTGGGCCGCTGGTGACCCGGTAGTCCCAGAAACCGGATCAAAAAATTTAGGCAAATCATGAAAATAAAGGCATATTTGGGTTCGTGAGTAAATTTCGTTGCACTTCGATACCCATATGCGCATGTTTATCATGGGCCCTTTTTTGGGCCCCAAGGGTCCACGGAACCCATGAGCACGCCCATTTTTGGGATTTTTTCCCCATCTATAAATTATATAAACTTAGAACTTAGATGTAGTGAAAAAGAATATTTGAAAAATTTGATTATGGCCGGAATATATTTAGTCCCGTAAAGGAGAACTTTTCCCCCTTTGGTCCGATATGGCCCATTCTCGAACTTAACCTGCTTATGGGCAAAAAACATCTTCCTACAAAATTTCAGCTTTTTAGGGTTAGTCGTTCGCGCTCTATCGTGATTTCAACAGACAACAGACGGACGGACGGACAGACAGACGGACATCGCTAGAATGTCTTAGAATGTTACACTGACCAATAATATATATACTTTATAGGGTCGCAGATCACTCTTTCGAGGTGTTGCAAACGGAATGACAAACTTAGTATATACTCCATCCTATGATGGAGTGTATAAAAAATAAATTTTTATTTGAATACCAAAATTACACCTATTGTTGAAATACCCTGTATAAGACACATAACAGCAAGGAAAGCCACATGGACTCTTTTGTGGGGTTAGTAGGTAGACAAATGCCGGTAGGATACCAGATAAAGGGTAAGACAGGGGTTTCCAACAGGAGGTGTGGTTTTGGTATTCAAAGAAAAATGTAATTTTTGAGATATATGAGATATTTCGTAATGAAGACGAAGGTATGCCCTTAATAATGAAAAACAACATCAGCCAAATGTAGTGATGGGTTTACACCTTGGTATTTACCCAACGCTGGGTATTTACCCATTTATACCCACGTTCATACCCGGGTATTTATCTAATTTCGGGTAAATACTAATTTTAATAACAAAGACCCGTCGTTACGTAGAATAAGAGAAATGTGAAATTTTCGAATTTATTTTGAACATATTTTGTTGAAGTGTATTTTGTTTATACATTTGTTGATGCGTTTTGCTCAGTAAAGGCAGTTTTGACTGCATCAAACACAGCAACAATCTTAATATATATTTACCCTCTTAAGCGCCCCGGTAGGCGAGTTGGTAGCGTGCTTGCCTATCAGCGTGGGGGTTGTGGGTTCGATTCCCACCAGAGGCTTTGGTCTGTCGCTGCAAAAATCAAGCCAAATGGTCTTTGTCACCCGGTTTACCCTTGGACCCAAAATTATAATATAAATTTACTTTGTATTGTAATTAATAAATAAATAAAATATTTACCCTCGACACTGATTCATAGACTCTGTCACGCAGTACGTAGGAATTTAAATAGGCATTCTATAATTTTCTATAAATAATAATAATAAAAAAAATAATATTTTTTTTTGTACAGAAATTGTGTTTTCCCCAAATTTTTTTTTTACCAAAATTTTTTTTTTCCAAAATTTTATTTTTAACAAAAATTTTTTTTTCAACAAAATTTTTTTTTCCGCAAAATTTTTTTTCCACAAAATTTTTTTTTTCAACAAAATTTTTTTTTCCCCAAAAATTTTTTTTTTCAACAAATTTTTTTTTCCACAAAATTTTTTTTTTTTTAACAAAATTTTTTTTCCGTATTTCAACGGGCGCCATAGGCGCATTACAACTTACTAGTTCTTAATAAGAACCGCTAATCAGCGTGCATATGGCAATTCAATGTAATGAGTGGGAGCAATGCTGAAGAAACTAGAAAAATTAAATTAAAAAATTCATTTGTTAATAAAAAATCTAATTCATAATAAAAAATTAAATTATTTTATTTATACCCACATTTTGGGTAAATACCCAGTTGCTTGGGTAAATACCTGGGTATTTTCGGTTAAATACCGTATTTACCATTTGGGTATTTACCCTTGTCCCATCACTAGCCAAATGGCCACCATGACCTCGCTTACCGGACCATATCCTTTTCATGACATTTTCCATAACCAAATCGCAAAGTGGCTGCCCTATGTCCTCGATAGCCTCACGAATTCTATCTTTAAGACCTTATCTTTCACGTGGCCCCGTAGGAAGAAGTCGCAAGGTGTTAAATCACATCATCTCGGTGATCACCTCTTCGAGAGATAACACGATCCGGAAACTTTTCCCGTAAAAGAGCAATCTCCCCACATTTTTTGGAATTTCCTGACTGTCCTCTGCAGTGTGTGGCATTTACAGGAGATTCCTCCGGACAACTGACCCGGCTGACTGAACATATACATACATTCAGCAAAGTTCACGTATTCTGTAAAAACTTATACTCATTTATTGAGTAGCCAGAAAGTCCGTTGCTTTATTCCATTCGCAAACGATTATATGCTTAACAAAAAAATCGCTATACATGGGAGGGGAAAAAGTTTCGGCTTTGTCCATTTTGGACTATTGAAATGGACGGAATTTGAGTAACGAGCAACAACTAGAGTTTGTTTTGTAAGAAGCGAATGAACAAATTGAAATTGTAAAAAGTGGCAGCAAAAGCGGAGGAAGAGTAGGAAACAGGCAACTGTCACGACATGATTGTAAAACTTCAGTTAATTTAAAGTTTGATTTGTGTCACATTTCTGATGATGGCGGCACAAAAGAATAACAAAGATATTGAAAACGTATGGAGGAAAGTACAACACAAATTGCAACGTAAAGAGATGAGAGACAGATACTGTCGCTGTTGGACAAAGCAACAACAACAAAAAAGACATTACAAAAGTAACAACAACGACAGCATCCTAATAATGGAAAGAAAATTGGAAATAACGTATTGTGCTGTCTGCTAATTTATAGACACACACACACACACACACAGGGCTACGTTTCCAGCAAAGAAACATTCACGAGGAAGAGAGTAAAAACTCACTTGCCATTCATCATCCTTCAAAAGGAATCCTCGAAGGGGCACCTTCATTTGATGGGGTGTGGTAGCAGTTGTTTTCATTTCGAATGTGATTTTAGATAAAAAAAAAATAAATGTTATTTGGTTCGGCAGAGACGAGAACTTTATCTACTCTCCCCAGAAAGGCGTGGTTCCTCAATGTGATTGCTAGTGTGGGCGGTTGATAAGAAAGCGGAATAAAAGCTCTTATGTTTAAAGTATCCGATCAAGTTGTAAAAAAAACTTTTCTCAAAAAAAACTTTTCAACAAACTTAATTCATTAAAAAATCGCCTCTATGAAAAATGACCCAAAAAATTGGAGAATTTTTCATTATGCAAAAATCTCATACAAAATTTAAATTTTGAAAATTTTTGGGTAATATTGCCCCAAAAATGTAATAATGAAAAGTTTCCAATTTTTTTTTTTTTTGGGGTTTTTTTTGGGGGTTTTTTTGGTGATATTTCTACAATACAAATGTGAATCCTATATCGCGCGTTTTGGGGTTACGGTCCTAATTATCAGATTTAAAAATGACGCGATATACGAATTTTTCACTTTTATTTGGAGTTGTTTTCCATTTTGATTTGGTTTGTTTTCACATTTTAGGTTCGGGTGATATTGAATATTGAAACAATTTTTTTTTTTAAAAGATTTTTTTCCAAATTCCGTAAATCTATAGTTGTATTTTTGGGGTATTTTTTTGTAATATTAGGGGGATTTTGCATTGGGTAATTTTTCAAAAATTGTTTGGGGGATTTTACAGAATTCTTGGGGAAATTTTCATATTGAACTTGTGGGGCAATTCTTCTTTTTTTTTTGGGGGAATTCTTCAATTGGGGCATTCCTAATGTTTTTGGGGGTATTTTTAAAAAAATCTTCAAGCCCAAAACTAATTTTATGAAAATAAATAAACTGGGACCATCTTTAATTGACCGATGACTTGGACTTTTCATATTTCCACACGACGACAAGAACTTGTGGGGCAATTCTTCTTTTTTTTTTTGGGGGAATTCTTCAATTGGGGCATTCCTAATGTTTTTGGGGGTATTTTTAAAAAAATCTTCAAGCCCAAAACTAATTTTATGAAAATAAATAAACTGGGACCATCTTTAATTGACCGATGACTTGGACTTTTCATATTTCCACACGACGACAAGAAACTTAAGGAAGAGGAACCGGTTGACGGCTATGCAATTACCATCTCTTTCCCATTATTTTTGAGTACACTACCTCGCAGTTTTGAAACAGCAGCTGGTGTTGGAAAGAGTCCGGTTGTCTTTTTTCATCATTCTGTAATCAACCGCTCACCTTTCATCGCAGCCGCATTCTCTCTGCCGAAGCGACTTACAGATGACCTGCTTAAGGCCGCTGCCCCAACAACACCAACTCCGATTCTGATTTGAAAAATTTTGTATTTAATCAGGTTAGTGCATTCATCAGCCAAAGAGAAACCCCCTAACATTTTCAATTCACAGAAAGAAGAACACAAGAAAACCTAATTATAACATCTAAACACGTGTAGTTTTGAAAGAATCACAACACAATAACAAATATTTAATTAAATGAATCAAACGCTAAAGGAAATAAGAAACTGGCAAACAAACCCCAAAAAAAATGTAATAAAAACAGTACCGAGTATTTTTTTTCGGTTAGCTCTACATGGCCATCTCAATGAAAAGTTTATAAAAAAAAGTCTCGGGATAAATATAACATAAAAAAATCTGCGAGAGAGAAGAAGGACAAACAAATGCAAGGGGGAAAACATAAAACCCCCCTAAGCCATAAATCATGTCGTTGCCTTGAAGCATGCGGATGATGGATATCCTAAACCAACCTTCCCCCCCCCCCCCCCCCCCCAGACCCACCGAACACAAGGCGTACACCGAGAAATAGGGAGAGAGAAAGGGAAAACAAGCCAATAGAATGTAGTACTATTCTTTTTTTATAGTCTCTAATTATTTGTTTAATGAGCAACTTTTCAGCAATTCATCTTCGAAGAATGTTGGCAGGACAATTACAATTACACTCATGCTGTGAGTTACCTTAGTCAACTACCTACGTCCATTTCAGGGCATGAATGTTACACATTTAATCTGTTGGTCTGTTATTAAAAACTTTAGAAATGTATTCTTATCAAATTTGAAACTTTCAGCCCCAGACGGATGTGTTTCTATTTTTTTTTTTTTTTTTTTTCAACAAAAAATCTCTTTCCTTATAATTACATTTCGTTTCTCCGGTATTGCCAGCGGTTGGACAATCGGAAGGATCTGACAACTGGCCAAGAGGGCAAATCAAATCAAAACTGGAAAAGCAAAGTTTTGTTTTTTAATAAAAAAAATCCTTGTGACATTTTAATGTCTCCCATTAAACATGCCAGCAAGCCAAAGACTACACAAAAATGTAATGAGCCAACTTTTTTTATTTCGCTGAATCACATTTTGTTGGCTTCGTTTTCATTTCAACTTGTGATCGGACCCTAATTTTTTTAAGGCAATCTAACAGCCAATGACAAAGGGTATACAAATTAGAAATAAGATCACTGTCTTGACTAATTTTCTAGTCCGTTTTAATTTCATTTCACATACGTTTTGCTGAACTACTTTTCGTCGTCCAGAGTATGGACCTCTGGGCCACAGACCAGTGTCCTGCAAGTGACTTATTACTGAATTTCATTTCTGACCTTGTAGTTGTTAAGATGTTGTCATCAGGCGATTTTTGTTTAATGCGAATTCATCCCATAACTCCAACATACTGCGAATTTAACCATCTGCGAGGTCATTTCAATAATTACGTGACTTTTCGAGTAAAACATATTTTTGTAAACAAAAATTCGATGGGGTGGCCAATTCTTGGTTCATCAATTAAAGCCCTCGCATGTTTGTGGGCTTTAATTGTTTTATGTGTCAAATCGTAAGTTTTAAAGGTATGACGGTCTTCACTTCCATGGGTGAACTGACCTGTTGATGTTTAGCATAAAAACAAATTGTGGAATTTTTTTTTTTTTTTTTTTTTTTTTATTAATTACAATACAAAGTAAATTTATATTATAATTTTGGGTCCAAGGGTAAACCGGGTGACAAAGACCATTTGGCTTGATTTTTGCAGCGACAGACCAAAGCCTCTGGTGGGAATCGAACCCTCAACCCCCACGCTGATAGGCAAGCACGCTACCAACTCGCCTACAGGGGCGCTTTGTGGAATTTTAGATTTTACACAAATACTGAGAAAAACTCAAAACTTGCACCAACTAAATATGAAGTACGTTTAATCTGCCACTACTGACTGATTGAATAGGGGATTTCTGAATGTATTAAGCGAGAATGTATTTTTTACTCCTTTAGATTTATGAACACAAATAATTTAAAATTAATTCACTTTTATTCATTATGTTTTTTTTTTTTATAATTGTCTCTCTATTTCTTCTACGTCATCTGAACAAATCTGTCGCTTGCTAATAAACCCGGCATCCTCGTCCTGGTATTTATGGTATTCCGTGGGAGCAGCACGATGTTCCACATGGCAAGCATGCGTTAATTTTAGTTAAACAACCAAAGGGTAATCTGGTGTGGATATCCACACAGGACACCAGCAGTACAACGAAAATTGCACCCAATACAAATGAGAAGGATAAGAAATTTGAGCCGAGATTAAAAACATGGACGGATTGTGACAACATACAGGTAATTACATAAGCATCAGTAGCAAATATACATTATGTACAACGATATATATGTATGTAGTGTAGGGCGATAACAAAAAAAAATACACAGTGAAACATCGTGATATACTTTATCCATTACATATGCAAGTATCTATGTGTGTGTCTGCGTTTTTTTCTTTTTCATAGCTGCTGATCCTTTTAAATATTCCAACGACAGTATAAAGCGAACCGAGGACTCTGTGTCACAATTAATTCTGGCATTATCATACCTTTGTAATTAATCTCAACGGTGGCTGCCCTTCTTTAAGCTGATTGCCGGCACCACAAATCCGCTTATGTTTAAGGTTAAAAAAAAACCGAAGAAAATGAATGAAAAAGAATAATAATTTGAGAAAATATTTATTTATCAGCTCAAGTAAAGTGTTTTCAAAGAATTGCTGATCTTTGGAAAGTTAAACAGGTCATAGGCTATTATTAAACAGTAGACAATAGTTGGGACTTGTTTCTGGACATGAGGAAAAAAACGTTGTCAAGAAATAGAAATAAAAAAAAAAAAAAAAATCAGTTGAAATGGAAAAATAATTCAATAGAAATTTTATTTGAAATCAAGTAAGAAAATAATTTGTATTCATTTTTAGCGGACACTTCACCAAAGGGAAATTAAAAACTGATTAACTATTTGTTCAGCTACCAAATGTATTCATAACACAAATGAAAAAGTTCATAAGATATATGAAACAAATATTATATCGATGGCTTAGTTTAGAAAGGGCATAACTCGCATGTTCGTTACTTTAGAGGAGAAGGTAAGAACTTTATAAAATTATTTAAAGGTAATTTTAAATAAAAATGCGTCACAAACTTATTTGTGAAACTATTTTTTTTTGTTTTTTTTGGATTTTGGTTACGCCCTTTTGCAAAAGGGCAATAAATCCGGTGTTTTCGATCAAAAAGCCCTGAAATGTGTGGGATGTGTATTTGACAATGGTCTACCAAAATATGTAAAAAAAACTCGATTTTGAAAAAAATCGAGTTACGCCCTTTCTAAGTTAAGCCATCGATATATAAAAGATGGTCCAAAAAAAGTTTTTATTTTCAAAAATTCAAATGTTAAAAAAAATTCAAATATTATTCGTTTACACGAAAGACCAAACATTTCCATTATTTCCATGATTCCAAGACCTTTGCCACGGTTCGATATTCGGCCTAACCCTTTGAGGACCACAGGCAAATCAGCTTGCTAACAGTTTTTATCAGTTGTAATAGAATTACAGTCAACTCGATGAAACGTGAACTTTTTAAAACATGAACGACACCATATTGTCTAGACACAGGTCTCCAATAAACGATAACTGACCTTTTTTTTTAATTATACTCGTATATATTTGCAACATTTTCGTTAGTAAACAACGAATTTCAGTTATTCTTTAGACAAAATAAATTGGTTTTTTATTAATAAAACATTTTCTTGTTTTTATATACTGGGCATTGAATTTATAAATAGAAGTTCCTTTCCATTATTCAAAATGTAAGGATTCGAAAACGTGAAGGAAATCGTAAACGTTAATTAGTTCACGTTTCCGCGAGTTGACTGTACTTATAAAAAAAAAAGTATATTTAATCAAAGCGCATGGATACCAATTGTGTGGTCCTCACAAGGTTAAGGGCCATTAGTGGATTGTTCGCAAAATATCGGATAATCGCAGTTTCGCCAACTCGACTTATACTACGATAACGCGAACACAGAAAATATATTGTGACATTGGCTGTGTGGGGCATAGCGAGCCATCTAGCTGAAACCAAAAATCGTCCAAGTTCCTATCTTCAATTTCAGGTTTTCTAAAGGGTTTATTATTCGACTGTGGAATATTTTAAAAAAAAAAGGGGCCAACGCTCCAAAATCTACAACAAAATGTTACTCCCTGAGCTGTCGTTGTCAAAGTACAATATGGATCAAAAAGAACCAACTAGATGGACCACCCGGTAGAATATGAGTTTTTTTTTGCTGAAATTTTCCTATTTTTAAGAAGCGTGATTATTAGAGAAATTTAAGAAAAATCTCAGAAATAAAGGGTGTATTTTAAACATGATAGAAATTACAGTTGTAAAGAATAACATTTGGAAAAAAATTCGGACTGATGTTTATATAGAAGATTATTCTGAACGTCCAGTTTTAAAAAAATAGGATACGATGCTGCCACCACATGTCTTAACCGCACAAAACGATGCATTTTCTGGTTGAAATGGAGTCATGGGGTCTGCTGTCACTCCATGTGCGGCAATTTTGTTTACTAACAATGATTACACCGTGTTACAAAAAATTGATTTTTTTTTCTGTCCTATGAACCAAATGCACATATTCGGAAAGGGGATAAAAAATAAAAATACACGTGTATCGGCGATTTTCATGTACACGTCAGAATTTTTTTTTTTTAAGTTTGAAGTATGAAGCTCGTAGTGGCCTGTGTGAAAGCCTTTCGACCGATTTTTAACCCTTTTTCAGTCATCCAGTCGAGCTGATTTTTGGCCGGCAGACTCGTGGAAATGTCTGTATCACGTCAAATTTTTTAAAAAATAGATTTTTATCAATTCTCAATGGTAATCATTTTTTTTTAAATGGTTTCAGTTCATAAAACATTTTTTTTCGTAACACTTAAGTAGTTTAAAAATTTGGAGTCTCTTCAAGTTATGCTAAGAAAAGTGAAAAAAATATTTTTTTTTCAAAAATAATAAAAATTGGGGAAAATCTGAGAATTGATAAAAATTGTTTTTAAAAAATTTGACGTGATACAGACATGAAAATCCATAATTCCCGAAGTCTCCAACTCCTTTCAAATGTTCATGTTGACAGTGGATTGTGACCAGGGAGCCTCTAAATTTTACGATTTTTTTTCAAATTATGTACAGCCAGAATGATAAATTGTCTTTAAATTTGTTTTTTATTTTAAACATTAAGATATTTCAAATGCTTTAAAAGTTCTACATTACTTTCTTACTGTCTGTATAAAGTACTGCGACAGCCGGAGGTTATCTCACCTCCTTAAATATGCAATCATCAATTACATTATCGACATTAGATTAGTAATACGTCTAACCTCAACTGAACTGGCAATTACCTAGCAAATGTAGCGGTTGAGTAAATTATGCATTGACAATCAACCTGATAGTCCTGATTAAATAGTATTCCGAATGAACCAATAACATTCAATTATCGGCTTAGCGATACGTATGAGTGGTGTTTCAATTATAATTAAGTATACGTTTATAATAAATATTAAGCAGACGCAGTGAGGTTTATCAGTGATTACTCAGTTGTGAAACAATATTAATTAAGTAGATATGTAGTAATCGTGGTCTATCAAATATCATAGGATTTGTGGGATCTTTGCCTCACCTATGTCCAGACACCACAGGACACAAACAAAACCAACCGCATAACTTGAGCTGTGCCACACTCTTGCCCAGCCTGTTGGCTGGCCAAATCCTAACCACTTGAAGCAATCCGTATAAATTAAATATTTTATATCTCTTAGCCACAGATTTTTAATTAACCACTTGTTTATCGTTGGTCTGTTAAGTTTGTTGGTTTATTTATTTGTGTTCTTCTTTTATGAAGTTGTTAGTCTTGGTTTTGTTTTTAAAGGGAAAATACTTTTTTTTTTTTTTTGGTACATTCCTTCCACACACAAATTAAGTGTGGTGGCCATTATTTCTGTTGAATGTTGACCTAGACAAGTGGGCAAACGGAGAGTGCCTGTAGCACAACATTCAGCTATTTGTCTATAGCAACTGATAAACAAAATATGAAATAGAATTCATTTCCAGATTATGAAGTCTTCAAACAACGTTTGTGGTAGCCAAATGAAACATATACTTGAAGTAGATGAAGATATTCTGTGATTCTATCAAATGAGTGAGTATGACTGAGAGGAAGAGAACAAGAGAGAGTTAAAAAAAGTATAAATAATAGAGAGGATCTGAAAAATAAGGAAATTAAACACCCACACGATACTAATTAGAGCAGATTAAAGTTACTGAGCACTAGTCATTCCAAAGGGTGTTTTTTAAGCGCTATATGAGAGCTGTCGATATCAATATTTATGATTTGACAGCAGATAATGTCAAACTGTGTTGACATTTCTGTTCAGTACGGTTTGGTTTGGCAAGTCATTATGAACAATGCATGCAAATTGTGAAAATTTATTCGCATCTGTTCGTAAAGTCGTCCATTTTACGGTCAACATAATCGGCCTGGTAAGTAAGGCCGTTTATCGCTTGATTACGTTGATAAGCAAAATTGCCGTATTTGGAGCGAATGCAAACCTCAAGTCGTTAACGAATCATACATGTCTATTAATATTGACTTTTTGGTGCTGTTTACACGCTGGTAGCATCGGCTCTATGAGAAATACCCCAGATGCAATTTCATGATTTTTCACATTTGAAAATATCCCCAAAAAAAACGAAAAATTCCCCAAAATTAACAAATCGGGGAATATTTCGTTGTTCATGTCTTTTATATGAAAAATGAAATATTAACTTAAAATTATGAAAAAAAGCTTACCAATTTTTTGGAAAAAATTTTCATATCGAAAAATTCGTAATTTTTTTAGGAATTCATAAATTTTGTTTTTTAGACATTTTGCATTTGGGTAATTTTTCATAGATCGGTCCTTATTTCTTTCAAGACATCATCGGTCCTTATTTCTTGCGATATGGGGAAGCAGCTGCCGGTAAGTCGATTGGCGAGCGTTATCGAGCCATGCTTATGGAGTTTTTGTTTCCAAACATTAATCAGCTGGACCATCAGTTTGGTGAAAATGTTTTTTTCCAGCAGTGGTCCTGTTCAGTTTTTATGGGGCTATGTTAAGTCATTGGTGTATGCCCACAAACCAGCTACTCTGAAGCTTTGGAGGCCAATATTAAAGCCATCATTAACACCTGGCGTTCAGATGTATTTGGAACAATTAGTTAAAAGTTGGACAAAAACCAAATGCCATGAAATTATCTAACAGATTGTAGTAAAAAAAATGTCATACCAACAATATTTCTGTCTGGTATTATCATTTTATCAAGCTCTTAAAAAAATATTCCTTATTACACTTGCAAAGCGCCAACAAATACACTAGGCAACAAAAAAAAATGTTTGCAATGAATAATCACTTGAAAATTTATGTTACCTAGTAAAGGATGTTTTTTATTGGGGTATAGAACTTTAAGTTGCCATCACTTTTTTAACTGGCGGCCATTTTGTCAGCTGTCAAGTGATTAATATTTAGTTTGGTTTGCCATTTCATCATGAACAGGTTGACAAAATAACAACGCTTGCAAATCGTGCAAATTTATTTCGAAAGTAATGGTTCAGTTCGCGAAGTTCACCGCAAGCTCCGTCCATTTTATGCCATTACATCCACAAAAACTGACTGTTTGGTGTGCTCTATGGGCTGGTGGAGTCATTGGGCCATACTTCTTCTGAAATAATGCTGGAGAGTCAGTTACCGTTAATGGAGACCGGTATAGAGCCATGATAACCGACTATTTTGTTCCCGAATTGGATGGCATGAATGTGGATGAGTTGTGGTTCCAACAAGTGGTTGAAAATTGGACCTGTAGAATTGGCTTTATTCGAGCCAGCCGCGGCGGCCACATGCCCGAAATCATATTTAAACATTAATGGCATAAAATTATCCTTCCAATAAAGCCAAATTGATGGACATTAAAACGACTTTCTTGTGTTTTATTTCAATTCGAAGTTCTATACCTCAATAAAAAACATCCTTTACAAGCATTTTTTTCGGTTGGAAAGTTCGGTTTGAATTTGTTTATAATTCTGAAACTGTCACTCAGATTTATAATTTATATCAACTAAATCGGACAAGTAGTTTAACGACTAATGACAATAAAAGTTCAAAAAAAGTAAGTTATTAAAAAAAAAGATATTTAAAAAAAAGGAAATTTTTCAAAAAACAAAATAGTTTAAAAAAAAAAAATATTTTTAAAAACAAATAATTTCTTGGGCACGTGAATTGTTAAAAAAAAAAAAATAATTTAAAAAAAAGTGAAAAAAGTTGGCCATTTTTGAATAGAATAGAATAGTTTGTTGCATAGCGTTATTCATATTAATTAGTGCAAGTGATAACTTGATGTCTTATGGAGTTTTTTCTCCTTTGGATCAATGAAACACCACTCAAAAAAACCAGTGCTGCCTTTGAGGAAGGGGTATCGGTAAAGAAGATCTTCCGAAAAACTGACTAGTGTCCACCTTCTATTCCAACAGGGCGAGAGCAGGCCAACGAAGTGTATTATCTCGTTCAATACAATTATTTCTGTGATGCTACTTATTTCCATTGGGAAAACATTTCCCAATAAATTATTCAAATATGTAATGTACGATTTCAGTGATAAATTACACTGCAAAACAATTTAAGACGTTTTCCAAAATTACGAGCATCTGACGAAGGATTCTGGTAGAGTAAACAAAGGAAAATGTGGGTGAGTCGGTTTTTTCAAAGATCACCATCTAAAACGTTTTCCAAAATTACGAGCATCTGACGAAGGATTCTGGTAGAGTAAACAAAGGAAAATGTAGGTGAGTCGGTTTTTTCAAAGATCACCATCTAGGACGTTTTCCAAAATTACGAGCATCTGACGAAGGATTCTGGTAGAGTAAACTAAGGAAAATGTAGGTGAGTCGGTTTTTTCAAAGATCACCATCTAGGACGTTTTCCAAAATTACGAGCATCTGACGAAGGATTCTGGTAGAGTAAACTAAGGAAAACGTAGGTGAGTCGGTGTTTTCAAAGATCACCATCTAGGACGTTTTCCAAAATTACGAGCATCTGACGAAGGATTTTGGTAGAGTAGACAAAGGAAAATGTGGGTGAGTCGGTTTTTTCAAAGATCACCATCTAAAACGTTTTCCAAAATTACGAGCATCTGACGAAGGATTCTGGTAGAGTAAACAAAGGAAAACGTAGGTGAGTCGGTTGTTTCAAAGATCACCATCTAAGACGTTTTCCAAAATTACGAACATCTGACGAAGGATTCTGGTAGAGTAAACAAAGGAAAATGTAGGTGAGTCGGTTTTTTCAAAGATCACCATCTAGGACGTTTTCCAAAATTACGAGCATCTGACGAAGGATTTTGGTAGAGTAGACAAAGGAAAATGTAGGTGAGTCGGTGTTTTCAAAGATCACCATCCAAGAAATGGCCCAATTTTTGAGTGGGAAATGGGGTGAAGACTCCGTTGCACAGTGGTCCAATTTCATCAGCCAAAAGTCAGAACTGTACAGAACTCAAAAATGTTTACTAGGTCAAACGGTACAGACCTAGTAAACATTTTTGAGTTCTGTACAAAATTTGTTTTAGGCCAGGAGATTAGGGATTATTTCAAGGTATTTACATTAATAATCAGACAATCGGATATATTATAGAAATATTTTTTTGGTATTTTTCGATTTTGTGATCGATTTTTTTTTGGTATTTCTGTTGTTATGTGTTTTTACACAAAATGTAGAAATTTGTTGCTATGACATTTTAAAAAATTAACTTTTTTTCATATTACAAATGTTCAACATTTTCAGAATCAGAACATCAGAAAAAAATTTATTTAAATTCGATTTGTCTAACTGTTTTTCACATATTTATTTTTAGAGATATTGGGCATGTTTTCGATACAATCTAGCTATTATCCCCTGCTTAATTGTAAAGAAAACATTAAACTAGCGATATTGTCATTTGACAGAAACTAGACAGCATTTTGAGAACGACCAGACCGAACTTTATTTCATATATTTGTACTGGAATAGTGTCTGCTTATTGACTTAGAAATGAAATGCAATTGAAACGTGTTTGGCTGACTTTTTAATATATTGTGCAATGAAACAGTTCTCTAGAAGTCGCTAAACTTTAATTAATTGAATACATTATGTAAATATGATATTTCTAATTATTAATTTCATTTATTTTCTCAATACTTCTTATGTGATAATATGCCTGTGTATAAACATGTGCGTATATCTGTGTGTTATATATGATTTCCTCAGGAATCATCGTATTATAAAGGGAAATCGACGGTAATTATTAATTGAGCTAATGAAATTACCCATTACACACACACATAAACACGGATAAATTAAGCACTTACCTATATGTAATAGATTTTATTCATAAGTTTGTAGTATTACATACGTTCAGTCGTATGTTTGTAAGCTGTTTAAGACTCTTTTTATATGAATGATGATGATTAGTTTTATTTAAAAAAAAAAAAAAATTTTATTATTATATTATAAATTTCCATTTAACTTTTCAATTTTCTATAAAATCTACATGATATTCTTTTTAATAAGTCCATTACACTTGCAAGTAATTGTTTTAAGTCATAATCATTAACCATAGAACACTTGTGAAAAAATGTGTACACTCTACTAGTGACTGACAATTATCGACAGCCTTCTGCATAGTTATCACGATGTTGTACACATGCCCTCCACATTCATCAGAGCTTGTTGTACTTGGTCTTTGTCATCTCCTTTTGCTTCGAACTCTATTCTCATAGCTGGAACTAATTCCATTAATACCGATTTATCACATTAAAGTCTTTCAGGTAGACTCATATAAAAACGAATAATTGATATTAACCCAACTATTCGATTACCCATAAAACCCGCAGGCAGCTCGCAATATCGGCAAATCCATCTTAAGCCACCCTCACACCAATACGATTTATTGTTGTGTCACAAATTCTTATGCAACTTCTTAAGTGGTCATATCCGACGATATGTTTCTCGTAGTGGCAGTGAAATTCCATTGGTGTGTGGGCTGCTTAGGTCGTAGGTTTTTGTAAATGCTTTATTTGTGTTCGGAGTGGATCTCAACCCCAACTACGATTTGCCAACATTAAACACAATCTCACCCAAATTCTATACTTTGTAAATTGGATAAGGTTTCCAAAAAAAAAAAAAAATATATGAATTTTAAAATAAAAAAACTCCGAAACCGTCATACAGTGTAAAAAGTACTTTAGGTAAAGATCAAAAGAAATTTTGTGAATTTTCAAAATTTATTTAGGTAGACCTCAACCCCAACTACGAGGGCAGATTTGTCAACATTAAACACAATGTCAACCAAAGTACTGTATTTGGTAAAACTTTAACGGGATAACGTTTTCGAGAAAAAAAATTACATTTTATAATTTTTAAAAAAATATATAACTCCGAAACAGATGGAAGACACTTTAGGTAAAGTTTAAAGAAAATATTGTGAGTTTTCAAAATTTATTTTAAACAAATCCGTAATAAAATTATGTCTCACATGGCAAATTATGTCATATTCAGGGGACCATGTCAGAATTGTAAAGTTGTTATGCATTACAAAAAAATGTTTTCCCATGTAATTGCTGCCTCAGCAAGTCCAGGACGAATGTTATATAATTTCTTCGACCTCTTGTACAGATTGTAATGAGTAATTCTTTATATTTATTTTGTATAAATAGTCCACAGCAATGCCATTTAAAGTTAGTAATCCAATTGTGCCGTTCGACACACAGCTTCTAACCAGCTCACTGATATGAGTGAATTACCCAGCCTTTTCCCTTATGGAATGTTGAGGGAAATATGTAAAACTAAAAACAAATTTTCTGTGTTTACTTATTGCTGAAATTGGGTTAAAGAAATAACACTCAAAATATGTGAAATATTTATAGTTGTCTGTAAGGAACATTGTCCTCTATACGGAATAAGTAAATATTTTTAGATTATTTAATTTTTTCGTTTGGGGTTATTTCATTTGGGAGTTGTTTCGCATTAAAATTGTATTTATGTTAAATTTTATAAAAATGCTTCGGCTTTTTCGTTTTCTATTTCTCGACTAACTATCCGCATTATCTAAAGAGACAGTTCACCCGCAATTTGCACATATACAAAAAAAACTGTTTTTTTTTAATGGATGCCACTGTCATTAAAGCATCGGTCTAAACAGTTTTTGGTGATTATTTCACATCATCATCGCCCACCACCACCTCTACCATTACTACCTTGTATCCGTCCGTCGTAGAGAAAAACCATGGCATTAAATCACTTCATTTTTTTTTTCAAGCAACATTAGCAAATTCTCGGCTGAGCCACATTACCATTCATCATCGTGTTGTGAATTAAGATTTGGAGCTTTACCATCGTCCTGTTTTTGCCGCCATTTCTTTTCTGCATTCATGTGATTTTTCTCGCATAATTCAGAAAAAAGATTTAGGTTTATTCACGTAAATCCCGTTTTTTTTTTTTTCTTTCACTTTTCACTCACCCAGAGATGTTTCCCTGCATTTACACATTAAATATTCTAGATGTTTGTTTGTTGCCAACCTACGAGTACTCCATACTGTGGCGCAGGACATTATGATTTAGTGCAAATGATTGTAACAAAAGTAGAATAATGTCGGAATAGGGTACAGCACAGCGGAGGCCGGTAAACTATTGTCCAAGTGAAAGTCTTCAACTGTTTATTATTTACCTGTAGCGCTCACCGTTAATCGAAATGCCGTTTCCAGCAGTATTTTCTCTCTCTCACGTGCTAGTTTTACCACACCCACATGCGACAGTTTAGCTTATTAGCATAACTGCCAAGATGTATATTCGCTTCGTCAGTAAATATGATTTTTTCGAGCAAAATCCTTGTCCATTTTTCTGCCGAACTGTTCGAATACTCCTGCCAGCAAATGTCGTTCATGTCAGCTGTGACAAGGCCAACGTCAACAAATACTACTTCCTTTTTCCTCTCCCCAATACCCTGATTTTCTAGCGCTAACACCGTGCATTGCATTCTTAGGGGACATGCCCTGAATCTTATACAAAAAATAAAATACAAATAGTTTTTGTTAGAGATTTTGTTGGATTTAGTCACTGGTGGGGATCATAATACAAATACATACTCATCCTTATTACCCTAAGTCATCGAAAGATATGGTCGGTCAATCATATCACCATGAATAAGGCAATGATGTCAAAGGCAGAGTATGGGAAGCACACAGCTAACCCACATTCGAATCCTGGTAAGAACATCAGAACATTTTCAGCGACATTTTTCACCTCGTAAAGGCCAAGGACTGTATTATTAAGAGAGAGAGTAAATATTCTCTAGAAAAGATTTAAGCTGTTCGGAGCTGGCTTTATATAGACTGTCCCGGTACAGTTTCTTCCGGTTTTCAACCACTTTAAAACTACAGTAGTACGAAATTACATTACAATGATTTTTTTCATACGGTCGGCTGTATGGCCCTACAAAACATTTGCAATGTAACGTGTCACCCAGTCTGTCTCTGTAGGCCATGGAATTTACTTGATTTTTCAACGGATTTAAACACAAATTAGTGGTCTTGTGTTACTTTAAACAATTGCTGACATTCAACAATGAATCCCAGACTAGGCGGGACCTTTTGCGATTACAGGAAAGCAAAGTAGAGGAAAAAAATGGTAACGCTTGCTTTGGAGAAAAATCCTTGTCTGGAAAGGCTAAAACTAGATGGCTCCACAACGTTATTATGGAACACTGGGGAGACATTGAAAATACATTCTTTATGTTTTATAAATTGTAGATCCTCTACTAAAAAAATTAATAAACAGATGATAGATTTTCATTCAAAATGTGTATGTTTTGCATTTAAAAAAAAACAAAGTCGAAGTTGACCCTGTGCCACAAATCTATCAGAATGGTATTTTTTATTAAGTGACGATTAGGATGTCCAAAAAACAATATTTTTTTTGGCTCAACCTTTTGAGAGCTGATGGTTTAAAGTATTTTTGAGAATTTTTGCAGGTTTTTTAAACGGTTTAGAGGTGCCACAAACCGGTTTTTTTTTGGCATAAAGTCGGGTTTTATGACGGACACCTAATAACTTTGAAACGCAAAAAGTAAAATTAACATTTTTTTTTTCAATTACTTGAAATTTTACCATTATTAGGGTTTTACACATTCATGAAATTTTTAAAACTTGTGAAATGCAATAACTGTAACCGTAACTTTGAAACGCCAAAAACCAATTTTTTTTTAATTTACTTAGAATTTTTGCTGGTTTTAAAACTGCCTCAATAGTTTTGTACACTTTCATGAAATTTTGAAAAGTTATGTAACGTTTCTTTTTTTAATTTTATGTAAAATTTCTCAAAAAAAATTGAATAAAGCCCCAAAAGCCAAAGTCATGAAATGATGAAACATATCCTAACTTCTTATCAGAAATTAGATACTGTGTTGATAAACGGACCGAAAGAAATATTGTCATATTACATATATTCAAATTCAATGGCATAACATTAATTCAACATCCACCCCCACCACCCCCCCCCCCCATAAAACTAACTGCCACAAATCACACTTTAAGAGACGTCTGTCGTCTGCTGACCTCAACGCCAGTTACAAATTGACATCACTTGCATAAATCAATAAATGCAAAATGTGAATGATGGACAGAAGGTCATTAACGTACAAGACAAAAGGAGCAGGACCATTGTGTCTGTCTTGTGAAACACCTCAGGACACATATCGTTTGATAAATAATCTTTGTATTTCACTGTTTGTCTTCTACCATTTAGATATGATGTCGATGATAAGCCAGACGGAAATGCCAGCCCACAGAGTTTAAAGAGATGTAGATTATGGTTGACCTTGTCACAGGTTTTGCTAAAATCTCTGTGTATGACGTCGGGAAATGTAGAAAAATACGTGAATTCTAAAAAAAAAAACACCAAGTGGAACTCAAAAAAATTTAACCATATATGGACATCACTAATTGATAAAAGACCAAGACCAAAATTCCGTGTCTCGCAGTCATACTCTTTTTTATGGGCACCCCAAGATTTGGGGCCTCGGTGACAATTTTGTAAAAAAGTGATTATTTCCTCAGGCTCATAACTTGCGAAACGTCGCTGCCAAATGACCAGCATTAGACAATTGTTTGAGCGTTATTATAATTGACCACCTGTATGTATGAGTTCAGCGCTTTTAAGTTAATATTAATCATACGCATAAATTGGCTAACGCAAATGTGAAATGTGAACTTCCTAGGAAGTTCGTATGATCTAAAAAGTGGTTTATTAAGATTCTAGGTACGTTTTTGTAGTTTAGCGTTTCCTTTAATTTACTACCTAGGACGTCAATAGGAGAAAAAGGAAAAAAACGATTTTTTAAAAGATTCTTGCGATTTTGACCTTGAATTCAATTAGTTAATTGACCACCTGTACGTATGAGTGTTAGTCTTAGTCAAATTAATATTACTTATACGCTCCAAAAATTGGCTAAGGCTTTCCTAGCAACAAATGTGTAAATATCATCTCTAGGAAGTACATATCGCTCATTTACTTGAATAGTGGCATAACTCAAAATAGGATTTTTTCCGGAGAGCCGTTTAAAATAGTCAATTTCGTCGTACTTTCCAAATATAGAAAAAGAACTGCAGGCTATTTCAATAATATGGAGACCTGTCATATGAATCCATAATACTCAGTAGAACAAAAGCCAATTTAAATTAGAGATTTACAGCTTTTCCAAGACCAAAAATATATAAAGTGAATTTTGAATTATGCCACTATTCAAGTAAATGAGCGATATGTTCTAAAAAGTTGTTTATTGTGATCTTAAGTACATTTTTGTAGTTGATTGTATCCTTGAATTTTTAACGGTTAATGGGAAAAAGGTTAAAAAAGAGGATATATGTTAAAAAAAAGGTTTAAAAAAGTTAAAGTTTCTTGCGATTTTGACCTTGAAGATGAAGTTTTTTGATTTAAATGTTCGCAATTCTGGTTCTTTGTGACAACAACTTTGGCTCAGTAATTACCAAAACGGTTTTTTTTTTTTTTTTTTTTTGAAGGCCAACACTCAGGGGATGCCCCCTATAAATGCAATGCATTGTGTTAGCGGAAGGAAATTGTTTGTTTAGGCTTTTTTGGAAGCGGTACAAGAAATACTTCACCTACATCTGGCCTAAAATGGAATATAACTCCCCTATATGGGCCGGAGCTTCATAGACACATTTCAGCTCCGGGACCGGAGCAGAGCATGGGTAATGGTAGGTCATAGTAGGCTATCCAACTCTATTGTTCTTCGTCATCATCGCCGAAATGTAGATTGCATATCGCCTTTCTCTAGACATTTTAATAGTGCTCTTCGGATACCCGGATCTTACGGAAGAGTTTGTCGTAAGATCCGCACTTTAACCAGTGGACATGCAATGAGTTGCTGACACGATTCTTAATTAATTAAGGATGTATTCATGACTATCACTTCCATATACATCTATGCATTGTCATGCCACAGTACTTACTTGATTTTGGTCTGATGGGGCTTTCGTAATACCAAAAAGATTTATGTCTTCTTCAACTTGTCTTAGGTTTGTTTTAGTTCGTCTAGAGTGGATTCTGTTCTTGAATTGTTTACTCTGCCCAAAGTGACCAGGATGATCCATAGCTTTATTTCGATGGTGACATCATACCATTACTGATTGTTCCAATACCTTGTCCTCTTTCGGCCATCGACCATTCGGCCAAATTGGCTGACTTCTTCTCGTTTCTTGAAAAAGGAGCAGTTGCATCTCGCCCTGAGGTAAGGCAAATACCCCTTGTTGCATTATCCAAGCATATTCTCTCCTTTGCCATTGTTTTCGATTCCCTGTTTACTGGTGAAAGTTAAAGTTAAAGTCTATCCTTAATAAAGAATCCTCTTCCGAATAGAGCACACCTCATAAAGTTCCAACACCAACAAAAAATCCTTTCAGATTTATTTGCAAAAATAAAATTTGCTTACAATCGCCTTTCACGCAACACCAACAGCGAGCCACATAAAACCGGACACACAAAATAAACGCATTTCATTTTTGGAAAAAAAAAACCATAAACTAGGAACAGTTTACCGCCATCAGCATAATGTGTTAGAGAGGATAGGGTGAGGTGGGTGTGGATGTCCAAGCAATTCGTTATCTAGGATTTTTCCGGTGAACATTTCATTCAACCATTTATTTAATCGTTTGCCTTGTTACACCATTAGTGGATATACCAAAAAATTCATGGAGCAGGACCGTCATTTGTGACAACAACAAAAAGACACTGGCTAAAAAGGACAACATAAAAGGGCTGCTGGCTTGGGAAAGCTTTTGCAAAATTGTAACACACTGCTGAAATTGCTTATTCAACTGTGAAGGGGAAAAATATCCCCTTGAAATGCTTGCAAATGCATCAAATCGTTTCCATACTCTTTCTCTCGCTCCGACATCATTAACGCACACCACAGTAGTTCTAGACCGGGCCAACAGCTTCAAAGGAATTGAGACACTCAGACACATTCATTTGCGGCACATTCGTTTTCTCTTGCAACAGCAACAACAGCAAAACACAGCGAGAGCAAACGGAAGTGTGAGAAGAAGTGATTGAGTACAAGGATGTGTCTGGGACATGTGTTGGCTAGTGGCTCTATGAATATGCCGTAGATAACGGATAGTGTTTGCCAATATTCTCCTCGTTTTTCTATCGGTTGCACGTGCGAATAATCGCACTTGGAAACACTTTAGTCTGCTCAGCAGTAAAATTCAGTCTAATTCATAAGACATGAGAGGACAACGTATTTGCGAATGCCCCTCTCTGTATCTGTGTGTGTGGCTGTTGAAGTTCCTGGAGTGGTCGATGCAAATGTAGCCGCTAGTCGCGCTGGTAGCCCAGAACGCCGAGTATACGAAAAGCAGGAGTACCTGCTTCGGACACCACTGGTATTAGCTTTGCTCTACTCAGATTTCCGTACACAAATAACAAGTGTTTTTTTTTCGGAAATATGAATTTAAAAGAAGATTTTTAGAATTTGACACGGAAACGTTTATTTAGTGAACACTTTATGCAAATATTGAGGGAAGTAATTTAATTGAAAAGCCAATGTATATATTGGTCCTTTTGGAAATTACGGTATTTGTATTCACCTTGAAATTATTTAGATAATGAGAATTAAATCTTCAATTATGATACAGTGCAAAGTGGCTACCAAAGAGGCACATAGTGAAACCAATGGTCGGCTATTAACCAACCGACAGACCATTAACAAGAGAGCGGAAACACGCTACTCAAAAGGAGTCCCTAATTATTGTCATTCGGGTGATCCTTCATAAATAAGTTCCACATAACATCTCAGTAAAAAGTAACATTCGGCTGAACCTTGGCGTAGAACCTTGGCGTGTTTTAAGAAATATATACTCTTAAATATAAAATGCTTCCATTGAGGAATCTGACGTCAACACTTTTCCCCCTGTTGGATGTTGACTGCAATTCTGACATCCAAAAATTTCAAATTTATATTCCCACAGGCATGGTTGTGTTGCTTTGTGAAATCTCTTTAAATGGTAATCCTTAATATCGCCTTCATTCAACATACAATGTCACTTGGGGGCTCGTATAACAATATGACTTATTACTCTTATGTACATTCACACATACAACACATGTATTGCATACACACGCACACAGACACTAAGTCACATTAACATTTTGACTGATTGTTGGCAATATCCTTACATACATACATATGCATGCATGCATACATTTTTCCGATCCTCTTCGTCTACTTTGGTCTACTATAAATTTCCATTAGCATTTTCCTTAAGAAACTATGACACTATGACATTAATCATTATTTTAGCAGGATTAAGGAGGGGTTAAATCCCACAAACTGATTAATTTATTGCTTAAATTCACACTCCCACACATACACATGCATGTGTGTGGGCATACATTCAGATATTTCTGAACTGTTCCGGCAGCACAACTGTGTGCTGTTGTTTGCGGCACAAAGGATACAAGAAAACTGTATTTGAATTGGAAAATTAATACAGATTTCAATATAATCGATTAATATTCTAATGGAGCGTGGCTGTATGAAAAATACCCCCATCAAAAAAAATAAAAAATGCTACAAATGAAGAAATTCGAAAAATAAATGAAGAATTCCCCAAAATAAACTGAAAATCCCCCCAAAAGCACAATATGAAATTTTCTCCAAAAATTCTTGAAAAATGTCTGAACATTTTATGAAAAATTTCCAAATGCAAAACCCCCCAAATATTATGAAAAATACCCCCAAAAAAAACAACAGTAGATTTTCATAATTTGGAAAACAAAATATTAATTTTACATTTATACATTAATAGTAATTGTAGTAATTTGCTTTCACACATAAAGTGTCAAAATATCTTTGATGTGAACATATCATTTTATCGATATTAACTGTGGCAATACAAAATGGTGTTATTGCAAAAAAAATTTTCATCATGCAATGTCACCAAAAACGCATTTCTCGCGCGAGACCTCGCTCGATTTTTTTTATAATGGTTTGGAGTTACGACCCGTCTCTATAAAAAATAAACCAAATGAAAAATGCCCCACAAAAAAAAATGATGAAACCCCCAAAATAAATGAAAAATCCTCCCAAAAGCCCAATAGGAAAATGTTCCAAAAAATTCTTGAAAAACGTCTGAACATTTTCTGAAAAATTTCTAAATGCAAAATCCCCCCAAATATTATGGAAAATAACCCAAAAAAAAACAACAATAGATTTTCGTAATTGGAAAAAAGTTAATTTATAAACAACAAAAAATTAAAAGTATGAAGAATCGCCCCACCAAATTTGGGGTGATATTTTATTGCGCAATATCACTCCAAAGTAAAATGTGAAAAAAAAACCCAAATAAAAAATTCTGAAAAATATGAAAAAGACTGAAAACGAAAATCTCCCAAATATTTTGAAAAATACCCCAAAAAAAAACAATAGATTTAATGGGGAAAAGTCTATTTATTAACAACAAAAAAAATCAAAAGTATAAAGAATCGCCCAAATTTGGGGTGATTTTTCATTACGCCTATTGCGTATATTAATCCAACGCAAAATGTGACAAAGAAAACCCAAATAAAAATGAAAAACAAACAAAGTGAGAAATTCGAATTCAAAATGGCCCGAGCACAATTTGAAAAACTCACTGCAAATTTACGTTTTCTTGTGGTCGCGACCGCGCGCCATCTATGATTTTCCCACATTAGTTTTGAAAATATCCCCAGGCAAAAAACCAAAAATTCCCCAAAATTAAAAAAATTGGAAATTTTTTATTGTTAAATTTGAATATGAAAATTTGACCCGAGAACAAAAAATTAAATATTTCCAAAAAATTATGAAAAATGCCCCAATTTCGTATGAGGTTTTTTTTTGTGAAATTCTTGTAAGTAAATTGTAAATTGTTGTAAGCGTACATTATTTAATTCGATTGGTACAATATTTAATCCAGTTAACTGGACAATCTTTCTTGTTTTTGATCTGGACAGACGTACGAAATTCATGCAGAGCATGTCTGAGGATGGACAACGTCTCGGTGTTCGAATACAAATCGAAATAATTTATCACACAAATCCCACAGGATGTAATGTAAACATTAATTGTATGTCATTACAACAATACCACCGCAAAATCTACACCGATGACAACGTCAACCATAGACGACATTTGGCTCTGGCTCTGACGCTGACAATGACAATGACCCGACATGACTCCTTCTTACCGATGGGTAGTTTGAATACGATGTGGCAAAATCAATTTCCACATCCGAACTATGTAATCAATATTTCTAAACTAAACTCGCATTCGTGTCACCCCTCCCCCTCGTTCCGGCTGTCAGGTATCACCACAAACTGTCACTGACTCTTTCGATCACAATAAATAAACATTTGCTTGCGGAGAAGTCATGCAAACTCATTTGGCACAACAATCGTACATACATACACATCTATGTGTATGTATATACAATACATACATATGTCTCCGTATAAAGACAGTAGTGGTCTCGACAAAACTATTGTCACTTAATGTAACCTATTATTTGTACAACCTTTTGATGACCTTCCATTCTACAAGATAAGGGTAATCCAGTCGTACTCGTACCATGCGAACAGGTTGTGGCTTATGTTGTGTAAACGGAAACGGAAGGGAAATTAATTTTGCACAATTTCATTTATCATCTTTAGTCTTATGTAACCCACAGTAGTGCTTAGTTTAGTTGACCAACTTAAAACCTTTGGTGTCCATGGGTGGTGTGTTTTTTGAATATCAAAAACTAAATGTCAATGTGTAATATTTACCAGAAACGAGGACAAGTTTAAAAGGAAGTATTCAATGTTTTTGGAGAATTTATGATTATTATTTTTTTTTTTAATTCAGATGTTCACTCTTCTACTCTTCTGTAGCTGCTAACATATGTTCAGGACGGAAAAAACATTCTAAATAATATGACCATAATAAGTTGTCTCTATAGCCTTTTCCCGGTGCCTTCGATTGCTTAAGAAATATGTTCATAGCACCGTGTTTCAGTGTCATATTTGATGTTTCGGTAAAATAAGTGTAATTTCCGTTTATCGAGAGACAGCTCAGTTCTTTAGTTTTCAAAACTTTAACATCATTGATGACAAATTCCTCCAACACCTCGCAATTCTCTGCTGGTCTCAGATTTTTCGCTTATATTCGTTAAGCCCCTTTTCGAGCCGCTGCTAGCATAAATTGGAGAATTTTTCATTGTTCAATTTTCATATTAAAATTATGAAAAATTCCCCAATTTCCGTATGAATTTTTTTTTGGACTTTTGGTCAATTGGTACACTATTTTATTCAATCAACGCAAATTATGAATTACCCTTTTACCTCCCAAAACCATAGTACAATTGGACAATCTTTCTTGTTTTTGGTCTGGACAGCGGTACGAATTCATGCAGAGCATGTCTGAGGATTTTGTCCTCGCTTACCGTCAGATCCGTCTTAGACTAAAAAATGAGTCAGTAACATTTTACTCCATAATTTCGAAGTAGCCTTGGTATTCAGGTTCCGCTTTTCTTTTTCGATCAGAACGGTAAATAAATTGTACGATAATTTGTCATCCTGTCTAAGATCTCTTAAAGTAGTAAATATTTCGAAGTGAGGAGGTCCTACCATGTTTATCGAGCAACTAGGGTCAATCAGCGTTATTCGAGAAACGTCAGGGATTTCTTATACAGACGTACTTGTTTCGAAGAATTTTTCACAAATAAAAGGCGACTTACATCTGTTGAACAGTATGATTCGATTTGTTTTTCGAAAACCTGTCTAGTCTGAAAATCCAAGGTTAGTTTGATCGGATGCATCCTATAAAACTGTCAGTCTAATGTCAAGTAGGCTTTCATTAATTGACCCCAATAGAAAATAACCCTGGTTGAAGAAATCCATCTTTCGATTTTGTTCGTTGAGACCTCTGTAAGCGTAACTTTCGTCTTCATCTCGCTCACATCTCACTCCATTTTATCTGTGTGGCCTTCGTTGTTTATCGGATTTGACGAATTCTACATCATTTTCTATGTTAGGACCTTGAATAAATGTGGAGTATCCTGTTTGGGACTTCCTCATTTTAATAACAAACAGTCCTCCCGCGAAGTGCAGAAAAAAATCCGAGTACACATTTTACAAAGTGGGCAGAGTATTCATTTGTATGGGAGATACCAGAAGAGGCATGGCTAGAGTTAAATTTTTTTCCAAAAACTGTATCGTGTTAAAGCTTTGCTCAATACAAAAGTTGGGCAAGATTACGTCGGTCGTATTAATGTTATTACACGATTTCTACAGTGGGCGGAATGGTACATTTGTGTGAGAGTTACCAGAAGGGGACCGACAATTTTTCTGGAGAACTTCAAATGTTTGTAGCTTTATAAAATACGGAATTTAGGTAAGTTTGGATTGGGCGTACTAATATTATTACACTATTTATAAGAAGGGGGGAATGGTGTGGGAGGTACCAGAAGGGAACCGACTAGGGCTCCAATTTTATCTGGAGAACTTTATGTGTTAACAGTTTAATAAAATACGTCATTTGGGTCAGATAGAGTTGCGTGTAGTAATATTATTACACGATTTCTAAAAATATGCGGGATGGTACATTTGTATGGGAGGTACCAGAATTGGGGTGACCAGACCTCCAAGTTTTTGTCTGAAACTTTGTCTAGCTATAGCTTTACTAAATACAGAATTTGGGCAAGATCGCGTTGGTCATATTGATATTATTACACGATTTCTAATGTTGGCAAAATAGCTGATTTGTATGGGAGGTACCCGAAGGGGTGTGACCATATAGCCCATATACAATCCCATAAGCAGTTTTGGGAAAATATTAATCCGTTCCAAATTTCAAAGCGATTGTTTAACTCTTTCGAAAGTTATCGTGCATACCAGCAGGACAGACGGACATGGCTCAAACGACTTAAAAAGTCATGAATCATGGTTCAAAGACTTCTATGGTCTAAATTGAATTTTTCTATGTGTTACACTTGTGGGTCGTATCAAATGATATACAGTATACTCTCTCCTTGCGGACACTTCTCTTCAGCGGACACCTCTCACAAACGAAAACTTTCAGTCCTCGTGTCTACTTCTCTCATAAGCGGACAAAATTCTAAGTCACTTAGGTGTCCGCTTCTAAGAGAGTACTCAGTGCACCCTTCTACCCTTAGGTTAAGGTAATAAAAATCGATCATATTCGTGTCGACAAAATTGTAGATGCTTCGAATTCTTTGGATCACGGCTCCGATCGAAATTTTTCTTAGTTTGTTATCAGCTGAGCTGTCGACAGACTTCTCGAAGATAATTTCTCGAAACCGAATGCCTTGATCCAAAATTCGAAGTGATTAGGCCGCAGGCCCGAAGCAACTGGAATTCTGAAATTCTGTGTGGCACATTAATGTCAAGTGTGATGTTATCTGGTTTTACCTAATTTCCATCCAAAAATGTGAATTGTTTTTCGTAGATCTCGATGCAGTCGACTCAAATTATTAACACTGTATTCACAAATAAATACTGTAAACCCCAGTGCTGCATTGGGGTTACTTTACGTCCGATGAGGTGTAGGTTATCACATAGTCGATCCCTGGCGTACATCACGTTCATAACGCCTAAAGACCAAACATGACTCATCCACTTCGGCAGCGTACAGTCAGGGCCAGTAAAATACTCCTCCCAAACACTGTTGCTGGTTTACGAATAAATGATTAATTATCTCCACCGCATAATCTACCCACTGTCTCTCTCTATCTCTCTTACACACTCTCTTCCGATGTCTATCATTTGACTATTAAACCATTTGCCATTTTTGCCTTTCGTCACCCTCTACTTTCCTGATTGTCACACGTTACATGTTTAAAAAAAAAACAGAAAAAAAAGTGAAACAAAAATGCTAGCAACATCAAGAGAACCCCAAGATTTTTTTGCCCGTCACTTAGTAGTTGTTGTTTTACTTTTTTGGTATATCCTTCAGTTAATGTTGTTCCAACCTGCAAACCATCGTTACCCGTATAATGTTAAATGATTGTTTCTTTTCTGTTTTGCCACCCGTCTCCTCCTCCTCATCCACTCCACATAGAATCACTTTACTGTGACCCTTCACTCCCCATTCTCATCACTCGCACTTAAATGTGTCACCTTTGTTGAATCTTGTTTATTTTATTTTTTTTTATTCCCTGTCCAGTGTCCACTTAACCGGCCACCGACTAACGAGAACAACGTTTTGTAGTACAAGGAATCCACTTCATTTTATGTTTATGTTCATTTTCATGATTACAGGACTACGTGACCGTATATGATGGCTATACCACGCGTGATCCAATTATATTAAAATTTTGTGGCGGTGGCCAGGCGGTGCCGGCCGCAGTCTCCAGTGGACCCGAGCTGTTGGTGGAGTTCACCACCTCACCCTATGGCACATTCACGGGGAGTTCATCACAAGTTCTGCCACTGTACGGTTTTCAATTGGAGGTAAGTTATGTCCAACACATGATGAAAGCTTTTAATTGCATTCGTGTCCGTTTGATCTTTGCCCGTAGGTTGAAGTCATCTTTGTTGATATACAATCGCCCACCTACTCGAAGAACAAGAAACCCTGTGAATTTTGGATTAGAGGTGCGGGTCGCGGCATTTTGGAGAATCCCAAGCATTCGTTGGCGCCCAACACTACATGTCTGTACCATCTGCAGGGTGTTGGTATCTTCAAGACCTTCGATCATTTGAGCCTTTCACGTCGCACAAACGCCCAAGGTCTTCATTCGCCGCCATCCCGTTTCAAGGTGTGGATATCGATGTTGAAATTTAACTTGGATCCTGAGTATGGTCAAATGGATGAAACATCGGTGGGCGCCATTGGTGTTCTCCAAACACAGGAGGACTGCAGTGGTATGCTGCGTATATGGGACGGATCGATGCGGGAACCGCCCGTTTGCAAAGATTTGAATTGGTAAAAAAAAAAATATTATTGTCGTAAATTTCGAAGCAATTGAAAAGAATGGCCATCTCAGATATCTATGTTTACTAAGTGAACTTTGAAGGTGAAGACACTCTTAAAGGCGATTATTCAGGTTTTAATCGGAATTATAGAAAAACTATTATTTTGATAACTTTTTCGAAATTTTATGTATTATTTAATGAAATAAGTTAAATCTTCTATTTAATAGAAGCCTTTATTTATTCACTCTTAAAAAAATAACTCATAAAGTTTTTTTTTTTTATTATATCCTCAATTAATCATCATTAAGTATGGAAAACAAAAGTTGTGCTTGGTGATGTACTCTAACAAGAATTGAAGATATATTTTTTTCTTTAAATTTGTTTATAAATCCGCAACTGAGATTCATATTAAATGGCATAGAAAGACTATGTAGGTTAAATATTATCTAAATCTCAATTTTGTCGTTTTGACAATTTGGACAAGTCGTTTTAGAGTCTAGATAAATTATGTGTCAAGCCCAGAGTTTCGGGCTTTCCTGCCATCCCAGTCTATATTTTATAAACATTTTTCCTCTTGCCCGACGTTGCAAGCCGGCATCCTCTTTGTCGCCCTTCCTTCATCTCGACGTTTGCCCAGCAGTGGCAAGCACAAATTTAGTCTTGCTCTAAGGATCTAGGGTCACTCAGAGTCATTCTAAATACAAAGGCGTACACGTTTTAATGGGATCACATACGCAGACATGGTTTCAAACAATGTATCTCTTATAGGCAGGTCAGAGGCGGCTCTATAGCCGATACAAATATGGTATGTAACGCTTTGCATTTCAGGGGTCTTTGCCGGGATCTGGCGTCGTGTGATGCTTTGGTGGACGATTGATTTATTCGCCCTAAAGTCCTATGGATCAGTTCGTCTAGTTTCGATTTCAATCGTTCACACAATATGTGTGATAAGATCGTATAGGCGATATCAGACTTATTCCGCGATAGTTGAAGCAAACGGTTTTGTCGCCTTTCGTATGAATTGGACATAGTACGCTAAAGTTACAATCATTAGGCAGACCTATACAGCTCTGCCGGTTATCCGCCAGAACCTGTGGCCTTGCTATTATTATGCCAGGATATTAATCCGTTGACCTCATCTTCGTCTAAGGATTGCCATTCAACACCTTCATCTATAATTGGTATGTTTTCTTCGCAGGATTCTTCGACAGCTAACAAGCAGGAGAAATGTTGCTTCCAAATCCTCAGCCCACTCGCCGTGTCTGTCACCAGATTTCCATTTCCATCTCTATACGAATTTATGCCAGAAGACTAGCCATTTGTTTGATTTCTTTCTTCGGAAATGACGGTTTTCCTCCCTCCCCAACTCTCTGCATCGCTCCATCATAGCTCTCGTTGCCGTAGGAGCGAGTGGCGCGCTATATGCAACATTCTTAACTTCTGTGGCGGCTTTACACTACTCAATGTTCTTGTCGCTTTCGCCAACCAATTTCTTCTTCGGGGCTTTCCTTGTGGATTTGTTCGCTGACAGGAGGAGATGAGATAAATTCGTCGAGTAGGCTTGGACTGTCGGTTGTGAAAGCAGTTTTTTGACATCTAGCATTCTTTTTGTGATGTTGTGCATGGGCACTTAACCGAGTGAGTATCTTGGCGGCTACAAGATAGTGGGCCGAATCGACGTTAGCAGTTCGGAACGTCCGCTTGATGCAGGCCTTCGGGATCGATCATATCAAAGATGTTTTCGCTACATATTTTGTCATTAAAATTCGCAAGGCCATAGCAGTTTATCATTTTTATTTGCGTCGCGTTCTTTCCATCTTATTTCCTAAATGACTGTGATGCCAGCTTAGTATTCATTGAGAGAATCCGTAGATGCCCCGTAATACCTCTGCTGCGCTAGTCAGATACGGCACATCCAATGTGAAATAGTTTTGTCTTCTCAATCGATTGTCCAGTTGGGACACCCATGAGTTAACTCAAATTTGTTCAAAGTAATAGACCAAATCACATTTTATTTTATTTTGAGTGCAGAAGAGAATAATACTGTCCTGATTAATAATCTGATTTCTTAATAATTCATCATGATATTCCTCACTCCTGTCACAGAACTCACATGAGTGCCAGGTTACCTTGAATTCAAACTTCGTTTGAGACGTCACAGACATAGAAGGGCAGTTTGACGTCAATATTTCATTTATGTTTTGGTTACTTTTGCTCTGGCCATCGGCCATCGAAGACTCTCTGATTTGTTGGTCATGTAGTCTGAGAACACACATCATATAAAAACGTTACTTATTATTTATTAACAATCTAGTAATTCATTGATCATATTCTTTGTTTCCAGCATAACTGAGACGAATCTGGTACATCCGTCTCTACAACAATACGCCCACAATACAACAAACGTGATTGCACGCTACTGCCGGGGGACGATACCTCGAACATGTGATCGAGCCAATATTAATGAAACCTATGCCAGGCCATGTACCGTTTCCGAGAGTTATGTGTCCAGTGGTGACTCCATTACACTCGAACTAAAAAATACCGAATCGACAGTTTTAAGGTGTGTAGATACAATTTGAAATAAATGAATATTTAACTGCGCTGACCAAAATATCACAATCCGCATATGTTCCCATAATAATGTTTGGTTTTGCTTAATCCTCCAGACCTTTGGAATTCAAACTGAAATACGAATTCATTGATCTACATCAGGATGGCCTGCCCATGGGCGGCGGCGAACTGGACTGTAATCGCAAATTCGTCAGCAACCTGATGGACCGCAAAGATCCGGCCATTTTTCGCAGTGTACGTAACATTTTTCTGTTCGGTCGTGGCGGCACTCGCAACCTTAAGTGCATCTACAAATTCGAGGGAATGCGTGGCGAAAGGGTGCGCATTAAATTACGCAAAGTGACCACAATGAATCGTCAGTGTATGTCACGTGTGGATGAGGACATAAATAGGTCATTCTGTTACGGTGATACAAGCGTTAAAGTGGAGGTAAGTGATGGGTACACACCAAAGCCACACACACACACACACACTCATACAAAAGCGTTCCTTGTCGCTATGCAAAGTACACCACACATTTCTGTCGCAATCGCAATTGATTGATGGACTGCCAGGATGAGAGTCTATGGTGCGAGTACATACACACATACATACATCCATCCATATATACCCCCCACAATGCATACGGTTGTTTGTTATCCTTTTCATCCTTATGGCTGTGTTGGTGTTTCTTATTTTACAGATATTTGAACGGCCTTATCATGACACAATTTTATTGCCGCGCGGCTGCCTTTGCAACTCATCAAACTCATCGCATTTGCCGGTCGAATACACATCCACCAGTCGTGACGTGGAAGTTCATTTTACGGCATACAACATGACCACCCTAGACGATCCGGATGCTTTAAACTTCGAAGGCATGTTTGAGTTTGTGAAGGGGCCAACGAATTGCAAAGACGGTCGCCGGAAATTCGGTCCCAGTGGCACCATTGACATGACATTTGGAGATGTGAGTATGATGCATCCACACAGAAGCATTTAAATAAACATTGAATTCCGAAAGAAAGAAAAATGCCGAACATATGTTAATTAAACGATTCAGGGACGCCGCCCTCTCGGATACCAACAATGTTTAGCAGTTTTTTTTTTATGTTTTTCTCTGTTTGAGATTTAAATGTTTTTATGACTTGCATTTATTGTTTGCGGTTTTTAATATTTTTCACAGATGGATTGTCGCACTCGTCCTTGGCTTATTGAACCCTCGAATGGCAATAAATTTCTTTATGTTCGTTTAAAAGCCATCTTCTTACGTAAATATAATCCCCGGAAGGCGATGAATACCAGCATAGCAGTGATGAGTTCATATCGATGTGAAACCAAATCCCGAGCTGTGCTAACAACGGCTGAAGGTACGTACGTAACAGTGATAAGCCTTTGGATGTGACTTATAAATGCATCTACCTACATGCATATGAATTGATACTCGCCCTAAGGACCTCTCATTGGCATCATTGCTTGGAAATATCTGGTTTTTAAGGAACAAAAAAACACTATTGTATAAACTCTGAACTTGTGAATCGAAATGTGTATACGAGTTCTTATGTTCACGAGTTATGTCTGCCGATCGCCCAATACAGATAATATATTTTGATATGATGATTTGATATTTGATATTTCATTAAAAATCCTGTAAAATTTCAAAATATTGGGCTTAGGAAAACATTTTATTATAGCGTAGACAGACGGCAGCGCTTATTTGCATTAATAGATCACTAAGGCAATTTTACCCTGACATGCGTCAGTTTCGGCATTGAATAAACAGCTGTTGATCAACTAATTTTGTTGGCATTTACATCGAGGTAAAATGGATAGAAGGCAGAAATTACGATTAGCAGCAATGCTGTTGTTGAAAAATTACTTGAATTTATTTGAAAGAAAGCTGAAAAAGCTTGTCAAAAAAATTAAAATAACTCACCTTGGCTGACTTTAAATTAGGGATGTAGCGAGTTTTAGCGACAGCCAAATTTAAAATATATTTCTGTGGAAAGCAAATACAGAAATATACAATTTTGTAAAAGCGAATTTCCCAAAATGATGCGAATACTTCTCTTTTTCGAATGCGAATATTTCAAAAATGTTTTTTGCGAATAATTCGCATATGCGAAGGCGAACTTCGTTAGATTCCTAGATGTCTGTTTTTAAAGGTGATCCCCAAAAAACAAATTTTATTTAATCTCTTAACATTTAATGTGAAATTAATTCGCTAAACTTATTTGGAAAACATATTTGCATTCAGTTACTTTAAACTGTTCAACGTTCAGGTATTTTGAATCCATTGTCAGCAAATTCTCCTGAATTTATTCAACCCCAGTTCTTATTCACAATATTCGTTTACCAAGGCATTGTGTTCAGTTTACTTAAAGTCCATTAAGTCTGCGTATACCAAAACTCAATTCGTACATTTGAACATATGCATGTATATTGCCATTATGTCATCTTCTTAAAATTCTAAATGAATAATTTGCAATTTCTAAAACGTCCTTAGGGCATAATACACAACACAACCATTCATTATATAGTCTATGCATGTAGGTAGAGAATAACTCCGGGTACATGATATTACTATAGAAAATTGCTACAATTTCATGAAATGCCATTGATTTGTTTGTTTATTCACAATCTTTGTTTCTTTGTCGGCCACCCGATGGTGTCCAATTCATTTAATAGGTTTAACCATCACAGCATGCCCTCTGGCAACGGACTCCAAGGCCTATGAGTTTGTGGAGATATTCAGTGCGGGGTGGAATGAGCGTCCCAATTTTGCCATTGCAAACCGTTCGAAAGCCATTAGTGTAGAGTTCCTAAGACCAGAGAATGGTGATTTTTCATTTAATTGGATGGAATTGATACCTGGACCAACCATAAGCATTGCCGGTAAGTTTTCGTGTTCGTGTGCGTGTGTGAGAGTGTGTAACAAAACACAAAGGACTGGACACAGTGTTTCCGAACCTAATTAACATTGATAGCAATTCGTTGAGTCGGTTAGGAGTTTGTTTTATGTATTTAGAATGAAATGGATACTAAAATGAGCCTCATTCGAGGCTGACTTTGTTTTAAATTACAAAGTTGTAACGGACTGGTACAATAATACATTGTTCAACCTCCATTTGGCTTACATATAAATCCAATGGTACTTTCGGTTTAGGACATCCGTCACCTAGGTTATTATTGATTACTAAATAAATCTAAGACTAGACTAAAGATCATAAATGACATGCGATTTTTTTCCAATATACGGACTTGGCTGTGGAACTAGATTGTCTTAAATGGAAGACCGATCAAAAAGTTTTTCAGAAAATTTTTAGTCTCAACAAAGACAATCTAGCAGACATATATCCCAAGTCTATTTGCTAACTAAAACATCTAGTTCGGCGTCACTAGTTCTCTTGTAAAAATTCTGTGTTATGTTCATAGATAAACTATTGGAAACTTTCGCATTGTGTTTGAGGCTGTGTAATAGAATACAAGTTTTTTTTTTGTTTGGAAATACTGTGAGTCTGTTGGTCTGAAAATTGCCAACATATGTGACATTTGAGCCCCTATTGTTGTTAATGTAATTTTTATGTTTGTTGGTTTTACTCCATGCAGAGGACTGTCAATACAAATGCACCCAACTGAATGCGTGCGTCAATGCGAGTGTCTGGTGTGATGGCGTCCAGCATTGTCCTTCGGGCGACGATGAAACATTTCTACAGTGTTCGGCCATTATGAAATTGCCCACAGAGATATTGGCCACACTGTGTCTGATCATTGTCCTCTTCTGCTGTGCATTTGCCGCCTTTGCCTACAAGTAAGTGAAGGATAATGACTTCCAACCAACAAAGTTCTTTAACATTTGATTTTGTTTATTGTTTTTTTTACAGAAAAATCAAAAGAAAATTTAGAGGTTCATCGGTGCTGCAGACCCGTTTAAAGTCACTGAGTTCTATGGATACGGCTGTTTTGGATGAAAAAGAGGTGATTTGCTGACAAAGCGACAATTCTGTGCGATATGTGGAAATAGATCGGGTCACCACAGTCTGACCACGTTCTAAGACCGCCTTTACAAAATATCGCACAGAATTGTGCCTCTATCTGCAGTAGACTGTTACAAATCGGATGGATACAAAACCAACAACCACAAACAAACAACCAACCAACCAACCAACAACAACTATGACTATATATTTATATATACTATATAATTAATTAACTATTACGATAATACGATACACTACTTACTGATGCATTACCAAGTATGTACTATTCGGTCACTTGTTTTTAAGGCAATTTTTATGGATATTTAAGTTTTCAAACCAATCAACAACAACAAGCAGTAAGGATAACCCATCATGCAATATGCAAAGGTAATGAAAGAAACGGACACTTTGTTAAAAAACTCACATATTTTCTACGTAAAATTCCTCCATACATATTAATTTTGTGAATAGTTAAGAACCAAAGTATTCCTTCTAAAGGTTTTAATTAGAAATACCAAAAAAAAAAACATATTGAATGTAATGCAAATAATATTATTGAAAAATTGACTATACTCGATAAGCTAGACCAAGGTATTGAGTACCTCTTACATTGAATTGAAACGAAAAGAGAAAACGCTGTAAAATGTTCACTATACAATGCACAGACCGACAACCAGTTGTCCCATAACCTCACATTCACTGATGAATTGCATCAAAACATGGAGTTAGCAGCCGTACCAAAACAGCTGCCCTCGATAGTCTTTGTCTCGTTCGTGACTTAAATCAGCGGGTCACTAGATTGTCTTCAAAGGCAATCAAGACAACCACCGCAACACAGAAATTCTATAAAATAGTAAGTGACATCAGAAGTCTATAGCCAAACGAAAACGTCTGCAAACAGACTTTGGACGTCTGTCTTTGGCATAAGCACAGACTATTCTATGTGAGCCATTCGTCTACTGCTATGAAACCTGAGAACAGATGACAACAAATTCACCATAAATCCAAAGACAATCCAGAGGGTGGACGACCAAAGTCAAACGGGGATTTTTCCAACAGAAGGCAGCTACAGACTTGTCTAAGAACTTGGCACTGATTTGCTTCAACATGCAACATCTGCAAAAAGTCTGTCCACTAGATTGTCTTTGAAAAACCCGAACTGATGGTGGTTTCCATGGTCCATATAATATACGTCGCAGTTTTTCATTATTAGAACGACATGTCCTTTATCTGGATGACGCTGATATATCTACATCATTTCTGGATGTCGGGTTACGCATTTTCCGGATGACGCTGTTATCAGACATGTAGTCGATAACTTTCTCCTGGGGATAGATGAATAAAATTGATATTATTTTAATATTTGAATGCAATCAATTAATTTTTTAACAAAATTAAACATACCAATTAGATGGAATTTTCCAGTTTACATTAGAAGGAGTTCAATTTCAATTATATTCATTTACATCTGTTACCTATCTCACACATCAACACATGTTTTGACCGATGCCTGTAAGACTTTTTGGACGGCAGTCCATAAGGATCACAATGAGTTTGTCATGTTTAACTGATCCGCCACTTTTCCTGATGACAAGCTCCCAAATGAAATGGAAATTCAAATGGTAGCATTTTTATACAAATTACACTATACAACAGCAATGTTGTCAATGGGATGTTTATGATATTTCTTGAAGATTTTTGGTGTCATAAACTAAAAAAAATATTTTAAAAAAATTGTTATAGATAAATTTAAAAAAAAATGCTCATTAAAATTGTCGTTTTATTTCGACTTCAAGAGGAAGGAAATATAGAATAAAACTAGAGGCATTCCCAATAATATAGAGACCTGACATATGTATGCATAATACTCTGCAGAACAAAAGTCAATTTGAATTACTGATTTACAGATTTTTCTAGACAAAAAGTAAAAAGTGAATTGTGACACTTTTCAAGTGAATGAGCGATATGTACTTTTTAAATAAATTTATTAAATACAAAAAGGACAGACGAAAATGTGAGAACGTAGTCGAATAATTGTACACAGTCAACTCGCAAATTATTCACGTTTTCGAATTCTGAAATTTTAAAATAATACAGTGTTGTTTAATCACAGAACTGAACTTCTATTCATAAGTTTTCCAATGACGGAAATGTTGCAAATTATATTCGAGTATATTTTATTACAAATCAGTTATCTTTTATAAGAGACCTGTGTCTAGACAATATGGTGTTTACATTTCGGAGTCGTTCATATTTTGAATTGTTCACGTTTCCGCAAATTGACGTGTACCGAAGCCAGCAGAAATCTATATATAATGTCTAACGACTATCAATTGAATTTGGAAATCTCGATATTGACACCGCATTCCAAACCATGGAGGAAGTGACGTACTTTCGAATAATAAACTAAATGGCGAACAGTTTTGCGAATAGAGAACATTTTACATGTGTTTAAAAAAAAAAAGACTCTTTCAAGTTCAAACTAAATACTTAATTATTTTAAACAGGATTTATCTAGTCTTATGTTTTCAAGATTTTGTTTTTACAAAATCTCTTTTTTTCTCCAGCATTTATTATGCGACGCACAAAAATGTAAACATTTTAATTATAAGCGACATGAATTAACTGAATGAAAAGCAAATGAAAGAATGATTAGTAATTGTAATGAAATAATGAATAATTACTTGTCATTAATAATGACATACAGACATACATGTATGTGGTAGTAGGGTGTAGTTTCGTAAGCAATTAGTAATAAATATGAACTATAATTACAAAATTTATGCAAATCAATTAATTTTATATATTGAATTTCATTTACCATTTAACTTTAGATACTTACTTTGTTGAACTGATGTTTACTTTGATTCTTAGAGCTATTGTATAAAACTGTTATTTATACGAGTATGCATAATGATTTTCATAGACTTGTATATGTCAGTTTCCAGTATTCAATCTCTTTCGAACTATTAAACGACTAAAATGAAAATCAGGTGTGTCTGAATCAGCATTCAAAGCTTTGTGTACGGTGACTATAAAGTCTTGAACTCCCAAAAAAAAAAGGCTGATGAACTCGATTTCCCTGGCAAAATATATCTGACCAATCCAAAAAATGGATAAGAAATATCTTATGGAATGACAACAGGGGAAGACTGGAAGAGTAGATGCATTTATCATGAACTAGGATGTGCTTAAGGCAAAAGAAATCACAGTATTCATTGTATGCTATTGGATATAATTTCCCTCAGTGAACACCATGTCAGTGTAAACTAGATTCCTACTGGTTAATTTAACCACACTGTCTTACCTTTGCCCAGCTTTGGGAGTCAGTATCCGTCGCAAAATGCAGTATCATCGCGAGACTTTCAATGACGGACACAAGGTGGATTAGATCCCAAAAATCATACAAAGAAAAGTAATTGATTGCCCAATTCCTCTTGAATCAGTGTTCGCCCATACATATTTGAATTCATGATACCGAGTGCCACATCGTTTATATAAATTCATTTTAAGTTAATTAAGTTCATATACGTTATCTGCAAAAAAAAACACTGTTTCCTAAGTTTTTGTAAAAAAAGTAGGGCTATTTCTCTGATATAATGACAGTACAGAAAAAGTACAAAATGTTTCTTAGAAATTACTTACTTATTCGTTTAATAAGGCTCCACTTAGATGACTCCACTCCACTGTTTGGACTTGAGCTTCCCCTTGCACTCTCCATGTCGTAATTCCACTTATTTCGCTGTCCGAGACAGTTTTCATCCAACGTCTTCCTGTCTGCAGCGTCTGGATTTATGTGACCCACATGCTTATGGGAGCTTTGTTTTATCATAAGTGGTACAGCAACTTATTTGAAACTTGAGACCAACGTCTGTCGTTGTTCTATTTAAGGAATGGCTGAATACCCTTTCTGCCGGAGACGACAATAAATAGGTTCAATTAAAATGTTACCACGTTTCAAGTTATACATATATTTTAAGCCAAATAGAAAATTATGCCATGGATGAGGGAGATTTCGAATCTGAAAAACAATCTGTTCAAATCATTATGCATTTAAAGGAATTAAAATCAAATTATGTATGTCTTAGAAAAATGTTTGCTTGTCAAAATAGATAACTTATTTCAATTTTAGAGTGTTTTAAATAAAAATCAAAAAAAATATTATTAATGAATTTGTTACAATTTTAAGTAGACCAAAAAATTTCTTTGTTCATTTTAAAAAAAAATAGAATTAAATATCATATGTTATCGATCAAACAACAAAACAAATTTAAAGTTGTATGTGTTTTAAGAAGAAAAAGCCCACCCTATCTGTTTTATAATTAATTAAACTTTTTTGCATTTAATAAAAAAAAAATTGTTAGTGAATATATTTGTAACACTGCCCTCAAAATACAACAACATACAAAATTTAATTTTTTTAAACTATTGTTTTATTTTTAATTTTAGTGTAAAGTATTTTATTTATTTTTGTAAAATTTTAAAATTAATGAAATAAAATCAAAAACAACAAAATAAAAGTATTGTAATGAAATAAATCATCTCTATTTCAAATCAAATACACAGACAATAAAAAAAAGATAACTACAAATATTTTTTTGTTATAATTTTAGCAACAAAAAAACAACAATACTAAGAAAAGAAAAGGAAAACTTATTTTTGAATTGCTAAACTTAACCAAAAGAAAAAAGTAAATGTATTCTATTTAAATTACACGCTCAATATAAGCAATAGTGAGAACAAGTTAAATTACACAATTCAAATTATATTAAAGTAATTAAATAAAACGAGAATATAATAGAAAAAGGTATATCGAAAACAAGACCCAACCAACCTCCATACTCTGCAATTTGACTTAACGTAATGAATTGGCTAACAGAAATTATGGCTATTTATGGACTTGACAACAACAGTTTCCGCTCGAAACGAATGTGATTTGTCTTTTCGTGTAATTGAATTAAAAATATATAAGATAGTGCGGTTGATCGACTTTTAATTTTGCAAAGAAATATAAAAGCGTAATCAAACAAAAATTAAACTCTTTGGAAATTGAATACATAACAAACTGAGATTAGAAAAGAAAAACAATTAAATGAATTTAAATTTCAAGGAAAACAAAACAAAAAAATGTTCGATTATAAAACCAATCTCATACAAATGTCATCCATTCATTACAAATGTCATTAACTTTGAACTAAAAACTCAAATTCTTTATAAATCATCCCATTTCTAGAATAACTCATTTTGACGTACGTTAACATTTAGCGTCGTTTTTATATTAAACAGCAAAAAAACTAAAAAAAAACAAATATTAAGTGAAACCCAAAAAACAAAACACTGAATTAAAAATCTCCGTAAAATAAATCAAATCAAATAATTAATAACATAAAACTAAAATCAAGTTTCCCCTTTTTAAACAGACAAAAAGTGAAAACCTAACTACATAATGAATTAAATTACAAAACTAATACACAAAACGTCATATATTAAACCATACAAATGTTAAAACTTAAATGAATACACAAAATAAAAACCCAGAGAAAAAACAAAAAAAAAAAACATAAACTGTAATTAAATTATAAAACTTAAAACATTATGAGATTAAAAAAAAAAAGGAAAAACGAGACAAAAATGATGAAAAATAATAAATTGCGTTGCAAATCATATCATAAAACCAATTAACAAAATAAATAGAAAAAAATTACAATTGACAATTAACTTATGTGTTTAATTATTACTGAATAAAGTGGGGAATTGAGAATCTTCCGAGGGAGCGGGTATGGTGACTCCGCCCGTATCAACGGCCGGTTCATGCGGCAACGAATCAATGCTTTCCAGAGGAAGAAAACAATCAGTTGATGCCTAAAATAAATAAAGTCATATTAAGATCCGCACTATATCATGTGATCTATACAGCAAACTACGGGGAATTACTAGTATGTGCTAATGTTTGTACTACCCTAAACTTAATGATATTAAGACATTGCTGCTTGGCAGCATTGCAATAAAATATTAAATTTAGATACGTAATAGTTAATCAGATATGAATAATATTGCGGTCTGTTAACGTTTTGATTAAGCTCCTATTAAAACACCTACCAGGCGTTGTAACTACAGGGTTCTCCAACAAGAGGTGTTATTTGTATTTTCTTAAATAAAATGGCAATACTTTTTTTTTGGCAATACGTTTTTTTTGGCTTTGAAGGCTTATTGTATTACTGTAAATAAATAAATAATTATTTCACAGAAATTCGTGAGGCTATCGTGAACATAGGGCAGCCACTTTGCGATTTGGTTATGGAAAATTTGATGAAAATGATATGGTCCAGTAAGCGTGGTCGTGGTGGCCATTTGGCTGATATTGTTTTTCATTATTAACGGCAATGCCTTCCTCTTTATTATGAAATAAACATCCGATCATTTATATCAAAAAATTTAATTTTTCTTTGAATACTAAAATAACACCTCTTGTTGGAGAACCCTGTATAACTTATGTCTCGTGATTTATGGCTATAACACAATGCAACATCCATGACATTTTTATAAAACGCCGTAGTTTGGCGCCCAGAACTCGAAAAAATTTTGTAAATGGGAGGAGTGTGGCTAAACTTCCAATTTTTCCCCAAAAATTGTATCTAGTTACAGCTTTACTATACACAGAATTTGGGTAAGTAGTGATATTAGTACACGATTTATAACATGGGCGGAGTGGTATATTGTCAAGATTAAAAGCAATTAGTAAATTCTTTCGAAGTTATCATACGAACAATATGATTCAAAAAGTCCTGATTTGAATTTTGTTCAAAGACACCTGGGGTCTAAAGTGACTTATTCTAGGTGCTACACTTTCGGGTAGTATCGAATCGCGCCTAAACAAATTTGACAGGAGAGGGTTTGTTAGTGGTCAAGCAAAAAGGCGCTACGATACAATTCAATTTTGCTAATCTTTGTAAATATAATTTTTTAATATTTAAGATTAAGATCGTCCAAATTTCTATAAAATTTCATTAAAAGGGGAGTTTCGAAAAAAGACGATTACGACGATTAATGAAAAACAGTTTGTCTTGGAATTGTGGCGCTTTTACAAAAACGTCCATAATTTCTACATATATCCATCCATAGATGCTTGTTTTCTTCAACAGGGTGCTAGCTACATGGATTTTATATTACCATTGTTTCCGTATCATGTTCTGAACATTTAATTTTACATATTGTATCGTTTATGCAGATTTTAGAAAACTCAATAAGAAAAAAGGTGGCTAAAAAATTGTTTTTTTTTTGTTAAAAAAAAATATTGTTTTTTTTTTTGAAAGTGTGCATTTTCTTCAACATTTCTAAACGTACATGCATACAATTTTTAAGCAAATTCTAACTTTGGAACACAATTTCTCGAACAGCAAAACAAATCTTTCCACAGTGTAGATCGATTTTAGGGAGTTTGAATCAAATCGGAAAGACAATTTCAAAGGCGGATTTATTTCCACTGAGCGTCGCGAAGTCTGCGTAGTTGTTCCAAACATAAGTCTCGTCTAGTCCTTGTTCACCCTAATGTTAGCGCATTTTCGACAATTCCCTCTCCATTCTAGAAATAGCACCTCTCATTCAGTCTTCCCAACGATGTCAATGTCATCCACATAACCTCTGTTTTTTTCTAACGTTTTCTCCATCAGTATGTTGAAGAAGTTGCACGATTCCTATTTTTACTTGGGTTCTAGTGTCACTCAGAGTCGTTTCTCGGAAGCCTACAACTTGGGATCTTATAAGCAGATTTGTTTGCAAAAATATTTCTCTTATCGTCGAGTCGAAGGCGGCTTTATTATGAAAAGATATTAGTATCGATTTGCATTTCAAAAAGTCTTTCCCAGGATTTGGCAAAGTGTAATGATTTGGTCGATATTTGATTTCATTTATCGTCTTCGGTGGTTGTTGTCATGGGTTTTATATGTGTCGTCATTGTTTGCTGATATCATCGGGAGCTTGAGATCTCAAAAGTTGCGTGAGATTAGTAATGTAGTTAGCTTTTCTCAACTCCTATTCGTATATTGCCAGTTGTATTTGGTCTTGTTTCTATTTCTTGCATAATTGATAAATTATTTGTTTGTACTCAAAAGGAAAATGAAAAAATCGACTTCATGTGGATACATTTTGCTCAACATGAATTAAACTCGAATAAAACCAACCAACAAATATTTTCCAAATGCAAACCATAGTGATAACCAAACTTGCGTAAAACCTATATTCTACATCAATCAGCTACAAAAATGTTGTCAATAGTTGGGTGATTTTCTTTGCAATTGTTTTTACATACCTCGTTATTTTTATGTACCTTCCGTGTACTGATCGATTCCTCAGTATTGCGAATCAAGCCCTTTCGATGATCTTCTTTGTGCGCTTTCAATTTTTCCTCGTTTACGGTAACAAAGCTACATAAATCACATGAAATCTTCTTATAACTCTCCGAGTGATTCAAACGCATATGCTTTTTGTAAGCAATGGACTGTATGAACGAGGCATCACATAGAGAGCACTTCAATCTAACCGCGTCCTTATCATGACGCATTTGATGTTTATGAAGAACGCTGGGATCACGAGTAGAAAATTTACAGGTTTTACAATGTAATGGCTTTTCGCCTGTATGTTGGCGCATATGGATCTGGAAAGAGAAAAAATATAACTTAAGATTACTTGGCTGCTGAAGTGCAGTTAAGAGGGCGTGACGGAAAGTAAAAAAAATTATATGCCATCCTGTCGAGAAGGGGCAGAGATTTTTGGAAAACTTATGATTAACGGCGCTCGGGTCACCCTCACTGTCAGTAAAAACATACAAGTCTCATATTCCAAAGTATCGGAAAGTCAAAAGTGAGCGTGGCTACCACCATTGGATGTAACCTCTGATGAAATGTCATAATAGCAATCTCAAAAGACGCGCTGAGGCGCTCGTATACGCCTCCTTACATATAATTGTGGATAGTCAAATGAAAAGATTTAGCATTATTGAGTCCAAAAAGTGACTTATGGAGTCCTGGGGCCCCTCACTTTCGTAAAAGTGTGGTTAGGATTATCCTAATTTTCAGCTCATTTCAAGGAGCGTGGCATTTTTTTTTTCTCGCCCTCTGCTTTTTTGCCGAGTATCTTATTATAATGTGGTTGTGAGACTTACAATTAGACTGGCCTTGCGGGCCGTTTTCTTGCCACAGACATTGCAATTGAATGGCTTGATTTTATTGTGTACCGTCTTTATGTGTTTGGACAAGGTTTTACCGTTGACAAATTTACGATCACATATTTCACAGGTCTTCTCCGAATAATATCTATTCTTACGGACAATGGGTTTTGGTTTATCTTCCTCTGGCTTGATTTGCGCTTCTTGCAAACGTTTCAGTTTGACAGCTTTCAGGGAACGCAGGACACGAGGGCGCCATTTTTTGTGAACTCTCATGTGACGCCAAACTAACGCTATAAACAGAAGATCACTGAGAAATATTATTTAAAATCAGTTAGTTTTTAAAGGGCAACCTACCAGAGGCATGGGATTTAAATTCACATATGGGACACTGTAAAAGATCAACATTCGTTGTATGATCCTTCCAAAGGTGGGCCGAACACCTCCTCCAATTCGTCAGTACCACGGAACACACATAACACTTAAAGGAAGTCATGTTGCTTAAATGACACTTTAAATGATTCTGGAGGTTCTCGTCAGTTTGAAATTTGTAAGCACAACCAGCTTTCGTACATTTAAGGTTCATTTGTCGTCTTAAAATCAAACGGAAATCTTTGAAAGGCACCGGTTTAATTTCAAATGTCTCTTGCGGTTCGCTAAGCACCACTGGTAATGAGTTTTCAGGCAATAGTTTTTTATTTTCCGTATTCGGTTTCACTTCATTGGATTCCGTAGTTTCAATCTTTACAATAGACTTCTTATCTTTCTCAATTGGTACATAGTTGTGATACTCCATCAAATGACCTCTCAAATCCTCCTCCAAATCGTACTGACGATAACATAATGTACACACCAAAATAATGCGCGGTGGAGGTTCAGATTCAGGGTGAACTTCATTGGTATCCTCTACGGCATTAAGAGGTGAGCAATTGTCCACTAGGTCCTCCGGTGATTCGGGACAATAATCGATTAGATCGTTAAGTACTATTTCATCGTTATGCATTTCCTAAAGTAAAAATAAAAGTAAATGTGCAGTTGATCAGCGTATGCAAAAAAATTAACAAGAGACCCAGAAAAAGCTCCAAATAAAATTGTGTTGGTACTGGAGATTACATGAGGGTTACAACTATTCGACCAGCTCGAATTTGTTATAACGAAATTAAAAATTGTTTAACCAAAAATAGGACCAAGTCCTTAGTCAAATTCGGTTATTAACGGCACAGAGACAAGTTACGAAGAAGTTCAATACCGGAATAAATTCTTCCAACTATTTTCGCAATCTGTGTGCTGTGGCTAATTCTTAATTGCAATGCACCTTCTTGCCAAAGTAAATTATTAACAATAAAATTATACGTGTTGATTTCGTTGGCAATTTCTTGTTAAATTTCTCATAAATGAGAGAAATTTTGCAATGACTTTCAAAATGATTCTGGATTCCATAAACACCTTTCATTCAAATCGAAATTAATACTATTTCAGTTACAATAAAAAGTATGGATATATTTCCTTCAGACATTAAAGTAAATTAAACATATTTTTCTTTATACCATTTGAATCGATTTTAGGGCCGTTTTTTTATTGATATTTGAGGAAATGCACTCGACCTCCCGTTACAATTTAGTTTTTAAAAAAAGATTGATAATCAACTTGGAAATTATTATTTTTACTAAGAATTTGTATTTTGTGCTTAATCGTCTGTGATGAATAATATATTGTGTAGAAAACTTTCAAATTGTACATAAAAGAGCAATTCTGAATGCATTTAATTGTATTATAGATCGTTTTTATTTTAAAAATAAAAAAATATAAAACACGAACAACTCAAACAAATACTAGAACAGCTGTAGTATCACAACAAAGAAGTTGCCGGATGTTCGTGTCGATTTTCTGCGTTGTAATCAGTGCTGCCACCTAATGTTTGGTGTAGTATTACCACTTTACTACTTTTACTCCCGAAAACAAACATCATGCTAAAAAAAATAAATGTACGATTAAAACTTATCGTAACGATACACAACCGGTTAGCACAATTTACTTTTCTCAACATCTACTAAGCGTTTATAGGATCGATAAATGATAACTGATACTTGTCTGCCGGTTAGTCGTTTATCATAACGAAAACCACGAACAAATGACAGCCGGTTGAAATTTCGTATGGACAATTGTAATTTCAAAATTACTACATTTTGGGCGATGGCGGGTACAATGTTTGTTAGTACATGATGACTCCACTCCTTTTCTGCCATTCTTTTTGTATTTCTTTCACAACAATATTTAAAATTGAATTGAATAGACATTTAATAATAAACTGCACAGCTAAGAAGACACAGCATTGCCATTTACTTTTTAACAACTAAACGACTCCGCGTAATTACCTAATTTGGGTTATTTATAAATAATTCACATATTTTGTTTAACTGCATTTAAAACAGAACAAATTCTTTTTTTCTATGGCACATTATCTTAATGAACGATTAATGTGTCAGTTAATCAAACAGCACATTAATTTATAGACATGATACACTGTCGGTTAAACATTTTAATTTTCTCATGTATCCGTTAAATTAACTGGCTAAAAAATGATCTGTACGGCAAGTCTACAATGTAGATGTTCATAAATGATAAAAATAAAAGGAAATGGAATCATTAAGCGCATATTATTTTAAAATCATTTCCTAATTCCTACAAAAAAAAAGTCGTTATTTTTTGTTAGCACATGCATTTTCTCGCTTTCAGCTTAAATTGTGTTTTACTTTCATTCACAATAACTTTATGCTCTTCGTATTCATTACGTACCAAAATAAGTACGAAAACTGTAGCACATTCCTGGCATAACCTAAACAATTTGGTTTGTCCTGATTTAAAATAAGGACGAAAGCGATTGCGACTTCAATCTGTAGAACTTATATATTGTCGGTTATATAAGATAAGTCATGAATCGAATTTGGTTCAAAGATCTAGTAACTACTCCGTAGGGTGTGGGTTTAAAAACGTATCAGACCTAAATGATGACAGTGGAGTTAGATGTAATATAATAATTTCGATTCGACCACGGAAACATGAAATTATAATTCAGAAATTAGGATTGTTAATGTAGGCACTATTGACCCTATTTTGATACATTAAATGTGTTTTGCAGCACAAAGCAAAGTTTCCAAATTACCAATACTAGTTTCTGTTCACATGGAAGAAGATGTAATGGAGGAATCACCGATCACACGAAGATATGTAATGGAAGAATCACCGATCATCAGAATATGTAATTGAGAAATCGAAAAACCACAATTTCATTCCATCACGTTCCATTTCTCAGGCAGCTATGCAAGACATACCAAGACATGTTGTGGAAGATATTAGCAATCCCAGCAACTGATCTTTATCGCAACTTTATCACATCACTTCTATCTGTCATTATTCATTTTGTATTATTTTTATCTAATGTTATAATTAGAATAGGAAAACGTTAATTTTGGCACGATTGACCCTATTGGGGCACTTTTAATGTGTACTGCGGCACAAATTAAAGTCACCAAAATACCAACTCTGGCAGTGAAAATAGAATAAAAAGAAACCACCAACAAACACGCAAAATCATTGCAAAAGACGGCAAAATTTTTATTTTTTGCCTTTGCAGTCAAAGAACTGCCTTAAATTCTGAATCGAATTAAATTGTCGGCACAGAAAATTATGCTTAATAGCTAAAACAAAACAAACGCAGGATTGTTTTCAAATTAAGTTCAAATCGAGTCAAACAAATAAAAATGGCCAGCGCCTTGGAAAATTTTGTCAATAGTGTGAGGAGTCTCAGTTCGTCGGGTAAGTCCACAAAACAATGCCACTGCCAATGAAAACATAATCTAGGTCTTCTTCTATGATAGGTGCCTTCGAAGAACTAGCCACTCATTTGTTGGATTCTACTGAAATTCTAACTAAAAATTGGAATATCCTCGACAATGTCCTGGAGACATTGGATGTGCAGCAGCATTCGTTGGGAGTTCTGTATGTTTTAATAGCAAAGTTCAACAGTTTAACGGTATGGACGAGTAGTGGTATTATTGATTCACATTGTTTTAAGCATATCGTCTTTCCAGAGCTCAAATGCTGATGTCAATACCTTATTTAAATCTGTCAAGGACTTTGTGCAGCAATGCAATACTTACCAAGTACGATTGGCGGCACATGCATGTAAGTATTTGTTTATTCCGTAGTTTGTCGATCTTCCTAAATACAAAATAAGAATGTACAAATTAAAATTTGGCCTGGGTGCTGGAAAATAACCTTAGGCAGATAAATATTCTCAGCGTTTTAAGGTGTAAACGGATGTTTGTAGAACTCTTCCAAAAACGCACAAAACCCTTTACTCGTCATAGTTTTGGTTTATTCGAAAGAGCACGATGGGACACAATTTCACCTATGTGTCTGGGTGCGCTACTGCGAAACCAAATTTCCCAAAGACCTTAACGGTAGCACGCTATCCATCTGGAACCAAGTCATTGTCTTCAATCTACGGCCTCAAAAAATGATTTCTTACTCATTATGATTCCGATCTACAGATGCAACATTTTTAGCTTAAGAGATCCGTCGAGAAGAATATGCGCTTCGTCGGAACAGCTGATATATCGAGTAAAATCGTTCTTTTCAAGATGAGGCGCCATTTATATTTACTTTCGTGATTTAGTTTTCAAGTAGTCGTGCCTAATTTCGGCATTAACCAGTAGTCGACATGCTTTGAATTTAAAAGTAAATAAATACGGATCAGAATAGTTACAGATTTAAATAACATCAAGTTTGCATTGAGAATATAGTCTCCCTATTCTTAATGGTCAAATTGGAATCAGACGGTTATTTTGGCCACTTTTTATCCTCATTCGGTAAGTTTTCTAAAATGTTCGCGATTGCCGCTTTTTTTTCTTCAAATAAACCAAATTTAGAAATATGTAATGGTAAAGGTCTCTAATGATAGATATTAATCAAAATATTGTTCTAAATGTGTATGGGGTGCCGACTACTGGTAAATTATTATTTTTCAAATAATTTTTAAAGTCGGCAAGACCTTTCCTTCCCATTTTATTCATACTTTCAGTCAGAGGTGATTACAATTTTAAAATCCCTACACATTTTTTTTAAATTCTGATTGTAGAACGTTTAAAAATTCAAAATAAGGCCACCAAAGAAAAACACTACTAAACCAAGCGAAGAATCTCTAGAAAAGTCACCAAATGACATAAGAAAGGTATAAATAAGATCAATATTAGGAGCTTGCAAATAATATAGTGGTTCACGTTCGACATTACAAGACCGGATTCATTGTGCGTTGCCGAAGGAGCTAACTGTATTATCAAATGCCGAAGAAGACCGCTTGGTGATATTGTGCCACGATCTTGAAAAATGTGAATATCCGGTCAAAATCGATGATTTGCTGTACACTGTTCAATCATTAAAGAAGATGATGGAACAACACTATTTATAAATAGTCGACCTGGAAGACAGTGTTTCTCAAGATTTCTGAACCTACATTCAAGCTTAGCTGTCAGAGAAGCAGAAGGAATCAGGAAAGGGCTAGCAGTATCTACTTGTTGTGCCCTTTTTCAATCAATACGGCAATGATTTATATATACATATATTAAAATCTGCTAGAAATGTTGACCGAATATCACCAGGAAGCTATGGAAAATGTTAATGTTAAATCTGATTTGACTGATAATTAATTCTATAGTTTCTAATTTATGGTATTAATTCTGATGTTATTGTTTAGGAGATCAATAACTTAGAAATTCGATATTTCAGTTTTGTCCTAAGTGGCTCCATTTTTAATGCACTGATTTAAAAACCTTCAACGTAATTGATATGGATTTTCCTATTCTTTTTTTACCTTTTTATTATATCAAAGATACACTTACTAACTGGGAAACAAATGTGGCCTATGTTAGATATAGCGAGAACAAGTCGACTGGACAGTAGAAGTCTCCGACTTTGCAATAGGAGTCATCACAGGCCACTGCTTAGTTAGGGCGAGGACCAGTAGATCGGATAACAGATCTCCATACTTGTGCAGGATGGTGAGGAATTGAAGACAATAGAACACATCTTTTGTCATTGTCCAAGTCTACAACGCCACAGACTAAAATGTCTAGTGGGTAGATTTTTGGCTGAAGTGTAGGGGACTTTTCAAGGATAAGTGTTGAAAACATGAACGACAGGGGCTACGGGTACCCAATACACTGAAGAGACTGCGGACTCAACACAAATAACTTTTCACTTTTAATCTATACATTTTTAATCTACTTTTTATAACCCCACTTCGTCAACAACCTCCAAGTGGAGGTGCATCTTCGGATGTACCACCCTTCCTAACCTAACCTATATCAAAGATCTCTAAAATGTTGGAGACGGGTTTAAACTGTATGATCCCGGCCAGTATACAAATTATATCGTACACATCTCACTGATTTGAGACTATAACCATGAAATGTTAAGCGAAATTCGTTCCCCGTGCAATAAATCATTTAGCTATTAAGTCTATAGCTGTAGAGTTCAAGGGTTGTCTTTGAGTTTTCACATTTAGTCTACATGTATATAATCACAAAATATATACATTGAACAATTTGGAATCACTCATTATAATCTGCTCAATACGAGACGTAAATAAAAAATAAATAAATAATATAATATTTGAATAACATAAACATTCTAAAAATAAAAAAGAAAATCAAAAATTTAATGTCTGGAAATATGCCAGAAGAGCATGTAAACAAATTGAATATTTATCGAACACATACTTTATAAATAAAAGTATAAAGTACCAAAAAAAAATGCAATATACATGTTGAAGAAGTTTACTGAGGTAGGTGGTGTGGGTGAAATTCCGAACTAGTAAACGAATTAAATTAATATAATATATATAATTTTGTAATGACCTCTTAACAAGTCTTTCAATTACAAGTCAATGTTAAATAACATAAATTGAAATATCATGCCTGAGAGAAATTCAACATATCGCTTATTTACTTCAGTAGTGTCACAATTCAAAATTCACTTTTTATTTTGTTACTCAAGAAATAAAGCGGTAAATCTCTTATTAAAGCTGAATTTTGTTCTGCGTGTATTATATAGGACTCTAGTTTATTCGGAAGAACGTTCGTCGGACAATCGTAGCTTACTAGTGGGAAATCTTTTGGCAATCAGTGCACAATTTTTTGTTCATCTAATTAAGAATTTGTTCGGAATATAAATGTTTTTTTCATATAATTTTATAAATTAATCAAAGCCCAATGTGGCCTAAATGCTGATAGAATTTTCGGGTTAGTTTTACTTACAGGATAAGATGCGACTGGCTCGTTCTCAGATTTTATCAGTTAATTATGATAGTCATTTGCAGATTAATTGTCGATAAAACTAGCTCTGTTAGTTGCGAGTTTAAAATTTTCGGAAAATCATGAATTTAACCCTTTGGACCAAAAACAGATATCTTAACTTGTAAATTGTAATTAAATAACTTTTTTTTTACAGTTTACGAATTATGCCATCAATTTACGAATACAATGGTAGTCCAGCCTCGATGCATTCACGGCCTCACGACACTGGCCGCTGCCATCGACAAGATTCGTACATGTGAGACTCAACTAACACCTATCCATGCAGATTTATGCCAGCTAAGTCTTAAATCGAAATGCTTTCGGGTAGCTCTAAAATATTTGGATATTGACATAACAACAATATCGACCTCATCAGAAACGAGAGGACAAAATCAAACGGTACGTAACGACAACAACAATTTATTTTATCTTGCAAATTTATACATCTTTCTTTTCTACTGTTTTCTATTTTCTCTTTAAAGGATACAACTAATCTTGATGCCAAATACTTTTTACTTTACTATTATTATGGTGGCATGATATATACTGCTATGAAAAATTATGAAAGGGCTTTATACTTTTTTGAAGTCTGTATATCAACACCTGCCATGGCAATGTCCTACATAATGTTAGAAGCGTACAAGAAATTCATATTGGTTTCCATGATATTACATGGCAAGGTAAGGGCACAATAACCATTTTATTTTAGTAACTTGTTTGAATGTCTGTTTTTGTCCGATTTGTAGATACAGCCAATACCCAAATATGCATCTCAAGTTATATCACGTTTTATGAAACCTATTGCTCAGGCTTATCATAATTTGGCTGTGGCCTATGCTACAACATCCAGTGAGGAGGTGCGAAATAACGTTAATAAATTTAGTGAAACATTTCAACGTGATAATAATATGGGTTTAGTGAAACAGGTAAGAAAAACTTCAGTTTCCCAATTACATTTTCACCACATTTTCTATTTTTATTACTGTTTTATTTTATTTTCCCCCAAATTCATAGGTTGCCACTTCGTTGTATAAGAAAAATATCCAGAGATTAACAAAGACATTTTTGACATTATCTCTATCCGATGTTGCTAGTCGTGTCCAATTACCATCTGCTGCTGTAGCCGAAAAGTATATATTTAATATGGTAAGTGAAATTATGATTAAGATAGTATATATCAGCATTTATATATCTGAATTATCGACTTGCCCAATCATAGTTATTAATGATTGCTAACGATAGATACAAATATTGTATCTGGTAATTCATGATTTCAACTAATAGAAATGAGTTCAGCCTTTTAAAGAAGGGACATTCGGGTGTAAATTTGATCGAAAGAGGTTTGATCCATTAATGGCTTTCAAAAATTGATTGGTAAATTGATTTAATACCGACCAAAGAAATTTGTCAATAACTCATTGAATTACTAACGGATTTTAATAAACGAGGATGAGATTAATGAGAAAATAATTAGGGAATCGAAAAGGTCGAAAAATGGGGAAAACGAATGTGTTTTCTGCGCAACTTACGTTTTCTCACATAAGTTATATATCGTTCAAAATTTATAATTCACTACATACGATCGGCTTCTTCGTTGTCAATAATTGATTATAATAACATACTCGAGCTGGGAGGGATCAGTAAGCCGGAATCCTGTGCTTGATGTCCGGATCATGTTATCACACCCACTCAGGCGGCCATAGAGACCAGATGTAATCCTCAGATACTCACATGTCAATAATCAAAACTAAGATTATAGTAATGCTAGACAAACCAGACAATTTCCTAAAGTAGTCTCTGAAATGTGTAACACCATTCGCGCGCTGGCCATCCATATGTGGCGCAGCGATCGGTAAGAAGAGCCATGCCCGAATTTAACCCTTTCCGTAGATTTGTCGAATATGTATATCCGAAACTTCATATTATGATCAGCACGTCAAAAAAAAAAATTATGTTTCTATGTCTGTTCTTTTTAAATCCGGTGGGAAATTAAAAATCGGTTGATTGTCAGATATGTTACATGCTTATAAGTGTGCAAAGGCTTTGAACCGGATATCAAGATTTTGGAGGGGTGTGTGAGAAATTTCACAGAAAGATTCTTGTTGCAATCCTTCATTCTTTTTGTAGCATTCTGTCAGTTTGTACTGTGTGGCAAATTGTGCTGTGGATACCGATCAACGTCAGTGTTTCTTTAATAACAAACAGACAATTACTGCTTTGGATTTGCTAGAGTTGTGCCGATTTATTAATTTAGAAAAAATTTAAGGGAACAATAGTTTTTCAAATTGAAGTTTTTAAAGAAAACAATTTTGTTTTAAAAAAAGTAAATTAATAAATTTACATAGCTTGTTATGGTCTATTTACCCTCTCATTACATCTACATCTAATTTGTTGCCAGTTGAATACACATATTCTCTTCGAAACAGAAGAAAACTATCGAAAATCATCTGAAAAACTTGGGGTCTACATGTACACGTGCATGTTCATTTCAAAAACGTTTTCGTAAGAGTAACTTCTCTTGTTGTTATTGCCGTCCGCAACAGCAAACAAAAATACAATGTTGCCCACGTCACAAATTGTCAAAGCATTTGGGGAAAATTATGGACAAGCAATTTTTTTTTTGTTCATTTTATATTCCTCAATCCCAAGAAAAAAAAGTACAAAGACAAATATAAAATATTTGTCTGTATTAAGCGCCCCGGTAGGCGAGTTGGTAGCGTGCTTGCCTATCAGCGTGGGGGTTGTGGGTTCGATTCCCACCAGAGGCTTTGGTCTGTCGCTGCAAAAAATCAAGCCAAATGGTCTTTGTCACCCGGTTTACCCTTGGACCCAAAATTAGAATATAAATTGACTTTGTATTGTAATTAATAAATAAAAATTTGTCTGTATCTTTCCTACGATCAGTTAGAGACGTTATAGACTTACATATTTCGACTTATATTACCGAATAAACTACAGTAATGAAAATCTATTTGAGAAAATCTTGAGATCTGATTGAACTGATAATTATTTGCATTTTCTACTCATAGATTAAATCTGGCGAAATTTATGCTACCATTAATCAAAAGGATGGCATGGTCATCTTTAAAGATGATCCAGAGAAACACAATTCTAATGAAATGTTCCTTAAGATCCAAGACGACATGGATAATGTAATGACCCTAGTAAAGCAAATTAATAAAATGGAGGAGGACATTATATTGAATCCAATTGTAAGTTTTGCTGGCATTTTAGTTGTGAAAATATTTAATTTGTGTTTTTTATTTTTAGTACATCAAAAAGGCAGTAGGAAATCCCGATGATGACTTGGCGTCTCAACATGCAAAAGCTTTTGCGGGGTAAGTTTCCATTGTCATAGTATATTTGCGGTTTATAGAATTTAAATTTTTATCAAAATTCGGTATTTCCTGTAATTGTTTTTTTTTTGTTATTCCAGGGATCCCATTGATTGATGATATTATTCAATGAATGTTTCAAAATATTCGAAAGCTTTGATATGTTCTCACATGAAACCTAAACAACAATGCAGCACATTTGTCATCTTTAGCTTTATGCTCAAATGCATTTCTTCATTGTTTAATAGTGATAAGAAATTTCATAAAACTGTCGTCAACAATACTACCACATCATCAGCTGTAGCAACAGCAGCTACACCATCAGCAACCGCAACCACAACAACTAATTTGCCTACTGAACATTATTATAAATAATTGTTTTTAAAAAAAGTAAAATTTACAAAAAAAAAAAAACTCAATCAAATTAGTTGTTTCGCTTTTGTTACATCTCCAAGGGCTTTAAAGAATTTAAAATTATTTTCAGATGTGACATATTGTATACGACATTGAAAATCTCGTAAACACCCAGGGTTTTGAGCCTGACATTCCGAATGTGATACATGCGCAGTGATCTTCGAATCGGTGGGAACATTTATGTTCCACTGACATATTTTCACGCGTTCAGAATACCTCAGAAACCGTTAAAAGATTGTGGACAGCTTTTACCAACAAAGAAGAACGCACAGCCGACTGAACTACTTTTTTTTATGTGAATGCCCTACTCCATTGACATGAGACGACAACACAACCTACGTAAGTCATTGCAAATTACTAATCTTTAGAACGTTAACATGTCACGCTTTTTTATATACATAGACCAAATAAGTTCGGGCCATATAAAAGATAAGCTGATATCATAAAAACCCCAGCAGACAACGTTTTTTTTTCTAATTTAACAAAAGAACGATTCTTATCTCGTCTCCTGATAAGAGAATGATTGCGTTGTTGTTTTCCCCATACATTTTTCATTGCTTTCGAGATATAAAATTCCCAAAAATTCCAAATCGTAGTCGGAGCAACCGACTGCATGCTACTCGCAACCCTTCCTTGTTTTGGTTATACTAAAGATAAAACCTTACTCATACCTATTTTGCAGCTTCTGTTCAGTCAGAACTTGAGCTCAACACAGCTCGGCCTTATGTACATTATATTGTTAATTAATTGTGGTATATCACTTTTAGTGTCTGCCTCTGATGCTCTTGGATGTTACACTTATTTGCACTGAGTTATAATACCTCTAATCGCATGGCGGTGGAATTATTCCAATCAATATGTGCCTGGAGCGCAATTAACTAAAAATCATGCCACTTTTTAAGGTCATAAAATGTTTGGTTTATCAGTAATTATAGACCATATATAATTGGGCATACTTGGTGGTAATATCTATTATTAACACCTGTATCAAGTCATTCTATATAATGCACCACACTCCTTTAATATTTTTGTTTTGATGTTGGAAATTACTTGACATTGAAAAGTTTTAAACCGCTTGAGATTTTTTATATGCAAACATCCGTTCTTTAATAATTTAGATTTGTACATGAAGAAACGTTTGTATTGGTCGGATTAAATGGTAGAGGTAGTTGTAGAATCGAATAGGATGACTGTTTTGTATTTAGTGTGAATAACCCTTTTTAATTTTTTTTTTAGTAAATACTGCAGTAAATGACTGATCAAAAACATTTCCAATTTCAATTATTATATGAATTAAAAAGGGATTGTAATACACATCTTTTTGATTAAAGGTGTTATTGATATAATAAAATGTGGAAACTCTTTATTAGATTTTTCACAATACTAATAACGGTTGTAATAAAAAATATCAAATTTTTCGACAACAAATGATATTTAGGCCATGAACGATTTTTATAATGGTTACTATAGTTTGTTAATAATGACAATACATGTTTGTATTGTTTTATAAACATACCGCTAATATGGACATTGCCGAGACCTACATACATATAGAAAACAGTTTCGCTGTGAAACCCGAATTTCGGCCCGCTTAATTAACTCATTGAAAGTCTCAAATTACCTTTCATTACCTCATATGGATAGTTAAATAGAATCGTGTTTAAAAAGTTGACAACAATGTGTTCCTTAAAAATGTTTTTTTAGTCAAATACAAGAAATTTGTAATTTTCTAAACCCGGTTAAGATAAATGTATGAAAATATAAAAACAATTTTCACACATTTTGTCTTAACAAGGGTTTTTGCATTTTTTGGTATAATTACGAGAGTAAGACTTTTGTAGGTTTGTAAATTTGATATTGTTAAAGTAGGATTTTAAAAATTTAGGAATATTAAGGAGTTGAGTCAATTAAGTGAGAAAGGCAATTAATTATCCGAAGACAAAAACCAATTGCTTTGAAACATGACACGGGTTTTATATTTTTTCCAAAACTACTAATGGGATTATACATGCGCTATATTGTCACGATCCTTCGGGTACCTTCCATACAAATGTTAATGTGAAGTCGACTGTAATGTTATTTAGTATCATAGAAATATTATTGCGGCTTATGATATACGACAATAGTATTTCCATAGTTATCCTAAACATACATAGTTTTTAATGTAACGAAGACTATCTTCAGAAATTACATTTTTTTATTCAAAAAGTCACGAGGTTGTCGAACTGCACTCGTACATAGCATTTATCGACGTACACTATATTATTTTCATACTTCTTTAATCAAATGATAAGATTTTATTTTGTATAATCTTTCAATAAAAATTATTTATAAACACGTGATATTACTTTCTCATTGTGATTGCAGACAATGCATATTTTCGAGAGTGTACTTACTCAGGTATTCGTATGTTAATTGAACACTTGACTCAATCTGTTTTGGCATATTTTTACTGTGTCTACTGTAAGTGCTACAATTAAACCGTTTACACTAAGCAACAAAACAAAATTGTAATGAATAGCGTCTATAAGATTATTATGCACTGTGGTCCTCTGACTGTTCATTTATGAACAGTTCTATTTTAAATGTTATTTTTTGAAACATAAATTGTCGAAACTCGAAACCGACTGGTCCGATTTTGTTGAAATAAATTTTAAAACGTTTGTTAAGAAAACTGTGAAAATTGATTTTGTATTTTCATACATTTTTCTTAACAACGGTTTTTTAAATTTTTATCAATACGGGGGTTAATCATTATTTTTAATCTTTACTGCCTTTAGTATACGGGTTATCCATTACAAAAATTAATTATTTTTGTTGCCTTGTGTTATCGTTTATATGGAGGTAACGTAACTGGGACTTATAAATCTGTATACAAGACAATTCAGGGAAAGTGAACCCCAAACTAAATATGAATAAAATGAACGGAAAATTAGAAAGATTGCACTAGCATTGCCACGAATTGAACTAAGACTGCGAGAACTAAATCATTTTTTCCACCTCGTAATTAAGTGTGTTTAAGAGAGAAATCTCTAAGCCATGTAGAGCTTGTCTATAAAAAGTGTTATGTCTTCGGGGAAAGATGTAAGCAGTAGGTCGCGTTCAGTGAATAGTACTGAATACACAGATTATATCGTGTACAGCTTACTAATTTGAGAGAAGTTAAAGGTATCAAATCACAGCTACGAGTTGGCCAATCGCCGAGGCAGCTGACGGCATTTTCAAAGAAAAATTAACCATCATTAGACCATTGGGATCCATTGGCTTCTTGACGATCATAAACGAGTTTTCCGATCCTCAGATGCGGTAATTTAACATGTTAATATAGTCGCCGAGATGAAACAGCGCTTCGTCTGAAATCTCGAATGTTTGGAGATATTAAGTCTCTGACAAAATTTCCAGCGGGAAACATCTATAACTGTCAAAATAATATTTGATTCGAAAATAAACCACAAGATGGATCACATGAATTGTTGCCTTCAAAGTTAGATTTTCTATCTTTTGAAATGTGTGCAGCGGTGCCGAGGTAGGTAGCATGTGCAACTATCGCACAGCACACACAGGTTCGTATTCTGGTCAGATCATCAAAACAACTGATGTCCACCTCGCAAATGTCGACGACTTTACCAGTGACCATGTAAAAAAAATCTTTAGGAAAGGATTAGCGGTCGCAGTCAGTGAGTACACAAATCTCACTGATTTGAAAAATGTCTGTTCCTTCATAGTTCCTTTAGTTCTGCCACTCTAGTTGCCACATATTAAGATTTTTCATTTACTCACTTACTTAAGTTGGCTCTACAACCTGTTGTTAGTCTTGGCCTGCTTAATAAATGATTTCCAAAATTTTTCATTTAGAATGACGATTTTTTGGGCAAGTCTAGTTTTCCATTAAAAATGTAAATTTCTCAAGTTCATTGGCATGCATACGACTAAGCCATTAGTTTCCGGAAATGTAAATATTTCATTTTTTTTTGACATTTTCAGGAACGTCTTATTTTATCTAAAGTAAATTTGATATTGGCTGTGTTCGCCTTATGAAAGAGAAAATAAATCTAACAAAAATATTTACTCTAAACAGCAAAATGTTGACATTTGTCCTTTTAAGGTCCAAGCCACAGATATAGGGAAGTACGTATTGTTGCCACAATTGCAGCTTTGGCTGAAAAGATAAACGCATTAGAAGCAAAGTATACGTATATAGTTATTTTCTTCAATTTTCTACAATTACACTTCGACGGCACAATAAAAATCAAAATTGTCAACTTATCCACAACGTGTGGCAAAACAATTTTCAACTGATTGTTTCAATTTGTTTTCTGTGTGTAGGCCGCTTAAAAACAATTTTCAGACAAATAAAAAAAATATATTTGTGCGGGCTAATATTCTTCTTTGTAGGAATAATTTGCATTATACCTAAATACGTATGTATTTGATTACAACTTACGAATTTCTTTTACTATTGTTTTTAATAAAAAGTCATTGTTTGCTTGTTTTAAACAAAAATACGTCTTTTTAGGTATATGACGTTTTTATGATGATATTTTCTTTTCAAAATTTACCGACATTTCCAAAATATTGTCTTAACTGGGCCAAATAGTTTCGTCTTTCGATATAAGCCAATTACTTAGGTGCGGGCACATTTTGATTTGAATTACCTTACTGTACATATTTTTAAAACTTTGGTTACCACCCTCTCAATAGTGTTTGCTTATGTTGTTATCTGAAAAACGTTAGATAGAGGGGCAAGGTAGGATGTCAAATAGACGCCCGCCTTCAACGTTAGCCGTTCCTAATATTTGATATGTTAACTTTTTTATCAATGACAGTGATGGGTGGTATTGCCCATATGACAGACTTTATCACTTTTATAACATCACCCGTATGTACTCTAAACAATTAATGCGAGTATAATTTTAAAATAAGTGATCAAATGCAACAAGAATTATATATTTTATAAAAAAAAAAATTTATTGTAATTGTAGTAGAAATAGAAACATGTGGCTTTATTTACTATATTTATCCAATATAATCCCCCTGCCACTGTAACATATTTGCAAACATATTTATTCTTGGAGTAGCGGCTTATATTCATGATTGTACACGAAGTAAAATCAGAGATTACTTACTTGAGATGATGAGTTATACCCTCTAAAACGCCAAACATGCCAAACTGCCCACTTCAACAAATTTAAATATTTTGGAAATTGTCAGTGAAAAAGTTAAATTTCCGCCAAATTACCATTTCTTCATCGCCTTAGGCGCTATCATCAAAAATCGTACCTGCTCACACCGGTTGGAAGGGCATCGTGTAAATCGGATCTTTAACTTCAAATAGCGTAATTTGTACACTGAACGAAAAACGTTATATTATCAATTGATCGTTATTTAATTTATTTCAAATTTCACTGATTCGAAGAAAATTGTTTCCAATTCTAATGACGGCTTATGTGGACGGCCGTGGTGTGGTATGTAGTGTGTGCGACTATGTCCACAAGTAAGTCCAGGTTCAAAACTCGGGTAAGAGCATCAAACATTTTTTCAGCGCCTGCTTCCACCTAGTAAATGTTGGCGACTGAATGAGTAAGAGAAGAATCTCTAAGTTAATCTCTAAGTCAAAAATTTTAATCTTGTAGAATACAATTATTATGAACGTCTACACACAAGCTCGTACAGCGAGCTGTGTTGACACGAAACCACGTTTTGATATTTGCAAAAAAAATCGAGTCGCCTCACAGGCCTGATTTAGTGTTCTAGGGTTAAACAGTAGGTCCCGGTCAGTGAGTATACAAATCATATCATACACAGCTAACTGATTTTGAGAGACCATAACATCCCATGGACTGACGGAGGTTCCATGGAATGTTAAGAGAAATAGGTAAGTAAGTAATAATGACTTATATGTAATGTATGTGTTTTATTTAATTCATTTGAAAGTTGTTTTACCGAGTGATATTTTTGAGGTTGATTTAGATTCTTTTATTGGTTTCATATTTTTGAATTTGGACATTATTCAATTTTTTTGCGCCTTTATTCATTAGGTGCAGTTTGTATTTCAATAACTTTGCATCCAGTAAACATGTTTGAGAACTGTAAAAAATGGGTGCCTCCATGAAAAATTCAAAAAGTCCAAAAACCGAAGAATAAACCTTACAAAATTGTTCATTATGCAAAATACGGCGGCACTGTGGTCCAGAATTCAAATTCCATTGGAAGTCTGTAGCTTTTGATCTACGCTAGTAGTGAGCGATTATTTTAAGATTTTAGATTTAAAAATCGGACAATAGGATCATTATTGTTAGGAATTTCGTGCACATATTAAAACATTTTTGTCCCGGTGTTTTGAAAAAATAATACAAATTGAATGAATGTGTGCAAAAGTGATTGATTTTATTGTGGAATATAAAAATATGCCTCAGTTATGGAATGCAAAGTATAAATACCAAATAATTGAAATAATAATTGCGTCCATGTTGACGCCACGCTAATATTTGCAAATGAGATTGGATAAGAAATTGGTTGAGAAGTTGCAGAGTGTGAGGACCGACTTTTTTCTTAAACTTAATTGTGCAACCAGTTATGTGTGAGGGCCGCAAAAAAAATATTCATTTGTCCGATTTTTAATACTAATACCTTAAAATAATCCCTCACTCCCTGCATACAACCAATTGTTTTTACAAAACTCACTAGATCCAAGTTACAGGCTTTTGGCCGATGGAAGTGGATTTTGACCAATGTGCGAAGCAGTCCTGGAACATCGATCACGACATTTCACGCACCAACCTGATGAGAATTTTGCACAACGACCTCGCATTATTCGCTTATCGCTTCTCAGTTTGGGCCTTAGTTCAGCTGGAAATGTTCAACGATTTTGCTGAAAAAAAATCATCATTTCTGTCAAAGTACATTTTCGTGTCGGTGGCCGCATCTGTGGATCGGAAAACTCCCCAAAGACAGACAGTTTGGTATGGATTTTTAGACGGTGGTATCTTGGATTCATTTTTCTTTGAAAATGAAGCGAATGTTTTGTCATTTATGGGAATATTTTTGTTTTTACTTCGAGTAAATCTGTTTTTAAATACAAACTTATATTTGGAACTCCCCTCATTCCCATTATTTGTGCCTTTCTAAATTAAAAATAAAACCAAAACTTCATTTCCTTATTTTTTCAATTTTATTTTATTATTATAAACTTAAATTAATTATTTAAACATATCTTAAAATTGTTGTAACAACTGGAACAGTCTATAATTATTTACAAAACAATTAATACATGTGCACCGTTTTATGACTACACTTAAAACAATTAACATCTTAAACTTAATATACGGTTAATGGGATTAAAGTAATACGCATCTTATTAATTAATAAATAATGTATGTATTTTAGAAAATCACAATATGTAATAAACAACTAATGGAAAATATGCACACAATTGCACTTAAATGTCAAGTTGAAAACAAAAATTTCAATTGGAACACAACGCAATCGACAATTTCAAGTAATTTATTTCTAAATTTAAATCAAACGAAATTATATACGACCGCAAGTGCAAAAAACAAATACATGACTAGAGCTGATTTAATTATAGATAATACAACGAAAATTGTATTACATCGAAGTGACGTTGGAAACCCTGTGTTACTTTATTTGACTGGGTCGAGCAACTCCGCTAAATATTCGCAATGTGTGTGTGATCTAAATCGAGATTAATTCAAAACCGGTTAGAAATAATGTGTGATACTTGGGGATTGTGTTATTTGTTGTAGAAATTTGTATAAATTTGATTAGAGTAATATCAAAAGAAACACACACACACACTCAAAGTGGTGTTAATTCCGTAGTTTGGATTTACATAGACGATTTTTCACAAGTGTTAATTAGGGTTTACTGACATCTGGTACTTCGACTCAATGACGATAAGAACGCTTCAATGTTCTAAAGAAGTGCTAGGTTGTGGGGCTTAGGTCAATGTTGATACAGTATTTAAAAAGAAATATATACAAATAAATGTGTATTAATATGAGCCGACTTGTATACAACATTATTGTCTGTCATCTTTAATGCTCCATGTCAACATTATGAATTTTATATTGATTATCGCCCTGTTGTAATTGGAATAATCTCTACACTAACAACGTTTATAATTTGTAAAGTAAACATAAATTTTTTTTGTAGATATTACAAGTTTTTTTTGTTTCGAACAGACTGAAATCTTTGTACACGGAAAAAGAACATATTCAAGTTTTTTAAAAACAAATTGATTTTGAAATCAGAACATCAAATGATAACAAATTATAAATATTTGAATTACATTATCATTTGTTATAATTTATCAGAGCTCTGGGTCCAGGGAAAATTCTAACAAACTTAAAAATGTGTTTGTCAGATATTCTAATCCTCTAAAAAGATTGAATTGGCACTTCTTTGCATTTAGTAAGACCAAAAGAGATAACGAAATTATTCAAATAAAAAGAAAAAATATTAACAACACAATAAAAGGCTGGTTTTAGTTATTGTCACTTAAGTGCCACCAAAATTACCGTAGACATAATTAACTCGTTGTTTCTCAAAAGACGAAACTCTAAAATGACACGAGGCCTACGTTCACATAATTAAGATTATTTCTTCATTGTTTTTTTTATTTTTTTATGTGCTATAAATACCAAGGTAAACCCATTTTTGTGACAATGTGGTCATGTTGATACGATGCCACTTTAAACCCCACCTCAGCATATTCGGTGCGAGATCGACACCAGTTGCATACGTTGAAATGGCCATATAAACGTGAAAATGGGGGTTAAAGATATGAAATAGAGCACGTTTACACAAAAGCAGAGAATGGCGGAATATTATTCGCTTTAAAAATGTTGCGAGTGTTGCCATATTAGCTGAAATTTAAAACTGCCAGTAAAATGTAAAAAAATTCAGTTAAAATTATTTAGAAATCAGATGATTTAATTTTAATGATTTAGTTCAGCTAAAATTATTTAGAAATCAGATGATTTTTTTTTTATATTTTTAAACAAATTAAATGGCTGTAACTTCCATAACTCGAATCACCGTTATCTGGTAGAAAAGTTCGACTTCGACGGAGACTTTAAGTTATGGAAGTACTTATAAAACTGTTTAAGGGAATTTGTCTCCTTAACTTCCACTAGAAGGGCTTCCACTTAAAGAAAATTCGACTTATGGAAGTTTCACTGTAAATCAATGATCTCGAACAACAGAAACAATAAACTGCTTAAAGATTGAAAAAACAAACTTGTTAAAAAACACTTTAGATAACAATTTATTGGATTTATAAACGTCTTCCCTCGCCAACAACTGGTTTGCTATTGTATCATATGAGTGCCACCGTAACCGCTCTATAGTATATCGAATGTTATTAAAACACAGAAATAATGTACGACATTTCTGCGTACACTTATATCACCAAATATACAGCTAAAGAATATTTCCACATTAATGCCAAATTATGTATGTATGTATTATATTTTTTTGTTTAATTTATTTTGTGTTAATATTTTAAATTTTGAATTTAATTTTTTTTTTGCAAACGTTATAAACTCTTATCATTTATTTTAGCTGCCGTTCAACCAACTTGTTTTGATCCGTTTGACGTTCGCAAACTTTTCACTCACACGCTGTATTTTAATTATTTAAACGATATAAACGTGTTTTCTTGGAATATTTTCATGAATTTGAATTGTTTACTTTATAAATTGCTTTAAATGCATTAACAATGCATTCCGAATCTGTTGAGAGTCTTTTGTTAATTAATTATTAAATGTATGTATTCATTGATATTGTTCAGGGTAAGTTCTGTGAGCCCGTGTATTTTTCCGAAATTAAGATTTTATTATATGACCACAATGTCTGACCAATATGTTTTTCCCTTCCTTGATGTAGAAAATCTTTTAAACAAAAATGCAACGTACATTTAAATTCTAACACATGTTTTCCCCTTCTCTAACATTTTTGATATTATATTGACAGGATTCTTCGAAATTGCATCACTGCTTGTGCTGCACATCACATTCATAAATGTAACGTCTGGCAACCCTGTGCATGTCAGATGTTTTAGTAAACAATCAGACATTGTGCAAAGGACGTGAAACACGCCGTACAGCTTTAAGAAAAACCATTTTCACACGTTTTTCTTAACAAAGGTTTATAAAGCTGTTATACATTTTTAGGAATACGGGGGTAAGTGAACAATTTCGTAGTTTTTATGTTTTTAATATTTGTTTTACTATTTCTAACAATTTTTACCGGCGATATGACTGCAACATTAATAAAACAGAAGACAGAAAATAACTCTGGTTATTTGAGAAAAATCGGGGTAATTGAAAAAAAAAATGGAATCTCAACAAGTCTTCTTTTCTGCAAATTACACAATTTAAGTTCATGACTGAAACACTGGCAAAGTGCCTTTTAGAAAAATTCTTCTCATAAAAGTTCTTGTCATAAATTCAGAGATTTTGGCACCCTAATCTATTTTTTCCATTAAGCAGAGTAATTTTTATACGAAAATGTAGTTTTGGTGTGGGAAAATTAAGTCATTTTTTAGCTTGAGAGTTAAAATTAACAAGCGATACTTACTGGGACAAGCGATACTTACTGGCTGCAATCTGCAATTTTTTAAAATTTCTGCAGGTCTAGATTGAAAAGGAGGGAAGCCGACGAAGTGGTTCCACAGAATATACAAGGCAGTCAAAAAAAAATGAAGGTCTAGTAAACAACAGGTTCTTGAAGAAGGGCTAGTAAAGGAGGGCTTCCAGAAGCTTACAAAAATCTTTATATATATTATGGTCACAAATATTTCTAACTGAACCAACTGAACCTAATTACGGTTGGCGTAGTCGTGTCGTAAATTTGTCGGTTTTACAAAATGGTATTACGTTTGGCGAAAATTTCAAAGAATTCAACTTTATTTTTTGTCGTTTTTGCCAACCGTAATCAGGCTGAATGTTTCATCGAATTATAATTATTAGTATATAACTGATTTTGGTCACACAAGATTTATAGAAAAAATATGAGTATTAAAAAACTCATCTATATGAACTTTGGCACGGGAAAAAGACAAATGTATGGAACTGGTAGTGGATGGAAACCAATTCCAGCATAAACAAATTACAAAGCAGCCTAATTTATGTAGTTTATATAATTTTTGGACTTTGGTGAACCAAAATATTTTCGATTTTTCTTCTTTCGTTGATTGCTGTCACAATCATATGGCTATTAAACTCTAGTTTAAACGCCCAATATTGGACAATTAAACTGCGTTTAAACGTTAACTGAAAAAATGAATTAAAAACGAAGACTCCGCTGCAATATGTTAAACAAAGTAGACGTGTTTACTGTGAAATCTAGACTTACTTTTGGTACATGGCGTGAAAAACTGGTAAAGCTCTTTAGAAAAATATTCGATATTTAAAATCGTAAATTCCTGTTCTTTACGAGAATGGAATTTGATTTCCCATCAAGTGTCTTTTGTTTCCAATCCTGCATTCGTTCTGGTTTCATTTTGTTTCTAAATCTAGGTCGAAAATATTTACAGGAAAACTACTTGTTATTGATATTTCTGTTGCTGTGGTAAAAATCTGAATTCCCTCCCCTTGTTATTAAGTTTACATTTACATTTTCCACTTGTGGCCGTACTGGTAGATATGCAAATTATCATTTGTTTCCGGTGACCTTTTTGCGCTCTCCTTTGCCCAGAAAGTAACATTGTGTTTCCATCAGTGCGAGTTGTTGTCGAGACAATTTCCAATTGAAATGCGCGGAGAAATGGAAACTAAACTAAATTCGTTTGCATGTTAATTGATGATACGATATATTTATATACAAAAATGTGGTCGCATGTACATATTTACACAGTTTGTTTGTTTGATTTTACACAACAACCGAAAGAAAGAATGACAAAAAAAATACAATGGAATTAAATGCCATTTAATATGATTGTTTGCCTACAGCAGGAAAAAAAATCGGCCATCCAGTTCCAGCAAACTTCAACACCAAAGAAGTGCAATTGTGTGCTCCTCTCAAATGTGAATTCTGTCCGCTCGGCGGCGAATTAATTTCTTGCGGTCATTTGTATGCCGTATCAGAAGGCAGTATTTAGTTATTTTTAGCTCCCAAACGATTTCTTTTGTATTTTCAACTGTACAGTATTCTTGGCTCGTTCGAATATTTTTTGAAAATGTCACGAATAATTCCGATTTGTTTTTTTTTTGCCGAAATGCAATAACATTGCAATGTCCCCATCTGTCGGTATTTGGAATTTAGAATATATCATAAACTTGCAATAATTGACGACTGGTTGGTATTGAGGACAAACTATCGTAATATTTTACAAGCCATCCACTATCACTGTGGCCAGAAGTCGAGGCCTGAGAAACTGGATCCGAAACATTCAGAGGGCCTGGAGGTTTTTCAGAAACGCCAGCTTTGAATAGCGCATAGGCCAAGTAACACGGCTCCAAAGTAACTATAATCCGTAATGCTAGATAGGTGTGGTATACATACAATACATATAAATTTATATACTTTAGAGACTATATACAGTTATATAGTGGTAGTAGCTATATTGCAAATCAGTCCCTATATTATAAATATGCTATATGGATACAAGTCTAAAGATCATGTCTAGTTTTTTATACGACCAACTCGTAAGAGTTAGGAGTCGCGGTTGTTGGTCGGCTCTAACGTATCCATATGGTCTCATAGGTATTATACATTATGCATCAGCCATATTAACCTGTTTTCGATTTTCTACCCATCTGGCCACCTACCATGGCGGCACTGGGCTGGGCTATGGTCTTAATTTTCTGCGTTATGGTTGATGACGTCGATGACAATTGCGGCACCGGCAAATTATCATAAATGGTCACATAGATTTTGTGGCTGACATAGATCACAATGAAGCCCAGTATCACCACCAGCAACGATATGAAAGTGTAGGCCAAGATGGTCGGTATATACAGCAACGTATCGAACATGTTCACTTTTGTTTCTGTTGACTTTTGTTGTGGCAGCTTTTCTTGATCTGGCGATTATGTTTTTTTTTTTTGGAAATCTTGGTTCTTTTTTATCTAACTTTTTAATTATATGCACAATTCTCCTTTGCTTTTATCCGGTTTTCAGTTTTAATTTGGAAATTTTCGGTGTCACTTTGTGTGTGAGTGTTTTTTTTTTAATTAAATTTTCAATATTTCTTATCGTTGTCGTGTGTTGTGTTCCGTTTTGTGCTTCAAGTAATTTATTTTTCAGTCGTCACCGTAAGTTTACAGAAAAGCCCGTTCAAAAGTATCGAGCGCTGTTATGTTGACTAGCTCTGAAATCAGACTGACTGCTGCTGAAAACAAAAGTGAAACACCGGTGTGGTTATCTCAACTCACATGCAATTCGTCGCTCCAAACCCACTCACACACGCTATCAATATTCTGTCTTATACCCAGAGAAAAATGTGTGTCATTAAATGTGTATACACTCACCCTACAGCGTGGGAGGGTATACACACGCATATCATTTGATACGGACACAAAGTTTAACATTTTGTCATACCTAGACCAAATCCACCCGATTTCCAATCCATGGGCGACTCCAGCATTTTTAAATACCTCGACTCCGACTTCAATCTTAATATATATTTACCCTCGACACTGATTCACTGATTCACTGATACACTGATTCCCTGATTCACTGACTCTGTCACGCAGTACGTAGGAATTTAAATAGGCATTCTATAATAATTCTATAAATAATAATAATAAAAAAAATAATATTTTTTTTTGTACAGAAATTGTGTTTTCCCCAAATTTTTTTTTTACCAAAATTTTTTTTTACAATTTTTTTTTTTTTCCACAAATTTTTTTTTTTCAACAAAATTTTTTTTTTTCCACAAAAATTTTTTTTTTCAACAAAATTTTTTTTTTCAACTAAAATTTTTTTTCAACAAAAATTTTTTTTTTCAGCAAACATTTTTTTTTTCAACAAAATTTTTTTTTTCAACAAAATTTTTTTTTTTTCCACAAATTTTTTTTTTTCAACAAAATTTTTTTTTTTTTCCAATTTTATTTTTCAGCAAAAATTTTTTTTTTTTCCAATTTTATTTTTTTTCGAAATTTTTTTTTACAAAATAGTTTTCTCAAAATATTTTTTACAAAATTTTTAAAATTAAGTAACAAATACTTTCTCAAGCAAATTAACGGGCGCCATAGGCGCATTACAACTTACTAGTTGTTCTTTAACAAAATTTTGAGAATTATATTTCCGTTCGCTGCTCTTAGACTCCATGTCATGCTGTCCTGTATTTTTATGCAAAAAACATTTAAAAAAATATTATTAATTTATTGTTTCTTATTTTGTGGCAAATGGAAGTAAACAAACTCGGACTCGGACGAGAGTCGAGAAAAATGTCAGACTCTGACTTTACAGCCCTGGTTGATATTATCATGTCTCAAATGTGATATCAATGGATCTTCATTGAATCTACATATCGCATCATAAATTCAAATGGGTCACAACTAGAAATGTTCCCAAACTGGCATTTCTCCATAAATTAATACATTCACGTCTTCTTTAGGTCTATCAGTTAGGGCGCCATTTGTTGAAAGTAAACGTTGTCCAGATCAATATCATCCAACTCCGACCATAAAAACTCATTAATCATCTCTCGAAACTAAGGACCAATGACCTCGCCGGACCATAAACAGCACCAAACAGTCACACGTTGACGATAGAGAGTCTTCTCAACAATAACTTTTGGGTTTTCCGAGCCTCAGATACGACAATTTTGCTTGTTGACGTATTCACCGAAGTGGAAATGGGCCTCATCAGTCAAGAAGATTTTTCGATGGAATTCCCGATCATTTTCATGCATTTCAAAGACCCAATAGCAAAGACACGACGTTGTTGATAATCGGCCGGCTTGAGTTCTTGTATTAACTGAACTTTATAAGCCTTAAGACCCAAGTCTTTATGCAAAATACGGTGTAATGACGTTTGTGGAATCCCAATTCCAAAGAACGACGAGGAATGGACAAACCTGGGTTTTCTTCAACTCTTTAGGCTACAACAGCAATATTCACAGTTGTTCGTAAACGACGTGCACGGGTTTTATTCTTCACATCACTAACTTGTCCCAACAGCTCGTATTTGTCCATCAATTTCTGTATTGCGGTCCGACAAGATGCTTCACGACGACCCAAAAATGCTTCAGTTTTGCGAACTGTGACTGCAAGATTTTCACCATTTTTGTAGTGAATTTTAATAATTTCAATGCGTTGTTGAATCGTGTATCGTTCCGTAGTTTCTACTTACCACATGTCAAAGAATAAAAGCTTCAAAAGTGTCAGCTACCGAAATACCGGGTGATTCAAAACAACACCTCTTGTTGGAAAACCCAGTACATACTTTGTTGGTTCGCATTTGTCTGCTGTCTGTCATTTACATATCACAATTCGACAGTCACCATACCCAGAGTTGTATCTGAGTTTATGTTGATGGGCAATTGCCACTGCCTTCAATTATTGTGCCATGGGTTCTTACGAATTTGTTTTTTAAAATTGATTGTTTTGTCAAAATTCCACAGACTTATTGACGCTATAAGAATGACCGGATCGATTTTTCTTTGATACTTCTAGATGCACATTTTTCTTTGAGTGTATTCTGTTCTGCCTCTCTCCCTCCACATTGTGTTTTATTGTTTTGCCATTGTCCCCACAATTGTCAGTATGTATTTTCAAATATTTAAATATTTTTTTTGTTGCTTTCTTTTATTTTATTTATGATTTACGACTATTGAATGAGTCTGTGAATGCGTGTGGAGAATAGTATTTAAGTCTACAAACGAAATACACACATACATAAACAGATTAGGGCACCTAACGGAAATAATGTTGCAGCTATCAAAGACTGAACAGTAACATTTGAAATGTCGGGCGGGAGACATAGTGGTATAGTGTCAGTTGCAAGTTCATGACAGTTTAAATGTTTAAAAATTTTGTGAGACAGTGTTTTCATATTTTTTTTTAAATGCTAATTGGCTGGGAAAAACTCAAAAAAACTGAATGGCTTTTGTTGAATTACAAAATTGTAATAAATTGTATAACAACCTGTAAGATAAGTCGTTCCTCTTGGCCAAACATAAACCCAAAATGGACCAAGTCGCTACTGGGTTTTGTCAAACACAGATTTATTATCACGGGGCACTGTACGACAGGATAAATGGCAAATTGTATGGGAATATCTCGGGATGACTCCTGTAGAGCTCGCGGAAGCGGAGGAATCAGAGGAACACTGCACAGTTCTACAGGAACGTCGACCCACTCACCTTGGGAGCAGCTTCCTAGATAACAGATGACCGGTGCATCTCTGACTTCTCTATCGAAATTCGTCGAAAGTATCAAAAGGTTCTAGCATGTTCACACCGTATTCGTACCAAGCTAAATTTGTAACGAAAAGTAACGCCAGTAAAATACACAATTTTTTTGAAGTAAACTATTTGAAGAAATGAAGTTGCACGTATGGGAAGATAATGGCTAATGTAATATAAAATGCACGTGGTGGCCCAAAGTCACTGCCTGGTACAGGTATAGGGTTAATATCGTCCTCTTATCCAAGATTAGGTCAAAGCACCAATAACCTGGCTTAACCCTAGAAGGTCTTAGTTGTTTCTATTGCGTATTACTTTTACTTAATTAAGAGCAAGAAGCTGTTCAAGACCAGATGAGATAAGCTGGTAGCATATCTGTATTATCGGGCGGAAAGGAACAACAAACCTCTTGTTTGCAACCTGAGTGCATTACGTCCGATTAACCAAAGAATGAGACACTGCCGGTCTCTCTAACTAAGTGGAAAATCATTTTAAGAATATTGTGTAAACAATTGATTCAATACGATCAGTTTGGCTTTTGGCCAACAAAAAATATCACCTAACTACGTCAAAGTCTGGAAATGACGTATACGATGCAAGGCGATTATTTAAATATCGATCATTTCAATATGAGATCCCTGCAAAACTTTGAAGAATTGGCTACTGAGTGACATTCAAAGGGGTTCTCATGCTAATTTCTACTTGCTGATGGAGAAAGTAAACAACAACAACAACAATGAAGCAGCAGATATTCAAATGCACATCTCATTTGGCCGTTTCTTCATTGGCGGTGTGTAGCTATCCAATGCACTTGGAGTATTCGTAAATAATCTCCGAAGGGTTCAGCGCCCTTTAGCAAATGTTGATCTACCTGAGTGTGTGAGCCAGTCCACACATTTCCCCTTTGTGTGATGCAAATATATCTTATCGCTATATGCGGGAGATATTTATAATTCGTGCTTTAATTAAGATATACATATTAAAAAATAACTGTATACGCGTAAGTGTTACAGCGCGTGAGGAATTTGCAAAAAAAAAATGAAATAAAAAAATTGACGTCTCACACAGCTCATCTGAAGTCAAATAAGTTTCTAGATGAAATCAGACTTTAACACAGAACTCGGAATAAAATAGGCATTAATAAAAACGATTGATAACCCTGTAGAAACAAAAATTATAGTGGACTATATAATTTTGACGTGCTTTGGGCCCCTGAGTACGAAACGTTCGACTTTAGAATATTTTGGGAAAATATGTAATTAAATAATTTTGTTGAAACGTAGCTTAACATAACTTGAAAACGACTTGTCCGATTTGGTTGAAATTCATTTTTAAAATTCGAGATTTAGATTATTTTTACTTATTTCTCTTGACATTCCATGAAGGAACCGACAGTAAATTTCTCTCCAATCAGTGAGCTTTGCCCGATTTAATTTACCTATTGTTTAAAGCCGGATCCTAACGGCTAATACTTTTCTAGAGAAGTTTAACATGGCATAGGTATTACTCTCTTAAAGTCGCCAGCATTAACTAGGTGGAATACATTGGCTGAATGAAATTGTAGATGGTCTTACCAGTTGCGGTAGTCGCACTCACATTAACTACCATTCTACGGCTGTACATATTTATTACAGTTCTTTTTTAAACCAAACTTTGTGTAAAACGCTTTGGCAGTAATTGCATGTTTGCTTAATGACGAAATGGGACTCTCAACAAATTAAGGAACTCCCAAATCATCGCTGATTGTTGACTGTGTCATCGCCATTCCCTCACAATACCTTTTTGGTAAGCACCTCCACGCAAAAACAACAACCGACTTTATTATTAGTGGAATAATGAAACTGTTTTCAGTTTTTGGTAGTTCGTTGGTGAGCATCTCAAGGAGATACATGTAGATGCATTTTTATTCACTTTATAAAGCTTGCCAAACCTCAAAAATATATCTTCAAGATGGAAATGATTGAGTTTCTTTTAACATACATATACGCTGAAAAATCGGCGTGTGTGGAGGTTATATCAAGCAAAGTTTTTTTTTTGCTTCGAAACAAAGTTTATTTGGCTGTAAATAAAACTCATTTGCTATTATTATTAAGTATTTGAGCAGAAGCATTAGCGTTTTTGGGAAAAACCACACAATAAACCTAATAAATTCAACAATAGATCACAAATTCTACGTAATACAGGGTTCTACAGCAAGAGGTGTTCTTTTGGTATTCAAAGAAAAATGACATGTGGTGAGATAAATGATCGGATGTTTATTTTATAATAAAGAGGAAGGTATAAACGTTAATAATGAAACGACCACGCTTACAGGACCATATCATTTTCATGAAACTATACATAACCAAATCGCAAAGTGGCTGCCCTATGTCCCCGATATTCTATCTTTGTGGTCTTGAATCGATGCTGGTCTATTGGCGTAGACATTATCTTTCACGTGGCCCCCAAAGGAAGAAGTCGCAAGGTGTTAAATCACAAGATCTCGAAACTAAACATTGTCCAGATCAATATCATCCAACTCCGACCATAAAAAAAATCAAAAATCATCTCTCGATAGCGCAATCCATTGTTAACAGAACTTTGTAAGCCTTAAGACCCAAGTCTTTATGCAAAATACGGTGTAATGACGTTTGTGGAATGCCCAATTGCAAAGAACGACAAGGATTGGACAAACCTGGGTTTTCTTCAACACTTTGAGCTTCAGCAGCAATATTCGCAGTTGTTTATGAGCGACATACACGGGTTTTTATTCTTCACATCACTAACTTGTCCCAACAGCTCACATTTTTCCACCAATATCTGTATTGCGGCCCGACAAGGTGCTTCATGACGACTCAAAAATGCTTTAGTTTTGCGAACTGTGACTGTGAGATTTTTACCATTTTTTTTCTAGTGAATTTTAATAATTTCAACGCTTTGTTGAAGCGTTTATTGTTCCATTTTTAGAAATGTCAAATGTCAAAGAATAAAAGCTTCAAAAGTGACAGATACCCAAATACCGGTTGATTTAAAATAACAACCCTCGTTGGAAAACCCTTTACTTTAGCCTATCGTATGATATTACAAATCAAAGTCTCTTCCAATTTTATGATGACTTTTGCCAAACCTTTATTGTTTTCTTCATTTTATTCAATTCTACTGAAATCAGACAACGTTTTTTTTTTGTTGTTGCAGTGGTATTTAGCAAAGCAATTGCGGTCACTTTTGTTTTCCATACAAATTAAAGAGGCTCATGTACATTTACATAAATAAATACAATATTCAGATTTCTTTCATTCATTCCGTTTTGATTGGTTTATATATAACAATTTAACATTTAGTATATAAATGGTTTTTTTGTTTTCTTTGTTTTTAACAACAACATACACATATTTTGAAATGTACCTGTGACTTCCTCCATGGGTATTAACATTTCCGGTTACATAAATTTGTATAAATCCACGAAGAAAAAATAAAGAACAAAAAGTGCATAGAGAAATTGGCGATGTCACAATTCGCCATAAAGAATAGCTGGGCATAGGAAAAGAAAAATCATGGAGATGTTCTGCAATTCAGAGTCGACGAAAATGCGGATTGTGTTTTATAATTAAAATCTATCGAGAGAGTATTTAAGATTGTTTTCCGTCTATCGAAGGTATTCGTATTGAGCGGGAGAGGTAATTTTATTTATTCGAAAATATATATTATATTATAAACTTCTGATGTTTTTTTATAATTAAAAAAAAAAATGAAAAACTTTGATTCTTCTTTGCGCCACCTTGTATAAATGAAAAATAAATACGTCTGCTATGTTTGAAAATATTGATTTTTTGACTACTTAATTTTTCAGTATTACGTTTTTGCCAGTTGACGTCTCAGTCGTGACATGTGTCAAAGTCAAAAACGATTGCGTTGACATTTTATCATGAATGGCCCGATAAACGGAGAACGATTACAAGTCATTGAGTTTTATTTTCAAATATCGTGAACTGTGAAAAATATTTTTGAATGGTCGTGTCTCATTTTTCGCTTTGAATTGTCCAATTTGGTCGGAAAGACAGCCAGAGGCTTTTTAAGTGTATTGTCAGCTCAGGGGACCATAGCACGGCAGAATTGTACTGTTGTTATTTATTACAAAAAAAAAAAAACTTGTGTTGCACAGTTATATCTTTGCAATGTACCGTACATTCTCGTTTAATTGCCACCATCCTTATTTATCGTTCTCGCTTATTTGCCTCAATACCATTTTTTCTGCATTTTCATCAAAAAAATCGGATAATTGCCTTCGACTAATTACCCAATTCGTTTAACTAACTAAAGAATATTGTCCCGACATGAAGTAGACTTTGAATTTTTCACGCTTGTTTACACGCAGCAACCTTTGACTGCAGAACTCACAACTACAATTAATTCCAACTTACCAAAAAAAAAATAGTCTTTGCATTTAAGAAAATCACATTTAAATAACACATCGTTACCTCTGAAACAAACAAAGTGATTTATTTGTAAATAAAAATATAATTAATTTTATAAACGTGGTTTAAACGAATTCGAATAAGTACCCAAATGTGGTGATTAAGCAGGTCTTTTAATTGACTTTTTTTGGGATTTTTAGCGAGGTAATTAAGCGGGATTTACTATTTTTTGCCAATATTAAAAAATGAAATGATTTTTAAAAAATATGACTTCAGACCAACAGAACTATTTTCCTTTAAAGACCATCTTCGGATGGTGGAAGTGTTCACACTATTTTTAGTGGGTAACTTCTTTCTCCCCACCCTAAATTGATCTCTTTGAGGATAGGTTAAATTTTGAAAAAAAAAAAAACGTATGGAACTGAAAATGTTACTAATCGGAGTTTATTTGCCGGTGCTCTGGCCAAAAAACTGCCAGGAGAGGTTAAAAATCGGATTTTTTTATTCCAAAAACAACTACATACATTATGGAATGGAGGTGTATAAAAATATCATCAAATTATCTGTGTCCTACGGTAAATATAGTTTATAGCAATTGGAGGTCATTTGTCAGTAATAGAGCTAACAGATTCGGCATTTCTATGGCCGTAGTAGTAAATTAAAAATCATTGACTTTTAGCAAATGTAATTTCTTGTAATGTACTTCTTCGAAGACAATAATTAAAGACACAGCGTTGCGGTCAGAGGAGTAAGGGAGCGTTCGATGACGAAAATGGAAGAATTGGAGTTGGAAATTGACATGAAATAATTTTTAAAATGCAAACGGCAGACATTGATTTATCAATCCAAATAAATACTTCCTTCACTTGAATAAATTGTATTGATCTGAACAGAGGAAAAAGGTTAACACATTTGACCTTAAAGATGCATTTTTTTTTGGTTTTATATGTTCACCTTGCCTCAGAGAGTAAATCAACATACGAAACGGTTTGCAAGATATGAGCCTGAGAAAATTAGCCTTTTTATTCCAAAAACTACACCAAGGCACCAAAACTTTTGGGGTCCCATAAAAAAGTGCATGACTTTGGGCAAAACTAAGTGATACGGTTCTTTTTTTGTCTTTTATCGCGTAGTTGCACTGTGTAATCAACCCTTGGACCCAAAATTATAATACAAATATACTTTGTATCGTAATTAAATAATAATATAAAACAAAAATTATGCCGATTACATTCATGAAATTATAATAAAAATGATCGCTTCCAGCGTGCACTTGCTAATCAACAGTTTCTGGTCTATTTCCGTGATTATTCCAATCACAATCTGACAATTAATATTCTTTTGTAACCAGATGTCTGATAGAAATTATTGTCGCCTGTTTAAACCTTACACACATTTGTACATAGTTGAATGTGTGTACTTGGGTAAAATGTGTCTTCTACAGTTCGCCTTTTCCATAGATCTCAGACAAATGGAGGATTTTGATTGGTAAGACACAAAAGTCATTTCGTGCAGTTTTAGCGGCGACCTCAGAAGCTCAGATAACAATTTACAAAATCACTTTTGGTTTGGCAGACGCAGTGATTGTGACAGATGTGTTACAGTGTCATACTTTTTTTCAACCTACAGGCCTTTAATGTCACTTGTTTACATTGATCCTATTAAATTGAATATCATTTTATATTATTTTCACTCTAAGCCTATCGAAATCATGAATTTTATGTTGTATTCCCGCATTTGGAATTTTAAATCCCTCGGAATGAGTATTAAATCCCGGTCAATGAGTATAAATCTTATTGATATCCAGCAATGCTGGTTGAATTTGAAGTTTCTGGATATTCTATTAAATGTATATAATACATGTATAAACAGGGCATCGACCTGCTAAAGCCTTCATATTAACAGTACAAGTTTGAAGTCATGGGTAATGCCTTCAACTCCGGCAACGAAAACAACTTCCATAAACATATTTAGATGCCTTGTTGCGTTATTAAATAGCGCAAGACCAACGATGTGGGACAAAGCGGCTAGAAAAAAGGTGTTCAAATTGTAGTGAAGTTTTCGCTTTCCACATTTTCTGTGATTCATTTCGGCACAGTCTATTGGGCTAATCCACAGAATAGCTTATTCTTGACTTTATTTTTCTTCTTGTAATAGAATAATTTCTCTAATATTTTTTTTTTTTTTAATAATTTCCTTATTTGGTCTTCAAAATGTTAACAGTCTCTCGAAATTATTTCTGTTCTGTTGTTTGGGCGAGAATACATTTTCGAGGGGAGCAAAATGTTTATTTGGAAAGAGCTTTGTTAATCATATATTGTACAAAAAATTGGTTAAAATGGAACATGTCTATATTACATTGCATTTATATTTATAAGTATAACGACGGATTTTTCTAAATGGTATGAAAATTGTACAAACAAACTCTTAACAGACAACCATCTCATTTGTCTTGTGGAAAACGAGATCAAAATATCAGCCAAACATTTTTCTTTCAAAAACGTTTGCAATCCAATCATTGAATATCAAGACTAACATAAGTTGAAATATCCTTGTCTTTGTTGTGGTCTGCTGGCATTTCTTTTACGTCCGAGACATCTTCCGCCTTTAGTTAAATCCTCGAATTCACTTTACACCGAAATGCAGAACATCGAACCATGACCGCTATCATGTACACAAACCATGTTAAGATATTCAAATTCAATTTCCCAGCCCTGTTCCAGCTTTTATTTTCATTCCATTTCACTTTTCACTTTCATACCACCAAAAAAAATGGGTTGAAATGATCAACTTTTTTTAAATCAATTATTTGTTTAGTAAATGGCTTTAAAATAAATGTTGAAGTATCCAAATAGACAGAAAACATTTCACACTTTGTGTCTCAACTTCTTTTTACTCGATTAACTTATCATTCAATATAAAAAAAAGGATTTTCATTTTACTTTCGCCGAGTATTTTCAAGTGAAGCACATTCTCCAAAATTTCGGCAAAAGTGAAAGTTGTCACAGCTATGGCGGGAAAGATTTGCGCTTTCACTCAAAAGCGAAAGACAGAACAGGGGCATTCATTTGAATATGAAATAAAACGAAATCGTAACTCAAGTTCTTTAAATAAAAATATTTTATTAATTAATAAGTAGATAATAGTTTTAAGAGTTGTCATCAGAGGGTGTTGTGGTGTTGTATCAGACTGAAGAGGGTTTGAACTTTAAAGAATTAAAATAAAATATACTTAATGTTTTTTTTTTTATTAAATGACTTTATTTATGATTTTTGGGGTTTATTTCCTTTTCCATGATAGAGGGTGGGTATACCACAGTTTTCTTTACAAAATATCGGATGGGGAGAGAATGATCAATTCCCCGATACTCTTTCCAGTGCATGGCGGTATACTTTTCTTAGTTTTTGTAGTATTTTTTTTCGTGTGTGGTTTGGTATGTGCAGGGAACCCGCCGGCGGGTAATAAAAAATACTCATATAAATATACATACAATATGTTTGTGAGTGTGGGGTGTTGAGTGTTTTTTTTTTACCCCACAAGTATTGTTCTTTGTTTAAGGGACTTCTAATCCTTGTATGGTTAGTTGTAAATGTATGAGTTGTAATAAAAATAATTCATTTGTTAATTTGTTAGTGTTCATGTAGAGGCGCCAGCACTATTAAAAAGGTTTTCGATTGTTAATTTATTTGTTTGATAATAATATGGTTTTTTTTAAGAATCTAGTCTGAAATTCCAGGAATATTTTGTATATATACATATATGGGCGAGTTATATAAATAGTTTATTTCACACTCTTGTGGATAAAGAAATGTAATAGAATTGAATATACTTCTGTCTGTATACAAATTGGAAATCACTATCCACAGTTTTAACGAATATTTGAACATGTTATTCAACTATGCATTAGTTAGACGTCATGGATGTTATGAATCAAACCATGTTGGTAATCTGTCAATTGTGGTCATATAACATTTGGTTATGCAAATTCTCAAATATATGGTGAATGTATTTCAAATAGTAAGTGACTAAAGATAGGTTCACATTTGGCAAATATCTGAACACCACATATTTTTAGGGGCAAACAAGTAATCGCCTGATTGTTGACAAAGAAAGTTATTTGCCAGCAAACAAAAATTCGACAAAACTATTGTCAGAGCAAATAAGTTAAAATAACTGCTGACACAATCGAATTTACAACTTTTTTTCTTATCAATCAACACAATATAAAAACAACAAATTAAATACAGTTTTTTTTTCTATATCTACTCTTGTTTTCGAGATTCGGTAGTTGAATGCTAAAAGTTCCAAAATAAAAACGTCAATATCTCCAGCGCAGTGTTTATTTGGAACAATTTTCTTTGAAAAACCCCTTTTTTAAAATTTTGCCAATTTTCGTACATGTGAAAATATTTTATTTTTTGGCGGATGGGTATTTGCGACAAATGTTAACCAAATGTAAGTCCAGCTTAAGAATTCATAACGAACAATTGGCCAGTCAGTGTTTATAGTTTCATTATAAATTCATTAGTCTAACATTGCCATGCATTTTATGAATACTTTTCGAACTCCGAAAACCCTCCGAATATACCAAATCTTCCGCGGTTTACTAAATATGTTGTTCGCCCATATAATATGAATTGTATGCACAAAATTTCAGACTATTGCAGTGCGTAAAATGATAATATGTAGTAGATTCATCTTGCAAGCAAATATTTCGTTGTAAATAAAGCCCTGGCACGTTTAGCCAAATGCTGTCAAATGATAAAGGATTATATACGCTACCTAACTACTACATATCGTGGCAATGATGGCCCATAACACAAGGCTATTTCGCGAACAATTTTATAATTAAAAACAATTTTCTGATTATGCAGTCATTACCGGGCAAAAGCAAAACATTTAAATAGTAAATGCCTCTCAACTGTCAGTACCCATAAAACGAATTTATGCGTTCGTTACGAATCGTCTAAATTATAGGCTCATTCAAATAGATGTGTCTTAGCAATGAGAGCTTATTCTTCTTCAAATAACCTTTCAATTCGTTCTATATAAACCACCAGTAAGGGATTCAGAAACTTTGATACACTAATGTCCATATATTTAGCTAACATTCTAGCATAAAAGAACCTTCGCTTAATAGAAATCAAAACCAATAGGTAATTCAACTATTTAAATACTTTAAATAAAATTCTCTTAAGAGAAAAAAGTCAAGAGTCAAAATAAATAGTTGATTGTACGGGGTGGCCCGAATGTGACCAGTTGTTAAGAAACACACATAACTTTTGTATTTCCCAACACACTTTATTTTTTTGTTTGCAGATTTTAACAGATCTCTTTGAAATTTAAAGCGAATAGGTACAACAAGGCATTGAAACTAATGAAGAATTGTTTTGACGCAGCGAAATTATCAGCATTATTTTAACTCAAGATCAGCGCTCACATCTTCCATGATTATAAGTTTAGTTCCCCGTTATGAGGGAATGAATTCCGTCGTAGAAGAGGTGCTCATCAAAATATTCGCACTGAAGACAACTTAGAAGCTGTGCGGCAGAATATTGCAAATGATGTATTTGTCTCAAGTCGACGCCGTTCTGGTCAACATTGCAGATAATTTTATTTGGTCTTATTTTGGGCCACCCTGTAAGTACGTCTCCTCTCGAATCTCGCCTACTAAGGGTATGTATACGTTACGTTTTAAATTTGTAAAAATTAGAATTCGAGTATTAACTTTTATCACTCAAAATGTTCAGAAAGATGCGTCAGGATTTTTTGCTGGCCCAAACTTGATTTTTTTTTTCAGAAATCTACTTTTATTGTTCGTTTAAAATAGTGTCAAAATTAGCTACTTTTTATTAGATAATATAAGAAACCTTTATTGGGACCTTTTGTGAACTCGACATAATTTCGCCGAAAAATAAATAATTTGTTAAATCTGCACTAATTTCCAATGAGTTGTGGCAGTAATACCATTCCCTCGACGTTATATCAACAGTTTCCATCACTGACCTCTGGATTATAAGCATTTGTATGGAAAATTCAGCTCGAAATGTATTTCACTGCTCTACGGACCCTATTAGATGAACCCGTACATACATATTTTTTATTTTGCACACTGTTCTTTTTGTAAATGTTCTATGTGGTAAATGTTATTTCTATCAAAAGGATTTATTTGATTTCTCAATAATTCCACATCTTTGTTTGGTTTTTTTGTGGTTGTTTGGTTTGTTAGTAATTCTTTTCATTATAGATGGTGCCAGCATTTTTGCCAACATTGTATTTATTTAATTTTCTTTAAAATATATATATATAATCATAATAAACTAATGTTTCATTTTAAACAATTTATAATCAGAAAAAAAAACATATTTTCAATGATATATAAGTTAAACAAAAGAATTAGAAACAGGATGCTAAACAGAACGGAATATGAATAAAAACAAAAATATAAATTATAAAAAGATTTCTAAACAAAACCTTCTCGAATTTTTTTACATTTGAGTTAGTTGTTGTTGTTGGTATTACAGGAAACTATAAAGGGAACGACATTTCCAGAAATTTCTCACTTTAGGCAAATTATAAGAATTCACAGTTTTCTCAATTCAATTGTTGTTGTTTTGCTTAAAGTGTTTGCCTGGAATTTTGCTAAAGTGTTTGGTTTTGAAGTTGTTCTTTTTTTTTTTTTATAAAAATTTGTTAAGTTTACACTAGAGATAATAAGTATGTATATATCTTAAAAAGAGAATTAAGAATCTTTTCAGTTCAATTATTTTTTTTTATTTATTTATGTGTTTTAAATAATTCATTGAATGATTTCTTTAGCACATCCTTTCCGCCTTGTTTTGGGGGAAGCCAAGCCATTCAATCAAAGCCGAACCTTTAGCTCATACTAGTATCTTTCGTTTCGCAACAGTTGTAGAAAAAAGTGTGTGTGTGTTGTTGGGTTTATGTTGTTACATCGAAATAGAATTATTAGAAACAATGATCTATGTACGTATGAACAAGTTTTTCTTTGTTTTGTTTTAAAAAACCAAAGTTATAATGGTATTCACGAACCGATGTTCGTGAGACATGCTGTTGTTGATTTTTGGTTAAAACTTATTTTTTTTAATTTAGAGTTTTAGTTTTGTTTTTATGTTGTTCATTGTGTGTGTGTGTTTTTGTTCTGTTTTCTTTCTCCATTAAAGATAAATGTTATTGGTTTCATATTAGCAGTGTATTTTACAAAGTGTTTGTTTCTTTTACAAATATTTCAGTTATTAGTTTAGTTTGGTTTTAAACATTTAAAAAGATGCTTGTTTTTGGATTTTCGAATAAATTAGTTTGGTTTTTCTTCATGCTTTCCAATGTGTTTGTGTTGTGTGTCTTATCGAATTTAAACAGACAATGAAACGAAACTGTTGTATTGTGTGATGTTGCGTTTCAAAATATCTGCACAGGGTCCCAAAACACGTTCAAATCTGTAAAAAATTAGAAGAAAATACAACGTCGTTAACAATAATGTGAATATAAATAGGGACGAATTATTTTAAAGGGCGAATTATTTTATAGTTCTCCAAAAATGGGTAGTCTTGTCAGAAATGCAAATGCTATACGTAAAAAGATATTGCAATATCCCCGAGTTTAGATCGCAAGATTGACGCCCCAGTAGGCGAGTTGATAGCGTGCTTGCCTATCAGCGTGGGGGTTGTTGTTTAGATTCCCCCAGTGACTTTGGTATGTCGCTGCAAAACTCTAGCCATATGGACTGTGTCACCCAGTTTACCCTTGGACCCAAAAATTAGAATATAAAATGACTTTGTTTTGTTATTAGTAACAAATAAATTATAAGATTAAACCGTCCTTATAGTTCAAATCCATCAACACAAGATTCGGTCGCCACAACGATTCATTCGCATTGGGTCCAACATAACTTGTCAAACGGGCGAATTTGTTGTGTTTCAGAATGAGCTTGAAAATAAACCGCCGTCGCCTGAATGGGTCCTCCAAGGTAAGCCAAATTTAACTGAGGTCGACTGTTTCATCGGAAACCAGCAAAAAGCGGCAAAACATGCAATCACATCAACTTAGGGTAATTGATACTGGTACACCATCATTTGCTTGCTACATGTCTTCGGGGAAATAAGGAGAACTAAATGTAAGAGACGGATACTTCTCCAGAATAATGAATGGTTCTTCAAAATCTCGAACTAAATTGCCATCCGATATGACACCACTTGCTTGATTATTATCACAGATCATAAAATAACAGTGTGGTTAATATTTTCGCATGACTAAAATTGCACATGAAGCAAAAAAAACTATTCTTATAAGTACGACGAACAAGAACTCCACAACTGCATCTTATTTATTTCTTTTTGCCGGATATGCGATTCCAATGTTGTTAAAATAAGATTAAACAATTGACCATTGTCCTACACCACCGTCCACCATTACCCCAACACATTTCCACCACTTCGTGCACGCCACCATTATTTAGTAGTGTGACAAAAATATTGTAGATCTCACCTCGCTCTATCTAATTTAACGCATTTCAACGGCCCTCTAGCAACAACAGTAGCAGCACGGGGTCTATCCAATAACAGAGCAATTTCGCCAAAATAGTCACTTGGTCCTAAACGACCAACTTCGGCAGGTTCATCTCCTTGCTGCAACAACAAAGTACAATTTATTATCAATGGAATACAATAGTTTCCGGTATACAATAATCAAACCTCAGCACGTATTTGTAAAACCACAGCACAGCCTTCAGCAATGATATAAAAGTCATCGCCAGGTTCACCTTGTCTAACAATTGTTTCGCCATCTTCGAATGTTACAGTTTCCAAAGCATCGGCCACAGTCAAACGTTCCCATTTATCCAAACTCTCTGTAAATAATCATAAGTAATAAATAATGCAATTATTTTTGATTTGTAGTGGGAAAAGTTAGAATTTTTCAATTTAAATATAAGAATGTTTTATGAATTTCGAAAATTGAATGGAATTTATAAAACGCTATACAGGGGAAAGCGACTCCGGAAGCTTGAGAAATAACAGCGATTTTTGTTTGTTTGGAATATTGAATGAATGTTTTGTATGCAAACTAGTTCTAACGTTTTTTTTTACTTTAAAACTTCCACCTAGTGTCCCCATTTTTATAGCCAATCATATACTGGCCCCCTCAGGAGTAATTCTTTTGTTGTTTTGAAGTAGCCGGCATAAACAAATTATATAGACGTTAAGTCAATAAAATGTAATAATTGGATATTAGATATCAAATGAATCATCAGCCAAATTTGAATTTGTTGACCAGTAAAATGTATGTAAATGTTTACACGGACATATTAAAATATATTGCAGTTAATTTCGATAAACCATAGGTGATATGCATTTGAAACCAAAAAGTATATACATTTTTTATCAGGCGACTTGAATTGGCTACTTTGTGGGGTACCATAAAGGACCGATGTAACGCAAAGAAAAAAATCCATTAACGATTCAGGCCCGTGAGGCGAACATCGCACAATTCAATCCTGAGATATAGCCGAAAGCCGAGGTACATACGAGAAATCGTGGTCCATAAATAATAGCACTTTTTAAATACACAAAAATAATGCTTTTTATTTTTTTTAAATTTAAATGTCATTTATTAACCATTTTTGTGGTCGACCGTGGTGTGGTAGGTAGTGTGTGTGCGACTACCACACAGCAGAACCCAGGTTCGAACCTTGGTAAGACCATCACAACATAAATGCTGTCGACTTTACGAGAAAGAGAGAAATCCCTAAGCCATATAAAACTTCTCTAGAAAAGCATTAGTCGTTCGGAGTTGGCTTTAAACAGTTTGTATACACAATTATATGGAGTAAATCTCACTGATTAAAGAGAAGTTGCCCATCAGTTCATGGAGTGTTAAGGGAAATAAGAAAAACTGTAAACTTTGACTTTTAAACCAAAGCGAAATTAAATTTATTATTGAAAACAAAATATCGCAAATTTCATAAAATATATATATATTCTTTTGCAGTTCAAGACATTGTTACTAAATATTTTATAGGTTTTATGAATGTTAATTGTTATGAAGTTTGGAAAATTAAGACATGCACGAAAGCAACGCCCCTTAGAATTTTCATATCCGTGTGGGGATGATGAGAAGGAGGAGACCTTGTCGAACAGGGACCCAATTGATCGGACATATAATAGTCTTCACACTCTAGGTGGAACTACGGATACTCAGTTAGCTAGTTTCCATGCTATCACAATGAGGCATCGAGTCTTTGTGGGTCTGTAGATAAAAACTGCCACTACAGCCACACCTTAACCTTACTTAAATACAATAGACTGACGAATGCTTACCCAAAATCGAAACACGCGATAGGAATTCTTCGTACATTTTACGTTTGCGTATGGTGGAACCCATCAAAATGCGACGATATGAATCACGATCTATGCCCCAAAGTTTCACATCACTTTTGGCCCGTACAGTTGCAGCTCTGGGAGTGCCATAGATCAAAGCCAATTCACCGAAACTGCCACCATCGCTAATTGTAGTCACCATTTCGGCATTGACGAAAACCTGACAAATAGAAAATATTAATTTCATGTTTACAATGAGTTGTATGAACACTTACCTCAACTTCACCAATATCGATCACATAGAAATTGTCACCTTCGTCACCCTGTTGTATGATATTTTCGCCAGTCAAATGTGTCACCGGGAACATGGCATCGAATATGTCCGATCTTTCGTTTTCATCCAAATGTGAGAAGAGCACATTTTTGGCAATGGCCTTGGACAGCGCCGCCATTGTTTTGTAATCTTTGGGCACGACTTTTTTCACATAGCTGGTGGCGTCTTCTTCACTGACTGGTTCGGCAGAAATGCCACCACGTCGGCGTACCGGTGGTGCGGCGGTTTGTGGCATCGGACTGAGATCTTCACAATCATCAGGACTGGTTACCTGTTTGGTGGAATCAAGCTTCACTTGTTCCTGAAACGGAATATAACGAAAAAAAGGACACGTATAAGAAATTTTGGGTTTTATGCGTTAGGAGATTTTTAATATAGAAAAGTTCATTGTAATCGACTATGGCATCCGATAGAGTTATGTGTGGTGAATATATAGATTTGCAATAGATCGCATTAATCACATTTTCTGACATTAAATTGGTGTTGTGAATTTCGAATTCAGGAATCGAAATTTTAAGCTGCGAGATATATTTTGCACTTAAAATATCCAGTTGCCTATCGTCATATTTTGGTTGAACATAAAAGCCAAACATTTTTCATATTTGGTAATAAGTCGGCCAGAGCAGAAGTCAGAATTTAATGACATTTCGGAGAATGAAATCTGTAACGAAAGTGGTGTTCCCTCTTTCGTTACAGACAGGCAGGCGTATAGGTAGATCGGATAAAACATAAACTAGTTAATTCTAATCTTTATCTTTCACAGTTTTTGTTTCCGTTATTCGAGTTCTAGATTCTTGAGTTGGGACTACTAAACATTAAACGGTCAACTGACGGATGGAGATTTAGACTTAAAGGCGAACAATCTGATAATTTTAATTGGAAATATCAAGTGAGTCTCGTTGCGGGGTACAGGCCACTATAAACTCGGACACATGGGTACCAAAATGAAATATTATCTCCTCATTATAAAATATATTTCTAAATTTTGGGCAGACTTAATTTGCAGACTTCTAGTTATGAACCGAAGTGAGTAGGTTCATAACTAGAAGTCTGCAAATTAAATTAATATCAGTTATTTATTAAAAAAAAAAAACGATACTTGTGTCATTTCATTTCTTAAATAAATTAAATAACTCCCATGTCATCGTAAATATGATTCATTCCCAGACTCTTATTCTTATCTTCCATATTTGATTTTTTCTTTATTTATGCTCGTTTAGTAATTTCAATTTTTGCCAACTAAGGAAAATCTCGTGAAATAAAGTAGGCGACGACTGAAAGATGCTCATAAAGTTAAATTCACATTACACATCCAGTCGAGTGTAGCGAGATGAAGTGAAGTGGGAACGATTTTCTGAGTTCAAAACATTAAGAATTTAATTAAAATTATTGCAATACATGCAATATTATTTCACTCGCTCGTTTCCATCTCATTGTCCTTGGCGCCACGTTCATTTTACGTCATTCCTATCACGCGTCTGTACGAAAGTACACAGTTTTTGCTTCAACTTTCTTCATAATCATTGAAACTGAATTCATAAAAGAATTCGCTTTTGCAGAATGCGAATTAAAGCGTAGTACGAGGTGCGTAGCTTCAGTAGTGTAACAAATGTGTTATATGTGGACAATTTCATAGGGAACTTTTGTCGGCCAAGTGAGCGGCAAGTCACACCAAGGCAAGTCTGTTTCGAATTCGTTTAAGAACTATTGAGGTTTTTCCGCCAAGATTTTATTTCATAACATCGGCCAGATTTCATTGATTTTGAGAATTATATGGTGAGACCTGAAGGGGTGTGGAGGGAAACATGGAACATGTTTAAAATATTGTGCATTATTTGTAGGTTTACTTTTTATAATTAATTAATTTTGGATAGATCTACCACACTTTATATTCGAGATGACAGTAAATCAAAAATGAAATGGTCTACGCTTGAATCTTCCCAACGTGATGGATTGGGGTGTCATTCCTATGGTAGATGTTGCATTCACATAAACCCAAATTGAATTTGCATAATCTTTGTAAAACAAAGCATTGCCATAAGAGTCTTTTCCATCAGAAACACTACTCTATCTTCACCCCTCTATTTAACTGTGTGCCTGTGGTTTACACAAAAGAAACAGAAACTTGCACACAGAAGAAATGTGAACTATTCCGAGTTCCCAAGGCAATTTATCCAGATAAATAGAGCAATCTGCACGGTGGACAGTTAAAGGATGCACTTTTACCAGTCTGGTCTGGCTGTGAACATTAATAAACTCTTTCTTTAAAGTTTTATTAAATTGAAAGTTTTTCTTTTCTTTTACATCAAAATGAATTTTCAATACATTTATTTCGAAATGTTGAAATTTAATAAATTTTTTAAGAAAAAAACTTGTCCTTATTTTTTAAAGAACACACTTGATGGGATGTCTTGTCAGTGTTGATTGGCAGATGCTAACTTCTCCTTTAGCATGTAAAGGCTTACTGTGTTCAATATGTGTGCAAACATAATACAAAAAAAAAATTGTTGAAATACGGATTGAGTGACTTATTGATTGATTATCTCCAAGGCCCGAACACTGACCGTGAAATTGGAATGTCTTTTAAAAAAGTTTACGCTACGTTTTGTTGGGTTTGTTTATTTGATAACTCGATGACTATTAATTGAACAGACTAAATGACAGAAGGCTGCAATCAGTAAATGGTTTTCTTTACGATGTGGACGTCAGGATATGGGAACATATTCTATATACTGTTGTGACGATGAAAAATTTTGAGACAAATGTGAATTATTTTCGGACTTTTTGAATTAGGTTGGAGAACTTGTAAGGAAATTTATGTTTTAGAGACATTTAATGAAATCAATTAAAAACTTTAATGTCTCTTTGAATAGTTTTGGGTAAAATAAATGTATGTAGACGTGTGTCCTATTAACTGGGACAATTGTTTTTTAATTATTTAAAATATTTTCATATCTGGGCATTTCCACCAAAACGTCCACCGAGACCAACAAATTTAAAAGACTTTGTGTTATCATATTTTCATAGGGAAACATTCACACAAATTAAAATATTTCTTGGTAAAAGCACCCCGGTTGGTGAGTTGGTAGTGTGCTTGCCTATCAGCGTGGGTATTGTGGGTTCGATTGCCTCCAAGAAAAAAATATAGCCAAATGGTCTGTGTCACCCGGTTTACCCATGGACCCATGGAATTAGAATATAAATAATTCTTGGTCATATAGGGTTATCCATTTCGTGGTTTCAAAAGTATAGGCCTGGAAGTCGACATTTGTCTAACTAAGTTGTTAAACCATTTTTATTTCTTTTCAGTTGGAAGTCTGACATTGACGAAAATGGATCGCTTACGCGTAAAAATGATTAAAACCTACTACAAAAATGGTGCTTTAAGAGGAGATTATGGTTTACATAACGTCCAACTACGCAAGCAATTGGCAAAATTGTAAAGAAATTTGCGGAGACTGGAGCGGTTACAGATATTGTAAGGCATGAGCATAATCGTTTCGCCCCTTCCGCTAAAAATATCGCTGCTGTAAGTGAAAGTGCTGCCGAAGACCCGAATGTGTCGATTCCTCGTCGTTCTCACGAATTAGGACTGTCTTACGGCCCATTATGGAGTATTTTGCATTTGGATCTACACCTACATCTACATATAAAGTCCAGCTCACACAACAACTGAAGCCAGCCGACCATTCACTACGTCGTAGATACGTGGAATGGGTGCTTGAACGACAGGCATTGGACGGCGATTTTTCGAACAAAATTTTCTTCAGCGATGAAGCACATTTCTCACTCGGTGGGTATGTAAATAAAAAAAAAATTGTCGTATTTGGGGTTCTGAGAATCATCAAGTAATTGAAGAGAGGCCATTACATCCACAAAAAGTCACGGTTTGGTGCGCTCTTTGATCCAAAGGTGTGATTGGACCTTACTTTTTCGGAAACGACGAGGGAACGACAGTCACCGTCAATTCGAAGCGTTATGGTCATATGATAAACGACTTTTTTTGCCTGCTTTTAAAGAATACGACTTGGAGAATATGTGGTTTCAACAAGACGGTGCCACACAACTCGAGCGAATGATTCAGACTCAATAATAAAAAAAGAAATATGAAAAAAAATATTTTGTATGTTTTATTTACGTTTACTTTGAAAAAGCAAAATGGATAACCCTTTATAATCGGACAAAATGGTGTACTCCTCTGTTTGATCAAACCCTCAAACTTGGTAGATGTTAAGCTGGTAGAATTCCGTTTTTTTTTTAAAAAAAAAATCGATTTTCACATGGACGGATGTTAGATGGCCAAAGCCGGTCTGGACTCTAAACAAGTGGGAGCTGCAGTTTTCTCCAACTTTCCTCTAAATGTATATCATTTAAAATTTAAACATGATATTCTGTACCACTAAAAATTACTCAATTCTAGATGAAAAGCGAATAGAACTAAAAATCTGTAAATTGAGTAAACTTTATGTATTATAATAATAAAAAAAAAACCTATAGATTTCCAAAATTACATTGTTTATTGCAGAGCCCGTAAATAATAACTAATGCTGTTTTTCTTAAATCAATCACTTAGAAGTTTTAAGTTAGAACAGACATGAAAGCAAAATAATATCATAATAATGAATGTTTTTGGACAGTTTTTGCATTTCTATCATTATTATTAAATTTTAGATTTTTAGTTCATTTTGAGTAATATTACAAAAATTAGTCCAAAATCATTATTTTTGAGGAAAGAAATAAAATTATAATTATTTCCGATTTTGTATTTTTTTTCTCTCTCAAAATTAAACTTACTTCATTAAGCCAAAATTGGAAGAAACCCAGACGAATGCGCTGTCGAAGCGATAATTTTTCTAGTATACAAAATAAATCGTTTTGTGAAAGTGAACGCAAGAGAGTAAGAGTAAAAAATCACGCAGCTATTTCCAAATAATTTATCATTGGCTGATGGAGGGGGTGAGGGATTGCATAATGAAGGCGTAGTGTGTCGGTTAGGTAGAGGTACAGAAAGATAACATGTATTAACTTAACTTCAGGATAACAAGTATTATCTTGGCCAATTATACAAATAAAATGAATAAAAAACGTATGAAATAATTTTTAATATTTTTTCGTCTTGGTTGGTTCTTCAACATTTTTTTTTATAAGGATATTCAACGATATTGGCATAAAAAAGCCGACAAGAAAAAGTCGTAAATTGAAAGTCAATTTTATTTTGAGCGATTTATGATATTTATAGTTTTCTTCAGAAATAATGATTAAGGGCTGATTTCCTTAAAACTCATAATATCATCATTAGTAGTATTTTTTATAATAATACTAATAATACACATAATAAATATCCACTAAAATAAGATTAATTAACTACAATTGATATTCGGGTTGATCCATACGTATTCTGATGCTTTTTTTTTTGTTAGCAAATACAGCACCAAACTTCATAGTCCTTTTCAATAGCTGTCGATTGAATGTGAAATGAGTCCATATTTAAAATCATTCATCGACAGTGGTTCTAGAACTGTAACAGAAGTTAAACTTTGGGGCAAGTATGTGAAGAAATTTCAAAATACTGGCAAAAGCGACAGATTTGTTAGAATATATATAAGATATACAAGAGGAATAAACACTGTCAGGGTGATGCCAACATAACAACAAAATATGGTTAAGTTGGTGCGGTGCGATTCTGATAAAACTTAGAGAGTTTTGCCACTACAAAAATGTTCATAAAGGGAATCACCGCCTTGCTGCCTAGATTTCGTAGCCAAATCTTGAATTCGTGCCGAAAGTACCCTTCATTACAGTCTCATTGCTGTGACACATCCATTGCAGGCAGTCAAGTGACTCCGTCCTAACTGAAGTACACAAATTTGTCCAGCCTTGACGATAAATAAGTGCACTTTCCTCCTTTCAATTGTTTTTGTTGTTGATTTGTGTGTGTGTGTCTGACACGAATGTTAAACAAGACTTTTTGACGCTCTCTCTCTCAGTCAATTTGCATGTGCATAAAAGTATTTCAGCTTCTCTTTCAAAGGAAATGTTTTTGTTAGCTGCCGCTTGCAATGGTCATCTAGAAACACCCATTTCCAACAAAGTTCAGGGTCATGAATGGTTTTTTTTGTTTCGCTTTCAGCTGTTTTTGTTTCTTTTGTCTGTTTATTTTGCATTGGTGAACGAAAGAAACAACCAAACCATACGAGTATAACACTCACTTGACGCTTTTCATTTGGTTCTATTTTTGTTTCGGCCAAGCGTTTAGCTGGAAAAGAATGTTTACCGAATAGTATAATGGGCGGAAAGTTTTCAACCGATAAACGATAAAGGGTGAAAACAATACACAAAACTGTAATATTGGGGGGGGGGGGGGGGGGGGAATCTGGTTCTGAGATTTATAATTGTAATTTCTCAATGTCGAGACCTGAAGAGGAAAGTGATGGGGTGAGTGAAAAGAAAGAGCAATTGGCGACGACAATGTAATGAGCGTTTTGTGAAATTGCCAAAGTTTTCTATTTAGATGAGAAAAGTGATACGTTAAGAAGAATTTTTGGCACATATCAAGAGAAATGTGTTTACCATGGAAAATTGCTGTTTAGATTGTTTGAATAAATATGATTTTATGCAACATTTTCCTCTCAAAAAGAAAAAAAAGCTACAAAGAGTAGATATGGAAAAAGGACTGTTTTAGATTTAAACAATTTCTGGTGATATTGTCTTATTTTCCTTAGCTTCCATGAAGGAACTGACGGCGAACTTCCCTTGGTCTGTTACAAAAAATAGATTTTTTTCTGTCCTATGAACCAAATGCACATATTCGGAAAGAGGGGAAAAAATAAAAATACACGTGTATCGGCGATTTTCATGTACACGTCAGAATTTTTTTTTTAAGTAGTGGCCTGTGTGAAAGCCTTTCGACCGATTTTTAACCCTTTTTCAGTGATCCAATCGAGCTGATTTTTGGCAGGCAGACTCGTGGAAATGTCTGTATCATGTCAATTCTCAGATTTACCCCAATTTTTATTATTTTTGAAAAAAAAAATATTTTTGTCACTTTTCTTAGCATAACTTGAAGAGACACCAAATTTTTAAACTACTTAAGCGTTACGAAAAAAAAATGTTTTTTGAACTGAAACCTTAAAAAAACGATAACAATTAAAAAAAAAAAAATAGGAAAATCCGAGAATTGATAAAAATCTATTTTTTAAAAAATTTGACGTTGTACAGACATTTCCACGAGTGACGTGGTTGGCCCAATTCCAAAGAACGACCAGGAATGGACAAACCTGGGTTATCTTCAATACTGTGGGCTTTGTTCTTGAGCGACGTGCACGGGTTTTATTCTTCACATTACAAACTCGTGCCAACAGCTTGAATTTGTCCACCAATTTGTGTATTGCGGTCCGAAAAGGTGCTTCACGACGATCCAAAAATTCTGCAGTTTTTGCGAACTGTGACTGCAAGATTTTCACCATTTTTGTAGTGAATTTTAATAAATTTCAATGCGTTGTTGAAGCGTGTATCGTGCCATTTTTAGTAATGGCGTAGTTTCTACTTGTCAAATGTCAAAGAATAAAAGTTTCAAAAGTGACAGCTGCCGTAATACCGGGTGACTCAAAATAACACCTCTTGTTTGGAAAACTCTTTGGATTCCAGAAGGGCCCTTCACTAAATGGTAACCTAAATTCCAAACAGATAATTTCGAAGAAAATGTTTTTGTTTTCATTTTCCACACAAAACAAACAAACATCTTATAAAAAATCAAAACAAGAAATAACGAAATATATTAAAACTATTTGCAGCGAAATTCGCAGGACAAATTAGAAAAATGTTAACACTTTCGATGCCGCCACTTTGAGTCAAGTTCATGTTTATTCATCTAATTTTCTACAGGTGGCCTATTTATTCTGTTTCTTACACGTCATCTTCCGTACGAAAAGATCAAAGCTATCATTATGTTGTTAATATCTCGTATCAAGCCAAACAGGGCAACAAAGGTGAAGACTACAAGTGAAGGATTCTTCAACGGAGTGAAACAACTGTTTTCACTCACCCATAAATGCGTGGATGTTTTATTGTCGCTACAGCAGGGTTGCCATACAGCATTCCGTTGCATCACAATGGTCCTTAATGGACTAAGGGTGTCTAATATGACAGGCAGCGCTACCTAACCATTAGTGCCGCTGCTGGTTCAACTAGAAAATGTATTTATTTTTATCAGCATTAGAACGTCATGACAATAACCACCCACCCACAAAATCATTATCGTACGGTGTTTTTTTTATGAATTAGACAAACAACAACAAAAACAGTTGAACAATTTATTATACACGTCATAAATTATATTTAATGCCGATAATGACAGTATTGTCAATCGGCTGATCACAGGCGATTACAGAATAAATTCCAAAAATTACACGATAAGATATGAAAATGTTAGCATTTCCACCCCCCCACCAACAACTAAGCAAACGTTAGCTAATCGTAAACGTAGTTCTGAACATGTGAGATGGCTTCTACAACTTAGAACAGATTAACTCTAAATTTGTTTGATTTAAGTCATAACACCCATTTGTCATTTAAAAACCCGTTTTACTAAGAATTTAATTTTTAAATAGCACAAGTTGGTTGGTTGTCCGTAATGAAGTAATTCTCAATATTAGCTAAAGAAATAAGTTGGCTTTGATTTTTCCCAACGGAGTTAATCGTTTTTGGAAAATGAGGGGGGCTGCATTGAAAGGCGAGAGGCTTTTCTATACCAATTAGTAAAACAACAGAGCCCCCCCATCCAGTCATTGAAAGTGACATTAACGCTGTCATGGATCCACCAAATTGTACTGATGGAATGGAATGGTTGGTGGGTGGGTGTTCGTTTCTAGGTATTCAGGTGGAAAGGCATAAATATTGGCGTATGATAATAGTATTACCAGCATTTTTGTATTATTACCATTACCATACCCAATATAAAAGTGAATGGATATTTAAAATATACGCAATATCATCATGGTCGACATCATCCTCATCGTATTTTACGTTACGTATCACATGTTCAATGCTGTGGGTAAAGACTAGAGATGGCAATTCAGAAATTGTGGAATGAGTGGTCTTAACTAGCTTTTTGTTTGGAAAAAGAAAAGTGTTTCCCAGTATAAGAATAGGTTCCGAGGCTGGGATCTTATTGAAATTTTAGATTATTGATCAATTTGTACGTTGTACTTTTATTATTTTTTTCTGACTAGCACTCAGGGGATGTCCCCTATGAATGAAATGCACCGTGTTAGCGATGGGAAAGAAGGGTGGAGGGAGGAAAGAGGGAGTAATGTTTGTGTATGTTTGCCTTGAATTTGTAACAGTTTGCTATGACATGTATTCGGTCGGTGCTCAGGTTTTGGTAATCGGAAACTAACTGCCTGTTTCCATAAAACGAATTGGTTCGTTCGTTACAAATTCTCAAAATAGAAGGCCCAATAAAATGGATATTTGTCAGTAGTGAGAGCTCATTCATTTGATATTGTCTTCCAGATGTCCATATCGAACATATATCTTAAAACCACAATTGAATAACTTCTGAATCCCATTTTCTTACGCTTCCAATATCGACGATACAGGCAGTAAATTCCAATAAATAACACCGTGTTACAAAAAATAGATTTTTTTCTGTCCTATGAACCAAATGCACATATTCGGAAAGAGGGGAAAAAATAAAAATACACGTGTATCGGCGATTTTCATGTACACGTCAGAATTTTTTTTTTTTTAAGTTTGAAATATGAAGCTCGTAGTGGTCTGTGTGAAAGCCTTTCGACCGATTTTTAACCCTTTTTCAGTGATCCAATCTAGCTGATTTTTGGCAGGCAGACTCGTGGAAATGTCTGTATCACGTAAAATTTTTTAAAAACAATTTTTATCAATTCTCAGATTTTCCCCAATTTTTATTATTTTTGAAAAAAAAATATTTTTTTCACTTTTCTTAGCATAACTTGAAGAGACTCCAAATTTGTAAACTACTTAAAAAAATGTTTTTTGAACTGAAACCTTAAAAAAACGATAACCATTTAAAAAAAAAAAAAAAAAAATTAGGAAAAAAAATCTGAGAATTGATAAAAATGTATTTTTTAAAAAATTTGACTTGTATTTTTATTTTTTATCCCCTTTCCGAAAAAGTAAATTTGGTTCATAGGAAAGAATGAGTGTAACACGGTGTAATTTCCAAGAAAATGTTTTTGTTTTTATTTTCCATACAAGTTACTTATAAACAATCAAAACCTGAACAAAATATATTGAAACTATTTGCAGCGAAATTCGCAGGACATTTTAGAAAAATGTTTATTAATTGGGCGCCCCGGTAGTCGACATGGTGGCGTGCTTGCCCATCAGCGTGGAGGTTGCGGGTTCGATTCCCACCAGAGGCTTTGGCCTGTCAATGCAAAAACCTAGCCATATGGTCTGCTATGGTATTGTAATTAAATAAAAATAATAAATGTGTTTGCTAATGTTGTGGAGAGATTTTAAGCATAAATTGCACGTCCTCCTGCTGCGAGAAGGACGACTTATTTTCAGACCTAGAAGCGATGAGAAGAATTAAGGCGAAGCTTTCTGTCTAGTTAAGCCTTTACAACTTCTTGCATGGCCTATTGTTATTAATCGCTTTTTCGTTAGTGCCCAAGGGATTATTGCAGAATTTCAGACAAAAATTAATGTTATCCGACCCATCTCCAAATAAAATCAAAATGTTTACAGTTCTCTTCGAAATGACAGCAAAATCGGGGAAAATGACGATTAAATTTGACGATGTCCACCACTGTGGACACTAAAGTACTCAAATGAAAGGAAATGTCTTCACGACTTCACAGATGTCCTTCTTATTCGGATAAATTTTGTGGGGTGCAAGGTAAGGTCATGGAACAACTGCACTCGGCACATCAGCGACATATGCTAAATTTGTTGTTGATTTTTTGTTTGTGTTTTTGGAAAACTTTCGTCGTCATCCACCTTTTTTTTCGTGGGACCTTTTTGGAAAATGTTTCATAGTGTTTTATTTTTTTAAAATTCCCTTTTATTGGTACAATTTAGAATGTGTGCACAGAGAGAAAAATTAACCTTATATAAGGTTAACTTAACCATAAATAAACATGATTTGGAGTCTACGTTATATATGGTTAATTTGAACATCTTCTTGTTGACTGTTGACTTGTATTTAACAATAATAATAGTTACTTTAACTACTCCCTGGTTGAATTTTTTAACCATGAAACTTGTTGATGCAAAAATAATTATTGTTATTTTAACAATGCATCGTTGAATTTTTTAACCATGAAAATTGTTAATTTAAAAATTTCATTGTTAATTTATTGAAACAATTTAACAATTTTATATTTCTTTGCAGAAATATAAATTTTCCAAAAAAAGCTTCACGAATTGTGTTTCCTTTGATTGCAGTCAAGGTTTCGGAAGCTGTTACAGTTCTTCATTTACCCATTTGCAATGATTTCTGCCAGTGTTGCCACTTCATGTGTAATTACACATATCGTGTGTAATTTTCCGTTGCATGTGCAGCCCATGTGTAACTAGTGCCATGTGTAATTTATGTGTAATTTATTGTTTTACTGAAATTTACCTCTAAATGAAATGTTTACCTCTAAAATTACTGAATCAATGTTGCAGGCATTAGATGATTCAAAAACTAAAATTTATTACGAATTTTTATCGTATGTGTTAGATATTTTAACTTCATTTAACGTTCTTTTTCAGTCAGAAAAGCCAGTTTTATATAAAATGAAACATGAAATTGTAAAAATGTTGCAAACTTTGTTTTCAAATTACATAAAAGTGGATATTTTAAAAACGCAATGCTTATGGAAAATCAACGAGTCAGATTCCAATATATTTGTAAATGTAAATGAAGTATATATTGGTATTGCAGCACATGAATCCTTATCGCAGTACACTTCAGAAAAAACAATAATACTCCAATATTGTCGAGAATTTTATATAGAAGCAATTAAGCAAATAAAATCAAGATTTGATTTTAGTGACGATGTTTACACTATTGTCGATATTGTGAATCCAAATATAGCTCAAACTTTTCAACCAAAAACATTAACTATTTTTCAAAAAAGATTTCCATCCTTCAATATTAATTTGCAGCAACTCGATAATGAGTGGCGGCAACATGCACTTTTAGAGTACGATAAGTTAGAACTTTATAATAATTAGGAACCAGAAGTGTACTGGCAAAAAGTTTTTAAGTTAAAAAACACCTTAGGAAACGAATTATTTCCAACATTAAAAAAAGTTATAAACTTTCTTTTTATTCTACCCTTCTCAAATGCTTCTGCAGAAAGAATATTTAGCACCTTAAATAATTGCAAAACAGATTTAAGAAACAAAATGTCTTCAGAAACAGTTGCTGCGATTTTATTTACAAAAGAAGGCATTCGGAGGAATGGATGCCCAAACTTTGAACCCACACAAGAAATGTACAATAAAAATTGGAAGTAGCTATTAATCGTAAATTTTTTACAAAATAAAGTGTATTTATTTGTGTTATACTTTTTGTTTGTTATAAATTACTATATAAAATAAGTATGAAATGTATTTTAGTTTGTTTTTTGCATTATATAGTAATTTTTATTTAAAAATAAAAAAAATGTTGATACATGTGTAATTTTATCCCAAATGTGTAATATTTTTATGCTCCGTGTGTAATATGTAGTTTCCTTGGTGGCAACACTGATTTCTGCAGCAAATATTGGTGTAATAAGTGTCCTAGCTCTAAGCGATTGAACGAGAACTACTGTTTAGTAGCGCATATCCCAGAAAAAGCAAGCAGTAAAGCATTGAAAACTAACAGCTCAACAAGCAGTGACGATAGCATTTGGTGGTGAGTTTTTGAAAGAGCGAGATAACGTTCTCACATGTTAAGAGAATAGTAAGAGGGGAAAAAGTGTGGGAGGCGGGGAAACACAATCGCATTCGTTGCTACTTCGTGTAACATAATACTGAACTTCGTCAAACACAAAGCAGTTCAAGAACTTCGACACAACAGAGCCGAATGATCTTTGAATTGTTTTTTTATTTCGCACATTTTTCAGCCTCTCTCTCGAAAAAATCAACCTTATATAATGTTAACTCAACTATTTATAAATTTGACCTTATATAACGTTATTTTGACTTTGTAATCAAATATTTACCATGAAAAAATTAACCAGACACATGGTTAAAAAAATCGTTGTACTTTTTTTTTTTGATGCCAGGGATATCCAGTTGCATTCGTTTCGTTGCAATGGCCAAACATATATATATATTCCTTATCATTTTAGGAACGTCTAATTACATAAAAAGTAAAAATGTGAAATGTCGTGAGCGATAGTGATTAAACTTAAATAAAAAATGAACTACTAATATTTTCGAATAAACCAAATTAAAATTATTATGTTACATCAATGCACAACATTTTAAAATTAGTCACATTAAAATATTCCTTCAGATTTCGCTGATATCAGTGTGTAATTTGTCTGCTTTGAAAGTTACTTCTTGTTTTTTTTTATTAATAATTTTTTTTTTTTTTTTTTTCGTTTATTTAGATTTATTTTGTATTATAATAAGTACAAATAAACAAGTAATTAATTAATATGGCTTTTTTTTACATTACACACTGGTCCATATTAGGACTCTCTAGTACATTATTGATTAGGCTAATGTTTCTTGTAGAATTATTTTAAATAATAATGTATACATAACATAGATACAAATATATATTTAATTTGTAACGAAAAATCGAAAAAACGTCACTTATTTAATTTTTTTTTTTTAGTTTTTATAATTATTTTGACAACAAACAGTTGGTCAAAATCAAAATTTTGAAAAATACCCATATGATTTGTATTTTGGAGGTGGGGTCCCATCGAAGTCAATTTAGCCGAATTTCGATAGCCCCAATTAAAGTGGTTCGCTGCGCTAGAAATCCGACGGCTGTATCAAAAATGCCCCCAAAAAGAAATGAAGAATTTCCCAACAAAAATCTAAATCAAAAATTCCTCCAAAAAAATAATGGTTTTTAGTTCAATTTTCATATGGAAAAATTAAAAAATCCCCAATTGTTTTAATTTTTGGGAATTTTTTGTGGGATATTTTTATAATGTGTTGGGATTACGACCCTAATTATCACGTTTGAAAAATCCTGCCAATTGAAAAATCGGACCAAAATGTTACATTGCCAAACAACACGAAAATTTGGGGCGATTCTAGGTACTTTTGATTTTTTTCTTAAAAAAAAAAAAAAAAAATTCCAATTACAATTGGTGTTTTTTCATAAAATCTGTGAAATTTGAAATTAGGTAATTTTTAAATTTTTGACGAAATTTTAATATTGTGCTTTTCATTTATTTTGAGGAATTCTTCAGTCGGGACATTCTTAATTTTTTTTTTTGAGTCAATATTCCTCTATGGAACAGGGAATCGCTATCTAACCAGTTAGGTGTGTATTAAATAACGGGGAAATACTGTTTAAAGTAGGCCTCGCAAAACTAACACTGTTTTTCTCCCTTGTAAAAATCGCCATCACCAGGTTACAACGGCCGCTGAGTAGTGACTTATTTCCCTTCACGTATTTGAATCTAGTGGTGTTGCCGTCAATTTCCAGGTTTAACGACCTATGAATAAAGTCTGATTTTCTTAGACGGATTTAAAACTGGTTGTGTTGCGTGCTAGTCGCAGTGGTACACAATCTATTCGCAATTTGTAATACTAATACGCCACCAGGGACTTACATGAATATCAATCATCCGTCCAGGTGTTTTTAAATCAGATTACGAATGACGATTACTTCGGATAGAGTTATGAATTCAAAAAAAGAGACGTCTCTCGACCAGTTAAAACTCGACTCTTGTCTTTGAAAAGTTACACAATTCGGGCACTATCAAGACTTTTTGGTTCATTAAATTCCACAAATAAAAAAAAAATTAAATAAATAAAGCTGCTGTGTAATTTGTTTGATGCTGCAATTGGTTTACGGCCACCACCAGTTCCATACATGTGTCTTTAGACCGTGCCAAAGTTTATTTAGCAGTGGTTTTTTTTTCTCATATTTTTTCTAAAAATCTTGTGTGACCAACATTCCACACACAAAACTTTAATATTGTTTTAATTTTTCACCGGAATCATATGTTTTCTGCTGAAGGTGTGAGTGGTGCCACATCAACAGCCGAAAATGTGAATTATATTGACTGACCACTCAAAAACGTATTCGAGTATTAAACTCAGTTTTATTGGAAATTGATAATAATCGCGGATTAACTAAGCTCTGATTTATTGGCCCTAAATCGAATGAACTGTATGGAACTAAGGTCTGATTTATTGGCCCTAAATCGAATGAACTGGAATTCGATATTTGTTTGTTTATTATTGAAATTCGTTTTGAAACACTTTTTTGCAACTCGAATCGCCGAATTATTGAAAATACCTGCTTCGATCGACATCCCTGGTATTTAAAGACATCTGTAAGTATGTACTGTGTTCTCATTCATAACACTGTGCGACAGCCACAATCGGTTTGGGATGAAACCACCGGGGAAAGTTATATCGGTCAAAAAAAGGTCATACGTGTCCCAGCGTTTCGTTGGGTCTCATCTAGGAATCGAGATATATCGATTTGAAGTTAGTAAGTATCGTATAGGGGAATTTGTCACGTTTTAGGCTCTTTTGTTTGACATAACTCGAGAACCACTCGTCCGATTTAATAATAAATAAATTGAAATAAATTTTAAAAAACCAAGAATTACAATTCCCTTAATCTGTTCATATATTATTTTCCTTTACAAGTAATAGTTTCCAAGTTAAAAATAAGCGCATGAAGAAAATTTTTTTTTTTTATCGATTTTCATGATTTATGTCTCATTTTGGTGACTTTACGTGAAAGTAATAGGACTTGACACTTTTTACTGTTTTGGATTTTTTATGAATTAAAAAAAAAAAATTTTAATTTTTAGGCAAAAATAATTTTTTTTTTCATACATTTATTTATAATTGCGAAACTGTTGCTTAAGTAGGAAAACGGTTTCAGAACAGATTAGAGGAATTGTAATTCTTAATTTTTCTAAATTTGTTTCAGCTAAATCGGACGAGTGGTTCTCGAGTTATGTCAAACAAAAGAGCCTAAAACGTGACAAATTCCCCTATACGATACTTACTAACTTCAAATCGATATATCTCGATTCCTAGATGAGACCCAGCGAAACGCTGGAACACGTATGACTTTTTTTTTACCAATATAACTTTCCCCGGTGGTTTCATTCCAAACCGATCACTGACCCTTACCATTTGTCGCAGAGTGTAATCATCTACTTGTTGTTGGCGGAGCTCAGGACAAAAACGGGCTTTTATGCAAATTGCGTCATTATGCACAAAAATCACACGTACCTACACAATATACACTTGTACAGCCACTCTTTCATCTCTTCGCTTGGGATCCCTTTGAATCTGTGCCATACGAAACGAGAGTATCCTGCTGCACGTATCAGTGTGGCAGCATTTTGTTTCATTCACAAGGGAGTGACGAAACAACGAATAGATAAGGATGACCTTGAAATGAAATTGGTGTGGGTTGCAGACAATACATGTTTCCTAATATGGAGAGTCCATTTGGAACAGAGCACTGTTCTACAAAGTACAGCAAATGTGTTGTCTGTATTTGTACAAAATCAAAAATTACAAAATCATTTTCAGAATTCTTCAACACGACTTTCACTCAACAACGGGGCACTTCGGACAAATCACTGAGCATCGGACATCAGTTCGGCACATTTTAAACCGGGATCTACAGTTTAAAACCTACTCCGGGTGTCTAATGTATTTATAGAAACGTTTTTACATCGTATTTTCTATACGATATTTCGCAGGCATTGTGAGGGCGCCGTTGAAGTTTGAAATTGGATTTTCTTGCCATACCACAAATCCATGCCGGAATGTGTGTACGTCCGTTTCCCTTAACGGCAAAATGTGATTATTGGTCATGTCAAAGAGAGGGACACTGTTGGAATAACTACAGGTGGCCTCAACGCTGTGCCCGACAAGTACATCGTTATGCCATAAACTAAGAGAGAAGTTGAAGGGGAGTAAAACCTTACGAAATATCCAAACCACTGTCGTATCTGTAATGATGTGTCTGAAGGCAGGGAATTAAACACAATTGACAATTAAATGGACTAGAACAACAGAACAGTTACCACAAGGCACTGTCGGCAATTATCTTAATAGACTAGGCCAAATAAACTTTAGCTAGCTAGCTGGTTGTGGCCCTATTACGCCAGTAATTACATTTTTATCTTATCATTAATTAAATTGAAAGTGTAAGAGTGTGCACACACAATAAACCGAACAGAAAATTGCCTCTTTTCCGTAACCTCAAATTGACAAGAGCGTACGAGTGTCTACGAAAGTATTTTCGAAAACGAAAAAAAAAAAAAAACATGAATTGCTTAATTCGACTGTCTGTCGGCAGCTGAAATGCAAAGGGATTTAAGTAACAATGATTTTCCAGCAAAGCAACCTGTATTCTTACACAACAATAGGTTCCAATGAAATGGTTGAAACGGAAGAGAGAGAGAGAGTGTTGCCATGAACTGAAAGGGGTCATGTGCTCAGCCTTATGATGGGGTCAGTGGAACCCTTTTGCGATGCACTTTAAATGACTGAATGATGTACATTAGGGTGGATTGAAAACATGCTTTTTTTTAATTTGAAAAAGTTAACCTCGGAAAGAGATGTAGTCTGGGGTCCTAATGAGGGGAAAAATAAAGAAAACAATTTTAAAAAATTTTTAGGGGTCGCGCCACTCCCTCGAAATTTGGAAATTATCGCTATTTTGACGTTGATTTTAGAAAAATCCTAAAAATTAACGACTTAACTTATTCGAAATTTAAAAGTTTGAGCTTGTTCAGTGCCCAAACAAAAGTATTTGAGGCAAATATGAGGATAATCGACTAATATTTGTAGCTTTGGTGGCGATTTCATTGTTCAGTCAATTTTCTGAAGAAGGGACGATTTGACTTATTTTACTTTTTGAAATTTTTGAACAATGAGAAAATTTTTTTTAAATTTTTTCATGCCCTTATTTCATTGTTTACGATATTGCAAACATTTATTGACATACAACTTTTTAGGATTTTTCTAAAATCAACGCCAAAATAGCGATAATTTCCAAATTTCGAGGGAGTGGCGCGACCCCTAAAATTTTTTTTCTTTATTTTTCCCCTCATTAGGACCCCAGACTACATCTCTTTCCGAGGTTAACTTTTTTTTTTGAATTTCACTCCACCCTAATGTACATACCTTGTCATACAAAGTGCAATTCACTTAAAGTGATATCAACCACGTGACATGGAATACAGACGTTCGAACAAGATTTTTGGCCGCATCTTTGAATGCGAAAACATTTGTTTACATTTGAGAAAACGGAGAATTCCCAAGAAATTCATGGAAAACGATTGTCATCGAAAGAAAACCAAAAACCATCACTGCACCAGTTTTCTGAGAAGTCGAAACTGTAAATATGAATCGATACCGGTGAATGTTGACGCGTTATGTCTGCCCGCAAATGCATGCGGAAGGTCTGGGTGCCATGCCACACTACAAACGAAAAAAAAAATCCAGGAAGTGTTAACCCTTAATCAAACACCAGGTCCTGGCCAGGCATTTTTGAGATTTTTTTGTATTTTTTACATAGATAGCATAGACTTGGACTTCCGATTTTTTATGAATTCCTCAATAAAGGTGTTTTGTATAAATTTTTTTCGAAAAAAATATAATTTTGTATCTGTGGGCGTGGCAATCACTCCTAAGAAATTTTTGTTCACGTTTGAACTACCAGGGCCCAGTCAGGCCCTATACCAATATGAATAAAATATGAATAAAATCAAAATAAAACGTATAAAAGGAATATTCGTAGGAATATTAATTTGTGCTGGAGCGACCCACAACAACACACAGGCTATCTCGGAGCTCTGGAAAACCTCAAATATACCTTTATTTCGCGCAACAATGTCCTTGAAGAGATTTAAAGATCTTTTACGGCTTGTACGATTTGATGACAGTCGTACTAGGTCATTCCGATCTCAGACTGACAAAGCAGCACCAATAAGAGATATTTGGAACTTGCTAAACATAAATCTTAAAAAGGAATTATAAGCCGCACGAAAATATTACAGTCGATGAGCAACTTTTTCCGTTCAGAGGGAGAACGAAGTTCGCCCAGTATATTCCTTCGAAACCTGCTAAATATGGCATCAAAATATGGTGGGCATGTGACGCAAAAACTCATTTCCCGTTAGAAGGTAATATCTATACTGGCAGAGAGCAGGGCCAAATTCGAGCAGAAAAACAGGGAGAAAACGAGCTTATGCGCCTAGCAAAGCGCTACCAAGGTTGCTGATAACTTTTTTACGACTCTTGATTTATGCAAGCGACTAATGGCTATTGGTCTTGGTTTTGTTGGGACATCCAAAACGGAAGTATTGTCTAGTGAACTTGGGTTTCATGAAAATATTGCAATTTGCTCTTACGTTCCAAAGAAAAATAAGGCCGTTATATTGTTATCAACAGTTCACTATGATACATCTGTTGCTGGCATAAAGAAAAAACCGGAGGCAATCATGCACTATAATAAAACCAAAACAGGAGTAGATGTCATGGACCAAATGCTTGGTAAATATACAACCAAACGAAGAACAAATCGATGGACCTTAGCACTTTTTTATAACATGATTGACGTAATGGCTTTAGCTTCATACATAATATATGATGAAAATATGTCTGTGAAGAAGAAAGAAGGTGCCAGAAGAAAATTTGTATCTCGAATTTCGGAACAGCTTGTTTACCCTTGCGTTGATGAACGAAGTAAGAACAAAAAATTTAGTATTTAGTATACCTAAAATCCTTTCATCTATTACAGGAACCTAAAGACATTTTGAGTCAAGAAAGCGGCCCTGAGGTGTTGAAAAACAAATCAAAGTGTGTTATTTGTAAGGATATGGACAATATAAAACGAAACACTAGATTCTTCTGCAAATTTTGTAAAAACCCTGTTTGCCTTCAGCATTCCAAATGTGATTATACATGCTTTAAATGTAACCAAGACTATATATGATTTTATAAATATGTTCTCCATTTTAAAGATTCGACTGATTTTTTTTATTTTTTTTCTTGTTTTGTTTTTAATTGTAATATTTTTTGAGTATGAATAAAAAATATAGTTAATTTCAAAAACCAACAAGTATATTTTATCAACTTCCATGCAGTAGCAAATGAAGTTCATACAAAATACAAGAGGTCCCAGCCAGGCCCTGGGGTTCGTTTATGTAAAACCTTTTTGGTGTTTGCTTAAGGGTTAAGTAAAAAATGCGAAATGTTCTGGATAACCACATCTCCAGTTTCTAAACATTCGGCTTATTTGAAAATCAAAATGTAGAACAGCACACTTCAGACCATTGACAGACTCATGTCAGAGGGCATTCTTAAAAAGTGATATAATTTGAGTAGATCTGGTTTTTGTCATATTTCGAACACCAGACAAGGTATCAAAGAGCTAATTTCATTAAATTAAAGCTGTAATAATGTTTTGGATCGAAATATGAAGATGGTGTGCCAATAAATTGTAAAAATCAAATTAATTTTACTATCAAATATCCGCCAATTCTTATGTGTATATTTGCCTTTTCTAGTAAAACACAAAATATTTGTTTACTTACCCCATTTTTAAAATTTCTGGCAATATATAAAGGGTGTTTTTTATTGAGGTATAGAACTTCGAATTGAAATAAAACACAAGAAAATCGTTTTAATGTCCATCAATTTGGCTTTATTGGAAAGATAATTTTATGCCATTAATGTTTAAATATGATTTCGGGCATGTGGCCGCCGCGGCTGGCTCGAATAAAGCCAATTCTACAGGTCCAATTTAAATTTTGTGATGAAAATCAGCATCGAGATGAATTTCATTTTCGGCCCATACACCAAAATCACGACGCATTGCATGGTCTCGCGGCTTTATTTCTTGCACAAGCTGGATCTTGTAAGGTCGCAAGCCAAGATCTTTGCGCAAAATCTTCCATAAAGTTGATGGACAAAGCTCCAATTGCTGTGCACGGTGGCGAATCGATTCATTCGGACGGAGCTTGCGGTGAACTTCGCGAACTGAACCATTACTTTCGAAATAAATTTGCACGATTTGCAAGCGTTGTTCTTTTGTCAACCTGTTCATGATGAAATGGCAAACCAAACCAAATATTAATCACTTGACAGCTGACAAAATGGCCGCCAGTTAAAAAAGTGATGCCAACTTAAAGTTCTATACCCCAATAAAAAACACCCTTTATTAATTTGAAATGTTTGTTCACACTTTTTTCATTTACCCTAATTTTGGCCCCCCCTTTCTACTTTCTGGCAACTGCTGGTATCAAGCCCGCCACAATTGCCAAACATTTATTTCCTTTCTACTTGGCGCCCTTTATGATTAATTTTAAAACGTTTTCCAACATTCTCTATATTTTACCCGCCGTGGATCCTTTTTGTAGTCTTTTCAGTATCCTAGAATTGTTGGCTAGATTTATTAAACTTTTTGGTTTCCCCCAAACATTTGTCACGTTATGGTACGCTTCGTATCTTTTTGGAACATTTCTATATTTTTTTTTTTATATTTTACCTGTCTATAATTATTATTTGTATTTTGTTGATTATTTTGTGTATTATGTGTATTAAAAAAAATTTCAGGTGCATTTTATTAGGATTCAATTTCATTGTTATACTCTGGGGGCTTTCGTAATGGCTAAAGAACTTGCTTTTGTTGATTGATTTCATTTTACTGGAATCTGTGGAACTTATTTGGTCTATTTGCAATTAATCATGTCGAGTGTGCTGAGGATTTGGAAGAAACATTTCGCCAGCCTGTTAGCGACTGAAGAATCCGGCGAAGAAAACATGCCTGATGATTGGAACCTCAGCGTACTATGCCCAATTCACAAGAGAGGAGAGGAAATGCTTGGAAATCATTTATTATGCAGGCCAAGACTAACTAACTTAAGTAAGAAAGTAAGTAATTAATCACATAGATTTGATTATTTCATTCACCAGAAAAATAGTGTGTTGGAAATATTATTCACACACTTCAACAACGCATTGAAATTATTAAAATTCACCACAAAAATTGTGAAAATTGAAAGTCACAGTTCGCAAAACTAAAATGTTTCCGGACCGTTTTATCTCTCGAAGAGGTGAGCACAATTGGCCACCGAGATCTTGTGATTTAACACCTTGAGCTCGGCAATGGAGAGTTGGAACCGCAGCCATAACCTTTTGATTCCTGCCGTTAAAAAAGCTCTGCCCGAGCTTCAACCCCATATATTACAAATTTGGGTCACTAATTAATCTATAATTACTTTGACAATTGCGGAAAACTCTCGCTTGCAAAACCAACTGAACCCAGAAAAAGAACGATGTGATGATGTTGATTTGGAAATAAATCTACGTTAGAATGCTAAAGTGCGTATATAAAATTTTAGATATGGACGGACTGAGCATAAAACAGAGCGGTGACGACTAGACAATATTGTTATAGCCTCCATCAGATTTAAATTATTTTGGAACCATAGGTTTCATCATCAGTATAAATCACATAATAGACTTTTCTAAATTAATTGTGATTACATTTGGAATATATTAAAATACCTCGACTAATCTGCACTTGTAGTAAATCGATATGTACATGCAGTTTTGCACATCACTGTATCCATACTTATGGCTTTAATAACGTCACACATACGTCACAGATGACAGCATTTATTACCTTCACTTGATGTAAATATTTGTGTTAAGTAGTGGAAAAAACAGACAAAAACAACAACAACCCACAAAGAAGTAGAGGAAGGAGAAGGTGAAATATATATTAAAAAAAAAATACAGAGAATATTTTGCCGCCATTCTGAATGACCTTTAAATATAAACACATACGTACATGTGTGTATGTGTAAACATATAACACATACTGGTCTTGTTAAAAACAACCCTTGAGGAGCATAAAAAAAACAAACAAGCAAAACACCAACAAAAATGTCATGACACAGAAATAAGATGTCGGCATATCTCCTCCCTATTGTACATTTGTGGAGACACATACGGTAGGTCGACAGGGTACAGTGACGAACAAACGCAATGGAATTTAATTTCGTGAGGGAAAATCATCCAGGACAATATTGGGAATTATTTTAGACTAAATAGTTTTGTTTGTAGCTAACCAAATTCCTCAAACAATCAGTATGCAGCAACTCTGGGTGCCATGGCGATCTTTTACATATTCACGAAGATAAGCCTTTATAAAAAAAATAGAAAATACAAAATAGGCGAGTTTTTGCAATTAATCATGTCGAGTGTGCTGAGGATTTGGAAGAAACATTTCGCCAGCCTGTTAGCGACTGAAGAATCCGGCGAAGAAAACATGCCTGATGATTGGAACCTCAGCGTACTATGCCCAATTCACAAGAGAGGAGAGGAAATGCTTGGAAATCATTTATTATGCAGGCCAAGACTAACTAACTTAAGTAAGAAAGTAAGTAATTAATCACATAGATTTGATTATTTCATTCACCAGAAAAATAGTGTGTTGGAAATATTATTCACACACTTCAACAACGCATTGAAATTATTAAAATTCACCACAAAAATTGTGAAAATTGAAAGTCACAGTTCGCAAAACTAAAATGTTTCCGGACCGTTTTATCTCTCGAAGAGGTGAGCACAATTGGCCACCGAGATCTTGTGATTTAACACCTTGAGCTCGGCAATGGAGAGTTGGAACCGCAGCCATAACCTTTTGATTCCTGCCGTTAAAAAAGCTCTGCCCGAGCTTCAACCCCATATATTACAAATTTGGGTCACTAATTAATCTATAATTACTTTGACAATTGCGGAAAACTCTCGCTTGCAAAACCAACTGAACCCAGAAAAAGAACGATGTGATGATGTTGATTTGGAAATAAATCTACGTTAGAATGCTAAAGTGCGTATATAAAATTTTAGATATGGACGGACTGAGCATAAAACAGAGCGGTGACGACTAGACAATATTGTTATAGCCTCCATCAGATTTAAATTATTTTGGAACCATAGGTTTCATCATCAGTATAAATCACATAATAGACTTTTCTAAATTAATTGTGATTACATTTGGAATATATTAAAATACCTCGACTAATCTGCACTTGTAGTAAATCGATATGTACATGCAGTTTTGCACATCACTGTATCCATACTTATGGCTTTAATAACGTCACACATACGTCACAGATGACAGCATTTATTACCTTCACTTGATGTAAATATTTGTGTTAAGTAGTGGAAAAAACAGACAAAAACAACAACAACCCACAAAGAAGTAGAGGAAGGAGAAGGTGAAATATATATTAAAAAAAAAATACAGAGAATATTTTGCCGCCATTCTGAATGACCTTTAAATATAAACACATACGTACATGTGTGTATGTGTAAACATATAACACATACTGGTCTTGTTAAAAACAACCCTTGAGGAGCATAAAAAAAACAAACAAGCAAAACACCAACAAAAATGTCATGACACAGAAATAAGATGTCGGCATATCTCCTCCCTATTGTACATTTGTGGAGACACATACGGTAGGTCGACAGGGTACAGTGACGAACAAACGCAATGGAATTTAATTTCGTGAGGGAAAATCATCCAGGACAATATTGGGAATTATTTTAGACTAAATAGTTTTGTTTGTAGCTAACCAAATTCCTCAAACAATCAGTATGCAGCAACTCTGGGTGCCATGGCGATCTTTTACATATTCACGAAGATAAGCCTTTATAAAAAAAATAGAAAATACAAAATAGGCGAGTTTTTATTAAAAAAAAAATACCAATTTCAACCGCAAGTAGAGCCACACAAGAACTGTAATTCTAAAAAAAAACGTAATAATGGGAAAAGTCGGTCGGAACCCACGGAGTGACAACCGGTAACTTCCACTCAAACAATTCTCAGATAACCCCATGCTTACTGAGAGAACGATATTGAACTGGATCCAGGTGGCTATATAAAATGTACATGATTTCATGATTTAATGTTTGGTTTTCGGAGAGCTTATAATCTACAATTGCAAGAAAATATTCTATACTATTCATATCAAAAGATCTGGGCTAGCCATATATTCGAAGTGTCGAAAGAAGCATTCAAGTGTTTAGGCTTTTTGAAGCGATTCAAGAAATACTTCACCCCATCTGATCTCGTAAATATTTACACCACGTACATCCGGCCTAAAATGGAATACAACTCGCATATATGGGCAGGGGCTCCATTAACATCTTTGAAGCTTCTGGACCGTGTACAGAGGGGAGCGGTGGTGATGATAGGGGATGGTAGGGTATCCAGCTCTATGGTCTCCCTACAGCATCGCCGAAATGTGGGTTGTGTATCGCTATTCTATAGATATTTTAATGGTATCTGTTCTGAAGATATCCGTCGTCTGGTCCCTGACGTTAGAACATTTAGCCGGAATACTCGGCTATCCAGGGTCTCTCATCCGTTCATTGTGAAATGGCCGGTTGACCGGACGACGCACTATAGAGAAAATTCGTTCTTCAGCCGAACCGTTCGTATGTGGAATAATCTTCCAGCAAGTGTCTTTCCTGCCAGCTGCGACATACTCAAATTCAAGACTAATGTCAACAAACACTACTCCCTCTTTCCTCCTTCCAACACCCTTATTTCCTATCGCTAGCACAGTGCAATGCGCTTATAGGGGGCATCCCCTGAGTGTTAGCCATATAAAAATCTGCTCTCAATCTGGTACTGGATCAATACAATTACATATGAATTACCCTAAACATGTTATTAAGGAAGAGAAGGGGCACTTCTTTTTGAAATCTCTGAGCTATATACGATAAAAAGCCTTATTGAGGGCCCTGCAATACATGAATAGTGGCCGAGACGTTAAATCAGCTGGTTCCGATTCAATTGATCTGTTCTGTTTCCTGTTCCACGTAGTAGTAGTGTGTGGAATACTTATAATGTCCATACTGGCGTATGAGTTATAAATATATTATTGAATTTATTTCTTTATTTTATTTCTTTATTCTTTATTATTTATATTTATTTATTATTTATAAATATATTATTTATTGAAAATCAAGAATTTTTTTCACTTATGCGGGATTTGCAATAAACAAGACTTGGATAATTGAACCTTCTTTCTTTTAAACGAACTGAGTATGTACTTTTGCTTTTTTCTATGAAAAGAAGATAGAAACCTGGGGCACAATATTTTTTTGACGCCGTTACATTCATAGTATTTCTTTTAAGCGGTGTTCGTATCATATAAGTTTTTGTCTTTGCGGATTTTCGTTTAAGCGAAGTACAGTGCATGGAAACTCATCCAGAACAATCGTTACTAATATTTATATTCAATTAAACGATTTTTTCAATAAAATGGTGTGCTCTTATCTGAATTCGACTGTAACTTTTATATAACGAAGAGAAAAATACTTATTGTTGCCCGAAGACAATAAAATCAGTCCATTTTTATTTGCAGCAAGTAAGGAAAACAAAATCATATTATTTTTGATATGCAGGGTTCTCAACAAAAGCTGTTATTTTGGTATTCAAAGAAAAATGAAATTTGTTGAGATAAATGTTCGGATGTTTTTTTTTCATAATAAAGAGGGGAAGGTATGCCGTTAATAATGAAAAACAAAATCAGCTAAATGGCCACCACGATCACGCTTACAGGAAATTTTTTCATGAAATTTTCCATAACCAAATCGCAAAGTGGCTGCCCCAAGTCCTCGACTGATGTCATAAACAATCTCAGCACAAATAACTTTTCAAGACCTTGTTTGCCATTACAACAATAGGTCTACGCGTATAAATCAATAAATTTTAAATTTTTGCATTTTTATATGTGAAACAATTTGAATGCAAATAATTGCTGCATTTGTCTTTTAAAATATCATTGTTAGATCGAAATGTTAAGAACCGAATATAATGTGGACATTTTAGAGGTGAAGTCCCATATTTAACTAGGCTTAATTGTTAACCTATAAGTTGTATCTATTTTTATGAGCAGGTGTGTATGTTTCCACATCGTCAATGTCGGCAACATTAACCGAAGTGATAATTGATTTTGTGGGGATATTTTGGGCTTTAAGGGACTGCAAGTACTCTCGTCAACGTAGACTTCTCAAAACCGCGCATTGTTATCCATATGGATAAAAACTTCTGAGACTCGTAAATATTGAGTCTGCGTAAATCCTAAATCCGGCAGACCGCTTAACGTCTGGAGTACTAAACTGGAGTTATCATTGCCTTGCATTTAGTATTCGCATTCATACGCGTAGTTAGGCTCCCAGGAATCAGAAGAAGAAATCAGAAAGCCTGTATGTAAATGTAAGTCATTTCAGAATGTTATACCCAGTCGATCGATATAATTGAAAATATATCACACTTGGTTGGATCTGTCACATTTTGCTATGATTGTCTTTTAGTTTATAAAAACTACATACAAATATTTGTAAATATGAAATGTTATCACCTCGAGTATCTTCGAAATGTTTTGTGCGCCACTGTAATGTCTGCAGATATTCATATGAATTTGTATATGCCACATAACACTGTCGGCATACATATATATTACAAATTGGCAAAATAACATTTCTTCGTCTCTCACAACAACACACAGCCACACACACACTTAGCACTCTCCTCATTCTCTCTAGGCCATTTGAACATAAAGTAGAAGGAGGAGAAAAGCTTAACCTACACACGTACAAAACATCATGAATTTTCAAATTTGCGTAAGAGCTAGAAAACACAAACAAAAACACCAGAGCGATAAAATCTTTTTGGATAATAAATTTATATCATCGAGTGTGCGTGTGTGCGTGTGTGTGTGAGCGAGACAATGTATATTTTGTTATTTCTTAAAAATTAATGAACGCAGTCATTTATGAATAAATTATTGGCAATATTATTGTTAAAAACATTTTTCATATGAAATCACTTTTAAACGAAGAAAACACCAACAACAACAATAGACACCTAACAAAGTGGGGCCGGTTCAGTTGGCGAAGTAAACAACGGTATATCTTACATTGAGGGATCAGGTATTTAAGTGACTGCTGGTAGCAATGAGACTATGCTCCCCACTCTCGCTCTCTCTCTCTCTTTCTTTATGTGTCTATGCCACATATCATGAAGGAATTGCCCATATGAGATTAATTTAGGATATATGTATGTTTTGTTTTCTTCTTTTTTTCAATTAAATAGAATACTCGCGTTTGTGATATTTTATGAGATGGATGTTATTGTCCATAAAGGAATACTTATTGATTCTCTTAATTGCTCGGGAATGTATTGTACGTACGTATGGTATGTGTATGAGTACGCGTGTAGGTGTGTGATATGTGGTTATACAACTCAAACGAAATGGCTTAATTAATCAAATTGCTTTGTTTGCCATTAAGACAGAACGAAAACAAACAAACAAACAGACGGAGGCTCTGGGCAGAAGCTTCCAGTATCGGCAGCTGGGCAGCAAAATGTTATCTAAAATGTAACAACAACAACAACAAAAACTGTAACATTGTATTGGCATATTCGATATGGAATGTGTGTTTTTACACACATTCAAAGAGATGGTGAAGAATTTGCCTTACAGTCGCAAAATGGAAAGTGATTTAAAAGTCGTATTGTTACTTTCTACAAAATGCAGCCTACCTTCTGTAAAATGACAATTATCGCTTGTTTGGCCTTTTCTATTTTAACAAAGAAGCATAAATGGCTAGCTACTAACTGAAATACGCCATATATATATATACATATATATATAGCCCAAACGACAGAGCTCTTCTCACTATGCCCACGTAGCTGAATTTGGGTGCCCCCCAAACAATGCAACGACTACCAGCTGTTTTTATCAGATGCGGGTATCATTTACGAATAGAAATTGAAAAAAAAAAAAAAAAAAACATTAAATGTTTCGTAGGTCAAGTTAACCCTTTATATGTAATTAATGGCCTTTCATTTGTGCAATAAAGTTACGTACCGGCAACAAAGTACGACTGGCAAATAACACATGTATGAATTGTTGGCAATGCTGAGGTGGTGGATAGAGGTCAGTGTTGCGGTGTTCAACCAGCGTTGCCATATAAACCGTTAGTTGGTTTTCTTTACAGTTATTTGAACAGCAAAATTATTTTATTTAAAAAGCCTTTGCCGAAAGTAATAATAAAAATAAATAAAGAGTTTTTGGTTTTTGTTATGACATTTTTTCTTCTATTACGTTTTGTTTAACAGTGTGATGCCAACAACAGACTTGGATCTTAAAAGCTTGCGCATTCGAGTACCATCGTACTCTTAAACCGAAAAAATTAAAAATTATTTACTATTCGATTGATTTATAAGCCTAGCTCAGAAAAAAAATATGTTATTCCAGCATGTTCTTACATGTTCATTAAGGGCCGATAAATGAGATCGTAGTTAAATCACGATTATGTAAAACTCAGTTTCCAACAAAACTAAGTTTAAACTTAAAATACGTTTTTGAGTTCACACATTATTCACATTTTCGCCTATAGATGTGGCAACACTAACACTTTTATCAGAAAACATATGTGTCCGGTGAATAATTAATATGATTTTAAACTTTTGCGCTGGATTTTGGCCACACACGATTTTTAGAAAAAATATGAGAATTTAAAAAACTCGGCTAAATGAACTTTGGCACGGGTAGAAGACATCTGTATGGAACTGGTGGTGGTCAGAAATATATGCCAGCATCAACAGAATTATACAGCTGCAATTTTGATTCTTATGGCTATTAAACTATGGTTTAAACGCCCAATATTGTGCAAGTAAACTGCGTTTAAACTACGACTGAAAAAATGAATTGGAGGTTTAAATTCAGTTTAAAGGAATAACGAATATCAACCTCAAATCATTAATTGGCCCTTAATCTGTTTGAAACCTTATTGACACTTCCTCGGAAGAATCGCAAGTCAATAAATTTTTTCGATTTTTCTACTTTTTATAATTAAGGACGAAATAAAAATGTTAATATTTAATTTTTCGTTTTTCATATGAAAAATGCCTCAAAAATTTAACAATGAAGAATTTCCCATTTTTTTTTTTTGAATTTTGGTGAATTTTTCTGTTTATGTTTTTGGGAAATTTTTAAAACAACTGTAAATCATATATTGATTGTTTTTTATGTGTTGGGGTTACGACCCTAATTATCACATTTCAAAAATGAAAAATCGGCCCAAAATCGTACATTGCCAATGTGCATAAATTCGGGGTGATTTTTTACATTTTTCAAATGTGATAACCCCAATACAGAAAAACAATATATATATATATATATACAGAGTACTCTCTCCTTGCGGACACCTCTCATAACCGGACACATTTTTCAGTACCATTCCGCTTCAGTCCTTTCGTGTACTTCTCTCATATGCGGACAAAATTCTCAGTTCCATAGGTGTCCGCTTATGAGAGAGTACACTGTATATATATATATTGTTTATCTGTATTGGGGTTATCACATTTGAAAAATGTAAAAAATCACCCCAAATTTATGTCAATGTGGTCAATGTAAGATTTTGGGCCGATGCATATTCACGTTTCACATTTTAGGTTGGGGTGATATTGCATAATGAAAAATCATCCCAAATTGGAGGCTATTCTTAATATTTCGATTTTTTTTTTTAGCAAATACACTTTTTTTGAAAATCTATTTTTGTATTTTTGGGTAATTTTTCATAATATTTGGGGGATTTTGCATAGGGTAATTTTTCATAAATTGTTTGGGGGATTTTTTTTTTGAATTTTTGGGTAAATTTTGTATAGGGTTATCCATTTTGTGGTTTCAAAAGTATAGGGCTGAAATTCGACATCTGTCAAAATAAGTTGTTAAACCAATTTTTTTTTCGTTTCAGTTGGAAGTCTGACATTGACGAAAATGGATCGCTTGACCATCATACAACGCGTAAAAATTATTAAAATCTACTACAAAAATGGTGATTCTGAAACAGCAAGCAATTGGCAAAATTGTGAAGAAATTTTAAGAGACTGGAGCGGTTACAGATATTGTAAGGCATGGGAATCATCGTTTCGCTCCTTCCGCTGAAAATATCGCTGCTGTAAGTGAAAGTGCTGCCGAAGACCCGAATGTGTCGATTCCTCGTCGTTCTCAGGTATCAGGACTGTCTTACGGAACATTATGGAGTATTTTGCATTTGGATCTACACCTACCAGCTAACACAACAACTGAAGCCAGCTGCCCATTCTCAATGTCGTAGATACGTGGAATGGGTGCTTGAACAAAAGGCATTGGACCGCGATTTTTTTGAACAAAATTTTCTTCAGCGATAAAGCACATTTCTCACTCGGTGAGTATGTTAATAAACAAAATTGTCGTATTTGGGGTTCTGAGAATCCTCAAGTAATTGAAGAGAGGCAATTACATCCACAAAAAGTCACTGTGCAATGCGCTTTTTGGTCGAAAGGTGTGATTAGACCTTACTTCTTCGAAAACGACGAGGGAACGACTGTCACCGTCTATTCGAAGCGTTATGGTCGTATGATAAACGACTTTTTTGCCTGCTATTGAAGAATACGACTTGGAGAATATGTGGTTTCAACAAGACGGTGCCACATGCCACACAACTCGAGCGACTATGACTTTATTGCAAGAGACATTTCCTGGCCGCGTAATTTTTCGTCGTGGCGACATCAACTGGCCACCAAGATCATGCGATTTGACACCGTTAGACTTTTGTTTTGTGGGGCTACGCGAAACACCGTGTTTATGCAGATAAACCTTTAACTCTTGAGCACTTAAGAACCTCAAGTTATGGCTGAGATACGGCCCAATATGTGCCAACAAGTGGTCCAAAATTACCTCAAAAGAATCAATGATTGCAACACATTGCGTGTTGGTCATTTAAACGTTCAAACTTAATAATAAAAAAAGAAATATAATGAAAAAAAATATTTCATATGTGTTTTATTTACGTTTACTTTGAAAAAGCAAAATGGATAACCCTTTATATTCTGGGGGGATTTTTTTTATTTATTTTGCGGCATTCTTTATTTTTTTTTGGGGAGGGTTATTTTTCGCAGAGCCACAACGGTAGCACAGTTTAAGAGTTTTAGTTTTCAAAGACACTTTAATTTTTCGGTCAACAATTAAATTGTTGCTAAGCGGTAAACAGCCGAAAAAAAAGAGAACACATTTAAATTAGGAAAATGTATTGTCATAGGGACTGCAGAGTTTTGCCTTTGAAGGTGAGCAGCTATCAGCAATGTTTTATTTGTTAATGGAACAAATGGTGATAGTTAAAACTGTTATCACACGATTGCGCAGACACTTGTATTGTATTATGTGTTTTTTTTTTACAATTGGTTCACGAAATATGTTTGCTTGAGTTTCGGTTTTCATTTTTTCACTGAAAGTAAGAAGCTATCTATATGTTACCTTTGATAAGTAATTGACAAAAACTGATATATTTAATCTTTTTTTTTATTGTTTATTCATATTAAAGTAAACTAATCTGACATACAAAGTAACTTTTTTATTAAAGTAAACATATTATGTCCATGAAACTTGCGATATTTTCCATACTTCTTGGCTACAACTTTCTTGTCGAAAGCTATCACTGTCAAACATGTGGAGATACTTACTTAGTTCCCTTAACATTCCATGAAGGAACAGACGGGGAACTTCTCTCGCTTCAGTGAGCTGTGTACGATATAATTTGTATACTCACTGACCGGGGCCTACTGAGGAGATATTGATCGAAAAGTAATGGTTTTCTACTTTTTAAAAAAAAAAACTGCATAACCCAGTTTCGAAACCGGGTAAACATTTTTCAGCGGCTGTTTTTCACCTCGTAAATGCTGGCGACTTTGCCAGTAAGAGAAAGTAATCTCTAAGACATGTAGGAAAATATTAGTCGTACGGAGCCGGCTTTACACAGTAGGTGCCGGTCAGTGAGTATACAAACTATACAGTTCACCGATTGCAGTAAAAGTTTCCCATCTCGTAGATATTCTAACTATAGTTTCCGATTTCGTGTTCAAATTTCCCTTCCCATTTATATCGGGGACTTGTACTCTTAATGTTTTTATTTGGTTTTCCCACCACCCACCACCACACAAAAAGAAATGCTAAGCAATTTTACAAAATATTGCCGCACTTTTGCACCAGACTGTTGAAATACATTGTATAACATCACTCAGGGATGCCAGCCATATGGGGGGGCAAAATGTTGGGGATAAAAAGAAAAACAAAAAAAAAACAACAACAAAAACTACAAACCTGTGACATTGTTTATCGGGTAATCCAATAGCCGCCCTTTGATTATGCAAAACAAAATCAAAACAACTTAACCGACAGAGATAACTGAATTTAATGCCGGCGGGTGGGTCGTATGCAATTGGCTTTAATAGCCCTGACACGAATATTTTCGTTGTATATTTAATTGAATATTCTATATTTCCAGCAATGAATGGATGGATTTCAGTTGGTTTTGTTTCTTTTTTCTTCTTTTAAATGCACTTGGATATTTTTGCTTGTACTTTTCTGTACAAGACCAACTCTCTCTATTTATATGTATTTTCTTTTATTAATATTTCACAATATTTCACATGGATTTTCAACACAATTCGTTTGCTATGAACGCGTCGCCACCGTCAACTGAAAATCGTTCACTTTTCGATACGAAATCCCGCTAAATGCGACCAATGACAAAACCAATGTCACACACGAAAAAAAAAAGAATAACCGAAATATAGATCTACGCGAAATGTTGGGCAAATTTTTTAAAACATCGAGAAAAATAAAAAGAAGAAGCTGTAAAATATATGTACATATTTAAATGTTTAATAATGTACACATGTATATACATACATAGTGTGTGTGTATGTATGTATGTATGTCTGTGTTATGCCATAAAACATCACCAACAACAACAACAACGATCAAGATTCGAAATTCGCATATGAATTATTAAAAATAATTTTTGCTAAATTCTATCGCGGAGAGGACACAATCATCATTCGCCCGCTCCTCCCACCCCCCGCCGCACCACCACAGCCATCAACATAATGTTTGGCATCATCTTCATACACAAAAAAAAAACACCGCTGTTCCTCCAAAGATATTGAGATGATGGTTCGATTTGTCATTTATTTCGATACCACCACGGCCAGCACGAGGATCATAAATTAAGGCTGGTAACATTTAATAATACTATGATCGTCATGGCAAACAGAAACATAATTCTTGTCGCGGATCATTCCACCAATTATCCTTCTACCAGTGGCAGCAGAAGTTCACATGTACTGTGAGAAAGAACGGCGACTTTTGGGTTCCTGGCTGAGGTTCCGCAAATATGTTCCAGCATTATCATATGTGTGGTGGTGATGCTGCAAGTTTGTCCAATAACCAGACATAAGGCGTGTTTTTGTTACAAGCTAGCTGTTACAATACAATACATTTTCATGAAAATCTTAAAAAAATATATAGGTGCTGTGGACAAACATTACAAATTCACTTATAAATGAACAATACTACTACCATTCGTCCGTCATTTTTGAAAGAATTTTGTATTTATTATCTTCTTCTTCATGCCATCTTAAGACACAAACTTAAGCGGTAATTTCTATCTCCATACAAATAAAGCGATTATCTTAGTTAGCAGTGTAATGCAAAAGACGCCTATAGTGTCACCTAGCGGAGGATAATGACAACAAACGAAAGACAATCAAAGGAGCAGATGATCTTAGTCAATTGTGAATCCCCAGCAGAGGTTCTCCACTTTTTTTTTACAAACAGAGTCTTTTATTTCTCACATCGGCCCTTGGTTGAAAATCTACAAATGGTCGATTTCACCATAAAGGGTAACCACTTTTGGAAAAATCCTTATGTGACTTTGATCTGATCTGCTCTCTGGTATGTCATTGGTTGATGTCGCGAGCAAAGACCATTCTAAGTATATTTGCCGATGTAGTACAATAACTTACTTTTTATTTAATTTCATTATAATCACATGACCAAATAGACCGTCAACAAAATACAACTACTATAGTGCAATGTCGCTCCTAGTAAATGTGTGCCTTGTTCGTAGAAAAAGCTGTAGCTGTCCATTTATTGAATTTGGCTTAGGTCGTCTGCCGCCTGGATTGTCTTCTGTTCTTATGACACTACACTCTGCTAGATGGCACTGTCATACGGTCATTGATTGTGTATTTTGAAGAAAAGAACAGCGTATCTTCACTTAAGATGTTTTTTGTGGAAAAAGAATTGTATTGGAAAACAAACATGATGATTTCAGCAAAAAAAAAAGAAGCACACACTTCTTTTCAAGCGATTATTAAAAGAAAGAAATGGAATCATAATTTAATTTTTTTTTTCGCAAGTAACAACTTATTTGCTTATATGCTTTTATTTGCCAAAGGAATAGAACTGTGACACGAATTATGTCTACATATGTCGTTAATGATGAAAACAATTTTTAGAAACATTAAACATCAGTTGTTTTTCCTAAAAAAAATCATTATTTTCCATAAAAGATTGGGCAAATCGAATCAGCATTAAAAATATAGCAATTTGGTGTCAGAAAAACTCCAATTATGTTGCTTTTTTCAAAAAAAAACATTGTTTTCCATATAAAATTAGGAAAATCGAATCAGTATTTAAATTGGTAGCAATTTGGTGTCAGAAACACTCCACTTATGTAGTTTTTTTTTTCCAAAAAAAAAAAAATAAAAACATTATTTTCCATATAAGATTAGGCAAATCGAATCAGTATTTAAATTGGTAGCAATTTGATGTCAGAAACACTCCAATTATGTTGTTTTTTACAAAAAAAAAACATTATTTTCCATATAAGATTAGGCAAATCGAATCAATATTTAAATTGGTAGGAATTTGGTGTCAGAAACACTCCACTTATGTTGTTTTTTTTTTCCAAAAAAAACATTATTTTCCATAAAAGATTAGGCAAATCGAATCAGTATTTAAAATGTAGCAATTTGGTGTCAATACCAAAAATCCGACAAAAATGCTCTTAAGCAGTTGCTTGTGATAACCACAGCATTATTGGCGTTCTATTGTCCGATTTCTGGTACTATTTTTGTCCAAAAAGGGTCTACATTTTAGAATAAATTGGCTGAGTTGGTCCATTCTTTGTCATGAGATTTACAATCATAAAGAATTTTGAAAAGGTCGCCGGAAAAGTCACAAATTGCAACTTAAGTCGTAACAATGACCTCCAATATTTCTGGAAAATTCTGTTAAATTGCTGGACTACAGACGTATTTAATGAGTCTGAAAATGTACCGATTATTGTAGCTCAAAGCAAACGGAGTCATTGGTTCTAACAATCGATTATCACAATTCCTGTTAGAACTTCTGTAAATTGTGAATCAAAAAGCGAAAACCCATTTTATTGTATTCCATTTTTCAGGAGTTTTCTTACAAAACCAACCAATATTCCTTTGCTTTAAATTTGTTTATAACTCCGAAACTGTTATGCAGATGAAAAGGCGCAATATAAAAGGAAACTACCTCAATAATTCAAATATACTGGCCGATCCTAACTGTCTACAGATAACATTAAGAAATGTTGAACAAGCAGCAATAATTTTTTTTTAGAAATTTTGTGTACGACTAATTTGTTTAAACGATTATTTTCGACCGACAAGTCATTCCTTTGCCTCATTTTAACTTGACTTATTGCACCATTCTCGTAGATATGTACATATACCGCAAATATTTTCACCCGGCACACGTAGCCAACGATTTTGGTTGACGAATTTTCATAAAATGGATTTTGATTTTAATGTGTTTTCTTTTTTTTTGTATTTTTCTTTCGCACTTGTCTTCATCTTTAAACATCGCCGTCGTCGTTGTTGGTGTTATTGTGTTTTTTTTTTGTTTGTTTAAAAGGCAAAACAAACATTATTAAAATGCCTTTGTGTCGAAAACATAATTTATGTGATCTGATTTCTGGCGTTTTGCGACTTGCTATTACATACACGCACACACACACATGCATACATACAAATGTAAGTTAGCAGAAATTTTAATCTACACAAATGATATAATGACGGAATTTAATCGCAATTATCACAATTTTCGTCTTTAATAATTTATTTTTTTTTGTGTTGATATGAAGAAAAACCAGCTATTTACTCGTTGTTGTTGTTTTTGCTAGTTATTACACATTTCCGTCGACGACGTTACGTTCGTTTGCTCGCACCGGGACCGAACCGCATTAGAGCGCTTCGTCGTAGTTGTTGATAGTTGTAGCTTTTAATTACCACTAATATAACGCTCAGCTCTATGCGAGCAATTCATTTCTGCACCGCATACGGTGGTTGCAAGCACGAGAGTGCGGGCGTGTGTGTGTGTGAATGGTTTGTCAAATGTTTACAAACGATTGTTGTGGGCCCCTTCAGCAGCGAATGAATGAGTGGCTGGATGTGTACGTATCAGTGTGTGTGTGTGTTTGCATGTAGGAATGAGTACCACAAGTGTGTACTTGCAAACTGAACTCATTATTTGTTGTTGTCATATTGCTTTGATTAGAGAAACAAGCAAATACAAATAATGAGACTCGCATACATACATGTCTCTATTTGTGTGTGTCCATATATGATGCTTAATAAGGTAAACCAAACAAAGATGTGTATAGGGTTGCCGTATAGCTGTAATTGTTTACCTCAAGAGTTGTTTGTTGAGTGTGGTCAGGGTTCAAAAGCCAACTGAATGAGTGCAGGTGGCAGATAAAATATTGTAGCAATTTAAAATTCACTTGAGATGCATATTTATTTGTTTGCAGCAATGTCAATTCCCCCAAATAGAAATGAAACAAGCGCCCCGGTAGGCAAGTTGGTAGTAGCATGCTTGCCTATCAGCTTGGGGGTTTTGTGGGTTCGATTCCCAACAGAGGCTTTGGTCTGTCGCTGCAAAAATCTAGCCATACGGTCTGTGTCAACAGAATTGCCTGCCTCTTATGTTCTGCAACTCCTTGGGCAAATTCAGTTTCAATTTCAATTAAAATCGGGTTAGTAGTTATTGGAATTCAAGGAACTTTTGAATTTTTAATAATGTGAAACTTCCACAAGTCGAACTTTCTGCAAGTCGAATTGCAATGAGTGGAAAAATGTGTGCTCATGTATGCAAATTCTTCGGGCTTGCTGAGATCGATGCTGAAAATGTAAAATTGTCGGTTGCCCGATTTGAACCGCTATTTAATAGTAGCGACCACTGCCTAAAGTGGCCCAACAGAATTGTTGCAGATAATCTACAGCGAAGACATGGTCAATTATAAGAAAATCATAAGTTTTGTTGATGTGGAAGACGGTGGTGTGGTAGGTAGTGTGTGCGACACATCACACAGAAGAACCCGAGTTCGAAACCGGGTAAGACCATCAAACATTTTTTCAGCGGCTGTTTCCACCTCGTAAATGTTGGCGACTTTACGAGTAAGAGAGCAATCTCTAAGCCATGTAAAACTAGAAACTCTAGAAAAGCATTAGCCGTTCGGAGCCGGCTTTAAACAGTAGGTCCCGGTCAGTGAGCATACAAATTATATCGTACACAGCTCACTGATTCGAGAGAAGTCAGTCTGTTCCTTCATGGAATGTTAAGGGAAATAAGTAAGTAAGTAAGTTTTGTTGTAAACTACAAAATGTTTGTTACGTTTTTGTGTTGCCAGTAAAAATTACTTTCTAGTTAAAAACAAGTGGACAAATAGTAAGTTCGGCCGAGCCGAATCTTATATACCCTCCATCATGGATCCTTAAAAAGTCAATAAATAAGAAAACTAACTGAGTTTTTGGGCCGCTCGTGACCCGATAGTCCCAGGAACCCGATCACAAATTTTATCCAAATCATGAAAATAAATGCATATTTGGGTTCGCGAGAAAATTTCGTTGCATTTCGATACCCATATGTCCATGTTTGTCAAGGGACGGTTTTTGGGCCGCTGGTGACCCGATAGTCCCAGAAACCGGATCAAAAAATTTAGGCAAATCATGAAAATAAAGGCATATTTGGGTTCGTGAGTAAATTTCGTTGCACTTCGATACCCATATGCGCATGTTTATCATGGGCCCTTTTTTGGGCCCCAAGGGTCCACGGAACCCATGAGCACGCCCATTTTTGGGATTTTTTTCCCATCTATAAATTATATAAACTTAGAACTTAGATGTAGTGAAAAAAAATATTTGAAAAATTTGATTATGGCCGGAATATATTTAGTCCCGTAAAGGGGAACTTTTTCCCCTTTGGTCCGATATGGCCCATTCTCGAACTTAACCTGCTTATGGGCAAAAAACATCTTCCTACAAAATTTCAGCTTCGTTGGTCGTTCGCACTCTATCGTGATTTCAACAGACAACAGACGGACATCGCTAGAATGTCTTAGAATGTTACACTGACCGATAATATATATACTTTATAGGGTCGCAGATCACTCTTTCGAGGTGTTGCAAACGGAATGACAAACTTAGTATATACTCCATCCTATGATGGTGTGTATAAAAAAAGGCGCTTGTTCAAGAATTTCCCTACATCTGGCAACAAAGAAAAAATATAAAACGTAACAAACATTTTTTTTTTTTTGTGAATGCATTAACTCAGTCATGTGAAATTAACATTAAAATACTATAAAAACAGAAATTTAAAAGCCAATAATAACCACCACAATGATGGATGGTGTAGATCAGACTTGAGTGGCGGGTAAGGAGTAAGTGGGGGAAATAAGACAAGCAACAATGCAGAGGAAAATCAACAACGACTGAAGCGAAAATGAAATTGAAAACACATCGGCATCAACCGATGTCAGACTGTGGTGACAATAAGAGAGTAGTTAAGACAGACAAATATGCCCACACAGGCGCCAGTCACAAGCCGTATGGATTAACATTTGTATTCGTATTTGTCCAACCTCGAAATACAGAACTGAAACCATATAAAGTTCAACGACAATTTAGGCGTACCCTCGAAATTGCACAAACACCTAGCGTTAAATGTTTGCAAAATAAAATCGCCAGAATAAAATTGAGAATTTGAAAAAAAGGAAACGAGGAGTTTGACCCATGTATTCAGAAAAATTAAAAACGGCTTTACAAGCAAGATATATGAAAATACAAAAACAATTTTTCTTAACAAATATTTCATCTATTGCACTTCTTTCAGAAACTTCTAGACAAAACATCGAATGTAACCAGATTTGTCGATTTTTAGAAATTTGAATCGAAAGGGCATTAAAAATGTGTCGCCAAAACCCATCGAAAAATTTGTAAAAAAAAAAGTACAGAATGGAGCCAAAAATAGACAGAAATTAACATGAGGCGAGATATACTTGAAGTAGGCGATAAACGGTCAAAGAAGGACCCAAGTAAAATAAATGGTTTTACAACAAGCTGTCACTTTTGAAGCTTTTTTTCTTTGACATTTGACAAGTAGAAACTACGCCATTACGAAAAAAGGGACGATACACGCTTCAACAACGCATTGAAATTTATTAAAATTCACTACAAAAATTGTGAAAATCTCACAGTCACAGTTCGCAAAACTAAAGCATTTGTGGGTTGTCGTAAAGCACCTTGTCGGACCGAAATACAGAAATTGGTGGGAAAATTTGAGCTGTTGGCACGAGTTTGTGATGTGAAGAATAAAACCCGTGCACGTCGCTCCAGAAGAAAAGAGAATATTGTGCTGTAGCCCAACGTGTTGAAGAAAACCCAGGTTTGCCCATTCCTCATCGTTCTTTGGAATTGGGCAATCCACAAACGTCATTACACCGTATTTTGCATAAAGACTTGGGTCTTAAGGCTTATAAAGTGCAGTTAACACAAGAACTCAAGCCGGCCGATCATAAACAACGTCGTGTCTTTGTTGTTTGGGTGCTTGAAATGTATGAAAATTATCCGGAATTCCATCGAAAAATCTTCTTCCTTCATCATCCAAGACCTCAAAGATAGCATTCGTGAGGCTATCGAGGACATAGGGCAGCCACTTTGCGATTTGGCTATGGAAAATGTCATAAAAAAGGATATGGTCCTGTAAGCGTGATCGTGGTGGCCATTTAGCTGATGTTGTTTTTCATTATTAACAGCATACCTTCCACTTTATTGTGAAATAAACATCAGATCATTTATCTTAAAAATTCAAAAAATCACCTCTTGTTGGAAAACCGTGTATATAAAGGGTCCGCCATCTAACGATTTTTTCAACTAGTGCTTATTTTGTTTTCGTTATCGGGCCATGTTCAATGAATTTTTGTTTACAATAATTGTAGAGTATGAAAATGGCAACATTTGGTTTCAACAAGACGGCGCTACATGCCACACAGCCGAAGCTACATTCGACGTATTGCGCCCTGTTTTTGAAGATCGCAGAGCTGATGTCGTTTGGCTACTGCATGGCCAGCCGAGGCAGCCATTTGATTGAAATTATTTTCCATTATTAACCGGAAGGATTGTACATTCAAATAAAAAAAGAATTTTGAGAAAATATACAGTAGGTTTTTTTTATAGAATTTTCAAAAAAAAAAAAAAGTTATTTTGCGGACCCTGTAAATGAAAAATAATTTAAAAATAATCAAAGGGAAACTAGCGCATTCGAAGTAACGGGTATTTGCTAGTGTATTCATATATGTGAAAAAAAGATTTTCTGTTGGCCAAAAAAATATATTCTTTGTACTCCAGAGAGAAGAGTCGGTTATCTACACTGAGGAGAGGATTTTTTTGTGCTTGGCCAGAAATACAGATTTTCTAGATTTTATCGCAGTTTGGCTGTCAGAGTAGACGTGAATGCCTGTAGCCGTTATGATGTTACGTCCCAGCCACTGAGCAACTTCGCCGATGATTTTTGCCTAAAAGACGCTGCAATGATCTGGCAGCTTAATCGATAGGTCTAAGTTCTTTCGAGTGTATTCAGAAGACCACTTTATCATCTCTTTGCGAATCATCTGTGTAAAACATAATATAATTCATTTTAGCTGAGTGGGGAAAGTGTCGCACTTTCTTCAGCTGGCGTTGGAGAATGTGACACTATAAAACAGCTGATGTCTACCGAGAGTTATGATTACCGAAACACCCAAACCAAATTGAACGCGTACATTCAAAATGTGGGCGAAAACGACGTCGCGATTATTTAGGTTGGGAGGCTTCGAAACCTTAGAGCTGTTTTTCGTTTCGATTATTACTTATCGAGAATATCAACGTAGTGATATTCATAAACAATTTTAACATATTTTTTAAACCTTTGTTAAGAAAAATTTTTGAAAATTGTTTTCGTTCGTCGAAGAGGAGATTTCTGCTTTATTTTTCTTTTTTTTTTCTTTAAGTGTTACAACTATTTTTTTGTTTTTTATTGATTTCATTTAGTAATTGTTTGTTTGCCAGCGCAAAAAGTGTGGCATTTACACAATTAAATTCTACAGGAATTTTTTGAAAATTATTTTGAATCAGTAAAATACGAGTAGATATTTTCTTTAAAAAAAAATGTATTTTTCACCAATTTTAAATATTTGACTTGTGCGCCTTTTGTTAGATGATGACAATTGCCCAAAACGCTGGCAGAATCTTATTAACCCTGAACTGTCACCCTGTCATTTATTTTCAACAATAACAGTTTGTTGCACAAATGGCGTGAAATTCAAATCTTGCGTGAATTATCGGCCTTGCATGAAGTTTGTTGTCTGAACAAATTATTTATATATTGTAGGATCAATTTACACGATTTTCATACATACTTTTCTGTGTTTGTAGAGGCTATTTAAGTGACAGAGAAATTAAATATTCAAATAGTTTCCAATCGGATTTTACATTTATGATGGAAAGCTGACGTCTAATTGGGATATTTTCAAGACTTACCTAAAATGAGACAAAGAAAAAAAGGCAAATTAGTTTAAATAGGCAAATTTAATGAAAAGGCAACTTTATATCTAAAAATTGTAAAAAAAAATATGAAAATATTCGAAAAGTCTGGTTGAAGTTAGCAAATCATAATTTTAAAACTCCATACAATGTGAAAATGAAAACTATTGGTTAGCTTTAGAACTGTGGAATGGTGTTAAATAACAATGAAACCTTCACAAAATGTACAAATTGTTTCAAAGATATTACATATACAAGTTTTTCAGTTTAGATTATATTTTTCTTTAGTTTGTGTGTGTTTTTTTCCCTTTTTTTTGTCCGTAACATTGATATTAACTGCTATTAATTTTTCACAGTGTAAACACAATATACGAAATCAAAATGAGAGATACGACTTTAAAAACCACAATGTCTTTAAGTCTTACGATTGAATTGCAATAAAACGCTTAAAATCACTTAGCACCGGGTTTTTTTTTTCTTAAACTGAACATTTTTCCGTGATCAAATTATGGTACTGATTGATTTTTTTTACCGTTTACCGTACTTTTAAACAATCGTTGGGGCCAAGTGGGTTAAAAATATAAAAAAAAAGAATTGAAAACAAAAAAGTGCTTAAACTCAGAGCATTGATTGGCACAAAGTGTTGTCGTTACATAAGTAAATCAACGACAAGTGGTCTTATGCAACACTGCCCTCATTAATAAACATATTTAATTTCATCATATCCACTTATCCACTTCGTATCGCTCCATCTGATTTAAATACAGCATAAGCTCCGATTTGATTGTCGCCAGGGAAATATCAAATGACGGCTTTAAAATGTGCATCAGACCTACGCATTTTTGTGTCTAACAAACGACCAAATTAATCACTCGTGTGCCAGTCATGCGTACACTCCCCGTCACATGAATAGGTCCCACACGCTATTTTTTGAATTGAATTTAACGTTAAGTTCATCCCGAAACAAAATAAATGTTTTAAAATATAATATGAATGAATGTAAATTCCGGATAATTTTTAATAATTTTTTTTGCGATTTGGCCTTTCAGATGTTTGGAATGGACAAGAGTTTTGCCTGAAAAATCGGCACTCGCCTGGGGAGATACATTAACAACCTACATTTTCGTGAGGTAACGTGAAGGAGCGATCTAGTATCGATTCTGGTCCTTAAGGCGAATGTCGAGAAAAAACTCAATTGACAGGATGTGCTACTGCCAAGCCATCCGAGGTTGCCACATGAATGAAATCGTGATCCATGAACAATACGGCAAGAATACACACGTTTATGGTGGGGGGCTTATCCACAGAACACTCAGAAGCGTTTGACAGAGTCACATTTACAGGGTGGGGTTCTTATCCACAGAACACTCAGAAGCGTTTGACAGAGTCACATTTACAGGGTGGGGTTCTTATCCACAGAACACTCAGAAGCTTTTGACAGAGTCACATTTACATGTTGGGGGAGTGTATGGTGTGGGAACCACTTTTTTTTTTTTGATAAGATTTACCTTACAGCCAATGTTGCGTCCATATAAATATTTTAGTTCGTTACAAATATTTGGAATTTACTATTTCGAATATTTTACATACATTAAGTCAATGTTGGAATAACGTTTTGGGGGAGCACGTGCAACAAACGTCTGCCAGTAATCTCCGCAACATGTGCTTTTGCAAAATGTATAAATTTGTGACGCACTTGTGAAATTTTGTATTAGGGTGGAGTGAAAACATCCTTTTTTTAATTTGGCATCCATAACAAGGGAAAAATAAGGAAAACAATTCAAGTTTGTTTTGAAATTGTTTTTGGTTTTCGTTATGATCATGTGTTCTTCTTTTATTGCGTTATATTAAAAGTGTTATACTCGAGTCTGTTTTTTTTTGTTATCTTTATTCTTTATGCAGTATTTGCTTCTGATATTCACGTTCGAGATCAGTGATTTATTTCTATTTTATACGCGAAAACAGAATTTTTTAAATAAAATAAAGGCTCAAAGCTTTGTGTTTATTTTGACAGCAGACAAGTTATGCGGATCCGTTTCGAAACCTCTCTTTTTGTTGGTACGGAATTGTAACGATTTCTGCTGTAATTTTTAAAAATGTTTAAGGGGTTCTGCTCCAGCTTTAAATTCTGAAATGTTTGCTATTTTTTGAAAAAAAAAATCCCACCAAATTACTGAATCAACTTATTCAAAATTTACCAGTTTGAGCTTCTTCAGTACCGACATGAAATTATTTGAGGCATAGACTAGGATGTTCGATCAGTATTCAATTTAAATGTTAAGTTAATTTATTGAAGAAGGGACCATTTGGGTTACTTTACCTTTAGCAATTTTTCGGCTCTATGACAAATAGTCCAAATGCAAAACGAACGAATATTTAAAGAATTAACATCAAAATACACATAGCTGTATTTTTCCAGTTAAAGAAAAACGTGATGTGAGAGACATTTTTGCAGTAGTTAGATATGTGTACTCTGAATTAATTTATGGAAAAAGTCAGTTTATGAACATTTTAAGCTGTCACCCTTTTGTATTTAGGGTGCGATATGTACTTTACGTTCGCACATACAGTGTCAAAATATCTTCAACGTCTTCCCGGCAATATGGACATTCCATTTTATTCGTAAAAAAATGAAGAATCACCACAAAATTTGGGGTGATTATACCCTCACCCTAGGAGGTAGGTAGGAGGGTATATATCATTTGATACGGCTCAAAAGTGTAACACCTAGAAATATTCACATTAGAACCCAAGTTTCTTTGAACCAAATTCGTTTCATGACTTTCTAAATCGTTTGAGCCATGTCCGTCCGCACGTCTGTCTGTCCTGCTGGTACGCACGATAACTTTCGAAAGAGTTAAACAATCGCTTTGAAATTTTGCATGGGTAAATATTTTCCCAAAACTGCTTATGGGCTTGCATATGCTATTTCGCCCACTTTATAAATCGTGTAATAATTTTAATACGCCCACATTGATCTTGTCCATTGACAAAGTTTTGGACAAAAACGTGGACGTCTGGCGAGTCCCCTTCTGGTACCTCCCATACAAATATTCCATCCCGCACCATTATAAATCGTGTACTAATAACAATATGCCCAACGCGATCTTGCCCACATTTTGTATTTAGTAAATCTATAGCTAGTCAAAGTTTTGGACGAAAACATGGAACTCTGGCAACTCCCCTTCTGGTACTAACATACAATTTTCGAGAAAAAACTCTACAATGTTTTTCTATAACATGCGGTATTTTGATGTAATAATAATATGTAATATATCATATGATACATCCAATGGTGGTAGCCACGCTCAATTGATTCAGTTTGTATCTGACTAGCCTAATTACGACCCTTATTATCACATGTTAAAAATTATCCAAACTTCAAAATAAACGATCTATGATACTCCTTTGTGAACATAATATTGGGGAATTTTCCATGAATATTATCTAAAAATATTGAAAAAATTTCCTCAATTTCGTGTAAGATCTTTTGTAGGGAATTCTTAATTGTTTTCGAATTTTTCATAGAGCTTCATTTGTCGACCACACTTTTTTTTAATTTTTTTGTAAATTTTTCATAAAGAATTTTTTTTTTATAAAAATCCTTATGTTATTCTTCATTTCTTTTTTTCACATTTTTCGACCATAATTTTTTTTTTGGGAATTTTTTCGTAATGAAATTTTTTTCTTAAAAATACTTGTGATTTTTTTGAAAAATTCTTCATTTTTTTGGAACATTTTTTATAGAGCCCAATTTTGCGACCATAAATTTTTTTAATTTTTTGGGGAATTTTTTATAATGAAATTTTTTTCATTAATTTTTTCAAGTGTGTGACCTTTTTTTAAGAAATTCTTAATTTTTCTTATTTTTGGAGCATTTTAAAGAGCCTAATTTTTGGACCACATATGTTTTTTACATTTTCCAGTAGCATGTCTGATTGTTATTATTATTTATTGACCCGCAACACTAAAAATATTTTTATTTTATTTTTTTGGAAATGAACACTAATCTTGACAAAATCTCCAAACTACGAAATTGTTTAAAAAAATGTTTTCCCTATTTCTCCCTTATTAAGGCTCACAAACTACACCTCATTCCAAGTGTGACCTTTTTTTTCTTATTTCACTCCACCCTAATGTGTATTCCCCAAAGATATGCTGTAAATTATAAATTAGTAAAATTCTGATTCTCATATTCATTAGATCCTTAAAAGTACAAGAAAAGTACATAAATCGCGCCATATTCTAGCATTTGTTCTTCAGTCAGCTATCAATGCGCCAACAAGTCTCTTATGAGACTACAGTAGAGGGCAAATGTAGGTAAACATTGGCTGAGGTTAGCAATACCAAGGGCTGAACATTTTCTTAAAATTATAAAATCGCTTTTCTCGGACGTGTGAATGCACGCAAATGTTTGCTGCTGTGGCTAGAAAACCAGTGACTAATAATAAACTTGAAAATCAAACTATTTTCTTTAAAAAGTATATGAACCAGTGGAAAAGTTGCAGTCGGGTAAACCGACTTATATATACCCTCACCCTCAGTAAAAACATACAAGTCTCATACTCATAAGTATCGGAAAGTCAAAAGTGACCGTAGCTACCATCATTTGATGTAACATCTGATGAAGTCATAATAGCAACCTAAAATACCGAATGCTATAGAAAAATATTGGATGGTACATTTGTATGAGAGGGGAGTTGCCAGACTTCCAAGTTTTTGTCAAACATTTTGTCTAGCTATAACTTTAGTAAATACAAAATTTGGGCAAGATTGCGTTGGTCATACTGATAGTATTAGACGGTTTATCAGGGGCGGGATGGTACATTTGTATGGGAGGTACCAGAAGGGGAGTTGCCAGACTTCCAAGTTTTTGTCCAAAACTTTGCCTAGCTATAACTGTACTAAATACAAAATATGGGCAAGATAGCGTTGGTTATACTGATAGTATTAGACGGTTTATCAAAGGCGGGATGGTACATTTGTATGGGAGGTACCAGAAGGGGAGTTGCCAGACTTCCAAGTTTTTGTCCAAAACTTTGTCTAGCTATAGATTTACTAAATACAGAATTTGGGCAAGATCGCGTTGGTCATATTGGTGTTACTACACGATTTCTAAGGTAGGCGGGATGGTACATTTGTATGGGAGGTACCAGAAGGGGAGTTGCCAGACTTCCAAGTTTTTGTCCAAAACTTTGTCTAGCTATAGATTTACTAAATACAGAATTTGGGCAAGATAGCTTTGGTCATACTGATAGTATTAGACGGTTTATCAGGGGCGGGATGGTACATTTGTATGGGAGGTACCAGAAGGGGAGTAGCCAGACTTCCAAGTTTTTGTCCAAAACTTTGTCTAGCTATAGATTTACTAAATACAGAATTTGGGCAAGATCGCGTTGGTCATACTGATAGTATTAGACGGTTTATCAGGGGCGGGATGGTACATTTGTATGGGAGGTACCAGAAGGGGAGTTGCCAGACTTCCAAGTTTTTGTCCAAAACTTTGCCTAGCTATAACTGTACTAAATACAAAATATGGGCAAGATAGCGTTGGTTATACTGATAGTATTACAGAATTTGGGCAAGATCGCGTTGGTCATACTGATAGTATTAGACGGTTTATCAAGGGCGGGATGGTACATTTGTATGGGAGGTACCAGAAGGGGAGTTGCCAGACTTCCAAGTTTTTGTCCAAAACTTTGTCTAGCTATAGATTTACTAAATACAGAATTTGGGCAAGATCGCGTTGATCATACTGATAGTATTAGACGGTTTATCAGGGGCGGGATGGTACATTTGTATGGGAGGTACCAGAAGGGGAGTTGCCAGACTTCCAAGTTTTTGTCAGAAACTTTGTTCAGTTATACTTTTACTAAATACGGATTTTTGCCAAGATCGGAGTGGGCATATTGATATTATTACACGTTTACTAAAGTGGGCGAAATAGCAGATTTGTATGGGAGGTACCCGAAGGGGTGTGGCCATATAGCCCATATGCAATCCCATAAGCAGTTTTGGGAAAATATTAAGCCATGCCAAATTTCAGAGTGATCGTTTAACTCTTTCGAAAGTTATCGTGCGTACCAGCAGGACAGACAGACGGACATGGCTCAAACGATTCAGAAAGTCATGAATCGAATTTGGTTCAAAGACACCTGGGGTCTAATGTGAATATTTCTAGGTGTTACACTTTTGGGTCGTTTCAAATGATATATACCCTCCTACCCGTAGGGTGAGGGTATAAAAATTACAGATCAAAATATTTGAGAATTAACCCGCAAGACGGCCCTAAGTAGGTCTTTATTAATTGTGTTTTATTTCCTAAAAATATTTCATAACAATTATTAACCCTCTAATCGGCCAAACAGAAATCCTGGAAAATCCCTTTTTACGAAATTAAAAACAATTAATGAAGACATCCTCGTCAAGGTCTTGCCGGGTAGAATTATTAATCAAAAAAAATCCATAAAATTTGACCACCATGAAATTGCTGCCCATCGCAAAAAATGAGTCCATAGTATTTTGCCCCCCAGAGTATTGCGGGTAGTCAGTTAGAAATACATAAAATTGTTTAATTCGATTTGTTTAAACAGCAGCTGTTTAGGAGAGACATTCAAATTTAAATCCGTTTTTGTCATTTTCACCGTGAGTCGTGAAGAGCAGACCAGAGAGCTGAGTACGCTGTTGACTTGTTGCTGAAACGTTTTGTCGTCCATACATATACAGTTATTTATAAATGCACGAGTATAGACATATTTATGTGTTTGTAAAAAAAGAGAGCGTGCGACAGAGGGAGCACACGCAGGAGATGTGAAGAAAAAAAAATATTAAAATCATATGAACACCCACTCGCATATTTCATCTTTACGCAATGAAGGTGTTCACGTTAATCATACAGTATCCGGCTAAAATATTAAAAACTCTATAGTTTTCTTTCAAGATATAGTGAGTCGCTTATTTATACAAAACTGGGCCACTGGGTTTCGTTTACATAGATTTTCGTTCAACATCGGGCAGTCAGTAGTTAATTGCAGAATATTTAAAATTTCAATGTGGGATAACAAACATAGCTAATTTATGCAACACAAAATATAAAATAAAAATTGTGTGTAAAGTTATTAAGAAGTTTCCTAAAATCAGCTAAAAAAATATTTAATGGATACATTGTTTTTTTTTTTTTAAAAAAAGTCTTTTTTAAATTTGGCATTTACTTTAATTGTCCAAAAAAAAAATTTGTAATATCAAATATTTTTTTTAAATATTTTCTTGTCGTTAAGGACTCCGAAATACACCAGAAAATATTGCAAAAATATCCATTGGACAAAATGGCTGTGGCATAGTGTTTGCTTTTAGGAAGAATTTAACAGTAAGACTTTTACAAATCGTTCGTAGATAAGTTTTTCATCGTTTAATAGACCACTGTAGAATATTAAACCAGTTGCGTCATTAATTTTGCGTTTGTCAGTCTCGTAAATTCCGACGACAATGGGAAAAAAAAGTGAATTTCTTAGTATTTCTTGATTAATACCGAGGAGACTTGGCATCGCCAATTTCAAATCCGTTGTTTTTGTGGCAGTACAAGTGACGCCGAAAGTTCAGTTCGCCTAAGACGGGTTGGAATCCCAGACATCGTCGACAAAATCCATAGACTGGTATTGAATGATCGGCGACTGAACACACATGAGAATCCTGAGGCTGTAGGCATCTCAACTGAGCGCTTATATATCGCACTCTTACTACAAAAGGGTCACAACTCAAAATTCTAACGCAACTAAAAATAATTCTCTTTAATTCTTTGATGTACAATGTTCATCAAATTGATGTACAATGTTCATCAAATTGATGTACAATGTTCATCGAATTGATGTACAATTTTCATCAAATTGATGTACAATGTTCATCAAATTAATGTAAAATTTTCATCAAATTGATGTACAATGTTCATCAAATTAATGTACAATGTTCATGAAATTGATGTACAATGTTCATCAAATTAATGTACAATGTTCATCAAATTGATGTACAATTTTCATCAAATTGATGTACAATGTTCATTAAATTGATGTACAATGTTTATCAAATTGATGTAAAATTTTCATCAAATTGATGTACTGGAATGAAGAAAAATAATGAAAAGCTCTACATCAAATTTAACAAAAGTATTGTAGGATGGAAAATGATGTCCGAATTCATCAAATTGATGTACAAATTTAGCAAATTTTAATACTGGCACTGAGCGAGTGAGAAATAGAAGTGGCACGCCCATTTGAACTGATTTATGCTGGGGAAACTCCGAATTTCAATAGATCATTCCTCGTGATGTTGATGGTGCTAATGGATATCAATGTCACTCACCAGGCTTATTAGAATGGCCTCTCTCTGAAGAAAATGAATTTTTATTGGATTTTTCTAACTGAAAATAATTACATCCAATACGTCTTTTGTTATAAGGGGACCAGGAATATTTGTCAGACCTCTCTAATTAATTTTAAGAAGGAAGACATTCCGAATAATTTGACCATCGTATAAGAGACCTAAGGGTGTAGGTCAGATCGTTTTAGTGGTGCTTCCATAAATTCTATTATGAAAAGGACCGTTTACCAAAAACCAAGTACCATAAGTACTGATTTAGTCCTAGCTTAGTTCTCATCATAAAAAGAAGAGAAAAAAAAATGAATAACTTCGACGACACTGTTATGCAGTTCTTACTTGCCTCGGTCAACCGGTAATAACATGTGAAATACAAATTCATAGACTGAATGCAATATGTATTTGTCCCATACAACTTTAACGCTTTAGTTGGAATACAAAAATTGCATTAAATCATCAGAAATATTTAAACGAAATCGATATTGCTGCACTCGCAATTCAATTCAAGTCCACACACCATAAATGTCGGATCGAGACTTAAAGCAGTAACGAAAATGCGTGACTCATCACGCAATCAAATGCAAGATATCGGTCGATCGATCGACAGTGCATGAAAAAGATGTTAATTTCAAACAGAGACAGACAGACAGACAGACGGAGAATATGATGTTGCAACGACAGCCACTGTCGCATATACGGCAGTGCAGACACACTTCAGCCGAGAGGCGACAATAAATGGTAAACGCTTTTTTGCGGCAATAGTCGTTCTGCCAACTGGGAGGAATGAATGCAATGTGTAAATTGATTTACATTTATGGATGTAACCACTTTAGCACGATATGGATTTTTTTTTTCCCAAATAGACCAAAAACAGAAAAAACATCCAACACTCAGCCACTCATGTTGGCACTCACATATTAAGACCTGTGTTTTATGTACAGATAGGCAGACAGACAGACAGACCGAAGGACAGAGAGGCTGACAGAACAGACTGACGTGTCAGATCTTTCCAAAAAGATAATACCCGTATTCGAATATATGTATGTGCATAGGTTTGTATTATGTATGAGGGTACGACGTCGTGCATAAGTGTTGCTGGTGTGTGGAAATGAACAAATTTTGTTATCGTATGGCGTTTTTGGGAAATTTCCATTCTAGAAAAGTCTTTGTCGTCCCAAATCCCCAGGCCTACAGGAGATACAATACATAAATAGAATATTTATAGCATCTGCAAATTTGTATCATCCATACAATGAATAGTTTCTTTGACTGAAAATCAATATTTGATAGCACTAAAATTTGTTGATTTTCATAGACTCGGTGAAATTTCCCATTCGTAGAAACTATGAATTAGTATGAGCCGCGGCTGGCTCGAATAAAGCCAATTCTACAGGTCCAATTTTCCAATTGATGGACAAAGCTCCAATTGCTGTGCACGGTGGCGAATCGATTCATTCGGGTTCTCTTCAACACTTTGCTCTACAGCGGCAATTGTTTCTTCGGTGCGCACTATAATCTCATATTCATATCTGTTTTACAGATCTATTGGACGATGACACGCCTCTTCGTCAGATCATGACCCAATATTGACTACAATTATTCATTCGGGCGACAGTAATTCATTATATAATTACGGCAGATATAGCGTATTTTTATAAAGAGGCGGAGGAATTTTCCGCCCACTAGCAGTAACTTCCAGTGAAATTTCACACGAAATGGCCCAACATAATGATTTGTCAAATTATCACCTAATGTAGCCTGTCAAAGTCCAAGAGAATTGGTCCGAATAGCGCCAGTGATATGATTCTTTTAAAATATGAGCTGTGTGGGAGCAGCTACGCCCCTATGCCATAAAATTCAGCCAGGAACCATTCTAAAATCAAGAGTAACGTCCAGTGAAATTTTAAGCTAATGATTGTTTTAGATTACGGTCTATGTGGGCGGGGACACGCCTATTTTTCCCAACTTGATTCCAAATAGAATGTACCTATCTCTGAATTTCTTAGTATTTCTTGATTAATACCGAGGAGACTTGGCATCGCCAATTTCAAATCCGTTGTTTTTGTGGCAGTACAAGTTCAGTTCGCCTAAGACGGGTTGGAATCCCAGATATCGTCGACAAAATCCATAGACTGGTATTGGACGATCGGCGACTGAACTGAGCGCTTATATATCGCACTCTAACTACAAAAGGGTCACAACTCAAAATTCTAACGCAACTAAAAATAATTCTCTTTAGTTTTGTATTTTGGGAGCTACATCATTTTAGATAAATATTTGCCATGAAAATCAAGAGTAACATCCAGAGAAATTTTAAGCTAATTGGCCTGATTGTAAAAAAAAAGACGTGACTATCAATGGGCACACACGCTGCGACACTGCGTATCCCAAAGTTCCAACTGACTCAGCTTCCGCTTTGTTAACCCTTCTCAATTTGGGCCTAATAGTTGGTCGAATGGAAATCATCTTTTCTGAAGAAGCGCAGAAGTGATCGGAAAAACCGACATTTTGGTGCAAAGCGGTGGCAAAGTAAATCAATTGTTCTTTGAAAATTCTAGTATTTCGATTAACAGAGGCATGATAAGGTATTTTTTGTGACCGGAGATCGAAGACATGGACGAATTCAGCAGAATGGCGGGCCATGCCACGTTGCCGTCTCTGCCCAATTGAACACCAATCACGGAGCTGCGATTTGACGCCAAAGTTATGGGAATAGTTCAGGCCTTAAGGTGAATATGAAGCAAGCCATAGATCGGGAGATAGATCCAGATACCGTCACCAAGGTCTTGGAAAATTTGATTGACTACGAAGCACATAAATGAAATCGTGTTCCATAAGTACTGTGAATTTTTACTCGAATTCGATTAAGTGGAAATGAAAAAAATCAATATTTTTTTTTATTAAAAAAGACTTCGGATAATTGAACCTTCTTTCATTAAAACGAACTGAGTAAGATTTTTGAAATTTTTCTATGAAACGAAGATAGAAACTTGTGACACAATACGATTTTAAATCAATATTAATGGGCTTGGATGAAAACAGTCGCATATTTTCATTTTGTTGACTTGTGTTAAATTTGATTAACTGATCATTGGTGAGATCATTTGTTTTGGCCACGGCTTCAGAATTGTCTCCATAACATAAATTGATTCTAATGTCTCCTTCGTAGTAGGTCTAATATAATTTATTTTGTTGATCTCATAACACATTCTATTGAACCTATTACTGCATTTTCAACGTTTCTATTGGCCAACAACGTCACCACCTCTATTATCTCTTGGACCGTCAAATCTTGTGTATGTATTAAGGTCCAATTAGTCTTGACGGTTGACGATCAGCTGTTTGAGTTGGGCGGCTTGCATTTTGCATGTGTTAGAGAGAGACAACTAAATTAAAGGTAGACGACGGTAGACTTCTGGAGGTTGCAGAATCTGCCGTAAACCGTCATGACCGATCAGCTGTTTATTGTTATTGATTTCACTTCCACATTTTGCGCACGGAAATTGTTTATAAGTTGTAAATTAAATTTTAAAGTTTAAAGTTATAAACGAAGACAAATTATATTTTGTACAAAATGTTCTTCGATCAGCTGTTTGTGTATTGTTTTGTCTTACCGTCATAACTAATCGCACAATATTGAGCCTAACGTCTACCGTCAACCGTCAAGACTAATTGGACCTTTAAACACAATTAATGAAGACATCCTCAGAGTGGTATAGCCGGCTAGAGGGTTAATCTGCCCAGCTTATCTCCAGACTTATCATACGACCCCCGCACTCATCTATGCCAGTCAAGTGTCAAGTATTTTAGTACAAATATGTTGCTGCCGTTTTTTGTTTTGTTTTGTTTGGTCGTTTGTTTTCTGGCAGTAAATTCACATTAAAATAAATCTTGACTTATGAACTAAAATGTCGACCTTGTCATAAATACACAAAATGTAAGTATTGAAAAATGTTGTGAAAAAGAAAAAAATTCTTGATTGTTTGTTGTTTTACAATATAATTAAGGGTATTGTTTGTTAAACTATGTATGTAGCAGGGTTGCCATATTCTTGGTTATTCAACAAACTTTGTATAACCTAGCGCGAATATATTCAAAGTTGGCTTTCACTGAAATGCAGAACATACAAAACGTGTATGGTGACGAAAATGTACCAACAGAATATTTGTGCAAAAATAATTTGCACAAAAGGCTGACAATACACTTGGCATGCCGAGGTAAGTGGCAACTCGAATGGAACAAGTTATTTGTATGGCAGAGGGAAACATTTTGAATTTGTACATGTCCACCCATTGCACTCTTTGGAAATTCTCATCATTTGGAGTCTAAAAATAGTGGAGACATGCACTTTCGACTTCGAATTAAATTCTACTTAGGACCTTTAGCATTTCAGGCAATGCATGATACAAAATCATGCATGAAATAGCAAGTAATATGGGAAAAAGAAAGAATTTAGCGCTGTTTTGAATTTTCTCACGAAAGTTTGCTATGACGATTGTCGCAGTATAGTATTACCAGTAGCGGAAAAAAGTGTTAGTAGGTTAACCAATCATTTCCCAGTAATGTAACGTATAAGACTAATGCACGCATTTAAAATGATTACAAGGTTACAGTAGGCGGCACCAGTAACTGCTCTTACATCTGTTGATGTTTTAGAAAATTATAATCAATAATATTTGTAATACGTGCTTAGGTATTTCTAAGAAGTTAATGGATCTTTCCATTATAAAATAAGAAGTTTGAAGAACATGTACACTAAAGTACGAAACCTTCTGGCAGGAATTCTTCGAGCAGTGATATGTGTTCTAGTTTCAAGAAATTATTTTAAGAAGAACTTCACAAATTTGCATGGAGAAAAAAATTAGTAGCTTATAAATATTTGTGTGCAAGCATATCATGTTTGCCCACAAACATGCATATATGTTCGGAGAACAATTCTAGTATATTGAAATATCCTATGCTTGTATTTTTTTGTTTTGTTAGAAAGTAATATGTTGAAATACGTTGTTTTGTCAAAACTCAGTTATAATGTAATAATATTTCGTTTCCACTGGTTAAGGATGGAAATCATAACAGCAGCAACTGAGAAAACAAACTTCACACTGCTTGCAATTTGCGTCATGTGTCGATAAATCCTTTAAGTAGTTCGGTTTGCTGTAAGGCGGTTATTCATATTTGGCCATTGAGATAGCAGCTGTCTCATAGAACTATTAGGCCTACAGCCTCCCCAATTTTTTCTAAATGACTCAAGGTTACAAGTGTAACTGAAGAATATATGAGGATTTAATATATACAGGGTGGCGCAAAAGTAATCCTCCTATCAGAAAATGCTATACATTTTGCGATTGGCCCCTAATGTGACAATCAACTGTGGCGGCGGCCATTTACATCACATCATATTCTCGACTTGATGTAAAAAAAATTAAAAACCAAATAAAAATAATCCACAAGAAGAATCAAAGTTTTTAATTTTTCTTTTTAATTACAAACAAAAACATCGGAAGTTTACTTTTGTGCCACCTTGTATGTTTACAGACAAGCACATATATATTTGAATAAAATAATCAAATATATACTATAATTTATATGTTTGCACATAAGCATATATCTATTTGGGAACATTGCTGCTATATGTGATTGGAAGCATTGCTGCTAGCCCAAACATATATATGTTTGGAGCTGCTCCAAACGTAAACATAAAACCTTTCTGCTAAATTTGGTACATTGGGTTACACATGATCTTCAAAAATAATTTTTTTTTGCAACCTCGGCTGGAGGCCGGTATTCAAAAATGGCAATTCGAACAATTTCGAAAATGAAAAATAGTAGCTATAAGCTTTTCTTTAAGCTTCATAAAAACTATCGATATCGAGAACTACACCGAAAAAAGAGGTCCATCAATTTGATTAATATGGACATCATTTTGTATAACTTGACTTGTCATAGTTTTTCTTAAATTCCGTAGATTAATTTTATGAACATTAAACATCAATTCGATGAACAATGTACCATATAACTCGTAGCTGCGGCAGACATATGCCAACAATCATAATTAAAATGTAAATGCCATGAAATTATCTTGTATTAACATTTTAAGTTATCAAAGTCTTAAAAAAACATCCTATATATAGGTTTATCTATTTCGTGGTTTCAAAAGTATACGGCTGAAATTCGACATCTGTCAAACTAAGTTGTTAAACCAATTTTTTTTTCTTTTCAGTCGGAAGTCTGATATTGACGAAAATGGATCGCTTACGAGTAAAAATGATTAAAACCTACTACAAAAATTAAACCATAAGAGGAGATTATGGTTTACAAAATCGTCCAACTACGCAAGCAATTGGCAAAATTGTGAAGAAATTTTAAGAGACTGGAGCGGTTACAGATATTGTAAGGCATGTGCATCATCGTTTCGCCCCTTCCGCTGAAAATATCGCTGCTGTAAGTGAAAGTGTTGCCGAAGACCCGAATGTGTCGATTCCTCGTCGTTCTCAGGAATTAGGACTGTCTTATGGAGTATTTTGCATTTGGATCTACACCTACATCTACATATAAAGTCCAGCTCACACAACAACTGAAGCCAGCTGACCATTCACAACGTCGTAGATACGTGGAATGGGTGCTTGAACAACAGGCATTGGACGGCGATTTTTCGAACAAAATTTTCTTCAGCGATAAAGCACATTTCTCACTCGGTGGGTATGTAAATAAACAAAATTGTCGTATTTGGGGTTCTGAGAATCCTCAAGTAACTGAAGAGAGACCATTACATCCACAAAAAGTCACTGTTTGGTGCGTTCTTTGGTCCAAAGGTGTGATTGGATCTTACTTCTTCGAAAACGACGAGGGAACGACTGTCACCGTCAATTCGGAGCGTTATGGTCGTATGATAACCGACTTTTTTTGCCTGCTATTGAATAATACGACTTGGAGAATATGTGGTTTCAACAAGACGGTGCCACATGCCACACAACTCTAGCGAATATGCCTTTATTGCAAGAGACATTTCATGGCCGCGTAATTTCTCGTCGTGGCGACATCAACTGGCCACCAAGATCATGCGATTTGACAACATTAGACTTTTTTTGGTGGGGCTTGAGCACTTAAGAACCAAACATTTCTCAAGTTATGGCTGAGATACCGCCCAATATGTGACACCGCCCAGTGGTCCAAAATTACCTCAAAAGAATCAATGCTTGCAACACTTCGCGTGGTGATTATTTAAATGATGAAGTCTTTCACACATAATGTCAACGTTCAAACTTTATAATAAAAAAGAGATATCATGAAAAAAAAAAATTTATATGTGTTTTATTTACGTTTACTTTGAAAAAGCAAAATGGATAACCCTTTAGGAATTACAAAAAAAATGGGTATCCCATAAAATATAGATTTAAGAAAAACCAAGTTTACCAATTTGCCCAAAACCGGTTTTTGGGGTCACCACAAAATGGTTTTGGGTTTACTGAAAAACGAGTAATACGATTTACCCAAAAATTAAAAAGATCCTGAATACCAAATCGTGTTTATCATGAAAAATTGACAAACAAATTTCTACCGAAAACAGTTTACAAAAAAGGGTTTACAAAAATAGAATAAATAATCTGAGTTTACCAAAAAAAAAAAAAAATGGTTTACTTAAAATAAGACGAGAGAGCCAACAGAAAAAAAGAACTTTATCGTCAATCAAAAATGAAGAATTGCCCCAAAAAAAATCTCATACAAAATTTTATAATGAACAAAAAAAAATGGGTAGCGACCCCTACAATTTAACATTATGTCTATAAGAAACCACAAACACCTGTACATTAATTACATTGTAATCCAGTCAATGAAATTCATTAAATTCAACATTTGAATGGTTCTATCTCTACTGGCTCTAGAAGTCTGTTTTTCGGACAAAAATTACAAATAAAAATACCCATATTCCGAGGAAATTTTTAATGTGTTGAGAGGTGATTACTCGATGAATCTAAACTCTCCATCATTTGGTAGTATTTTCCTCAGATGTCAGCGTTAACAGGCTGCACTTGGTATCAGCATAATGAATATAATAAATTCTTGTGAATCAAATGTGCAGCCTAGACGTAGAAGTTCAAAACAGTCGCAAATTCTTCGAGTCAAATGATTTAATGCAAGTGATTCATAAACTGGTTAAAACTTGGCAACCGTATGCCAGTAAATATAAACATGAATACGAGTACACGAAGTTTGGCTGTCATTTCAAATGCAACAATTGTCAAATTGTCACAACAAATTGTCAGAGTAAATGAATTTATTAAATGGCAACCAGTGCAATAAATAAAAGAAACTACACCGAATTGAATTGAATGAACTGAGCCGTGTACTTGTGTGCGTGTGCTGGTGTGTGTGTGTGAGTGTGCGTGCATGTATGCACATATAATAAATAATTCACACTGTTTGTTTGCATTGGCAGTTTTCCGATGTCATTGTGGAATCTCACTTTAGTTAACTTACCAATTTGAGTGACAGCGAATTTGACATTTCTATCAATAGGTTTTTTTGCGTTAGGACCGGTGGGATTCGTAGTTCTAATGGGTTTTATTTCTAAAACTTTTAATTTTTTTAGTATTCTTTCTTCTTTGAATATAAATTTCGTATTTGCGCACAATTTCAAATTTCTTATGGAATTTTCACATAAAAATCATATGACGCTGATACAGCCAACCAACACACTTTTTAGCGAAGCCACACAATATTTAACACTAAACGTAACAAACACAAGAAGGAAGAAAAAAAACTACTAAAAAATAATATTTATAAATTTTGTTAAACATCAACGCGGCCGAACAAAAAAAAAAAGAAACTGTTAAGAAAAATATACGCAAGTTTATACTTAAGATACACTCTCTCTCTCTCACACGAGCGGCTACCAGACACGATATGTTTTCAATAGCAACAACAAATGATAGATGATGAGCACAACAGAAGCGGCGAAAAGAAAAACAACACCACACCACATAAATCCACTCAACGAAACGAAAAATTGCCGGCTGGACCGAGTAAAATCAATTATCATCATCGTCGTAGTCGCCGTAGTCGTCGTCGCCGTCAGCACAAGCATTAATTCCATGCGCTAGCCACTCATTCATGGATGTGCCCATACCATCCATCCGTTCATCGGTCCATCCAACAATCTGAACATTCCCGTCTGTCTGTATGTACATTTATGTGCAAATTGAATGCCAACAGTAATAATAAATAAAAAGCACAGTGTTTTAAACATATTTACAATTATAGTACAAGTCGAATTAATTAATTTGCAAAAGGCAACATTTCGAATGTGAAATTGTGTATGGCGGTTGGACGGAAAATTGTCCAGTCCGAAACAAATCGACATTTATTTTATACTCCCTTTATTTTATACTCGACACAGAGCTGCATTCGTATACGAAAAAAAAGTAAAACAAACAAAAAAACAGGAGAAACCCCACCATTGATTTTTTTCATTTGGTTTTATGTAATTTATTTAACGAAAAATATTATTTGCCTATAACTTTACGAATAACTCCGAAACTATCATTCTAATTAAAAGGCAAATAATCTAAAACTAAATTTTTGAAAAATATATTTCAAGTAAACGGAAGAGACATTTTCGTGCTCTGACAAATTAAACATAGAAGAACTGCAATTATTTAAAAAAGAAATCCATTCCATTTCACATTAATCGGTCATAACTTCAATATTTATCCAAAGATTAAATCAAAGAAATCACCAGAAGCCAATTCATCAGCATTGTAATCCGAAATAATTATCACACAATAAACTACACCCCATTTCGTGACACTGTGCACTTAATATTCATACACGAGGTCCCACTACAAAGAAAAGTCTAATTTGATTATTGCTCTGAGTACCGAGTACTGACTGCTCTTGTTTATTTCTCCAAGAACTCATTCAGTCGAACATACACACACACTCTCTGTATGCATGTACAAACATACGGTGTGAGTAGGTAAACACTCACACACACACAACTTCTGGGTGATTCCTGTTCAGCTGTCGATCGATATTATCTACTATTTCGTTTTTCAACTTCATAACAATTCATATTTGCCCAGAGATTTGAAGACTTAATTTATGGCCCCATCATGTTGTGCTACTGAGTGTGATGAGCCGAAAAAAAAACTATAACACTCATACGCACACAATCGATTGATGTATCGGCTGAAAATGGCTCTTTGGCACTTGGGTGTTAATCACAAGATGGCATATGGGCAAGTCCCACAAATAGTCTACCAAACAACAATTATTTTCTACGTTTTCAAATTTATTTTTCTGTTTAATGGAATATTAGACTAAATATACATTTGATAAATAGATAAAATAAAAAAATTGTATTAAGACATTTTACCAAAAAAAATTATAAATTTTTTTTAAACAAATTTAGATGTTTTTGTTTATATGTAACTGGAAAAAATTTAACGTCCATCATGTAGCGTGCGTCGCAATGGGTTTACGGCTGTTGGTAAACAAATTACAAAAATTTTGGTTGCAAATAATTTTCTTTTTGGATTTCTCTTATATTTATCTTTCTTAAAGGTATTTCATTTTGTGTGCTTTGTAGCGTGCGTCACAACGGGTTCACGGCTGTTGATAAAAAAATTACAAAAATTTTGGCTGCAAATAATTTGTTTTTCCAAATCTCTTATATTTATCTTTCTTAAAGATATTTCATTTGGTGTGCTTTACTATGTAAAATTTGCAAACAAATTACGAAAACATACCTCAACCTTCAAAGCTACTTCCATTTTATGTAGCGTGTGTCACAATAATTTGTGATACATTTGTTCGCAACTAATTTTTTATGGCATTCGAAACAACACTCATATCCCACTAAACACTAAGTGATAACTAGAAGTTATCACCTTGGAAAGACCAAAAAATTTTTATATTTTAATCCGAAAACGCGTACGTATGTAACGTTTGTCACGCAGGATTTGCCCATATGGGTGTTTGTGCCTATGCCCCACAATGGTTTCTATGCGATAAATACGTAATTAATTAATCGTTAAGTGCATATAGAATGAGAGGATAGATTTGTAGAGGAATTGAGATTTCCAAAAAAAAAAACTTAAGATCCATGTTGTTAAAATTGACTGAAGTTTGTTAGTCCCGATTCAAATACTATGCATTTTTATGATTCCCTTTTGAACTTTCCACTTGTGTTCACACAGGGCAATTTGGTTTCGGCAATTTTTGTTTTCATTATTGCCTTCACAAATGTCAAAATAATCTGCAGCCAACTTCACACTACGAAAAACACAAAAGGAATTGCCCGGACAAGCAAGATTTCTCCCCTTCCATTCCCCTTACCACACGCACAAACTGAGAATTGCGGCAAATAAAATTGCCTAGTGTGAATCGGGTCTTACTTTATGAAATGAGCAACGAGACATTAATCAGATATAAATTTATATTTTAAATGATTCAGTAGGAACCATTGCGAACGAATTCTGAGTTAGGGTATAAACTATGAACTGATATTGTTGACGGGCAAGACTGATAGGAATTGTCTAACTAACACTAGAGCTAAATTTTTGATTGGAAACAAATCCCAGCCTGTATATGTACATCAAGTTGTCAAGTTTCCCAGCTTGGCATTCAAGTAATTATTATTTTCACAGCTAAACGGATGATGAACAATAGTCGAATCCGCTTAATTCAAAATAGTGAAATTCAGTGAATTAATTTCAATTATCCGAAGTTTTCAATAAAGCGAAGTCCGAATAATTTAAATATTTATTTTATTTATTTATTTTTATTTAATTTTGATAGGCAAGCACGCAACCAACGCGCCTGTCGGGGCATTTATAATTGAAATATATTTTATTTAAACGAAGTTCGTTTGTTCATACTCAGAAAATGGAGCCGGCAGTAAAATTACTTTTGGAGGCGCCACAATTCCGGCTCGTTTTAATGTGAAATTAGTCAAAACGTAAAATCGTAACGTTGCCAAAAGCATATATTTTTTTACAATACTTAATAGTTTTCAATTAAGTGGAGTTGAGAGTCATTTTGTTTTCAGTTCAGCGATTTCTCAATTAAGCGGAATGGAATGTTAAGGGGAAAAAGTAAAGTAAGGAATAAAACGTATGAGAAATTAGGAGAATCGATTGATTAGGTTAGGTTAGGTTAGGAAGGGTGGTACATCCTACGTCCCCTAGTTCAGCAAAAAAATTATACATTTTTGTCTATGGCGTTGCAAACATGGACAATGACAAAGGATGTGTTCTATTTTCTCCAATTTGTCCTCATCCTCGCACATCCTGCAGAAGTCTGGAGATATACTGTCCCATCTGCCGGTCATAGCCCTAACTGAACAGTGACCTGTGATGACTCCCATTGCAATTCTGAGACTTCTTCTATCCAGCCCTATCAGTGCATTTGTTCTCGCTATATCTAACCTAGGCCACAAGACCTTCGATATATTGCAACCCACTCTCGTTTCCCAATTGGAAAGTATTCTGGTTAGGATATGATCCTTTTGTTTTTTGAAAAAGTAGCTGATTGGCGGTTTAACCGATCTGTCAGCTTCCTCAATATGCAAAGCTGAGCCCATCCATTATGTAGTCCGATTGCTCATCTGGAACCCTGGATTGTCCCTGAAGACAGAACTTAGCAGCGATGACTCATTCAGTCGAAAGATGCTTCTGGCTTCCTCACCCACTAATCCTTAAGGGGCAGAAGGTGTAGAATGATGTCTAATGCAGCCTGTGGTGTACTTCTGATGGCCCCCGTTATTCCTAAAGCCGCACACCTCTGTACCTTTTCTAGTTCTTTGTAGTAACTGTCTACCCTTGTTGCCTCCCACCACACTGTACAGCCATACTTAAGAACAGGTCTAACTACCGCCGTATAGATCCATTTCACAACCCTCGGCCGAAGTCCCCAGTTCTTATCTATGCATAAGTCCCTTTCTGAGTCTTTGTTTTGTATTTATTTTCCAGGAAAGTTTACTGTCCAGAAATAACCCTAGGTATTTAGCTTCCGTAGCTAGTTTGAGCTCCACTCCATCCAGCATTGGTAATCTACATTTCTCTATCTGGTACCTTCGGGTAAAGAGAACCAGTTCTGTTTTGTTTGGGTTCACTCCCAAACCCCTTACTTTTTGCCCACGACGATAGCTCCTCCAGTGCCGCATTCATGACCTCACTGATGGTCGGGAGAAATTTCCCGGATACCAGTATTACCACGTCATCGGCATAAGCTAAAGAGTGTTTTTTATTGGGGTATAGAACTTTAAGTTGGCATCACTTTTTTAAATGGCGGCCATTTTGTCAGCTGTCAAGTTATTAATATTTAGTTTGGTTTGCCATTTCATCATGAACAGGTTGACAAAAGAACAACGATTGCAAATCGTGCAAATTTATTTCGAAAGTAATGGTTCAGTTCGCGAAGTTCACCGCAAGCTCCGTCCATTTTATGCCATTACATCCACAAAAACTGACTGTTTGGTGTGCTCTATGGGCTGGTGGAGTCATTGGGCCATACTTCTTCCGAAATAATGCTGGAGAGTCAGTTACCGTTAATGGAGACCGGTATAGAGCCATGATAACCGACTATTTTGTTCCCGAATTGGATGGCATGAATGTGGATGAGTTGTGGTTCCAACAAGTGGTTGAAAATTGGACCTGTAGAATTGGCTTTATTCGAGCCAGCCGCGGCGGCCACATGCCCGAAATCATATTTAAACATTAATGGCATAAAATTATCCTTCCAATAAAGCCAAATTGATGGACATTAAAACGATTTTCTTGTGTTTTATTTCAATTCGAAGTTCTATACCTCAATAAAAAACACCCTTTACAATCTTCCTTCCTCTTAGCTCGAATTCCCTGAAAATGGTATTCACCGCTAGAAGCCACAGAAGTGGAGATAGGTCTCCCCCTGGTGGATAGCTTCCTTGAATTCCCTGAGCCTAAGCTGGAATTGATAATTCTGCTGTACAGCATGCCCAGCATCGAGTTTCAGCAGCTGAGAACTGTAAAATCCTAAACGGAGAACTTTAAAGGAAGTCTTAGTTTTTTTGGAAGCAATAAGTGAAACTGAGAACAGATCCCATTATACCAGTCTACATCTCCGAAACTAGAGAAGGTAATGGGTGAAGTAGAATCCCAGCAGAGCAGGCCGGACTACTGCGGATTCGCACAGACGGAGCAAATTCGTCAGAGGAGGTTTGGTTTTTTGGAAAAAGTGAATGAAATTTGTATATGGATGGATAAATCAAGGGCTATTATTTTAGTTTTTACAAATTTTTTTTTTATGTAAATGTTGCCATTCAGAACTTCGGTGTACTTTTTCCAACATTTCACCAATGACTCGTGTACAGTTGGCTTCCCAACGGATGCGATCAGGCTGTGCGATGCCGACGAAATCCAACTGATTTCATAGGGAAGGTGAAGTGTTTCAAGCTGATTCTCTCGGGATTCGTCTAACTACAACTGGCTTACAGTTAAACAAAAATGGTAAACAAAAAAAGTAGGTGAATAATATGGGAAAAAATATATTTTTTAGCTGGATGTGACAATATTTATCTTTTTTTTTTATTATAATAAATTTGATTTACTTAATCTAGATTATCATACAATTTACAGAGTTTTAGTTTTAATGAGTTTTTCATCTAGAATTAGGTAAGTAGAAATATTAGTAGAAAATATTATGTTCTTTAAGAAGAAACTATTTTTTCTCAAATTATTTCATATCTTTTATTGGGCTAAAAATACCTTAAGTACTACGACTAAGAGGGCGCAGGGATTTATTGTTCAATTTCGATTACCGAAAAATTGGAAACCCCAGTAGAAATTTTAATGGAGTTCATATTTTTTAGTGTCACAAATTAGAGGAATACTTTGGAATTGAGAAACACGTTCAAAACCCTCTGCCCCCATTTCACAACTAAAATGATTCTCTACTTGGGTGACTGGCAACTAAACCATATTTAATTACCCCGAGGATAAATTATATCCTTTATATGTTCATAATTATATTATATGGCTGGATACTGTTAATTATTGCACACAACCGCCAACATTATCACCATAGAATTAAAAAGGAGTCTTAGCCATAAATTGTGATAAGTTAATGGCATTCAACACGCTTTTCACACGCATTCATCCATTCACGCGCACATTCTAAGCAGACACTTTTATTACCAGTCAATGTAAGAAGAACAAAAGTGTAATCCGTATTAGATGTGATGAACGTTTCTTCGTTGAGATAAAATCAACCCTCCGGCTGTAAAATCACTCATTCACTCACCGAGCATTATCCTGGCGGCAGAAAAACCAAAAACAACATACACACACTCTCAACCCGACATACATTTTACTGTAAATTATCTACCAAAGGACGACAAGTAACTAGTTATACAGCATCCACACATCAGTCATTCGGCCAGCTGTACCAGAAAAGAAGAAGAAGAGCCATCGGAGCTGAACAAATACAGAAACGAGACACAGGCTTGCAAACTGAGGAGTGCGATAAGGATTGAGAGTCCTCATGGGCAGAGTTAATTAAATAAATTTAAATCACATGGCCATTGAGCCAGAATAACATTTTGCTTTGTTCGAGGTACAGTGAGTAAATAAGTGGGTGGTTGGATTGTACCGGGCGACAAAAACTGTTTTTTTTTTAACACCAAAGAAAAACTTGTGTCACTGATGGGAAGGCACCCCAAAAGTATGGGGACGATGAAAATAAATAAACTCTTTTTGTTCTCTTATTTTTAGCCAGCACTTTGTAAAATGTTTATAAAATGACACAACAAAAAATTACAAGTGCGATGGTATCACATTTTCCAATAACACGACTCCCACGCAACGCCAGCAGATGCAGCCAGCCACCGGAGTTGAACTCAAAGGGGGTGTTGTTTTGTAAGGATAAATAGTGTTTACAACTTTTGATGGATTTTTCTTTTCAGAAAGTTAAATAAATTGTATTAAATCTGTGAGTTGCTAGCCCGAAAATCACTACTGCAAAGACAATCGATACATTAATCAATGTTGAAGGGTCATCAATGGTTAAAAAGGGATTTACTGAAGTCTGTAGTTGGCGTTCTCGCACAAGTGACACCGAACGTTTAGGTTAAACTGCAAAATGAAAGGTGACTGAGTCTGTGGGCATGTTAACTTGGCGATAATATGAGATTTCAAATATGTGGACGTGAAAAAGCTATACGACGCGATTATTCACTTATAAAGGAAAACCTCAATTCTCACTTCGGCCGAATAGTTTAAAAAAAAAATAAATTTTAGCTGCTCATATTTTGCACCGCAGTGTATATGGATTTCTAAAAATATTTATATAGTAAATTTAAAATATAAAAAACTAAAAAAAAACTCATATTTCTCTCATTTCAGAGAAAATGTCAGTTTCAACCCCAAGGAACCAAAAATGTAACATGAAAAAAAATATTTAAATTAATTAATTCCCCCAAATTATAATACGTTAATCTCCGCCTATTTGACGCATAATTAGAATAAAAATTACTCTCAAGAAATCGCATTTTGATGATATCAACTCCGCATAATTGAAAGCATTTCATTATGGAAGAAAATGTATGCATTTTGGTAACGTTACGATTTTGAGTAATTTCACATTAAAATGAGCCGACATTGTGGCGCCTCCGAACGTAAATTAAGTGTCGGCTCCATTTTCTGCATGTGAAAAAACGAACTTCGGTTATTTCAATTATCAGGCCTTCGCATTATCTTAATATATATTTACCCTCGACACTGATTCACTGATTCACTGATTCACTGATACACTGATACACTGATTCCCTGATTCACTGACTCTGTCACGCAGTACGTAGGTTTTTTTCGAATTTTTTTTTTACAAAATAGTTTTCTCAAAATATTTTTTACAAAATTTTTAAAATTAAGTAACAAATACTTTCTCAAGCAAATTAACGGGCGCCATAGGCGCATTACAACTTACTAGTTTTTATATATTTAGCTTTAACTTTAGCATTAGCTTTAGCATTAGCATTAGCTTTAGCTTTAGCTTTAGCTTTAGCTTTAGCTTTAGCTTTAGCTTTAGCTTTAGCTTTAGCTTTAGCTTTAGCTTTAGCTTTAGCTTTAGCTTTAGCTTTAGCTTTAGCTTTAGCTTTAGCTTTAGCTTTAGCTTTAGCTTTAGCTTTAGCTTTAGCTTTAGCTTTAGCTTTAGCTTTAGCTTTAGCTTTAGCTTTAGCTTTAGCTTTAGCTTTAGCTTTAGCTTTAGCTTTAGCTTTAGCTTTAGCTTTAGCTTTAGCTTTAGCTTTAGCTTTAGCTTTAGCTTTAGCTTTAGCTTTAGCTTTAGCTTTAGCTTTAGCTTTAGCTTTAGCTTTAGCTTTAGCTTTTACTTTAGCTTTAGCTTTAGCTTTAGCTTTAGCTTTAGCTTTAGCTTTAGCTTTAGCTTTAGCTTTAGCTTTAGCTTTAGCTTTAGCTTTAGCTTTAGCTTTAGCTTTAGCTTTAGCTTTAGCTTTAGCTTTAGCTTTAGCTTTAGCTTTAGCTTTAGCTTTAGCTTTAGCTTTAGCTTTAGCTTTAGCTTTAGCTTCAGCTTTAGCTTTAGCTTTAGCTTTAGCTTTAGCTTTAGCTTTAGCTTTAGCTTTAGCTTTAGCTTTAGCTTTAGCTTTAGCTTTAGCTTTAGCTTTAGCTTTAGCTTTAGCTTTAGCTTTAGCTTTAGCTTTAGCTTTAGCTTTAGCTTTAGCTTTAGCTTTAGCTTTAGCTTTAGCTTTAGCTTTAGCTTTAGCTTTAGCTTTAGCTTTAGCTTTAGCTTTAGCTTTAGCTTTAGCTTTAGCTTTAGCTTTAGCTTTAGCTTTAGCTTTAGCTTTAGCTTTAGCTTTAGCTTTAGCTTTAGCTTTAGCTTTAGCTTTAGCTTTAGCTTTAGCTTTAGCTTTAGCTTTAGCTTTAGCTTTAGCTTTAGCTTTAAACAGTCTCAGATAAATGAAACACATTTCACCTGTTTCCTGTTTACGAAATTATCGATCTGGGAATTGTCATGGCCTATCCTGACAAGAGAATCAAACGATTTCGGCGTTAGATTTTTTTTCCGGCTTTTGTTTGCAATTAATTACAACGTATCGAAGTTTTCAATCATTCTAAAGAATGACACCCTCAGACCATTCATTACATTTCATAGGACAACTACTCATAATTGGACGTTGGGCGAAGTCCACCTCCAAACGATGAGTTGGATTGGGGCGGGGTTGACAAATATCATCCTGCCCCTGTTGATGTTCAAAGTTCTTGTTAGCATTATATTATGTTCAAAAATTGTTTGCAGTTAGCGGGGCTGCCGAGAAGGCGAGAGTTCCAGCAGGACAACAATGGATGGTGAGAAGGAAAACAAATAATAAAAAAAAACTTTTCATTTTGTAGAGGGGAAGCGACAGACCGGAGAACATATTTCATGAAAATTTAAGTAACGTAATCAAAGCCTTAAAAGGCTGCAATTTTTGTGTGAACATATTTTTAGATTGTTCTCATACACAGAAGTTCTACCACCCACACCAAAGAGAAAACAAAGAAACCCAAGCACATACGAGGATAGGATATGACAGGCAAACATGCCAGTGGTGGTGTGAAGCATCGCGGCGACAGAAGCCCACCAGCTCGTAAAGAAGGAAAAATATTAAATGTTTTTCGGTTGCTAAGAAATTTATATTTTTTTATTTGTTGGTAATGCCATCAACTTGTTTTTGTTTTCTTACTCCAGCTATTATTTATGAAGGGGCATGTGTATTAAAAGCAAAAAGGACAATTATGACAATGACGTCATTTCAGTTTGTTGCTCTCTTTGGTCAATTAATAATTTAGTTTTTTTTTTTTTGGCATGACAAGAGGGTTTTGTTGGATTTGCTAACAATTCCTTAATCAGAATATGGAATATGGACAAGTGATGCCTTACTTCAAGTGGAGACAATGATTAAAAGGTAATGAAAACAGATGGAAACGAATTAGCATTCAAATGCAAATGAATGACGTCGGTTGGAACCTTTTTCTTTATGCAAATAAAAATACTCGATTTCATATTCATAAAGATGGTAACAAATAACACTAGGCGACTACAGAAATGTTGATGAGAAAACAGTTACTCAAGTTCATATCATGAGAAGGATAAAGTGCCATGTTACAGGTGATTTTAGTTCTATGAGTCGAGAAGGAGTCGGCAAAATTTGATGCTGATGCTGAACAGGCACAAGACGAAACTTATGCCTGGGAAAGTCAGAGAAATGCGGCGACAACAGAATGCTGAAAGTTTCAGCCGACAATTGCAAATTCCAAAAAAAAAAATTTTCTCATTATTTATGGAACAAGATCTGCATCATGTGGCGCATCCTCTCAACCCTCTGACGAATGGCTTGATCGATATTCGCCGTGGCAACCTGAATCGTTAGTGGATTATCCGTTAGGTCCTTCTGGAAATAGTCCACAAAAAAATGTACACGCTGATAAATATGTCTTTTTTAAATATTTCCACACAAGTAAATCTCATGTGTGGAGATAAACAAATTTTATTTGGCTGCAAACATAACACATTTGCAATTATTATTACGTATTCGGGTAGAAGTAATAGCATGTTTGAGAAATTTGTTCAAATCTCCACTTTTTTTCAGCCGAGAGGGCTGATAACACGATTACGTAACATTTGTGCAGAAAATCGATTACATCGTGAGAAGTGTGACAAGGCGCCTCATTAAGGTGAAACCAAAAATCGTCCTAGTACATGTCGTGCACAGATTTTTTTTCCGACAATATTTAAAGAAAGGAGCCAATGATAATGCACTGGCTTCAAGATCGTCATGTGAGGGTTTTCTGATCCCCAGACGTTGCTGTTCTGCATGTTAACATAGCCGCCGAGATAAAAGATGCGTACCTTAGACAAGATGATTTTTCGTTGTCGATTTCGAGCTGCTCCAACTATGAAACGAATAATGCGAGGTTTTGTGAAAAGTTCGCATCAGGCTGATGCGTCAAATGTTAAGTTGTGGAGATCGATGGTGAGTAGATCTTCCCGGACACAGACTTTCGGCTGCGGCAGGTTAATAGATCAACTATTCAAGTACTAACCAAAATGCGCACTAAAATGAACTTTGTACGAATTAATTACTATTCGTTCTTGTCCTAGAATGAACGGCCCTAGAATAAACAGCTTGGTGGTCAAAATGTTACAAAAATAACACATTTCTTCTAGCAGATTTTTCTGAGCTCTTTTTGATCCTTAAACGAACGTGGAAAATTCCCGATCACATGGCTCTTTATTAAGGGTATAGAAATTTGGAAAAAAAAAAGGCTAATTGGGCCAACGAAATTAATCTGTTCCTTTTTTTTCTTGAAATTTTAAATTTATGTCGATTATACACGCTGGAAAAAAATGGCCATTTTAACAAATTTCAGCATACAAATTCGCATCAAACATATAAATAGTTTTCCGTACCAGAAACATTAACTTGTTTGTAGGTGATAAATATCAAATATATATGTATGAATTTTTGTCTTACTTTTTATTTTTTTTCAATTTGTGATTTCTATATAACAATTCATCTTATTCTCCGTTCTTGCCCTAGAATTAACGGCCCTAGAATAAACAGCTTGGTGGTCAAAATGTTACAAAAATAACACATTTCTTCTAGCCGATTTTTCAGAGCTCTTTTTGGTCCTTAAACGAACGTGGAAAATTCCCGATCACAAGGTATATAAATTTGGAAAAAAATGGCTAATTGGGCCAACGAAATCCCAACTTGGTACAACCGGGGATCTGGACTAGCAGGAGTTTAAGAAATTTGTCCGAAGTCGAAGTCTGAAGTCCAGAAATTTCGCATAAAAAAAAAGAAAAAATTAGTTAAAAATAAATTAATCTGTTCCTTTTTTTTCTTGAAATTTTAAATTTATGTCGATTATAGACACTGGAAAAAAATGGCCATTTTAACAAATTTCAGCAAACAAATTCGCATCAAACATATAAATATTGTACCAGAAACATTAACTTGTTTGTAGGTGACAAATATCAAATGTATGCAATTTTGTCTTAATTTTTATTTTTTTCTATTTGTGAATTTCTATATAACAATTCATCTTATTTTTTTTTTGGGTTATTGCATTTGTTTTAAAGAGCGAAAATGCAAAAAAAAAATTATGAAAACAGCTGCAAATACATACTTATTCACACTCAAATGTTGTTAAATTTAACAAGTTCGCTGTCTGTTTTCCCAAACACGTTATTGCTTATACACAAATACGTAATATTTATAGCAAATGAGTTATATTTACATCCAAACAAGCTTTGTCTAGAAGGAAATAAGCTTTACTTGCTACAAAGACCAAACACGCGTTTTACTTGTGTGTAAACATTTCTTTTTTTGCATACAAACGCACCACAGCTTGATATAGAGTCTAATACCTGTATTCATTAAAATGTATAAATCTTTATAAACATTTGTTAAGAAAAATATGTGAAAATAGTTTTTGCTTTTCCACACATACATATCTTTTTATTTACAGCGTCGAGTAGTTTTTACCGGACTCCACAGCCCTGGCTATAACAAAATGTAGCTACACCACCATATGATTCATCATCTTGCGATGAAAAAAGTTCCACGATTTCAAATAAGCATCCCTCGTTTTATGATTAAATTTTTTGGCAAAATACCGATCCTTCTAACTACCCCAGTATATAATCATATCATACGAATACATTGAGAGCAGCTAAATTGCTACAAGTTTTTATTTTAACGTCTTTTGTTAAAATATTCCAAGCGAGCCATAATGAAGGGCAGCAACAAAATGTGGCATCCGTCGATTGCCTTCAAGCAGCAAACGTTATTTGGATCCAAGTAAATCAAATGGCAGAATAAAATATTCACCTTCATGCGTGTTTGTTGCCTTAAGAGAAAAAATCCAACACAAAAAAAACACACACACACACAAAAGTATTGAACGGAAGCTGAGGTTTCCATTGACTACCGCAGCAACAGAGAACGAACGCAGTACATCACCACTAAGCTGATGTTCTGCATCTTCAGGGCATTTGCGAACAGCAGCAACAATAAAACAAATCTAATCAGGTTTTTTTTCCGCCACAATCGATTTCAAGTTTAAGTTTGCAGACTGAAAGGCGTCGCTATCGCCATTGCCGTCAGTGACTGACAACGACATTCAAGTGACGGACAAATGTCAAGCGTGTATGAAAAGTAATGCCCGCATTATAAGCAGACATGATGTCGAATAACATGAGATACAAATGAATATTTATCGAAATCGATACGAATCAACCAGAAGAACAACGAAAAAAAGAAGTCAATTTCATAATCAGAATTTATAGCTAAATAATATGTGTCAACCATAAAATCGTAAGAGGTTAAAAACAAATTTAAGCAAAACTGGATGATGAATCATTTACTGTGTCTATTATTTCTTGGCGATTGTTTCGATATTATGGGAAGTACGAATAAGTCGACAGTTTTTATTTTTTCGTCCGTATGCGTCTTTGTAAACGAGAAAATCTGTGTTAAAACTGCGATTGGGATCCTTAGAAATATGTGTCACATAATAATAAAGTAACTTTAAATTTAAAAAAAAAAAATGTTAAGTAAATTATATCACAGTCCTGCTTTGGATACTACACTGATAGAAAAATGCTTCATTAGATCAATGAAACATTTTCATAAGAATTTGAAAATTTTAGAAACACTCCAGGACGAAGATTTGGAAAACGGTAAGTGTCTTCAAGTCAAGCTCAACAAATCGATCAAATCTAATTTTTCGTTTTTATTTTGCAGATCGAGACACATTTGTAGTGAAAACCCTATGGATTTTACATAATGTTCTTTTCCCGACAGGGCGGCAAGTTCGAAAAACAATTCCCGGAAAGAAAGAAGTATCTCGCTATACAATAAAGGACTCTCAGAAGACGTTTTTGTTTTTGGGAAAGACTTTGCAAGAATTACACGACCATATTGATTTTTTGTTAAAAATGAAAGAACACATTCAGCCTTTTATATTGGGAATCGGAAGTCTGGATGACATACAAGAAATTTTTGTTTATTTTGATGGTGACCTCATTCGGTTTCCTAATTTTCTTCGCTCTTTGGATATTTGTTTTAAAATGTTTCATTTATTTAATTTACAATATCCCACAGCGTCTGAAACATTTTGGATATTTTTGGAAACTACTTTTTTGAAATAAGTTCAAGCTCAAAGAAAAAGTCAAAGGTAAGCATCCTCTTGGATGATTTAGATAAGCAATCTGAGTAATTGGTTCATGTTTAAAACATCAAATTAAATAATAATTCAGCTTGATATTAAATTAATGACAAACTATTTTTTTTATATTGATATCTTCATATCAGTTAAAAATATGTTAGAAAATTACATATTACAGACTAAAAACTGACTACTTCAAATAATTACAACCAAAAACACTATATAACTAAAGAAAGAGTTATAGTATGCTAAGAGTTAAGTATGTAGAATTGTATACAAAATATGATATGTAAGAAAAAAACATAAATTATTGTAACAATGATTAAAAAATATTAACAAAATTAATTTTCAAAAACCGCTTGGAAAACAAATGAAAATATGAATTTATTATTTTTGAGTTTAACATAAGTATCTAATACTTCTTTTGTTTGTAAATGAATTAAAAAAGATACGTTTTAACAAAATAAAGAAAAATAAAAATATTTCAGTATCTGAATTTATTCTTGTCTAAATGATAAATATTGTATGAACATATTCACACATTAAATGAAACCCATTCATAAAATAAATGAATAATTTCATAAAATCAATGAAACCCTTTCATTATTTCAATGAAACGTTTCATTATTTTATTTGTTGTGTGAAAAGGTTTCATTCAATCTATGAACACATTTCATTGGATTTATGAAGACATTTCATTCGATTTATGAATAAGTTTCATTAGATCTATGCATTGAATTAATGAATATTTTTCATAAAATAAATGAAAGCTTCATTATATCAATGAATTTATTTCATTACATCAATGAACATGTTTCATTGGATTAATGATTGTGTCATTAGTCCAATGAATCTTTTTCAATAAATGTATGAATATGTTGCATTAGATGAATGCAATTATACATTAAATATATGTAAATATTTCATATATTCTATGAAATTGTTTCATTATTTCTATGAATGGCTTTCATTAATCTAATGAAATATATCATCTATTCAATGAAGTTTTGCCTTATGAAACGTTTCATTTAATCTATGATTTCGATTCATTCATCCAATGAAATGCTTCTTTGGTCTTTTTTTAATGAAACATTTCATTGGGTCAATGAAGAAATTCATTATATTAATGCAGAAATTTATATCAGTGTACCCAACTACTGGACTGACTGCCCATGTCAAAGTGAATATCCTTTGAGAGGAAACAAAAAAAAACACCCAACTGCACGTACATTGGCCCAACAGCCAAACGTCGTTCGAAAATCCCCACAAACCACTCTGTCTACGTGTAGTGTACCCCATCTCCCCAACCCAACAAATAGAGCAGAGGAAATTGTTTTGTAATCAAAAGTTCAATGAAAGTTCAGTAATTCTTTTGCCAACGGATATTATTGTTTAATTGGCATTTTCACGAAAATGAAAGCAAACTCTATTTGCCAAAAAGGCGAATTCGTTGCACTACCGAGTCCCGGATATGAAGACAGCAACAAGAACAAATGCCATAAATCATGACCAGAGCCGGGGCTAACAATAGAAAAGAAAATGCTAAAATAAACAAATGCATATATTATACAACAAATAATCGCTTGATTACAACAATGGGAATATACAAACTCATATACATACATACATATGTATATGAGAAGTCTGTATGTAGTTGTGTGTGTTACAACACCAGCGAGAACACAACAAAAAAAAAACAACCTTAAAAGCCATTGATATTCTATTCCCATTGTAAAAGAACGAGAACTCCTTCTTAGAAAACCATTAAGGTGCCATTAATGTACAGTGACGATGAATAAAATAGCAGTGATCTTTGAAATAGGTGGTCTGGCAAAATGTATGCACACAAGAAGAAGAACCATTAAAATTGGACAATTGGAAAATTGGACCTGTAGAATTGGCTTTATTCGAGCCAGCAGCGGCGGCCACATGCCCGAAATCATATTTAAACATTAATGGCATAAAATTATTCTTCCAGTAAAGCCAAATTGATGGACATTAAAACGATTTTCTTGTGTTTTATTTCAATTCGAAGTTCTATACCTCAATAAAAAACACCCTTTATATATCAATTCATCTTAGTCTCTAAGCATAAAGGCAAAAACAAATTACGAAAACTGCTGCAAATACACACTTATTCTCACACAAATGTTGTACTTTGTTTGTTTTCCCCAAAAATGCTATTGCTTATACACAAATACGTAATATTAATAGCAAATAAGTTATATTTATATCCAAACAAGATTTATGTAGAAGGAAATAAGTTTACTTGCCACAAAGTCTAAACACTCGTTTTACTTGTGGGTCTAAATTTAAAAAAGACAGATAAGCGCCCCTGTAGGCGTGGGTTGTGGGTCTAGCCAAATGGTCTTTGTCACCCGGTGTACCCTTGGTCCCAAAATCTTAATATATATTTACCCTCGACACTGATTCACTGATTCCCTGATTCACTGATTCCCTGATTCACTGATTCACTGACTCTGTCACGCAGTACGTAGGAATTTAAATAGGCATTCTATAATAATTCTATAAATAATAATAATAAAAAAATAATATTTTTTTTTGTACAGAAATTGTGTTTTCCTCAAATTTTTTTTTTCCAAAATTTTTTTTTTACAAATTTTTTTTTTGTACAGAAATTGTGTTTTCCACAAAATTTTTTTTTTCCACAAATTTTTTTTTTCCACAAATTTTTTTTTTCCACAAATTTTTTTTTTCCACAAAAAATTTTTTTTTTCAACAAAATTTTTTTTTTTCAACAAAAATTTTTTTTTCAACAAAATTTTTTTTTTCAACACAATTTTTTTTTTCCACAAAAATTTTTTTTTTCAACTAAATTTTTTTTCCATATTTCAACGGGCGCCATAGGCGCATTACTACTTACTAGTACGAATATAAATTCACTTTGTATTGTAATTAAAAATTAAATAAAAAAAAAGACAAACTATTCCGCGTGTAGATTTATTTTTTTTATTTTTTTTTAGCTGGTTTTCCAATCCAGCTTCTTAACATAGCCATCGAACTAAAATAGAGTAGATGAGTGTTCGAGCAAAATCGTATTCTATTCTGAGCTGCTCCGAGGCCAAAATTGAGAAGCGATATCGAAGCGAATGGTCGTGTAACTTGAGGGGTCAATTCGACGTGGTAAGTGAATAATGCGAGGTCTTTTGGTGAAACTATTCGCTCCAGAATGGTGTGTGAAATGTTGAGTTCTTGAGGTCGATGATGGCAGCCACATTCTCCGGACGATGAGGACCGTGAGTGTTGTACACTAATATGCTAGTCTCAGGAACTGTTTGCACATACAGTGGAAATTCCATAAATTGAACTTTCTTTAAGTCAAAGCACTTCTAGGGACAGTTAAGGAGTCACATTTTTATAAATAATTCCCTAATTCAAAGTCTCCATAAGTCGAACATTTCTACGGAATACAGCAGGCGCGGTGTGTGCCTCCTTTGGGTCTAAGTTTCATTTCAATAAACAAACTCTTTGTGCTATACAGCATTGACTTTGGAAATCAATTTACATTATTTCTCAGTGCAGTTCAGGCGAAGAGCGATTCAGATCACAATTCGAAGATATGATACTGACTTTCTGTCAAGTTTTCAAGAGGGAAAGAGCTCTTACTGTCGACATAACAAAAAGGCACTAAATGGAACACACGATATACAATTTTGATAACAAAAAAAAATCCAGCTTTCAATTATAATAAATATGTTTTTGATAAACAGTCGAATTCGGCTAAGCGGAAATGAAAGAAATCAAGAAAATGCGGGATTTTCAATAAAAAGTAGTTCGGATAATTGAACCTTCTCCCATTTAAACGAACTGAGTATGTACTCGGGAAATTGTTTTATGAAACGAACTATTAAAATACATATATGTAAAATTTAAATTCAATATTAATGAACTTGGATGAAAATAGACACCTCTTTTCATTTGGTTGAGTTGTCTTAAATGTGAATTGGCTTCAGAATTGTTTCCAAAAAATGTTTTCATAACCATCCCGACGATTCTGGAGATAATTCCCGGCGAATTTATATTTCTCGAGAGAGAAAATATAATAATAGAGAGACAATTTCGATTATTCGAAGTCAGTTGTTTTGTTGGGCTAACAATTTGGAAATTATTTGTATGAAGTTTCAAACGTACAAAGTTAATAAAATGGTCAAGTGAATATAAACAAAACAAGCACAAAACGCTGAAGGAGAGCAATATGCAAAGGATAGAAAGGAAAAAGTTACGTGATGTCATCAAGATATTCATCGGAATTATCCATAATTAATTTGTAACCAAAAATAAAAAATAAATTTAGGTTTCAATACGTGGACGCATCGTATCCCGGTGCGTGTCAGGACGCATTAATTTGAAATTCTATTGGAAACAACATGTAATAAATTTCAGATTAAACTTTTTTCTGTATATTCATACATTTTACTAAAAAAAAAGTTAATAATCCGAAACAAAAAAAATTTAAAAAGCCCGAACTCCCTTGCAATTTATTGACGGAATAATTCCCAAAAAATCACATCACATTCTGCCCTTTATTTTTCCAAGGGTAAAAAAAATTCTCATTTTCGTTTAGAATAGGGGAACAGGGAAAAGGGAAAAAAATTCCCGGGGAGATTTTATTTAGCATAGGGGGGGAATAGGGAAAAGGAACAAATTCCCGGGGAATTGTTATTTCAAATCGGGCTAAACATAAATTGATTCGATTGTCTCCTTCATAGCAGGTGTAACAGAATTTATTATAATGATCTCATAATAAATTCTACTGAATCTACATCATTTTCAACGTTTCTTCCTCTTTAATGAGTTGCCTGAATTTCTCTTAAGCGGTGCTCTATTCATATATGTTTGTGTCTTTGCATTAAAAATGTGTTTCATATAAACGACTTTTCAATAAAACGGATTTTCGTTTATGTCAAGTACAAGGCATGGCAAATCATCCAGAACAATCGTTACTAATATTTATTTTCAATTAGGCGATTTTTTTTAAATAAAAGTCGTGCGCTTATCCGAATTACGCTGTATTATGAAAAAGGCTACGCCACTTTCACAAATACTGCCTAGTCTGGTGGTCATGACAAATCTCACCCGTCCGAATTTAACAAACATCTTCATTTCTTCAATTTCCCCTGAACTGGCTTTTTGCTTTTTTGGCCTTTTTTTGTCTTTGAGTTTTTTTCCCACGTACATGGCTGCTATTTTAGCTGAGCTCTGCTGTAGAATAAAACTACAAGGCATACGTGATGTTATTTTACGATGTGGATTACATTACTAAAAATGTGTGGTGCTTTTTAGTTCTTAAAATATACCGAAGAAATGTAATCCCGACCGGGCCCGCGCATTCGAAGCCACTTTACTACACTTTACTACACTTACTTTATACGGATATTCGTTTATGGTGTATCGTCGTTGACGCCACATCCTTATGAGAATGATATGGCACAGGCTGACTGACTGTAAGTCGGTTAACTGTGTGTGTATTTGCTTTAGACCGGAATTATTTACATTTGCAAGTATAAATATAATGACCTTGTTTTTTGGCTCTCTCTCGTTCTCTCTCTCTCCCTGTCTCCCTCTTTTAGCCTTTCTCTTACTTTTTCTTTGTTGTTAAAATATTGGCATTGTTAATGGATATTATTAGACAAAATTTGGCTGGGAATGAGGCCTAAATAGGCGGGTAGGTTGTTGGGTGCGATGGCAGGAGACGGAAGACGAGAACGGCAATGAAATAAACTGTTATGATGTTGGTCTGCCTTATTTTGGGGTTTTATCGTACAAACTTTTATGCCACTTCCACACAAAGAGTGTTTAAGACACACACAACAAAGGCTGTGTCATTGGGTTTATTGGTGTTGTTTTTGTTTTCGGATTTTTTTTTTATGAATACTTTCGAGATGAAATTTGTGCGTTAATGAAATTTAAAAACTTTTCAAATTGTATAACCACCTTTTGTTGGGCATGTTGGTGGGAGGTTGGGTGGTTGGTTGGTTGGCTGGCTGGTCGGTGATGCTACAGCACACACACATCCTAATTTGACCACCTAAAAAAAGGTCAAGCACAACATTTCGAATGACGTCAATTTAAACGGATTTCAAAGAACGAAACTTGTTGTCAGCTGCTAAATGTTATTTGTTTTGTGCTTTCTGATATCATTTTCTTTTCTGCAAAAACCTCATGTTTCCTTATTGGTGGTGTGAAACTTTTGAGTCTCCAGAGAATTCCCAGAAAATCATGTTATCAGCAAATACTATGTAAATGGAAAATCAGACTAACCGCAACACAAGCCATTCACAGACACAACATACATACGGCTGTGTAAATGTATATCAAATCGTGCATTAATTTCCTTATTATAGCAAAAGGAACCAAAAATTATCATGGCTTCGCTTGTTTTTAAATGTTTGAGACCTAGTGGGCCCTTACTGAATCTATGTGTTATGAGTCTGTCATAAAATTCTGTTTCCCACCACAAAGCTGATTGATTCGAATTGTCTGGCCAAGTTTTTATTTCTGGCGAAATAGGATTGTGGGGTTAAAAGCAAATATCGAACTAAATCAATTTTTCAACATAATTAAGAATCGATTTATCATGTTCTTGATTGGTTATCATGAGAGAATAATTGGAGATCTGGCTGTGAGCATTTTCATTACGGTGGCTGCCGCAGCTGGGGAACGGAAAACTACGACGTGGTCGTCGAAATGCTATTGCAGCCTCAGACGGTGCCCATTTTTCATTAAAAATGCTGCTGAAAATAACATGTCTCTTAACGGTGAGAATTACAGACGCATGATTAACGCTTTTTGTGGCCCAAAAAATGGAAGACATGGACTTGGCCGGTCAGCAGGATAGTGTAACGCTGAGCGGAATTTTGTGGTCTATTTTGATGGAATTCCAATTTTTTTTTTTTTTTTAATTTAATGAATATAATGGTCCATGGCAATTTTCCGTGATCTACGACCATTCCTTATGAAAAATGTATGAAGCCACCCCACTGTGCCCTGTGTCACACACCACCAATTTCTGAAATCGCCTCCTCGAAGCTGCCATTTAAAGCTGTTAGATTTACCGTGATGGATCGACATTATGCGGTAAAGCCAGTAATCGTCACCCAAGTATTTGGAAAATTTGATTGATAGGATGCACCACAACAGCGAATAGTATTCTATAAATCAATGAAAGCATCTACGCAGAGTTCACCGTTGGACACTCCGATTAATTAGCACACACACGAATAAAGTCACAGGCCACCAGCGAAGCAAGTTGACAATGGTAATGTTTCCCTTTAGGGGCATACCAAAATATAACTCAAAAACAAAAATCTGGAGAAATGTTTGACCACACGTATACACGTGAATATATAGCAACACTTGGTAAGCAAGCGAAAGTGAGTGCAAGATGAAAGTTACTATTTGAGTACTCGATTCAAATATTTGTATTGTGGAAATAACAGCAAATAATGAAACCGCATTTTTTTTTTTTTTGTGGGAAATGTCTATTTCGATATTTCGACCTTAAGAATACAATGCAGTTACTTTTTTAGTCATTGAGGTAAAGAGGGAGACAGAGAGAGAGTTCAAGAAATCGAAATAAAGGGTTTTTTTTGGGGTTTTTTGGTTTTCGGTTTTAAGTTTTTGCCAGTTCACGCGTGACATGTGTCAAAATTAAAAATGTTCATTTGGTCATGGCATTTCATCAAGAATAGAATTCCAAATCACACAGATCTATTATGAAAGTTTGATTTTAATTTTTTTTTTTTTTTTTTTTGGTTTTGATAAATGATCTTTTTTCCATCAAGACAATGAACAAAATTTACGAATTTGGTCCGAAAAACCGCTTTACAAGAGCTGGCAACCCACGCTGAAAATGCACTGTTGGGTGCGATTTGTGGGCCGCACAGTGGTACAGAATGCGCATCCTTCGCCCAAACGTCTGCAACGTTTGACCCAGTGAGCATGTTTGAGTTTTGTAAAAAAAAAAAGGATTGAGCGAACACATGAGGGCTTTATGTGGCGTTTACACGATACATCTGATGCATAATTTTTTAAAAAATAGATTTTTATCAATTCTCGGATTTTCCTAATTTTTTTTTTTTTTTAAATGGTTATCGTTTTTTTTAAAGCTTTCAGTTCAAAAAACATTTTTTTTTCGTAACGCTTAAGTAGTTTAAAAATTTGGAGTCTCTTCAAGTTATGCTAAGAAAAGTGAAAAAAATATTTTTTTTTCAAAAATATTAAAAATTGGGGAAAATCTGAGAATTGATAAAAATTTGTTTTTAAAAAATTTGACGTAATACAGACATTTCCACGAGTCTGCCTGCCAAAAATCAGCTCGATTTTATTTTTCCCCTCATTCCGAATATTGTGCAATTGATTCATAGGACAGAAAAAAATCTATTTTTTGTAACATGGTGTAATCATCGCGTGTACGTGTAGAATGACTTCAAAAAATGGACAGTGTCAGTTAGAATTGTGAAAAAGACAATATCAGTGAGGGAAGACATTTCAATTGTTGTTGCCTTGGTTTTGGCAAAGAATAAAAAAAATGTTCAGGGTTCTCCAACAAGAGGTGTTATTTTGAATCATCAGGTATTTCGGTAGCTGTCACTTTTGAAGGTTTTATTCTTTGACATTTGACAAGTAGAAACTATGCCATTACTAAAAATGGAACGATACACGATTCAACAACGCATTGAAATTTATTAAAATTCACTACAAAAATGATGAAAATCTGGCAGTCACAGTTGCGCGAAACTAAAGCATTTGTGGGTTGTCGTGAAGCACATTCCGACAGAATACACTGTATTCAGGTATGATCATGCATCAGATGTAAACACCGCATTAGCATTCAAAATCGGACAGTTGGAAATATTTCCAAAGTTGAATACTTTTTGTATTTTTCGATTACAGGGAGGAAGAATTTTTTTTTTTTTTTTTATTTTTATTAGGTTTTTTACTCAATTTGATGTAATTGTATGTATAGAATTTAAAAAAAATAGTTTTCTTATCTTAGTCAACATTTTTTGTAGCAACTATTTAAAAAACAATAAACCGATTTTGAAAAAAATCTGAATTTCTTAAATTAGGGAAGTTGGACAGGGCTGGAATGTAATTTCCACAGAAGAAAAACAAATATGCCACGAAAATCCGTTTTATTGAAATATCGTTTATGTGAAACAGATTATTAATTCACAGACACAAACTTATATGATACGAGCACCGCTTAATAGATATTCATGCAAACTCATTAAAAAAGAAGAAACGTTGAAAATGCTGTAGTCGGTTCATTTGGCAATTATTCTCATGTTTTACAGATGCCAATTGACCGCCTTATTTGTGTAATTGGATTCCAGTAGACTGGTTTTTGTGGCGACACCAGAAGTCTAAAATTGTTGCCCTGACAGACAACATTACACGTTGTGGAATGTCGGTCAAACTGTTGGAAAAACTGTCCCAAAATTGATCTCTAGAATGGACCAGCTGAATCGTAGCCGTTTGAAACATTTTCATGAAATAATATTTGAAAAGAAGAGGGCCGGCATTAAATATATCGATTCCCATAAATATTTTTTTCACAATTGAAAATTTTCATATTACTTCATAGTTTTTAGCTGGGAAATTATGATACAATGTTTACAAAAAAAAAAATGTTATAGAAAAACAGTTGTAATCGTTATGAAAACTACTGATTTTATATTGAAACTTGGTTTTGGTCATAACTTTTCCAAGTTACTTTACCAACAAGTTACTTTAAAGAAAAAAAAAATATATACACTACGCAATCCAAACTGAACTGATTTTATCCAAGTTTCTCTAATCTCAAATTCTGCTACTTTTTCTTGCAGTGTACCCTCGCAAAAAGAATCAATTCGTTGTAACAGAATTCACTTTCTTTGATAGTTATTTGTATGAATTCTCTCTCTTTAGTTTTTCATTTAAAGTAAACAAAATATAGTTCATATATACTTTTTTTTTTTTGCTATGATTCGGTAAATATTGATCAACCAAGAACAAACAAACAACAAAAAATCAAAATAAACATTTTATGTACAAATATGTTCACACCTTTGCCTTGGCAGTGGCCATTATTAATGATGATTTGCGTCCAACAGAAAAACAACAATCAAAAACACACACAGCAAATAAACCAAACACAGCAAGCTACGAAACACAACAACAATAGAGCAAGGCGTTGCGAGCGATGGCGCGGATAACGATAGCTGCTGGTACGTGGAATCGAGCGACCCGGCTAACAGCGGCACAACACCAGGGTACGGTCCCCGTGCCAGTCAGGGGGCCAACGGCAGCAGTTGTATTTTTGTTTTTTTTCTCGTTTTTGTTATTTTGCCGTAATTGTAGTTGTTTAAATATAAAACGTTGTTTTTTTTTTCTTCTTTGATCAACAATAAAAATAATAATAATAATCTTTAATGGGAATACTGAAATTAACACCATTTTATATGAGAAGTGTGTTCATATGTCCGTATAGAGTACGGAACGGGGTGACCGGTACCGTAAATAAACAATCTTCGCGTAACAACTCAGCAGCAACAGCAACGGCAACAACAATGGAAATATACGAGGGGGGAGGGATAACTTGTGGGGAAATTTCAATGGGCTATCAAAATAAAACACATCTACCCATGTTCATAAAAATTTACAAAAAAAAAACACACCTTTGTTGAGAAATGTGTGTGAAAATTGTTTTTGTATTTTCAAACACTTTTCATAATAAAGGTTTTTTTTTTTTAAATTTTTATGAATACGAGGGATGGAGTTTAAATATTTTAAAAATAAAATCCAAAGAACAAATTTGTAGAGAGTGACTTGGAAAGTGGAAACAGCTGTGCTAAAACTCTTTCTCTCCGGATGATGGTTGATGAAGGCAACCGAAATATTGCGAAGCAAATTAATAAAAAATAAAAAAAAATGTAATAAAAAATAATAAAAAATGTAATAAAAAATATGATAAAAAATAAAAAAAAATGTAATAAAAATAAAAAAAAAAATGTAAAAAAAAAATAAATGAATAAAAAATGTAAAAAAAAAAATAAAAAAAAAAGTAATAAAAAATAAAAAAAAAAATTATAAAAAAAATATAAAAAAAAATTATAAAAAAATTATAAAAAATAATAAAAATTAAAACTTGCAACAAAAACCATATGGCTTAAATATTGGCTTCCAATGCTTCAAGATTCATTAGTTTGTCACCATAAACCAAAAGGCTTAACATAGCCCCATAAAAAAAAGTTATCCGGAGACGTTAAACGAAATAGAGTTGTTACCAAGTTGAATTTCCCCTAATGTGTTGTAAAGCGCGCTGTAGGGCAAGTTGAGCCGTCTTTTTGGAATCAAATGTCGTGATTACTTTTTGGAAACACAAATTTAAGTGGAGTTAACTGGAGTTATGATTTTTCAGTTATCCGATAGCTTCACTTCACCATTTCTGCCTTACATTGTACTGATTGTGCGGAACTGTTGACACTTCTGTCACTAATGACAGTTTTTAGTTGGAAACTTTAAGGCCAACAGAGGTCTCATTAATCGGGGGCTAAGAGGATATTTGGATACATTTATAAAGAGGTTTCCAACAAGAAGTGATATTTTGAATACCCTGGTATTTCGGTAGCTGTCACTTTTGAAGCTTTTATTCTTTGACATTTGACAAGTAGGAACTACGCCATTACTACAAATGGAACGATACATGCTTCAACAACGCATTGAAATTATTAAAATTCACCACAAAAATGGTGAAAATCTTGCAGTCACAGTTGCTCAAAACTAAAGAATTTGTGGGTTGTCGTAAAGCACCTTGTCGGACCGCAATACAGAAATAAGTGGGAAAATTCGAGCTGTTGGCACGAGTTTGTGATGTGAAGAATAAAACCCGTGCACGTCGCTCAAGAACAACTGAGACTATTGCTGCTGTAGCCCAAAGTATTGAAGATAACCCAGGTTTGTCCATTCCTCGTCGTTCTTTGAAATTGATCATTCCACAAACGTCATTACACCGTATTTTGCATAAAGACTTGGGTCTTAAGGCTAATAAAGTTCAGTTAACACCAGAACTCAAGCCGGTCGATCATCAACAACGTCGTGTCTTTGCTGATTGGGTCCTTGAAATTCATGAAAATGATGAGTCTCATTTCCACCTCGGTGGCTACATCAACAAGCAAAATTGTCGCATCTGGGGCTCGGAAACCCCAAGAGTTATTGTTGAGAAGCCTCTCCATCCTCAACGTGTGACTGTTTGGTGCGGTTTATGGTCCGCCGGGGTCATTGGACCTTACTTTTTTGCAAATGAAATTGGATCAACAGTTACGATGAAAGGATTGCGCTATCCAGAGATGATTATTGATTTTTTATGGTCGCAGTTGGATGAAATTTGATCTGGACAACGTTTACTATCAACAAGACGACGCTACGTGCCACACAAGCAGCGAAACTATTGACCTTTTACGTGAACTGTTTCCGGACCGTGTTATCTCTCGTAGAGATGATCACAATTGACTTGACTTGAACAGCCCAGCTTCGATTCAAGTCCTCAAAGCTGGAATTCGTGAGGCTATCGAGAACATGGGGCAGCCACTTTGCGTTTTGTTTATGGAAAATTTCCTGAAAAAGATATGGTCCTGTAAGCGTGGTCGTTGTGGCCATTTGGCTGATGTTGTTTTTCATTATTAATGGGATACCTTCTCTTAAAGGACAACAGGCACGTGATCGTCGAGAAGCCAAGGCATTCTCAGACAGTGATGCAGATTTTGGAGAGGTGGCATCATTGGCATATTTTTCATCAAAAATGCACCTGGAAAAAATTTCATTTCGGTTAACGGTGAAAAGTCAAAATAAACCATTTGTTTGTGGCCAAAAAAAAATTTCTGTTAACTGTGAAGAGGCACAATAAACCATTTTTTTTTTTTGTTGCCAAACATTGAAGATGAGGACTATCATGGACGATCTGTGGTTTCCGCAGGATGGCCGCGCCGTGCCTCATCGCGCACGCCACAATTGATGGTCTTCAATAATTGTGTTTAATTGCGCAACAAGTACGGTAATCGCATTATTAGCCGTCTCAGCGGGGTCAATTGGCCACACAGGATCTGGAATTTGACGACGTTGCAGTTTTTATGGGGTACCGTTAAGGGCCGATATAATGCGAACCATCCACTACGATTCAGACTCTTAAGCATTCTGGGGATGGACCCAGAAACCGCCAAGCTCTTGGACATTTGTATTGACATAATGCGCTACTGCCTGCATGAATGAAATCGTGTTTCACAAATAATGGGAATCTCTGCTCTTTCGAGCAAAGCAAGAATTTTTCTTATTTATTATTTTTACAGCGTTTTAGATTTGACACACACATTTACCATACGATCCTCGTTCATAAAGGTAAACAATCAATCAGCGAACAATAACAATAGAGAAACAACTCAAAGGCAAACAGCAAAATAGTGTAAAATAAATAGAAAAAAGCAGCTTGTCGACGACACCATTCAACACTGGTCGCCGCCGATCGAACGACTGAATGAATGGATGGAAAACAAACCAACAACAGAAAAGGAAGTATTGCATGGGTTGCGGCGCGGCGTTGCAGGCCGAGAGCAACGTTTGTTCTGGCTGTAAACGTTAATTATTGTATAACAAAGGGGACAACTACAAATACACTTTGCTGCTGTTACATTTACATTTACTTTTACTTTTTTTCTACAGCTTTTTGGCGAAATTTTGCAAAATGCACTTGCAACGGAAACACACACACACACGCACGCACGATGTAATATTACACGGGCAACAAATAATTTGCTATGGTTGGATGTTGGAAATCGAAATCGAAACCGAAACCGAAACCGAAACGAGAATAAATACAATAATCTAGGCAAATACTGGCTGGTATGGAGCAGACGAACAGAGCACAAAACGCACACAAGTCTCGCAAGTCTTATATTGTTGGAATTTGATTGGCAACTAAACCGATGATGATTGCTAACTTAGTTACCAGCGGCGGCGGATGATGCCAAAATGCTGATACTGCTGCTGCTGCTGTCGACTACCGACTTGAGAAGCTACAACTCGTAACTCGTGCTACTCGGTACAGAGCAAGCTCAGCCAAACCTCCACCTACCGCCGCCCCTTTTGTTTGGGGGTAGGTAGAATGGAATAGGGTCGGCAGACATTGTCGCACAACAACACGACACAGAGGAGCAAAACCTTTTGCCAACAACATGCATGTGCCACCGTTGCTTGTTGTTCACTCTTCTTGCTCTGTTCGCTGACAGTTTGTAATAAATGAAAGTGTTGGAGAAACAAAAGTTCGGTATTTCACCCCTGCACCCCAGCACCACCACGACTATCACTGCTGACGGTATGTGATGAAAAAAAAAACGGTTCTTGTGACGACATAATGACCTTCACCATCATTTTTATAAACACAAAAAAATATGTGTTTGTGCTCCGCAAAATCACGTTAGGCCATTGCAAAGGAAACTGAGAGTGAGCGAGAGAGAGAGAGAAAGAAATGTTAATCACTTTTGCCCCCCCAAAAGCTTTTGTTGTGTACACTAAGGGTACTCACTTCCAAGAACATTAGGATTTGAAACTTAGTGAAAAGCAAAGCTTAATATTGTGGAGATTTTATAAAAAATAAAATTGCAAATCTTACTATACCCTACACTACAATCGTAGGGGCGGTGCACAATTATACCCGCACCAATTTTTGCACTGGTTTTCATTGTTGGTGGAAGTGCTGTAAAAATCGAATGATTAGAAATTCAAGACAATAAAATACTACAAACATTTAATAGGTTTAAAGAAAAAAACAAGTATATTTATTTCAGGTTATAATGAAAAATTTTTATTTTTAATGGTGCAAAATTATAGCCGCACTGCCATAAATTGAGAAAATGTTAAGAAAAATAAAACTTTGAATGAATGAAATCTGTTTTTTTTTTCATTAATAGTGGGTAGGACCTCCCTTGTTGGAAATTAGCTCAAATATTCTTTGTGGCATACTGCTGATGAGTTTGGAACGAACTTCATTTGTGACCGAATCCCAGGCTTCAATTACCGCGGATTTGAGCTCCTCAATCTTGTCGTATTGCTTATTGCCACCATACATTTTGCGTACCATGATCCCCCAGATATTTTTCATGGGATTTTGATCTGGAGAACAAGTTGGCCATTGTAACTGGGGTATGTTACGCGCCTGTAACCAAAAGCCACACACCGCGAACTAGATTTGGGTTAGCTTTCTTGTCTTTTCAACACACAAACTTGTTTTTTTTTTTGTGATTTTAACCATCATAAACCCTACAAACACGTGAAAGAATATATAACGTTGAAAATATCAATAACACTGTGCGACAGCCACAATCGGTTTGGGATGAAACCACCGGGGAAAGTTATATTGGTAAAAAAAAGTCATACGTGTTCCAGCGTTTCGCTGGGTCTCATCTAGGAATCGAGATATATCGATTTGAAGTTAGTAAGTATCGTATAGGGGAATTTGTCACGTTTTTGGCTCTTTTGTTTGACATAACATGAGAACCACTCGTCCGATTTAGCTGAAACAAATTTAGAAAAATTAAGAATTACAATTCCTCTAATCTGTTCTTAAACCGTTTTCCTACTTAAGCAACAGTTTCGCAATTATAAATAAATGTATGAAAAAAAAAAAATATTTTTGCCTAAAAATTAAAATTTTTTTTTTTTTAATTCATAAAAAATCCAAAACGGTAAAAAGTGTCAAGTTCTATTACTTTCACGTAAAGTCAAATACAGCTAAATCGGACGAGTGGTTCTCGAGTTATGTCAAACAAAAGAGCCTAAAACGTGACAAATTCCCCTATACGATACTTACTAACTTCAAATCGATATATCTCGATTCCTAGATGAGACCCAGCGAAACGCTGGAACACGTATGACTTTTTTTTTTACCAATATAACTTTCCCCGGTGGTTTCATTCCAAACCGATCACTGACCCTTACCATTTGTCGCAGAGTGTAATTTATAGGAAAAAATACAATTTCGCTTTTTATTTACCTCTAAAAAAAAATTACAAAGCCACCAGAAAAAAGTGTTTGACGAAAGATTCAATATTTAGCAACTTCAGTGGCAACTGTCAGTCGGAACACGCTGAAAAATTCGTCATTTTTAAATGTTTGTACAGAAGTAAAACGTGTGTTTGTAGCAAGTAAAGCTTATTTTCCTCTACACAAAGCTTATTTGGATGTAAATATAACTCATTTGGTATTAATATTAAATATTTGTGTATAATAATAGCGTGTTTGGGAAAAACAGACAACGAACTTGTTAAATTCAACAAAGTACAACATTTGAGTGAGAATATGTGTGTATTTGCAACTGTTTCCGTATTTTTTTTTTTTGCATTTACGCTCCTTAAAATAAAAGCAATACCTAGAGAATGAGATGAGGTAGAGAATGATGTTATATAGAAACTCACAAAAAAAATAAAAAAAAAACTGACACAAAACTGCATACATATGTATATATTTGATATTTATCACCTACAAACAAGTTAATGTTTGTGGTATGGAAAATATATACAGTAAAAGCTCTCTTAAGCGGACACTGACGCAGCGATTTTGTCCGTTAACGGGAGATGTCCGCCAAGCGGAGGTTAATTTGCTCCAAAAATACCGCATGGGACCGAGAAATTGGTCCACTTAAGAGAGGTGTCCGGCTATAAGAGCTGTTCGCAAGGAGAGCTTTCACTGTATATGTTTGATACGAACATGTCTGCTGAAATTTGTTTAAATGGCCATTTTTTCTCAGCGTGTAGTTGTCATCCGTAATGTGATTTTGGCAATTGGCAACGCCACCACACTTTGGTTGCTTCTCATAACCGACCCATTGGTACTTTTTTAAGAGTTACAGGAGGTTGTCAACAATCAATTACGAAACAACAACAATCAATTGAAAACTATACGAGGCCAAATTGTACGAAATTTATACGAATTAAAACAATTTGTTCATTGGACCAACAGATTGTTGCAAATTATTGCGATTTTCGAATAAAAGGGGACGAATTATCGCAGTTCTACTGAATTAGAATTCACTCTTAGTCCCACAACGGCCGCTATTGTACTTCCCAGAGACAAAAGGTATGGAGCAGATCCATGAGTAACCCGACATTTAATTTGATCTTATTACGAGTAATTTTTCTTGTTCAGTAGACATCTGTCCATTTTCATCTGACACAGTTAACAGAGAGAAGAATTATGGAAGTGAATACCCTTTGCATAATGTATGTTTTCAAGTGCAAAATTGCAATTTATTTACATGTTTATGTGAAAGCTTTTATTGGTCCTAAGCTTGTCACACGCTCTTCCACCTAGCACTCTCGCACTCTCTCTTTCTCTCACACTGTTTCTCTCTCTCTCTGTAAAAAGCTTTATGTTTTCATTTGCTAGCTTTTTATGTGCTTTCTGGCAGAGTAAATAATATTTTCCGAAAGCGTTCGTTTTTAAGGTGACCAGTATTTGTCGGAAAAAGAAAATACAGTGCTGTATATTTGAATAGCACAGGACACAACTAATCATTGTGAAATAAATCAGAATACAATAAAAATAAGACTTTTTTTGATTAATCGAAAATAAACTCTTCTACAGATTCAGGTGTTGGATGTCAGAAGCGGAAATTTCAGTAATTTTTATGAAAATTCTATTTACACTTCACACTTAATGCTTTAACCACTACTAACGACGGTCATAACTAAGAAATCGCAAGGTGTTAAATCACAAGATCTCGGTGGCCAATTCTGATCACGTCTTCGAAAGATAACACGATCCGGAAACTTTTTAGTTTTGCGAACTGTGACTGCAAAATGTTCACCATTTTTGTAGTGTTTAATAATTTCAATGCGTTGTTGAAGCGCAGAATGACTGGCTCATTCAAAATAACACCTCTTGTTGCAGAACCCTGTATATATGTTTGAAATTTGTTAAAATTACAATTTGTCCAGCGTGTAGGTCCAGGTAAGTGAGTATATACAATCTGCATGGAATATTAACGGAAATAAGTAATGAAAATGTACTGGTCAATTTGTTAAATTGTATTTCAATAAAATCGGACGAGTCGTTTTCAGGTTATGATAAAAAAACTACGTTTTACGAAGAAAACAATTTTTCGTCTTCAATTTGGGTATAAAACTGAAAAACAATTTTTTTTTTTTTTTTAATATTATTTCACAGAAACTGTATAATTTGTTTTCAAATTAGTAACGATTTTTCTGGATAATTTTCCCTGCACTGCACTCTGCAGGAAAATCCGCTTTATGGAAAAATCGTTTAAGTGCAACACATTTGTAATGCAAAGACCCAAACTTATATGATATGGACACCAGGGTATCCTAAAAGCAAGAGGTCATGTTCAGTGAACAGTTTTAATGCATTGCTGCAACTTCGTAATCGGCAAACAATTAGGTGTTATAATGCTATAAAGGCCATAACTTTAAAACGATAAAAGTAAAATCAATATATTTTTTTTAAATTACTTAGAACTTTATAGTCTTTCGAACTGCATTATTACTTTTTTACACTTTCATGGAAATTTCAAAAGTTATAAAACGTTTTTTTTTTACATTTTATGTAAAATTTCCCAAAAAATGTAATATATTACAGCCAAACGGCGTAAACAATGTCAGAACTTATAATTTACATACATCAAATTAAAGCTCCAACATTTTTTCTTTAGAAAGAATGAATTAAAGACCTAGAAAATGCTTTTTATTGATCAACTTGTGTTTGAAATATGAAAAACCTCCAAAAACCCGATTTTTTGCATAAAATCGGTTTGCAGATTCTCCAAACCTTTTCCAAAAAATCTGAAAAAACTCTCAAAAATACTTTGGACCATAAGCTATCAACATCAGTTGGATACTGGAAAATCCTTGCAACCCAGTTTTTTTTTTAACCAAGAAATAGTTTTTAGTTTTGAAATTTGAATTTTGCAGATTTCTGATAAATACACATGGTTACGCTGGTTACAACATACACATACGTGACAATGTGAGTGTGTATGTGTACGTGTGTACGTCGTTAGCATTATGTTTGGGGGTGTTTACGTTTTTCCCAGAATACGCTGGTAAAACCCGTAGAGGCGGCACTGCCATTGGAAAACGTGTTTTCTAAATATAACACAAATTGTTAAACGGCATCAGCTCTTTATTGTCTGAGCTGAGTATAGAGACGGACTGGCTTTAAATCATTAAATACTTTTGAGAATTTAGAGTGGGCTGTAATTAAAAAAATAAGTCATTTCCTTCCTCTGGTTTTACAGAATGTAACTGAAAGGCAACGTTTTATGGACAGAGCACAGAAATGCCATTTATGGAGAACATAGTTTATCCTTGGGAATTAATACGGTTACCACAGTATCCACTTATTCGTAAAAATTTAGTGTATGTTTTAGAATTCAAAATTTCTGCAAAAAAAACTGTTATTTTCTTACTTACACACGAATTAATATTGTTCATACGCACAGTAACACCAATAAATTCAAATAAAAGTAATCAAAAGATGTCAACTGGTAACCGAGATCGTGCAATTTGCTCATTGACAGCTTATCATATGTCACAGCTCTACGTAAATATTGGATGGGTACCGTGGACCCCTGAAGACTGAACATGATGGAGACTATGCGAAAGATCATATATAAGATTGATAAGTTCCTTCTCTGGTAGAGATTGAGTTATATGTAATATCACTGCTGTTATAGACAACCACTACATAGAGCCAAAGTTCACACTACGATTTGAATTCAAATCACAGTTACCACGTTTCAATCCGAAGTGTTACATCGCCTAGTAAAGCTGAAACAACTTCTTCGAGATATTTGTTGTTTGTCTGTAGAGGCGACATTTTATATATTTATTAATTAATTCTCATACAAGTATCAGTGCAAATATTACTCCTCCTTAGGTTTGTATAAGATAAGTCTACTCTATTAATCGACTTTTTCCTAAACGCGGAAAAATCTGTCTTTTTTAAATGTGTACACACAAGTAAATCGCGTGTTTAGAGCTGGTATCTAGTAAAGCTTATTTGCTTCGAAACAATGTTTATTTGCCTGCAAACATAACTCATTTGCGATAATTATTAAATATTTGAGCAGAAACATTAGCGTGTTTGGGAAAAACAAACAATAAACTTATTAAATTCAACAAAATAGAATATTTGAGAGCGAATAAGTATGTATTTGCAGCAGCTTTCGTAATTTTGGTTTTGCCTCTACGCTCTTTCGGATAATAACAATAACCGAGAGAATAAGATGAATGGATGTATAGTAGGGTGGAGTGAAAACATGTTTTTTTTTTAATTTGAAAAAGTTAACCTCGGAAAGAGATGTAGTCTGGGGTCCTAATGAGGGGAAAAATAAAGAAAAAAAAATTTAAAAAAATTTAGGGGTCGCGCCACTCCCTTGAAATTTGGAAATTATCGCTATTTTGGCGTTGATTTTAGAAAAATCCTAAAAATTAACGACTTAACTTATTCGAAATTTAAAAGTTTGAGCTTGTTCAGTGCCCAAACAAAAGTATTTGAGGCAAATATGAGGATAATCGACTAGTATTTGTAGCTTTGGTGGCGATTTCATTGTTCAGTCAATTTTCTGAAGAAGGGACGATTTGACTTATTTTACTTTTTGAAATTGGGAGGGAGTGGCGCGACCCCTAAAAATTTTTTAAATTTTTTTTCTTTATTTTTCCCCTCATTAGGACCCCAGACTACATCTCTTTCCGAGGTTAACTTTTTTTTTGAATTTCACTCCACCCTAATGTATAGAGATTCGCAAATTGAAAAAAATATAAAAGTAACTGAAAAATGTATACAGTGTAGTCTTTCATAAGCGGACACCTAAGAGACTGAGAACATTGTCCGCCTATAAGAGGTGTTCGCTACACCGTGTTACAAAAAATAGATTTTTTTCTGTCCTATGAACCAAATGCACATATTCGGAAAGAGGGGAAAAAATAAAAATACACGTGTATCGGCGATTTTCATGTACACGTCAGAATTTTTTTTTTTTTAAGTTTGAAGTATGAAGCTCGTAGTGGCCTGTGTGAAAGCCTTTGGACCGATTTTTAACCCTTTTTCAGTGATCCAATCGAGCTGATTTTTGGCAGGCAGACTCGTGGAAATGTCTGTATCACGTCAAATTTTTTAAAAACAATTTTTATCAATTCTCAGATTTTCCCCAATTTTTATTATTTTTAAAAAAAATATTTTTTTCACTTTTCTTAACATAACTTGAAGAGACTCCAAATTTTTAAACTACTTAAGCGTTACGAAAAAAAAATGTTTTTGAACTGAAAACTTAAAAAAAAAGATAACCATTTAAAAAAAAAAAAATTAGGAAAATCTGAGAATTGATAAAAATTTATTTTTTAAAAAATTTGACGTGATACAGACATTTCCACGAGTCTGCCTGCCAAAAATCAGCTCGATTGGATCACTGAAAAAGGGTTAAAAATCGGTCCAAAGGCTTTCACACAGGCCACAACGAGCTTCATACTTCAAACTTAAAAAAAAAAATCTGACGTGTACATGAAAATCGCCGATACACGTGTATTTTTATTTTTTATCCCCTTTCCGAAAAAGTAAATTTGGTTCATAGGACAGAATGTGTGTAACACGGTTTTAGCAGTGTTTGTTGTCACACAAACGTTCCAATGATCCAGCACCATCGTCGACATCTATGGGTGGTGTGGATATAGACGTGTCAGATACTCTTGATGTTCTGGGCATGAAGATACAGGGTGATGCTCGCTGGGCTAGCCATATATTCGAAGTGTCGAAAGAAGCATTCAAGTGTTTAGGCTTTTTAAAGCGGTGCAAGAAAAACTTCATCCCATCTGATCTCGTACAGAACATTTAGCCGTCAGAACATTTAGCCGGAATACGCGGCTATCCAGGGTCTCTCATCCGTTCATTGTCAAATGGCCGGTTGACGGGACGACGCACTATAGAGAAAATTCGTTCTTCAGCCCTACTATTCGCATGTGGAATAATCTTCCAGCAAGTGTTTTTCCTGCCTGCTATGACATTATTAAATTCAAGGCAAACATCAACAAACACTACTCCCTCTTCACTCCCTCCAATACCCTTCTTTCCTATCGCTAACACAGTGCATTGCATTCGAATCTTCAGAAGATGTCGACTAAGGCCCAAGTGACTTGCGAAATATAAGTACGGCCACGTCTTTCAATAATACTGTACCAGATGAAAATAAATTTCGGAAAAGAAGTTGATTTTGAATGAACAACAGCTGACATTCTTGGCGAGTACAGCTTTGCTTTCGGACTTAATGAAACTTTCATCAACGACACAATTCTTTTTTTTTTTGCTACCTTTTTCCATAGTCTTTATTTGAGACGATAATGAATGAATGTAATCTTTATGCCCACCAAAAAGTCCTAACTACACATTAATGTTTCATTACTTTAGAAATCTGTCGATTTATTGTCATTTGTAGCATGCCTACGGTAGCGAAATACTGGTCAATAATGCTGGGATGTATGAGATTCAAAACGTGATGCCAATAATAATAACAAACGATGTGCTATTCAAAATAATACCAATGGTAAACTAAATAATAATTTTGGTATATGTCCAAAGGAGCAGTTCCAGTTCTGCTAATGAACAGATTCTACTAAAGCTCGGCATTATATGAAAAGGTACAATCCAAGCCTCATAAATGGGAATTTAAAAGGTATGTCCTAAGCCGTTGTTCGGGTTCGTTAGGATCTGTATGGGCATTGGCCTGTCTGGTACGATAAGACCGCTTCAACAATTGGCATTTCAATTAAAGATGAACTATGCCAAACTATAGATTTTTTAAGTCCAATAGCATAACGTAACTATTTATCAAAGACCATACAGAGGGCAGACGTCTCAAATTGTTTTCGGACACATTAGTACGGCTACACACTCTAGATGTCAGTAATTGGCTTGGCAATAGTTGAAAGGTTTTCAAAGCAAACAATGTTTTTTTTAAAACTAATACTGTTTAAATATCCTCATGGAAAAGTTCAGCAAACGACTTGGAACGTCTGCCCTTTATATGGTCTTTGCTATTTATTGTAAATAAATATAAAGAAACGAGAGAACAAAATGTTCGACTTAATAAATGTGAACTTTTGGTCTCTTTTCTTATATTCTACGGCTTTATAGACACAATCAACAATTTTGTAAGATTTTTTCATATGCCTAACTATTGAAAGCTAAGCCTTAATAATCCATTCATTTGGATTTTTCATTAATATTACTCATAGGACCCCCTTTGAAAGTTACATGTGCCACATACGCCGATAACTAAAGTAAAATAACTCATTCGCCACCAAGCACAACTCTCGTGAACTCACTCACAGACTACTCTGGCCACGACGAAAGTGAACTAATCTAATTTTAACATACGTATTTATTATCGATTATATCTGTGGCAGTACATTGAAACATCTTATGTCGGATATCGCAGTTTTGAAATCCCAATGTGGAATTCCGTGGAAAGTGCAAAAATTCTAGTTCCGCATTGATGTAATTTAGTAGACTTAAAGTAGACGTTTCGTGATAATTCAGTTTGCAATTTAGGCCAACATTTTTAGCGACACAACGAACATTTCTTTTAGATGGGTGATAAAATTTTGAAAAAGGATTTAAATTTATGATACATATGGATGTTTTTATTACAGAAAAAAACATAATTGGTAAGATTTTTTTTTTTTAGAAAAATAGGCAAAAGGAGAATGCTCTAAGCCAATAATCTGGAAATTCTAATCTTGTGGACTGTTAGACTACTTATACTTCAAGCTCCTCAATTCACTTCATAGGGGAAAGACTTTCACTTTTTTTTTCAGTGATCCAATCGAGCTGATTTTTGGCAGGCAGACTCGTGGAAATGTCTGTATCACGTCAAATATTTTAAAAAATAGATTTTTATCAATTCTCAGATTTTCCTAAATTTTTTTTTTTTTTTTAAATGGTTATCGTATTTTTTTTAAGGTTTCCGATCATAAGGTTTTTTCGTAACGCTTCAAATGCTTTCACACAGGCCACTACAAGCTTCATACTTCAAACTTAAAAAAAAAAAAATTCTGACATGTACATGAAAATCGCCGATACACGTGTATTTTTATTTTGTATCCCCTTTCCGAAAAAGTAAATTTGGTTCGTAGGACAGAATGTGTGTAACACGGTGTAATCCAACAAATAAAAAAGTTTCCTCCAGCACGAATTTAACAAACAACTTATTTTTGAAAATATCACTTAGAATGTTTTCCTTTGTTAGCTCAGATATTATTGATTTTTGTTGTTGTTGTTGTGTACATCCCTGTTTTTTTTTGTTTTTGTTGTTTTGTTTTAATTTTTTCATTAAATCTCGAAGATGAACATTAATTAAATCATTCCGTACGAGGGCTTTAACGCGCTTTCACTTACAATGTCTTCCTCCGGTATGGTTGTACAGGATGTACGCACATAACGTGGCCTTTGCATAATATCAAAACTGTAGCGATGCTCCTCGAGGTGGGCATGATGCTGTGGCACTCTTGGATCCATGTGACCGCCATCCGAAAAGGAACGTATGCGTATCACGCCATTATTATCGGTGGCAACGGCAACGGCTCTGAAGCGATCTATTACCGCATCCTGTATGTTGGCGACATTTAAGGAGTTGCCCATAGCCGAAAGCAATTGGCTGGAGCTTCTTGTAAAACAAGTTCGACGTAATTCGTACAGGCAGCGAAACAACGGAGGTGGAAGGCGTGAAAATAAATAAACAAGCAAAGAGACACAACCAACGACGCCGACGACGACGACACGGAGAACGAAACCGACTAAGACAACCACTTGTCCCCGTTACGATGCAATGGTAAACAATGCTCTGCGCTCGCTTGTTAAATAAATAACAAACAACACTTCCGCTCTGCGCCAGGATGAAAAGAAAACTGAATCCCCAGATGAATTTGCATGCCCAAAACAGCATGCATACATTCAACAGGCTACTACATCATCATTAGTAGCATCACAGCACCTCGACCGACCGACCAACAACATTATCATGTAAATACGTAAGTGTGTGTGTGTGTGTGTATCTGACTGTATGCATAGACACCAACACGGCATAGACTCCATCACAGACATAGACATTGTAGAAAAAGGGATGAATAAAAATCCTCATACATGACTGCATACATATACACACTGCCATACATACCATCGTATGTATGTATGTCTGTGTATGTTTTTGTTTGTTGTTTGCAACTGCCATCAAGTTGTCGAGTTGTTTGTAACACCTTCAAATGTAAGACCATGGCCGGCGGCCGTGTTGTGTTAGACAGTTTGTCTGTTTGTCTGTAAGAGGCCTCACAACGTTTAAAATGTCCGGATAAAAGGCGGATTTCTTTCTGATATTATATATTTTGAATTTTTGACCACAATAAAATGGTCCAACGGCTTCTCATTCAATTCGCCAAAAAAAACTATTGAAAACAACTCAACATTAATCGATGTCCATTCGCAAAGAGGGACGTTTCCTGTATTGATTTAATTTTTCTTCAGATGCATTTTAGAGAATTTTGTGTTTCCGAACGAATCCAGAGACAATTCGTATTGAGGCAAAATTCTTGAAATGCACATACACAGTTGTTCGCACTTAAATTTAATAAGTTCATTAGGTGTTTTCCCCAAACATGCTATTGCTTATACACAAATATATAATATTAATAGCAAATAAGTTATATTTACATTCAAATAAACGTTATACTTGTGTGTAAGTATTTTCAAAAAAAAAAACAGATTGTTCAGCGTGTACTACGATGGAGACATCAGAAGCAATTTATGTTATGAAAACTATTTTTGGAGACAATTCGGAAGCATTGGAAAAAACAAATGATCTGAAAAAAAATATGTGTCAACGCGATTTAAGACAACTCAACCAAATGAAAATAAATGGCTATTTTCATCCAAGCTAAGGTTTCTATCTTGGTTTGATAGAACAATTTCAAAAGTACATACTCAGTTCGTTTAAATCAAAAGAAGTTTCAATTATCCCAAATCCGGCATTAGTGAAACAAATATCTTGTTTTGTTCATCTCCGCTTAATCGAGTGCAGCCGTAGTGTAATAGTTAGAGTGTGTGATTATCACACAGCTAAACATTTAGCCGGAATACTCGGCTATCCAGGGTCTCTCATCCGTTCATTGTCAAATGGCCGGTTGACCGGACGACGCACTATAGAGAAAATTCGTTCTTTAGCCGGACTGTTCGTTTGTGGAATAATCTTCCTGAAAGTGTTTTTCCTGCCTGCTATGACATTACCAAATTCAAGGCCAACGTCAACAAACACTACTCCCTCTTTCCTCCCTCCAATACCCTTATTTCCCATCGCTAACACAGTGCATTGCATTTATAGGGGGCATCCCCTGAGTGTTAGTCAAAAAAAAAAAAAAAAAAAAAAAAAAAAAATTAGCCGTTCGGAGTCGTCTTTTGAACAGTAGAGCCATGTAAGTGTGTATACAAATGAAATCTTGCACATCTCACTGATTTGTCCCCTCACGGAATATTAAAGTAAAGACAGACATATTAATATTGAAATCAATAGAATATCCATTAAAATCCCTTAAAACATGTATCGGAGGCACACGTAGTGTGCTGAGGGTTTGGACACAAAACCCTGTGCAGAATAATCACAACGTCGCCAGAAATGCCGAAAGACCTAACCCTCATTATTATAATTGTTCAGGCGAAACATAAAATGAAAACTATTAAACTTATAAACACGATCTTGTCTTAAGACGAACATAACAGGTGGACTAACATTTTGTATGACATTTTGTCCACTCCTAATTCCAGATGAGGTAAAACAACAGCAGTCTCAAGCACAACAAGGCCGCATGTGATGATGCCTATCGGCTTAGCCGCCTGAGACGAGAGGAGATAAGTTAAGAAAATGCAATAATTTCTGATGATGACTCGAACCTCATCGTCATATGTCCGATTTAGATGAAAGAAGACTAAACACTTTGCGCTCATCCATCTCTAGCATATTGATTGAAGCCTAAACTCGATAAACTGTTGTAGCCGAATCACTTTGGCTTCAGGTCGAATAAATAAACAGTCCCCGAAATCTTCACACTGTGCCACAACCATGAGAGGCTAAGCTATACATGCCTTTCTTTTCATTGACCATAAAGCCGCTTTCGACATGCCGTTAGGAGAAAAATTGTTTGAAACCATGTCTGCGTATGAGATCCAAGCACAACTTGTACGCCTTTGTACAATGATCCAGATTGAGGCTAGATTCTTGCGGAATCATTCACAACTTCTTTAACATTCAGATCGAGAATATATTAGAAACTACAGAAGTTAGTAAAACGGTCACAGTGAACACCAAAGGCCTCTTCTCATATGCGGAGCGAATCGAAAATGATTCGGCGAAGATAAGTCTGATGAAGAACGGGGATACATCTTATGCTTGCGTCACAAGGACAGCACAGCGGCATAGCGTACGTTGGCAGTTGGAACGTCGAGGTAGTCGAAGAATTTATATAACTCAGCTCCGCCAACAACTGAAAGAATGAAGTCAGCCTCAAAGTAAAGACATTGCATTTATTTTATTCGTGTCATTGGTATGCCTCTAAGAATTTAACTTGTGAGTTTAGCTTTTGTCCCTTAGGTAGATTTTGATGTAAGAGCTCATAAAATGTTTTCTCATTTGGGCACTAACTTATGTTGATTAGCACTTTCTCTGTTCCAAGATATCAACGCAAACTTTTCTTTCAAAAATATGGGAAATTTATTTATTTATTTATTAATTACAATACAAAGTAAATTTATATTCTAATTTTGGGTCCAAGGATAAACCGAGTGACAAAGACTATTTGGCTTGATTTTTGCAGCGACAGACCAAAGCCTCTGGTGGGAATCGAACCCACAACCCCCACGCTGATAGGCAAGCACGCTACCAACTCGCCTACCGGGGCTCTTAGAATATGGGAAATGTTGTTAATTCGTGTTGTTTTAGTATTCGAAGTACATGGAAGACGCTTCCTCACCAGTGGAATTCACAATTCCCTTTTTTTATCATACCAAATTACCACAAATTCAATTCATATTAGATGCAGGTAAATCTAATTTAGACCATAATATGTACAGAATTTAATACAAATAAAAAAAATAGATAAAAAAATAATAATAACAGGATACATTTTAAACCCAATTATTCAAAATACACTACTCTTAAATTTAAAAAAAAAAATTCCCGCGGAATGTAAATGCTGCCGTTGAGGGTGTAAGCTATTCGGTACGGTTAGACTGAACTTCATACATAATTGAGTTCCTTTTTACATGGCAGCTTCGTTTCCTCTCTCTGGTTTGTTTTTCTAACTGTCTGTCCATCCATATTTGGTGTTGTTCGTCCATACATGCATACAGTCACACATGGCGAGATATGTGTGTGTGTGTTTGTTTGTTTGCTGCTGTGTAAAACTATGTGAAGGCTGATCCAAAAGGTTCCACCACAAGTTTGTGTTTTATCCTTGTTGTTGTTGTTGTTGGTGTATGTTTGTGTTAAAAACAGCAACACACAATTTACATGACAAAATATGCTCCCGCTCTCGTTGGTTTTTATTGTTGTTGCCGTCATTTTGTTTTTTTTTTGTTTTGGCCTTCTCAAAAACATTCAACTCATCGATGAGTATTTGATTGGGTGCTAATGGTCATGCAGTTCAAAGGGTGAACCGAGGGATTGTGGGACAAGTGCCTCAATTAACTGTCAAATTTGTTAACGAATATAGAGAATATGTACATTGTAAGGGCCTATCGGCTGCAACAATGAAAATGCGATAGCCTGAGACATTTTCATACAAATACAACGAAATTAGAAAACAACAAGGACGAAAATGACCAAAGACCGTACGGGACAGAAAGTAGATGACACTGAAAATCGTATCGCGTATCCAATCGTTTTCTGACAGTTTTCCATAATGTTCAACGAGCCTGAAACGCACATAGCCGCAATGGTAACTAAAAAATGTTTCCAACATCAAGCGAACAGCTGAAATGTTGAATTCTGTTTAAACGTCATTCGTTTATTTGGAACAGTGTTTTCCTACCTGACTAATACAAATGTGACTAATGGGCTCTAAATAAGCAGTTGAGGAGAGTATTTCTTGTGTTTTACAAATAAAACTCTTGCGAAGAGAAGGAGATTAATGAATACCGACTGATGCTGTAAGATCGGTACATCAGCCCAACCGCCGCAAACCATTTAATAGGAGACCTCTCGATCGAGCTCTGTTCACAGTTGCGACGACCTGTTGGAATCACATCCTATGCTGTTCTGCCACGAGGGTAGCATCATAGTGGAAAACATTTCCATGTACGAACTAATTCCACTTTAGAGCAGTTTTGGCCATTTTCCCCATTTCCATTTGATATTCTGACATATGAACTTCCTCTTCTGAATAATGACGCTGATATTTTGTTTATTAACGTTCCCTTCTCAAAGAAAATGGGACTTTCGACCGAAAATCGTCAACTGTGTGTTGAGGTACGGAGATGGAATGCCTGCACTTGATTGGGGATCATCTTCAGGTCTTTCTATATGAGGTGTTATGCGGCCCTCACACGATATAACTGGTTGAAAAACCAAGTTGGTCGTTATCCTCACACGCTAGAACTTTTCAACCACTTTCTTATACAATCTCATTTGCAAATATTTTCCGTGTTTTTTAATTTGATTTACTCACACGATATAACTGGTTGAACAACCAAGTTGGTTGTTATACTCACACGCTAGAACTTATCAACCACTTTCTTATCCAATCTCATTTGCAAATATTTTCCGTGTTTTTTAATTTATATATTATTGTTTCAATTATTTGGTTTTTATACTTTGAATTCCACAACTGAGACAAATTTTTATATTCCTCAATAAAATCAATCACTTTTTCCCCACATTCTTTAATTTTTTATTATTTTTTCAAAACACTAGTACAAAAATGTGTTTAATTCATCAAGGAAAATCACGCGAATGAAGTAAAGAAGTTGAATGACAAGCCCTCACACGTACCAACCTAGTTGGCCAACTAGAGCTGAAGTAAACATATTTTCATTTTCATCCAACAGTCGACCAACAAGCCCAAAGGGTTTTCCAACCAGAGGTTTTATTTTGAATCACCCGGTATTTCGGTAGCTGTCACTTTCGAAACTTTTATTCTTTGACATTTGACAGGTAGAAACTACGCCATTACTAAAAATGAAACGATACACGCTTCAACAACGCATTGAAATTTATTAAAATTCACTACAAAAATGGTGAAAATCTTGCAGTCGCAAAACTAAAGCATTTTGGGGTCGTCGTGAAGCACCTTGTCGGACCGCAATACAGAAATTGGTTGAAAAATTCGAGCGACAAGCAGGTGATGTAAAAAATAAAAACCCATGCACGTCGTTCAAGAACAACTGAGAATATTACTGCTGTAGCCCAAAGTGTTGAAGAAAACCCAGGTTTGTCCATTACTCGTCGTTCTTTGGAATTGGCCATAAAGACTTGGGTCTTCAGGCTTTAAAAGTTCAGTTAACACAAGAACTCAAGCCGGTCGATCATGAACAACGTCGTGTCTTTGCTGATTGGGTCCTTGAAATGCATGAAAATGATCTAGAGTTACATCGAAAAATCATCTTGACTGATGAGATGTGGCCCATTTCCACCTCGCTGGCTAAGTCAACAAGCAAAATGGTTGCACTTGGGGCTCGGAAAACCCAAGAGTTATTGTATCCTCAACGATACGGTTTTTGGTGCGGTTTCAGTGTCAGTGGACCTTATTTTTTCGAAAATGAGGTTGGATCAATAGTTATGGTGAATGGATAACGCTATCGAGAGATGATTAATGATTTTTTATGGTCAGAGTTGGATGATATTGATCTGGACAACGTTTACTTCGTGCCACACAAGCAACGAAACCATGTTGTCTCTCGAAGAGTTGATCACAATTGGCCACCGAGATCTTGTGATTTAAAACCTTTCGACTTTATCCTTTGGGGCCACGTGAAAGATAAGCTATACTCCGACAGCCCAGCGTCTATTCAAGACCTCAAAGTTAGAATTCGTTCGATTTGGTTATGGAAAATTTCATGAAAATGATATCGTCCTGAAAGCGTGGTCGTGGTGACCATTGGGCTGATGTTGTTTTTCATTATTAACGACTTAAATTCCTCTTTATTCTGAAATAAACTTCCGATCATTTATCACAAAAAATTCCATTTTTCTTTGAATACCAAAATAACACCTCTTGTTGAAAAACCCTGTATGTAAGTCTTATCCCACAAACATTCCACTGATCACTTGTTGTCGTTAATCTCTATGGGTATAAATCTTAATGTTCTGGACATGAAGATAGAAGTGTCGCAAGAAGCATTCAAGTGTTTAGGCTTTTTGAAGCGGTTCAAGAAACACTCCGCCCCATCTGATCTCGTAATAATTTACACAACCCATATGCGGCCATATATGGGCAGAGTCTGCAAAGACATCTTGGCATCTCCAGGACCATGTCAAGGAGATCGACAAAAGACAGCACAATTCACAAGATTCTGCTTGAAATTGGGAAAACACCACAAGTTTGTGTTTTATTCTTCTTGTTGTTAGTGTACGAATATGTTTGTGTTGGAAACGGCGACACACAATTTACATGACAAAACGCTACCGCTCTCGTTTGTTTTGTATTGCTGTTACTGTTGCCGTCATATTACAGGAGAGCGACAAAAGACAGCTCAATTTACAAGATTCTACTTAAAAAACCATAAATTACACATGAAATTCGGAAAACAATTAAAATTCGGATATCATCGATTGCATTGTAATCGTACAATGCAAAGAAATTGCTGTTTTAACATTTAAAATATATGTGTCAATTGAAATTCGGAGTATTCCAGAAAACATTCATTGAAAATCAAAAAACATCAATTAATTTTCGGAAACCGTCAATACAAAAAAAGAATTCACATTAAAATGACATAAATGGAAAATCCGAAAGAAATCAAATGAAATTAAGAAAGAAAAAACCAATAGGTCTTTCCCGGCACCCTACTGTTTATAGGGTTAAGTTTCAGCGGGATTGCCCGCCATGCTCACAAAATTCCGTAGTCTTATTATCAGCAGACTCGGCGATGTCAATTGGTCAACTGATGCCTAATAACCTATGAATGATGTAGGCCCTTAAAGCCAATATGGAGTAAGCCATTCGTGAGGTAGAGGCACAAGGTGTCACCGAGATCTTGAAAAATTGAGATGACCAGATGAGATACTGCGAATCAGGTTTCAAAAAATATGTTTTTACCACCCTCTACTCTATTCACACAATTCAAAAGCACCTTAAACATTCACTCATAGAGTTCTTTAATCAATCATTACTATAGGAATCAGAACATTATCATCAGCTTTAATTGAGTCATTAATGGATAAAGATACATCGTCCTATTTTAAAGTAAACATAGATGAATACATTCCACTATCAGATACGAGATTTCCTACAATTCAGAAAATAAATAAAATCTATTTAGAATTCTTTTAGAGTAGTAGGTTGAGCTGCCGCATTAAAAGAAAAACAATTCATTTGAATTTTACTTTTAGGATTACGTTTGTCGCTAATGTAGTTTTTCTTTATTGGCCCGTAAGCTATAAATATAATATTGCACGTTTAACGCCGCAACTGTCGTTACGAAAAGAGCCAATTTTCCGACATTTCCTTGAAATCAGTTTACATTTTCTGTTCTAACTTTTACAAAGAAGAGTTTTACGTTACTGCAAGGAAATGCATTGAAATGCTAATGGAATTGGATTACGTAGTAAGGTTTTATCTTTGGAAAGACAAGGATGTGTGTGAATGAATTATAAAAATATAAATGTTTCAACATTGAAATCAAAAATTTTGGTTTCACTTGTACTTTTCCCTTGAGCCAAAATTATTGGAGACAAGAAGCCGGATTTGAAATATGATCAAAGAAAAGCTTAGAATGCGGAGAATAGGAAGGCGCTAGTATTAAATAAAATAAAATAAATTCTTTTCAACAGTCCTTTGTGTCGACTCAGCTGGCTACAATTCACTGGTACGAGTACAGTGGCTCACTATAACTCACGTTTCTTTATGGTCATTTTCAATGGCATGTGTACGAATTCGAAACCGGGTAAGACCATCTCTACGAGTAAGAGAGTAATCTGTAGGTCATTTAAAACTTCTCTAGAAAAAACATAAGCTGTTCGGAGCCATCCTTAAACAGTAGGTCACTGAGTCGAGAGAAGATCCCCGTCTAGAAGTTCTTGCTTTTGCCTCTCTTCGTCTCGACAGATTGTTTTCTTCGTCGACGACTTCTAGTGGACGGTCTTCCATGAGCACATTTCAAATTGTAGAGTCAGGACAGCGTCCTCGTGTTATGCGCGATTCTCGGTGTACGATTGAATCACAACGTTAACTGTTTACACTGAATTATTATACCTCCTCCTTGTAAGGGAAGTTTTTCGGGGACTTAAGAGTGCTAGCTGTAAATGTCTTAGGACAATGGGAAAGTTTTTGTATTGACTCTACACAGTAACACTAGCTTTTATGGAGCACCGATCCTCCTTTGGCTTTGGGAATAGAAATCCTAGTTTTTCTGTGTTCTACCAGCAACTAATAGGGGTGTATTATAGAGATACAGTACACTACATACATATGTACCTCTACATACTCTCCATAGAACATGCAACGTCAATGAAAAAACTATCAACAAAATTAAATTCGAATACATCCTTCCTCCTTCATCATTTCTGACTGCTGTCCTTTGTCAACAAGCCCACATTGTTGAGTTGTTGCCGTAAATTGCAATCTCCTCTTCACTGTTAATGTGTATGACAATGAATGGCAAATAGACGGCAGAGGTCACTTACCTTTTCCAATTTTTGAAAATACTGTCTTAAGAATTGTATGGGATTCTCGGGTCGGCTGACGCACAGCTGCACAATGCAATCCTTCAATACGCGTTGTATTCCATGCGATTGAATGTAGTTTTCGCATTCGCGTAGACTTTGTTGTTCCTCCAAAGTATTGGCCATATTTGAAAGTAGTAACCGAGAAATGATAAACAAAGCGCCGTAACACTCACTTTCGCTTTTTTACAAGTGAAATGCACTGAAACCGCACCGCAGCTATATTTTAATCGGGAATATTATCAAGTACGAGATCCAAGTTGAGTTGCGAATTCGAATTTGGTAATCAAGTGCAGACGTCCTCTGTTCTAATTAGATATTGGTGGGGCACTTGCACTGTTATATTACACGACACGATTTTCGTACTGATATTTTTGACGTTTTTGTTGGTCTTGGATAAATGGTAGTGTCTTGTAAAGGGTAAGATTCTAAGATTACTCCAGACTTTGGTCAAATATTTTCACTGATTTACTTTGCGTTTTTTTTTCGTGTTTTTTTCACTCTTCGTTTTTTCTTTTCTGTCTGATGTTTAGTGGATATTTCATGCGAAATGTCATGTAAAACATAAACAACAAAACCCAATAATACACCGGTTGATTGTGCGTTGTCAAAGAAAAAAAGTAAGGCAGCACTCACAGCTCCATAATCCAGCAGTGACTTTTAAACTGTGACTTGAAAATGACTCAGTTTTGCCAGTAACGAAATAAAAAGAAATGTATGTGTAGTTATCTTTAATTATTAAAATTAAAAGTACAAAAAAAAGTACGATTAGCAGAAAAATAACTATTTATTTGAAAGAAATTTAAAATTACTAAAACAATTAAAATAACTCATTATTTTTTCATTCTATTTCGACAGAATTTGGCAACAGCTGATTTGACAACAACCGCTGACTATGAGTACAGCGGTTGATTGTGCTAGATTGTGACTGTGTTGTCATAATGAAATACAGTCGAGTCCGGTTATAACGCACTCCTAGGGACTCGACAAATTGGTTCGTTATAAGCGAAGTTCGTTATATCCAGGGTAAAATAGGGTAGAAGCACAACTCTTGGGATTTAAAAAAGTATTCGTTATAACCGGTGTGCGTTATAACCGGACTCGACTGTACTTAAGTTCGATTTTGTGCATTTACGTCAACGTTAATGTGCATTAACATGGAATATTGCACAAGTTAATTTGAATTAGCGTATGCTTGGGCGAGGTAGTCGCCACACTTTGGCATTTTTCGCTGTAGTCAAATATGTTTGTTTGCTAAAAAAAAAAGCTGATTGACTTTTCAAATGCTTCATGGCCAGACTACGGCATTGAAATATTTGTTATTCTTGGTGAAATATTTGCCTAATATGACCTTTTGCCCGATAAATGTTACCAGATTGATCTTATTTTTTCGTTTAAACTGCAGTATGATAGTCTCTAACCGACTTCTGACACTAGAAAAGTTTAATTTTATTTTAATTATTCACAGGAAACATATGTTTTCTGCAAAAAGTGTAAGTGTTGCCAAATCCACAGCAGAAAATGTGGATTATTTTGACTGACCACTCAAAAATGTATTCGAAGTTTAAACTCAGGTTTATTTGAAACTGATTTTTACACAATCGTGGTGTCAACTACAATCTCAATTATTGGATCTAATGCGGTATTTGCACGACACATCTTATGCATGATCATATTTGAAAATGAGAGAGTTTGCGTCTTATACTGATATAATCTATTTTTAAATTATTTATTTATATATATTTTTGTACTATTTGCTAAAATAAGGCAACGGCAATTTCATCCGACATTGATATTATAGCTGTCACAACTCTAACCGACTTACTGATTGAGTAAAATAGAAATACCGTCTTTTTGAAACCGTCATTCTTCACGTACACGTGATGATCATCCATCAGATGTATCGTGTAAACAGCGCAAATGAAATACACTGTTGCAGTTACACAATTCTTATTATTCGCTGTCGCTGGCGGTTTTTGTTGTGCTTGACTCTAACTACATACCTGGTAAACAGTCGGTATATCGCACCAGGTACTAAAATACCCAATACTTTTCTAGCTCTACAGCATTGTCGCCATTTTTCTTATAAAAATTAAGTTTTTTTCGCGTGCTAGCACAGAAAATTGGGTAGAATTTTACCCATTCAATTTGTAATTAGAGTATTGCAAATTCAAACAAAGTTTGGACAATAAACAAGGCAATTGTTGTAAAAGTTTTTTCGTAAAAGGTGATTTATTTTTCTGGTCAATTTTCTGAATTGACTGTCGATTTTTTTTCCAGACGCCGGCAATTTCTGGTGTTGCGTGAATGTAATAAATCAATTTAACGATTATAAATTTCTCATTTTGGTATCATCTAGAATATGGTTCGCGGTTATAGTAGGGGTTATGGAAACCGTGGCGGTGGCAGCTCCTCCAATCGAGGTTCATCATATCGTTCATCGAATTATATCAGCAGCAGTCGCATGCAGTCGTCTGGCGGACGCTCCTCTGATCGTTATGGAAGTGGTGGGGGATCGGGCCGCTACAATTCAAGCAGTAATACGGGTGGTGGTCGCTATGATTCACGAAGGGATCGCTTTAATACTTCCAGTAGTAGCAGTCGACATGATTCGGGACATAAGCGGAACTATAATAGGGTGAGTAATGGGTGAAATGCAATCACATGTATTCACATTATATCGTATCGTGTAGATGACTACTCTAGAAATGGGGATGTTGCAAATGTACTACCAAAGCTGAATGTGACGGAATGTATTGCAACTTATAACTTTGTTATTAGTTGGATTTACCATAGTTTTTGATTAATCTACCCCACAACTTGAAAAAGTTATTCAATATACTGAAGATTACTGATCCGATATATCGTTGGACGGTTACCCTCCCAATAGATTCTTCTGTCTGTCCTTCATAACAGATGACATATCATAAATAAATCAATAGATGGGCCTCCTGGTAAATATGTTGCCAACAACATATATTTACTTTATAAACAAAAACTTAAAGAAACAATCTTTTTCTTCTTAAAAATCGTATCTTTTAAACAGATAGTTGAGTTGATATCCACTGTGTTGACTTGAGTTTTTTAAATTTGTGTGTTTCGGTCAATGAATATTGTCTGAGTATATTCGAGCAATACGATCATCCTGATGTGGTATTTCCGCATTGGGGTTTCCTTAGCTATTTGTTTGTTATCGCAGATTTCTTTGAAGATCTTTGAATTCTTTAGTAGGCACCTCACTGTTCGTAAAGAACAGAACCATATTACAGCAATGATGTAGCCTCAATATTGTCTGCTTACTCATTACAACAATTCTCTTGGTCGGAGCTCTAGAAACTCATTTCCAGCAGCAGTTTCTGGTATATTTTATTTGCATTTGGACAATTAATATTAGCTTCACTGACCGACATATTTTTAATTAAACTAAAAAGTCGAAAAAAAATCGGCACCAAAGTAATTTTATCGATTTTTTCGTAATCAAAAGTCGACTTCATTATACCCTCACCTCGGATAGGAGGGTATATATCATTTGATACGGCTCAAAAGTGTAACACTTAGAAATATCCACATTAGACCCCAGGTGTCTTTGAACCAAATTCGATTCATGACTTTCTGAATCGTTTGAGCCATGTCCGTCTGTACGTCCGCTGTCCTGCTGGTACGCGCGATAACTTTCGAAAGAGTTATACAATTGCTTTGAAATTTGGCATGGGTTAATATTATTCCAAAACTGCTTATGGGATTGCATATGGGCTATATGGCCACACCCCTTCGGGTACCTCCCATACAAATCGTCTATTTCGCCCTCTTTAGAAATCGTGTAATAATATCAATATGACCAACGCGATCTTGCCCAAATTCTGTATTTGATAAAGCTATTGCCAGACAAAGTTTCGGACAAAAACTTGGAAGTCTGACTCCCCTTCTGGTACCTCTCATACATATGTACCATCCCGCCCCTTATAAACCGTGTAATAATATCAATATGCCCAACGCGATCTTGCCGGAATTCGGTAGTTAGTAAAGCTATGGCTGGAAAAAGTTTTGGACAAAAACTTGGAAGTCTGGCCACTCCACCCACTTTAGAAATCGTGTAATTATATAAATTCGCTCATCGAATCTTTCCGAAATTCTATATTTAGTAAAGTTTTAACTACATACAAATTTCAAGAAAAACTCTGCTTTATATTCCGTCCTTTTTGTAAAAACGTGTAATGCAATATTTTTCTATAACATTCGGTATTTTAGGTTGCTATTATGACAGTCCAACATGTCGATTTTAAATAACTTACATGTAAACATCATCTGTTTCACGGTATAACATTCTCCAAGGTCGACTGGCGAGCGTTGCAACATTGGAGGCAACACTTTGACAAACGAACTAAAAGTTTGTTCAAAGGGTTGCACTTGTTTAAGAAAAGAACACAAAAATACGGGTTCAGTGCAATATGCACAAAAATGTAACATAACTCTTATGTTGCACACACTACCAGTACCACAACCAGTTTAGGTATCAGATTTTCTCCCAGCATCCCAAGGTTTCGGGAAGAGATAACATTTGTTTAGGAAGTGTTTCACCGTTTCTACATCTATTTTAACGATGGTGTTGTCGCAACTATTCAAAGCTTGTTCAACAGGTCCGTCGTTATACATAATACAGTCCATAATACAACATTATTTTATTGTTTTTATTTATTCTTGTTTCTTTATTCGACGTTTAGGAATCGTCGCGTGACCGTTCATCGGATCATAAAAGATCGCGCCAAGACGTAAGTAGAAATAAAATTATTATTCCTTTTGACAAACTTAAACAAAATTTGTAATAGTTTTGCTTAAAGAACATGTCACAATTGTGTACTACAAATTAAACTCACAATAATAATAACAATATATTAAACATATTTTCTTTAATTTCTCAAAACAAAAACAAAATATATATATAAAACAAACATTTTCATCTAATAATTTAACTATTTTACATGTATTTATTGTAACGAAAAACGAAAAACCATAGAGTTTTATTTAGAATGAAAAATGCTGTTGTTTGTAAACAAACAAAATGAAGAACAAACAAACGTTCAAATACTTACTACTACTGTACGTGGATTCAGTCTGAGTATTGCTACTACCTACCTACTACTACTATATAGGAACGTACACACGAAAATGCTCTGATCTGATCTGCATCTGCATTAGTGGAATGTAAGCAAAAAGCAAAGCGAAGAGCATTGTGTTGAGAAATGCAAAGAAAAGTACACATAACAAAATATCAAATGAGGCGTCTTAAAGGCCAGATAATACATAGCATATGTACGACGACAGACGAGACCCGTCCAGTCAGTCAGTCACACAGCCTTTAAGGACAGAACGAACATAAAACGTGAGCGTAATTTACTGAAAGATACATGTGATCATGAATGAAAGAAGTATCCTTATGGACGCAGAAGAAGCGAAGCGGTACAGACAGTGCTGACTGCTTGCATATCTTTGAGTATAGAAGAAGACATTTGATTGAATGAAAGTTACCTTACCTAATCAACCATTATGTATTTTTGTATGTAGACTTGAGAGGAATAAAACTTAAATGTAATCATTTGTTCAATGGTGTTCCGCAAATGTTCGATTCGATTCGATTGATAAAACCTAAAACTCACTCTCTACTACTACAGATGTAAAGACAACTCATACCAAACAAACGGCTTTATGAAGCTCTCCTCTCCTAACCATACCATACAAACACCCTCTTGTGTTGTAATGTTGTTGTAACCAAAGCTACCCATTATCAGAATCAAAACCAATACCAAAAAGTCAGTTGCGTTACGTTGTCATATAGAAAAACTGAATATTCTTTGTTGTATGCATCTCTAGAAATTCTGCAAAGTTGAATGAATGACTGAAAACTTACTATACAAACATTACTATACATATAAATTCTCCTCTACAAATCTGTTCTCATCATCGTCAATATAGGATTACAGGCGTACATCAACATCAACGGGCCGAGGTAATCGTACGCCTCCGCCACCACCACCACCGGTGTTGTCATCGAATAGCTCATCGTCCGGTTATAGAGGTGGAAATTCCTCTAGACACACCGATCGTGATGATTCAAAGTCAAGACATCGTTCAGACATGGGACCACCATCTAAAAGACCACCAGTACGCAGCACCTTTGTCTCGCGCATACGTGGTTCAAGCAGTCGCGTAGGTGTACGCACTGGCCGTGGTGGAGTCGGCACCGGTCGTATAGTACGGCGTGAAGCGAATGATTTGAGAATTATGAGACGTAAATTAATGTATGCCCAACAAAAAGATCGTGCTCGAGTTTTGAAAATCGCACGTTTAACGAGGTAAATACTTGCATTGAATTGAACAAAATTAAACGTTATAACGCTCAATTACTGACACAATCAATCATAAGAAACTGGGAAGATATTTTGAGACAATTGCCGATCCTTCAATTGCCATGTGGGTCTTTTCGAACAAACGCCTAATTCCCGAGAGAAAGATTCTTTGAGAGACATTAGGTATATGTTTTCCGAATGTTCCCCGGTGCAAATAAAAACTTCTCAAAATTGTATTCTGAATGAATTGAGTGGCTGAAAAGGAAAGCCGTTTTGACAGCAATTGATCTCAACATAATTTTTATAATTTCTTGACATTCTATTTCTTTTGATCTAACAAACCAATTGATCTAAACATATTTTTCCCTCCTTGATTACCTTTCGCCAAAATGAAACATACACAAATCAAACCAATAATCCTTAGCTCCCTTAGACGTCGACGTTTCGATAGACATTCATCGAAGAGTCCACGCAGATCATCGAGGAGTGGTAAAAATGACGGATCTTCCAGCGATGAGGATGATGAGAACAAAAAGTCAAAGCAAAAGGACAGCGACGACGAGGATGAGAACAATGATGAGAGTAATAAAGAGGGCAGCGAGGTCAAGAAAGAAAAGCGTAGCAAATCCAAGCGTGCAAAATCTTCGGAAAAATCGAATGCCGAGGATGAGGAAGACGATGGAGTGGATGAGGAGAATAATGCTTCAACAGCTAAAGATGAGGTAGACCACGACGAAGATGAGGACATCGACGAAGAGAATAACGAGAAAAAATCTCAAGCCGACGACAAAGAACATGTAGAGGGTGAAGATGGAGCAGCTGAAAAAGCGGAAGATGGCGACGAGACAGCTGCGGGCAAGTCAGCCAACGACGCAGATGCAACTGGCGAGAAGGCGGATAAAAAGGAAGGTAAGAAAAAGGAAACTACATCGAAAAAAGAAAAATCGTCGGCAGCGAGTACCAAGAAACCAACGACATCAACTTCGACGACCAAGAAGGATGAGAAATCCAAGGACGACAAAGACAGAAAATCGAAGAAATCTTCTCGCAGCGATGATGAAGCTGATGGTGGTAGCTCCAAAGATCGCAAACCACGTGCTTCTCGGCGCGACAGTCCAACGCACAGGGGGGCTGGTGGTTCGCGCTTCATTAAATTGACATGCATCCACTGTCACATGAAATGTGTTACATTCAAGGTGAGCCAGTTTCCCAACCACAAATGTAAACATAAATAGTAAATTTTTCCACTCTCCATGTAGGAATATAACTATCACTTGACTTCACGGACCCACAAGTCGTCATTACGGCAGATTGCCGTGCGCCAAAAGGCCCACCTATTGAGGTTACGTGCACGACAACGTGCAGCCCAAAAGGAAATTGAAGACAAATCGAAAGAGAGTTATGAATCGAAATTCTGTCATCTATGTCGTCTACATTACAGACAACCCAAGGCCAAGCATCAACTCTCAGAACATCATAAAATTATGAAAAAATTCCTAATGCCATACTGCTCCACATGCCATTTGGCTTTCAAGAGTCCCATACTATATGAGACACATCGTTGTTCATTGGAACATATAAGGGTAAGAGAGCGTTATTGCTGAAACTTTGTTGGACTCTGCATTATTTTTCAAATTGTTTCCTTTACAGAATAAGGCACGCAAACAAGATTCTGATTCTGACAATAGTGGCGATGAAGAGATGCGTGAAATCGATTTGAACAAATTCATGACGGTTGACTCTGTTGGTGAAATTGACGATGAGATGGATGCCGATGTGGAAGCTCTGTTGAATGATGCTAACGAAGATTCGGAAGAGGAAAACGAGGATAAGGAACGTACACCAGTGGGCGCGGAATTTGTCAAAGAAGTCAAAGCTTTCTTCTGCGAATTATGTGAACAATTCTCATCGGCAGAGAAAGATGCTTTGGAAGACTACTCCAAGAAACACTGCTTGCAAAGATCTCATTTGAAGGCATACCTACGTCATAAGGAGGAGGAGAAGAATGCACAGAAACGCAAGGAAGCCAAGGAAAAAAAGAAATCAGAGTCTGAGAAAAAGGAGGGCGATGATGACAAGAAAGTCGAAAATGAACCCGAACCAGAAGAAGAAGAAGAAGAGAACAACGATAAACCCGCTGAAGAGGAGAACGAAAATGAAGTGGACGAAGCTCAGGCCGATGAACAATTGTGGGAAGACGTTGACAAGGATTTGGGTGATTTGCTAAGGCATGTTGATCCAGAAGAACGTGACGAAGATGAAGAGAACGACTCTGTGCTAAACATAGATATTGAAAGGTAATTTTAGTGTTTTTCAAAACAATATTTGGAAGGCCGCTAAAGAATTGGTATCTGGTGTACTTTTAGTGAAAAACACAAAAACAAGGAAGTGAATGGCAAAAAAGAAGAGGACTCAGAAGAAAGCGAAGAAACGCCAGCAAAGGCCAATAAAGAGGATGCCGTGACGACTACCGACTCATCCACCACCGAAAAGGTTTCTACTCCAGTAGCTGCAACCAAGGCTAAACCACAACGAGCGCAGAGGAGAACTAGCACAGCTAAGACTGTCGCGACAAAAGACACAGTTGCAGAGGCAGAAACCAAAGAGTAAACAAAGTTAACATCAATTGTGGGAAGTGATTTTCAATTTTAATTGATCCTCTTTAAAGACCACCATCGTTTTTACCTTCCTACCCCCGTTTATTATTCGATTCCTTAAAAAGATAAAGAAAAAACAGAATTAGTTTTTAATTTTACTGTATAGTCCTACCTTTCTCCTTTATCACCGTCTTACTCATTGACCTCCCTATCTCCATCCCTTTGAACCCATTTCATTATGTTTGCGGTCATTTCCAAGAGTTTCTCACTTAGGTACATACATAAAAATATACTCGTGATTACCTAATAACCGTTGCTCTTTTACTAACTCTCATGCATACGTACGTATATCGCTGCTGCATATTCAAACTTTTAGATTTGAACAATAAACAGTAAATATAATGGATAAACATTTTAAACAATAATCAATTTATGCTGTTTTTATTCATTTTGAAATGTTGCCTTTCTCCAGAAACTGGCGGGCCTTTATGGCACCTTCTTGTTGTTGAGTCATTAAATGCACCACTTAATAACGTCCAATGTGAGTCTGAGCGCATAACGTGTGTCTGTTCGGTTGTTCATGCCCAAACACAAGTGTTCGTTTAGCCCGCTTCTTTCCTCTTGAGATACTTCCGTTTGTATTCTTTGGCAAACGTATGAAAATCATATTTAATAAGCGCTCATGCGCTATTGCGAAGTTCAAATAAAGTTCATATTTGGCTTTTTAATAATTGCATCAAAATAGCCACAGCTGGGTATATGCTGGTCTGGTTGTGGTGGTCTTTTCCTACTGGTGCTGTGGCCACCGCAAGTGTTTGCTTACGATTGAACATTCACTTTTCACTTTTTGTGACACAATTAATGTCTGGTATTTAGGAATATTTGGCTGATAACTGGAAGGCATAAACGAGTATCAACATATGTACGTTTACTATATTGATTATATTGATGCGTATGCAGCAATCCTCCATTTTGGTGAATGGGATCTTCTGATAAAAGGCGGCTTCTCTCCGCCTAACGTGATTTCGTGTCGTAGCAGTTGTCATACATACCTTCTAATGTAACTTGGAGTGTAACAGGCAAATTGTTTTGGTCTGAACAAATTAGAAAACAGTTTTGGGATATTCGCAATGTGTTTTAAAGTCTTTTGGACGATCGACAAAAACAAATTTTCTTTCGTCGTTAAAAGTTATGGGACGGGTATAAAACTCGTTCGATATTGATAAGAAATGGGGATATTTTCGATAGACCACCCAACTCCGGGTAACTGAAAACTATGGGACGGAATGGTACATTTCTATTGGAGCTACCAGAAGGGGATTTTACTTTAATTTCAACAAAACCGGACAAGTCGTTCGAGTTTTTACAACTCACGTCCCAAAAAATTGCATTTAAAAAAAAAACATTTCCATAGAAAAGAATGGTAATTTGTACTAAGGGCACCATGGTTAATCCGAATTGTATAGAGCTAATTTTGTTTTACCTACTACCGGCGTGACGAAGAAAATCGTTTTACATTCTGATCGTTTACTTAAACACATTTCACTTTTCCGAATTACGGCTAGGAGAAAAATACGAATAACTGAACAAATAGTCTCCCATTTTCGCTGTATTGTGGAATCCTGGAATTTTGCTTTTATCCCCGACACTAATCCCAGGATAAGTAATTCGATTATAACAACAAAACATTATTTAAAATCTGGTTCTCGTTTTAAGTGGTTGTCTATAGGCAGATTCACGTAAATAGAATCTGTAGTGTATGCCATATCTGAAAAACTAGCAAACAACCTCGTTTCCCTGTATCATATTTTGATGAGTATCCCCCCAGCCGGAACTTGAAAAGGGGGTAAAAAGTTCAGGTCGGAAAGCCTGAAGCATTTTGTTGTTGTAGGGGGTTAGACAAATGCTGTTGGCGGGTCCAACCATAGGGGAGATTCGCCAGTACCTTGAAGGTACCAAAATACCGTTGCCCAGGAGTTACCACGTGCAGGTCTGTGAGACGACTTGAGATGCTGTCGATAAGGATCGCACTGGGTTCGCCATGTTCAATACACCTCCTTTGAATGCAAGATAAGCCCCTTTTTAACAAAACAACATTTTTTTTCAACATCGATTCAGTTTTTAGTACATACTTAGAAATTTGTTTAGTTGGCTTATACCGCTATTGAAAGTTGGGTATGCAGATTTTTTTTTTTTAAAAAACTCCCGAATCATTAGGGAGACTTTATAAGTCGGTCTGTGTTGTTGTACTTTTATGTGACACAACCCGCTACTCAAACTTTTATCCCTATTAATCCTATCCTATTAAAGCCCCAATTTTGTTTACACACCCTGGTCGTCAATCTGTCTAAGAAAACCTCTCATCGTAAATAAAGAATACAATTCCTAAAGCACAGATCGCATGCCCGTATTTCGAACTGGGCATTGCACAAAATGTTATAACATTTACACAAAATGCTATATTAAATAATAAATAACTAGAGTCAACAATAAATTATAGCTTAATTGTTGAGCAATGTCCATGTTGTTTCTTTGTCTAATTTAAACTGTTTTCATTATACTGCTCGTACCAACCTACCACCTGCCGCTGTGCTGTGGGTATTTTCGTTGAACGTGTTTTAATCACATGCCACCATCTCTATCTTCTACCGCTACTATTCATCTGGGAGTAGCTAGTGAGTTACTACTTACTTCACAGATTCACAATAGTCTACGGTCTACATAATTCGTGATACCTACTTTGTCTAACTTTTCCCACAAAGAAAGTCACACGCCCGCCCTAACACGGAATATTTATTGCAAATATGCATACGTTGATGTCGTAAAACGACTACTGCCTGGAGGGTGTACATCGTTAAGCGTGTTAGAAGTTTTAATGTTACCCTTTTGTCTGTATAAGAACAGCTGAAAGGAAGTGGGCCGCTCTGCAACAAATTATCGTTTTAAAACAACTTTCATTTGATGTTACTTTCAAATGTTATCACGTTTACAAAACTTTGGTAAAGTGTTGGTATTGTCGAAGAAAAACGTCAGTAAAATCAAGTGAATACATACATTTTTTATTTTAAAATAAATAAAATAAAATAAAATAAAATAAAATAAAATGAAATGAAATGAAATGAAATGAAATGAAATAAAATAAAATAAAATAAAATAAAATAAAATAAAATAAAATAAAATAAAATAAAATAAAATAAAATAAAATAAAATAAAATAAAATAAAATAAAATAAAATAAAATAAAATAAAATAAAATAAAATAAAATAAAATAAAATAAAATAAAATAAAATAAAATAAAATAAAATAAAATAAAATAAAATAAAATAAAATAAAATAAAATAAAATAAAATAAAATAAAATAAAATAAAATAAAATAAAATGAAATGAAATGAAATGAAATGAAATGAAATGAAATAAAATATAATATAATATAATATAATATAATATAATATAATATAATATAATAAAATAAAATAAAATAAAATAAAATAAAATAAAATAAAATAAAATAAAATAATAATAATAAAATAATCTCTAGTCGTCTCGCAGAACCATTCTGAACTACCCAACAAGGACCTCTACATCATTTCACGTGCATCTTTAGGCTGTGACAAGGACATTAAACCCGGGAATTGCCGGAAAATTTGCCGATTTTTAACTTCGGGAACAAAATACTACCAAAAAAGAGACTATGTATGACTTTTTTAATTTTTTTTATTTTTTTACATTCTGAAACATTTATTATCTAGTTGATCTACAATTTATACCGGATATTTGTTTTAAGATTAAATCGGAAGGATTACTAATTAAATTATTAATGTTTTATTAATCATTTTAAGATTTTATTTTTAACCTGCCTGAAACAAAAAACAATAAAATTTTGATTTTTTTTTTCAATTCCCGGAAATCGTCCAAAAAATACGCGAGTTGAAAAAAGTGAGGAAATTAAAAACCACATCTGTGACATAATACATTTCATGGACCATTTTTTTTCTTGAGTGATTTGTTTTTATAGAAAAGAAATGTTTCTATAGCAGTCAAAGAAAATAAAATGTTTTAAAACATTCACATTCGCGGAAAGAAATATGTATATGTATGTGAGACATGTTTTTATTACTATAATTCTCAAGTCATATTACGTTATGTGTGGTGCATTCCATAAGCAACCACACAACCTCCATCCATTCATTCATATATTTCATTCGTTGTGTTTTCTTTGACAACAACACCAGCCGTATTACGTATACGACTAAGTGCAGATTCATTCACAGCAGCCGCCAACCGTCATTCATTCATTAGGTCTGTCCGTCCATGCGTCAGTTTTATTATCACATCATTAATGCAAGAAGAAGATTGTTTCAAATTTTAAAGAAGAAAAAGAAAACGACTTGTGAAGCATTTTATGTAAATTGGCTTTATCAAAAGATATCAGGCAAAAACAAAAAAAATACATATACTCCTATGGAATCTATAAAAGTATTGGCATTATTTGGTAATGATACCCACGAACGGATCACAATCATATCGAGCTCTATTATTTAAATATGTCTGTATGTATGTATATATTTCCAAGATGAGGGGCAGACGGGCATTGACAACATTCCAACAGTGAACAGTAGTTACACGTATACACTTGCCTCAAGTGACATGTGACGACGAGTCTGAGTCTTCGGTTGGATCAGTTTTTCAGATCTTATATAAATGCATTGCTAATGTAATTAAAATGTATGTGTTGGTCAATATGCAAGCGAAACATTTTCCTTACACAGACACACTCGCACACACACTTAGTTAGCATAAAGTTGAAAATTGTCAATTGTAATTGTATGTATTGTAAATCGTTATTGATATTACACGAATGACTTTATTCCAAGACACCAACGACATCTTCATGATCATCATCATCCTCATCAATATCACCAGTGCAATCATGATCGACCAATGAAGTTATAATGGAGACATCATCATACCCACATAAATTACGGCTGAAAGAGAATTACATTAAGAACCTCCAAGCCAAGTCTAACATTTAAAATACAATTATTATACAGCACAATTTTATGTTCTTCACCTAAAAAAAAATCTGAAAAATGTTGAATTTGAACCAAAAACAAAAAAAAATAAGTAAAAATAAAAAAAGTAAACACCGCGCCGAACGCCAAAGCAAATACACTGAGACGAAAAATGTTAGTAATAGAATGCGTCAACACTTTGAGATATTGAAATTATAAAGAATATATGTATGAAACATGTACGTAGATGATAGCTAGATAATGGTGGACTAATAACACAATTCAACAAAAAATAAAAAAAAATTGTTTGGAAACTAAAAAGTTATGTGTGGGTTTAGCGAAAGCAAATACTAAAATATACAATATTGCCAAAGAGAATATTCCAGAATGCTGCGAATATTTCGTATATGCGAAAGCGAATATTGAAATATTTTTTTGAGAAAGCGAATATTCCAAAAATGTTTTTTGACGAAAGCGAATGTGAAAGAGAACCTCGTTACAAATCCGGTAATTAGGCACCCAGTTTCCTAAAATGAGCAAAAACAATTTTGCTTTACAATTTCCATTTTTGTCGATTTTACCTTCAATATTTTTGTCAATAATTTGAAAAGGAGACGTTCGATCAAACAATACAATATATGACATTGAAGGTAATTACTTACTTATTTCCCTTAACATTCCATGAACTTCTCTCGAATCAGTGAGCTGTGTACGATATAATTTGTATACTCACTGGCCGGGACCTACTGTTCCGAACGGCTAATGCTTTTCTAGAGAAGTTTTACATGGCTTAGAGTTTGCTCTCTTACTCGTAAAGTCGCCAACATTTACGAGGTGGAAACAGCCGCTGAAAAATGTTTGCTGGTCTTACCCGGTTTCGAACTCGGGTTCTTCTGTGTGATAGTGGCACACACTTCCTAGCACACCACGGCCTTCCAAAGGTAATTATGTGCGTTAATATTCGCCCATGTCCTGACAATCGTGCGATTGTGAAATCACATGGGTTTTGCGAATCGCCAATAAATTGTCTTCCTGTCATACACATCACGCGTTTTACCCCTTTACCAAATTTTAGAAAACGAAGAAGAAGTTTTACATTATAAATTTGTTAAATACACGTTTTTAATAAAAATTGTTTAAAAAAATATTTTTTTGTGATCATATAGGGAGAAAACATATGAAATTTTATAAGTGCATCGTTTTCTGATGCTTTTAAAACAAATTCTAAGCAAAAAATATGAGCTCACCAGTTGGAAAGAATGCGATCGACAATCCCAAATATTATGCGATTGCGGTCTCTGTGACACCAATTTTGCGATTTCAAATCCCAATCGCACATCACAATCACAAAATGTGATTTTCAGGACTTGGGCGATTGTGAACTTCATCATTATATAAAAAGAAGAGCTTAATATTTTGTATTTTGAAAAAATGAGTTTTTGTTGGACAAAAAATGCATAACAAATTCAAAAAAAAAATTTTTACTTTTTTTATTTTATTTCCAAATATCAAGCACCCTATTCAAGACAACAAACAAGCCATATTTGAAGGATATCGATGAAGAAAAAAGAAAAAAACAGAATGTAGAGATTTAATTGCAACTTGATTTTGCATTTACACCACAAGCGCCCCGGTAGGTGAGTTGCTAGCGTGCTTACCTATCAGCGTAGCGGTTTTGGGTTAGATTCCCACCAGAGGCTAAAAAGTACCAGATAAAAACTCTATATAGTGTTATGGGCCTTACTACAGTAACCAGTAAACAGTACTAGGCTTTAAGCCCCCATTGTCTGTCTAGATTGTATAGCTTCAAACTAAGCTTCTCCAATACTATGCCGAGTTATTGGCAGTGCCCCTCTGGGAGATAAGTTTGGCTCTATGAAAAATGCCGCAAATGAAGAATTCTCGAAAATAAATGAAAAATCCCCCCAAAAGACCAATATGGAAATTTCCCAAAAAATTCTAAAATATGCTCCAAACAATTTATCAAAAATTATCCAATGCAAAATCCTCCAAATACTATTTTTTGTTGTTGGTCTAGGCCTGCTTAAAAAATGATTTCCAATCATTTCGGCATTTCAATTTTTATAAAAAATTCCCCAAAAACGTAATTTGTGAAATTTGTTTCATAATGAAAAATTCACCAATTTCTTCTTCATCGACCACGACCATGGAAATCGGCTGAACATTGACAATTGTCCAACGTGAAGATTAGCCAATGGACCAGCTAGCGTGGAAAAACACTTCCATAGGACAAGTGCTGAGTTCTGCGAGAACCCTTTGAACTGCTCGATAGGGTGGAGTGAAAACATGCTTTTTTTTTAATTTGAAAAAGTTAACCTCGGAAAGAGATGTAGTCTGGGGTCCTAATGAGGGGAAAAATAAAGAAAAAAATTTTAAAAAAATTTTAGGGGTCGCGCCACTCCCTCGAAATTTGGAAATTATCGCTATTTTGGCGTTGATTTTAGAAAAATCCTAAAAATTAACGACTTAACTTATTCGAAATTTAAAAGTTTGAGCTTGTTCAGTGCCCAAACAAAAGTATTTGAGGCAAATATGAGGATAATCGACTAATATTTGTAGCTTTGGTGGCGATTTCATTGTTCAGTCAATTTTCTGAAGAAGGGACGATTTGACTTATTTTACTTTTTGAAATTTTTGAACAATGAGAAAATTTTTTTTAAATTTTTTCATGCACTTATTTCATTGTTTACGCTATTGCAAACATTTATTGACATAAAACTTTTTAGGATTTTTCTAAAATCAACGCCAAAATAGCGATAATTTCCAAATTTCGAGGGAGTGGCGCGACCCCTAAAAATTTTTTAAAATTTTTTTCTTTATTTTTCCCCTCATTAGGACCCCAGACTACATCTCTTTCCGAGGTTAACTTTTTTTTTTTGAATTTCACTCCACCCTACTGCTCGTGTTCGACAAAATATCTGAGCCATCAAAGAAACGCAAACAATTTTACAGGAGTGGATTTTGTTTGTGTTCCAGCAAAAATCCGTATGGCGCTTACGATACAATTGAATTGTAAATATAAACTTTGAATATTTTGGGATTAAGTGCGTTGGACAATTTTATGAAATTGAAATTTCTATCGAATTTCATTAAAAAGCGAGTTGCGAAAAAATCTTGTTTACGTCTTTGTCGCGTTAAGGGTTAGAAATGTGTTCGATCACAGTCAGTGGTTGACTGCTTTCAGGCAAATTTGAATTGATTGCAAATTTTTCAGTCAGGAGGTGAATATCTGGTAATTGTGAACAAGCATGGAGCATGGTTAACCACCATCTGGTCAAGTATCTAAGAGTCTAACGGCCTTCTGAATGATCGACAGTATGGCTTCCGTTGAAATCGTTTTACTGGAGACCCGATGGCGTGCCTTACGGAGCGATGGAGTCGATCCATTCAGCGCCTTGGTGAAAGCAAGGTCGTGGCTCTGGATATTTCCAAGGCGTTCGATAGAGTCCGGCACGGAGCACTCATATCAAAACTTATTGCATTTGGTGTCGATTTATATCGAGTTTTCTCAGAGATCGCTCTATACGAGTTGTTATAGACGGAGTCTCATCCAACGAGCATAGGCTGACCGCAGGAGTGCCACAAGGTTCTGTCCTCTCTCCCTCTCTATTTCTTATTTTCATTGACGACCTGTTGGGTCAGACTGTGAACCCAATCTACTCCTTTGCGGATGACAGCAACCTCGGTCATTCATACTCATTTGAACATTGGCCAAGTCCCTCGGAGGTCGAGGACAAAAGGCGAACGATGAACGACTCACTTAACAGCGATTTGTGAGTGGGGCCAAATGAACAGAGTAGATTTTAATGCGCAAAAGACCCAGTGCTGTTTGTTGTCACACAAACGTTCACCAGATCCAGCACCGTCATCACTATCTATGGGTGGTTTGGATATCGACGTATCAGATACTCTTGATGTTCTGGGCATGAAGATACAGGGTGATGCTCGCTGGACTAGCCACATATTCGAAGTGTCGAAAGAAGCATTCAAGTGTTTAGGCTTTTTAAAGCGGTGCAAGAAATACTTTATCCCATCTGATCTCGTAAATATTTACACCACGAATATAACTCCCATATATGGGCAGGAGCTCCAGGGACATCTTTACAGCTTTTGGACCGTGTTCCTTTATTTTTTTTAGCTCGAGGTCTTGTTGTTTTGTATTAATTTAAATGTTTATTTTTTTCAATATTTCGTCTTTCGTCGAAAGACGTCTTCAGGAATTCTACAAAGGACATATTTTTTATTAAGAAATGTACAATACAAATTAACAATTAAAAAATAATATGGTATCGATGTAATATCGTCGTCATTGAATATCACACTGATTTTCTATTTAATGTCAATGTACATAATGCACAAGTCCTCCTATCGACACCGTGTTGCAATTTTATTTTGTTTCAGTGCATGATTGTCGGTGGAATTTAATCCTCATTCACTTTACCTTGACATTTGATACAGCCAATTAACCAAAAACCCACAAAAACGTATATAGAACAAGGAAGACATTATCATTATCATCAATAAGAGTGACATAAACAAGTTTCTAAATGGACAATTGTCTCCAATTCTTAATCAACGCTTCTCCAACCAACTCTGAGCAAAAGCTAACGAACAGCAAACAAAAAATAGTCCATTAAAAGAAAAAAAAATATCGTATTCATGTCTATTTGTTTCGTATTCTACGGCAAACAAACAAGAATAATGATGAACATTTTATAAAATATCAAAGTTATAGGTGCGAGTAAAAAAAAAAACCTAAGGTAAACCGGATTGTTTAGTTTTCCAAAGCTACTGCTAAAGACGAAGAGAACAAACAATACCGAAATAAATCTTTTGAAAAGCGAAATCGTTTTTGTTGAACATTTATGTACAATGGAAATGCATAAACGATATTTGCGGTTTGAGGCTTCTGTGCGGTGATGCTGTTTTGTTTTCTATTTAAAAAAAAGTTACATTGAATTATGCAAACTATTTGTTGTTTTATTTCATTCAAAATAGTACTCTGAAGTGTACAATCTTCGTTTTGGGAGGGGGCGGGGGATATCTTTTCGGAATATGCACTTCATTGGATCGCCGAAATTATTAATAACAAGTAAGTTGTAATGCGCCTATGGCGCCCGTTGAAATATAGACAAAAAAATTTTTTGAAAAAAAAAAATTTTGTTGAAAAAAAAAATTTTTCTTGAAAAAAAAAATTTTTCTCGAAAAAAAAAAATTTTGTGGAAAAAAAAAATTTTGTTGAAAAAAAAAATTTGTTGAAAAAAAAAAATTTGGAAAAAAAAATTTTGTAAAAAAAAAAATTTTGTTGAAAAAAAAATTTGAGGAAAACACAATTTCTGTACAAAAAAAAAATATTATTTTTTTTATTATTTATTATAGAATTATAGAATGCCTATTTAAATTCCTACGTACTGCGTGACAGAGTCAGTGAATCAGTGTCGAGGGTAAATGTATATTAAGAAGATTGAAACTGCACGCTGAAAAATACGTCTTTTTTTAATGCTCACACACAAGTAAAACGCGTGTTTGGTGTTTGTAGCAAGTAAAGCTTGTTTCCTTGTACACAAAGCTTATTTGGATGTAAATATAACTCATTTGCTATTATTATTACATATTTGTGTATAAGAAATGGCGTGTTTGGGAAAAACACACAACGAACTTATTAAATTCAGCAAAGTCGAACATTTGAGTACGAATAAGTGTGTATTTGCAACTGTTATCGTATTTTTTTTTTGCGTTTACGAACTTTAAAATAAAAGCAATACCGAGAGAATGAGATGGATTGTATATAGAAATTCAGAAATTGAAAAAACTGCATACATATATATTTGATATTTATCACCTACAAACAAGTTAATGTTTGTGGTATGGAAAAATATATAAATGTTTGATGCGAACTTGTTTGCTGAAATTTGTTAAAATGGCAATTATTTTTTTAGCGTATGATGACTAAAATTGTAAATACAATTATGAAAATTATATTTAGCTTTGGTGAGCTTGGCAGTCTGAGTAAAAATACTCACTTAGACTTTGAAGATCATTGATTTTAGCTGATACGAATTATTCTGGCAATAAACGTGAATGTAGTACCTGCCTCAAATTACTCGGCCTGAAGGCGAAAGAGTCCAGTGTTGATCCCCGCCTCTTCGCAGGGGCAGGGCAAGAGCAGAGAAGGTGTTGTATGAACTCCTTCTCCACTTCATTCCCACAGCTTCTGTAGGTGTCACTAGTCGCAACCTTTAGTATCATTACATGCCTTACCAACAGCCTTATGCTTCACTGCTAATCGCAGCCACATCTGGCTTGATTGAATTGAAGGCAGCCCCCAAGTCCTGCTAGCTCGTCTCCTCTACCGATGATTTGCATATATGGGCTGTGTTATTTCGACAACAGGCGTCTTACACCCAAGATATCAAGAATAATTTGGAAAGAGCCGAGTAGGCGTATGGAGCATATAAGAGAATGACTTTCATACTTCTCTTTCAAGAGAAGAGTTTTACAAGACCTTGCGAGTGTTGCAGATGTTCAGTAGATTTGCGCCTTAGTGATGGATCGCCGTATTTATGTACAGTAGAATCTCGAAAAAGTTAACTCTTAAATGTCCCAAGAGTAATTAACTTTTTCGAACTATTAACTTTTTTCTAAGCGGTTTTTAATATTGAACAAAAAAATACAATAATTAACATAGATTTTTTCGAATATAACACTCAAAATGTATTTCAATGACGTATGTTTCAGCAATTTTACAAAAAAGAAACGTAGATTTAATTTGTACCGGCTGGTTCAAAGTTCACAGTCACTCTTGACCATTGTCGTGCGCAGAAACTTAATATTAATTTGATATTATCCCGTAATAGAGGATAAAATGGCCCAGATTCATGTGCGTTATAAAGTTGCGTGGCGGAGATGTCCATTTCATCAATTGTTGCTCGAAATATGAATGAATGGTAACGCTTGAAAGGATTTCGCCACAAATTTTTAAAATTTGCCAGCCATCCATCGTTGGCATTTTTCCAGGGTGCAGTATGGCGAATTCGTGAATATGTCTTGATTTTAAAATTGGACCAGTCATTTCACAATTACGTTGTCCTTGGTTCAAGAGCCATTTATACAAGCTTGCATTCAGCATACTCCGGTTTTTTGTTGTGTTTCCCATAATCCAACGTTTTCCGTGAATACATTGATCACTTTTTTTTTTAAACCTCCACTTTCTGCTGTACATTTAATCTGAGTTGCGTTGATTTCTTGACATTTTTCCTGAAAATTTCCCCGAAAAATCTAAAAAAATCCCCCAAACAGTTTATGAAAAATTACCCAATGAAAAATCCCTCGAATATTATGAAAAATATTCCAAAAAAAAAGTAATTTGATAATGTGTATTTTTTTAACAAAAAAAAAAAAACAAAAAAAAAGTATGAGAAATTTTTAATTGTAAATTAATACATTAATAGTAATTTTATGTACTTTGCTTTCACACATAAAGTGTCAAAGTACCTCCAACGTCTTTCGGGCAATATGGACATTTTTATGGCTCCGTAAACAGGGGCTACTGTTTGAAAAATGGCCCCATTTCAAAAATTAAAAATCGCCCGAAATTTGCGTTGATTTTTCATTATGAAATATCATCCCAACATAAAATAAAACTCAAATAGAAATGAAAAACAACCCCAAACAAAAGTGAACAAGTCATGTATCTAGCGCGAAAACGCGTCATATTTGATTCACTTTTGTTTTGAAAATATTCCCAAAAAATTCGAAAAATCCCCCCGAAATTAAAAAATTGGGGAATTTTTAATTGTTCAATTTTTCATCTGAAAAATTCTCCAAAAACTAAAAATGAATTATTCCCCAATTTTTTAATGATGGGAAAATTTTCGTTTTTTTTTTTTGAAAAATTTTCAAATAATGTGTTTGTAAAATGACCACAATTGCCAAATGATCGATGATCCCAGCAAAATATGAAAATATAACAAATTTGTTTTGAATTGGGGCCATTTTTCATAGGAGCGCGAAATCGCGTCATATTTGATTCACTTTTGTTTTGAAAATATCCCCAAAAAATTCGAAAAATCCCCCCAAAATTCAAAAATTGGGGAATTTTTTATTGTTCAATTTTTCATATGAAAAATTCTCCAAAAACTAAAAATGAATTATTCCCCAATTTTTTAATGATGGGAAATTTTTTTATTTTTTTTTGAAAAATTTTCAAATAATGTGTTTGTAAAATGACCACAATTTCCAAATGATCGATGATCCCAGCAAAATATGAAAATATAACAAATTTGTTTTGAATTGTTTGAATTGGGGCCAGTTTCATAGGAGCGCGAAATCGCGTCATATTTGATTCACTTTTGTTTTGAAAATATCCCCAAAAAATTCGAAAAATCCCCCCAAAATTCAAAAATTGGGGAATTTTTTATTGTTCAATTTTTCATATGAAAAATTCTCCAAAAACTAAAAATGAATTATTCCCCAATTTTTTAATGATGGGAAAGATATCGTTTTTTTTTAAACATTTGAAAACAAAAAATTAAATATTACCTAAAAATTATAAAAAAAAACATTTTTCATAGTATTTCAGTTCCTTTTTACCGCTAAACAGCGATCTAAGTGCACAGCTCACAGTTTTAACATGTTCCTTCATGAAATGTTGATGCAAATTCTCATCTCTAACTGGATAATCCGATGGGAATGAAATTTCACATAGACCTGAACGATTTCTTTTCGAGCCCCGTGGAGTAAACCGAAACGAGCTTCTTCAGTTCCCAGATGGCTTTATGTCTGGTTTTCTTGCACGATAGTCACTACCGATCAAGGCCGACTGCAAACTTCAGACAATTGTAAACGACTTATTTGGATTAGGCCGCAGCTAAGCTTGGTCATCACAGCAAGTACGGGTATACCTGTGTACACACTCGCATATGCATAATTGTAGATTATGCGGTTTAAGATATTGTTGACGTCTCGTTGTTTGTTTGTTTGCGGGCTGGAAAACGTGAAACACTTGCACCGGTCGCATTCGCATCATACATATCAACTTGACATTGTAAAACGCGAAATATGAACAAGCACCGTTTTTTTCCCCTCTGTTAAATATGAATGATATGCTTTTAAAGATGGGCTACTGCTGCAAAAAAGACCTGCTCTTGCAAAAGGCATACAATTACCGGTGGAAGGACAGGCTGCATTTCTTTCTTTCGATTCCTACATGGAAATGATATGGATTGCTTTCATTTGTGATGGCATGACATTCATTCATGCCACCATACTTATGATGCAATAATTAAAAGCCGAAACAATGAAATACGATTTCAATGACAATGAAACATACACGACAAAAAAACCAAAATAAATTCAACGAAAAAACAAACAAACATTTAATTATGCAATAATCCACAACCTTATGCCAGCCAGACAGACAGGAAAGCCATGGCCACCATGAGCAACAACCTCCGCCACCACAACAACACCGGAATGCAGGTTGAAAGGTATCCTATCACCGTCATACATACGTACATACATAAGTATGTGGTCGTACGTGTGCCATTAGTGAAAGTTCAATTGTAAAGTGTTTACAAAAATGAATAGGGAAATTTTCATCAAATTATTATGAAAATGGTTTCCTATGAAGAGGAAGAAGAAGCCAAGAGGAAATAGAGTTTATTTCCTTTAATCTTCAATGTCGTCAGTTTATGGCAGATTGGAAAAATAGTCTGATGATCAGCATTATTGGTGGTGACATGTATGGGTCGAATTGATCTATGTGGGGTAAGGTTGAAAAATATCGCCCTGCTGACAGCTAAGACTGCAGGTCCAAACTATATGTTAGACCATTGTATTGTATAAGGTATATAATTGACTTTAGGAAGTTGTACAACCTGTTGAAGTTTCAGGTCATATTTCATTGGGGATTCGTCTAACGTTCGTCTTTCCGGTTAAATCGCTCTGATTCATCCCACCGCTATTCTCTAGCCACATATGGTCTGAGTCGACCAGCTAAGACTACGGGTCCAAAATATATGGATAGTTGAACAATGGTAGTTGGACAATCGGTTGTTGGTCTTGGGTTGGTTAAGATAATAAAAAGATAATAATACAATTCGTTACGCAAAAGACTAACTTGTAATATTTCACTGAACAGCTATTGGCGTTTTTCGTCTAACGTCTTTCTGATTAAATCGCTAAGAATCTTCTCAACGTCTTTCTGGTTAAATCGCTTGGATTCTTCCCAGTTCCAACATTCTCTGGCCAGCTGAATCGCTATGGTCTGATCCGACCATTCGCCTTTCGTATGGAGTGATATTTGTGGGACACTTTACATTTAAACGCACCGAGTATGTACTTTTGAAAGTGATCTATGAAACGATGATAGAAACTTGTGCCACAACGATTAAAATACATGTCTGTAAAATATAAATTCATTATTAATGAGCTATTATGAAAATAGTCACTAATTTCAATCACATGAAAATTAGTGACTATTTTCATAATACAGTCGAACTTCCATATAGCGAATCTCAAGGGGACCAAAAAAAAATTCGTTATATAGAAAATTCGTAATATAGAATTATTTTACAATTTTTTTATTTTTATGTATGTTGAATTTTATTTAAAATAATTGGTAATTTTTGTCTGCGTTTGATTTTTCCATTTTTCCGTGTAGTCTACTATGCGAGCCTACATTTCTCTCACTTACAGAGAGTAGAAATGTGAATCTCACACATAAAAACAAATAAAAAATGAAAATATGTGTGTGTATGGTGAGAGTGAAAAATGTGTTTATGTAAAACTCGTTATACGGAGATCAAAAACGCATGAGCATTCGAGTTACGGGCGTAGAAAAAATTCGTAGTAAAGAAATATTCGCTATAAGGAAACTCGTTATAAGGAGATCAAAACATACTGAAAATTTTACGAAATTGCAGTGTTCTGGAAATAAATTCGTTATATAGAGAACTTCGTTGTACGGAAGTTCGACTGTAGCTTAAATAATAGTTAATAGTTGTCTTAAATGTGGTTAGCGCATAATTTGTTGAGATCACATTCATCATATTTCGCATTATGAATGTGTTTCACATAAACAATTTTTCAATAAAGCGGATATTAATTAAAGCGAAGTTCAGTGCATGGAAAATCACAATCGTTACTAATATTTAACAATCGTTACTAATCGTTAATTTCAATTAAACGATTTTGTCAACTGTATTTCCTTTTCGTGAATATTATTCAGGATTTGGTTTAGTGTTCAAAATTTGTATAGTTGTGCATTCGATATGAGCCCGTTAGATAATTTCTCGAAGTCTAGCTATGTTTTGGTTTCGTACATTACTAAGTCGATTACGAACCTTTGTTCTCGATAGCCTCACGAATTCCATCTTTGAGGTCTTGAATCGACTCTGGGCTATTGGCGTAGACCTTATCTTTCACGTGGCCCCAAAATAAGAATTCGCAAGGTGTTAAATCACAAGATCTCGATGGCCAATTGTAATCACCTCTTGGAGAGATAACACGGTCCGGAAACTTTTAAAATTTGCAATGGGGAGATGAGTGCGCGGTGGGGGCGTGGCTGAAGCTAGTAGTCATATCGCCGATTTTTATGGTTGAGTTTTTCATAAATTATTTTCAGTATTTTTTTGGCGAAATTTTAATGTTGACTTTTTTGGGAAATTTTCATAGAGACTATTTCATTTACGTCATGGCTACCATTATTGGCTCTGTACTACATCCTATCAACCCAATTTGCCAAGCTGCTAGCCACGAATGGCTTTCTAAATCGTTAAAAACTCACGTTTCCCATACAGAATGTCTAACAATGTGAATCGCGGCTCCGAGGTGGCCGAGATGGCTGATAACACAATTTCTGGAGCGAAAAGATGGCTCTATGAAAAATGCCACAAAAAAACATTTCATTTTTCGTTTTTAGGGCATTTTTCATTGTGAAGTTTTTAATTTTATTGGGGATATTCTTTTTTAATTTTTGGGTGAATGTTTTTTGGCAAACATTTCGAGTAGCCATAAACATTCTTAGCAGACCTTGATAAGAATAAATATTTTTGATATATGTACATAAATATCGCACCATAAGTACTAAAGTCTCACAACTCAAAATTCAAAAATGTTCAGGAGACACAAAAATTTAATTTATGGAAAAACCTGTGAAAAATTTGCAGTCGGGTAAACCGACTTATATATACCCTCACCCTCAGTAAAAACATGCAAGTCTCATATTCCATAATTGCAACCTCAAAGTCCACATGTTATAGAAAAATTTAACTGTTTCGAAAGTTGTCGTGAGTACCAGCAGGACAGACAGACGGACGGACATGGCTCAAACGATTTAGAAAGTCATGAATCGAATTTGGTTCAATGACACCTGGGTTCTAATCTGAATATTTCTATGTGTTACACTGTTGAGCCGTATCAAATCATGTATACTCTCCTACCCGTAGGGTGAGGGTATAAAAACAGTTTTGGAACATTTTGAGTTGTGACCCTTTTGTACTGAGAGTGCGATACGAATAGCCTTTTCTTAGTTGTTTTTTTCCATCATTTTCACAAAGCATAATTGTTGGCGCCACAATTTGTTCATAACTTTGAAAACGTTTTACCACATAACCAATTCCCACTGAATTGTGAAGCGTAAGTCTCATTAAACGAACTCAATTGGTGGGACACACAATTGTTAATGTCTCTCAAAGCACAAACTCTGTTCGGTACCATATTTGTCATCTAGGAATTTGTCATTTTGAACAATTTGAGAAAATTGTTGGTTTACGTTTTGGTATTTTTTTTCTATTGTACTGGCACTAAATGCTAAATTATTTATTTCTTTTTTTTTTTGCACTACTTTGCCAGCCATTAGATTTCATTTTATTCCGATGACGTTCCAGATTTTGCAAGTAATGCAACGCGTCAACCACTTGTCGTCTCCCACCCTACGTGAACACCACGAATTGATTCTCAAAATCATGTATCTTTTAATTTAACAAGAAAGAAAAAAACAAGACGAAGAAGAGGCGTGCAAATATAAGTGATTGCCAGTTTTGCTTGTTTTTTTTTTTGTTTGTTTTTATTCACCAAATGATCTGAAGGTAATGAGAACGAATTCAACAGAAAATCTTGTCATTAGCATTTTGGCCATGAATCTGCGTAATTGTGAGTTGGCGATGTGAAGAATTGCTGTGTGTAATTACGAGTATTTTCACTGCGTTTTTCTTGTAATAAATAAATATTTTTGAGAATCATACATGCAATTATTTATTACGCGGCATGAGAGAAATTCTCATAAATTGTTGAGACTCAAAATGAAATCAAGGTAAAATTATTTAATTTTAAACATCCATTAAAGATAGCATCGTGCACACTTTCGATGGTGTGAAAAAGGTTAAAAACCCGTGTGCCCTTGATTTTAGCACAAGTGTATATGAGCTCGTTTTCAATTGCTTTGGCATGCGTACATACAGAACTGTCAATAATTGAAAATTACAACTGTCTAATTCATAACAGTTGGCGTATGCTAACTTTAGCCATCCTTGCGAAAATTGCTTACTGCAAGCATGATTAGAAAATGATTTCAAATTCTTTATCACTTCAAAACGAAAATATTTTCGACTAACAACCTACAAATATTTTGGTTAATATGTGAAATATTTTATCATCGAATTCCCTATTAATTACTCGTATGTGTTTAGCTGAAGCGAAAAAACTAATAATGCAGTTTGAAAGATGGCAAAATTTCAAGTAATTTGAATTGAAATTTGACAAACTTCCAAATATCCTCATTAGTCAGGAAAATCCGATTTGAGCAAAAAAAAAAAAAAATGTTGTTCTTGACACCCTTATTTATATCAGAACGATGTATGTTAAGACATGTTTGGTCTTTCCATCTTTACCACTGCTTACTTGACTAAAAATGTGTTAGATTAGATAAACAAACAGGGAACGTACAAAGTTTGAGGCTGATTTTAAATTTCTTTGAGAAATGTTCAAAGATTTATCAAAAGCGATTGATCGCCTTAATCATTCAAAGCTTATTGAAAACTTGCGTTGCAATTTTGAATGGCTTTCAAATTAGTATTTTCATACTTAGGCAATAGAACACAGATTGTAAGTTTACGAGGCTGTAACTCTGGTACAGCACATTTATCTTGTGGTGTGCCTCAAGAATCAGTGCTTTGGCCAGTCCTTTTCATCATGTTTCTAAATGACTGTGTAGATTGCCTTGATTTGAATTTGGTTAGACCATATCTATGTGCTGATGATATCCAGTTATTTTTTTCTGACAAGCAGAGACTCTCATGTACTGTAGACGGGAATGAATTCTTGTCTTGCTATATTTTCTGATTGGATGTCCAATTTGTTGGTTAATGCAAGTAAGACAAAGGCAATTATGTTTCGTACAGGACATTGTGATATAATTTATCCAAGTGTGAGAATGTGTGGAGAGAGAGTATAATTTGTTGTTACCGACGATCGTCTAGAGTTTTCGACAACAAATAAATAAATGCAATGCACTGTGTTAGCGATAGAAAGGATGGTTATTGAAGGGGGGAAAGATGGTGTAGTGTCTGTTGACGTTGGCCTTGAATTTGATAATGTCATAGCAGACAGGAAAAACACTTGCAGGAAGATTATTCCACAAACGAACAGTCCGGCTGAAGAATGAATTATAGTTATAGGTAGTTATCTCCTATTATCTTCATAATATTTTGAACCTTTGGTCATATTACGGGATTTTTTTAGTTAATTAAATTGAAATTTATATAGAATTTTTGTGTTTTCTTAAACCAAATGTGGATAGTTCGTGTTTTTTTGGCAATACGTTGTTTTATTGCGTATTGTATTGCTGTAAATAAATAATAAAATAAAATATTTTTTTTTTTAATTACAATACAAAGTAAATTTATATTCTAATTTTGGGTCCAAGACACAGACCATTGGGCTAGATTTTTGAAGGGACAGACCAAAGCTTCTGGTGGGAATCGAACCAACAATCCCCACGATGATTGGCAAGTACGCTAACAGCTCGCCTAATATGTTTTTCTACATTGTCTACATTTCTTGGTCCAATACATACAATTTTATTCGATTCGCTTGTCCACACAAAATTTTATAAAGAAATACATTTGGATTGCGTTCAAGTGAAATGTATGTAATTACATTCATATTAAAATGTCTTTTTATGAAGTAGAAGCTAAAAAATGTCGATACAAATTTATTTCTATTTTGAAATGCTGTCAATTATGATGAGTGGACAATAAATAAACAAACAAAATGATGCAATCGCTTAAATGTGAAATTATTCCATTTCATAAACCTTATTATACTGCATAAATGTTAGTACAATAATGTAATATGCAAACCAACATTATTAACCAGGAAGTTTCAGGGTTTTTTATACCCTCACCCTACGGGTAGGAGGGTATATATCATTTGATACGGCTCAAAAGTGTAACCTATAGAAATATTCAGATTAGAACCGAGGTGTCTTTGAATCAAATTCGATTCATGACTTTCTGAATCGTTTGAGCCATGTCCATCTGTACGTCTGTCTGTCCTGCTGGTACGCACGATAACTTTCGAAAGAGTTAAACAATCACTCTGAAATTTGGCATGGCTTAATATTTTCCTCCCATACATGGCTTCCGGGAACCTCCCATACAAATCTGCTATTTCGCCCCCTTTAGAAATCGTGTAATAATATCAACACGCTCAAGTTCGATCTTGGCCAAATTCCGTATTTAGTAAAGATATAGCTGAACAAAGTTTCGGACAAAAACTTGGAAGTCTGGCAACTGCCCTTCTGGTACCTCCCATACAAATGTACCATTCCACCAACTTTAGAAATCATGTTCCGAAATTCTATATTTAGTAAAGCTTAGGCTACATAAAATTTTTGAGACAAAACTCTGCTTTATATCCGGCCCTTTCTGTAAAAACGTGTAATACAATATGAGACTATGTTTTTACTAAGGGTGAGGGTATATATAAGTCGGTTTATCCGACTGCAACTTTTTCACTGGTTTTTATTTCGTTTCGAAATCGAACTCAGTTAAGATAACAAAAAATGAGTAAATCTCTCTAAACAAACATAATAGAAGGAAAAACCAAAGGCAATTTTTTTTTGTACGAGTATCAGCGTATTTTTTCATTATGATTGCCCGCACATTAGCCAGGAAGCAATGTTACCAGTTTCTATTTTCTATTAAACAAAAGATTAACAAATTAACAAAACCGAAAAATATGGTTTTGAACGTTTGCACTAAAAATCTATCAAATATATGATTTTTTCCTATATTTTATCAGTAAGACGCCATTCAACGGCACTCCTATGAAAATCGTCTTTTGGTTTGTGACACTATTGCAGTAAATGAGCGGTAATGTCCCCCCAGCAAGATAGAGGATTCGCCCACATAGAGAATTCCTGAATTGACTCCTCAAACGTACCGGGTTACTTGGTAAGCTTGGTCGTGATGGTGCACCATGGTTCAAGTCTTAATGTTGATAATTATGTAAAACTCATGACAATCTGAACACTTTTTAAAGTTAATAAAAATCAACTAAAGCGCCGTTAATACCGAAAATGGTAAATCTGAACTGGAAACAATGTTTAACCAGTTCAGATTTCAATGCGTGCCAGTGCCCACTTTCAGGATGTATTTATTTCTGTACCCAAGGCACATGTACCAAATCTTTTAGTCAAACCTCTCCTGAGATATGATGTTTCAAGATTTTAAATGTATGAGCGGTGCCACACCTCTTTCTTCGATGATGACCTAATATAGTCTGCGAAATGTTCCTTGGTCGACAGTAATTGACTGTGAAAATGTTCTAACGATTTCTTTTAGGCATGGCACCGCTCACTTTTTTCAGACCGTATTTATTTCTGATCCAATAGCATATGTACCAAATATCATCTTCATGCCTGTAAAAGTTCATGACAAATGGTTGTTTAGAACAATCCACTTGCCACCAGTAACTTTCATTTAAATTGTAATCGAATTGGCGCCAGTGATATGAGTTTTTTAAAATGGAGGGTGTCTGTGCGGGGACCAGTGTAACTGCTGAGAATTTTGAAAAAGTCGAACAAAAAGTAATTTTTTTTTAAAAAAAATCGCACAAGTCGGTTTCCTCAATAAAAATCGAGCACTCCTTGTGACGTTTACATGTAAACAAATGACAACTTAGAAAAATAACCATTCAAACACTATTCAAAACAATCTATAGTCTTTTATAAACTAATTTTATTCAATTGAAACTTTGTTTCCGTAAATATCATTATTATTTGGTATTCAGACTTCCATTTTGATATCTAGCAAGTTTAGTGCAGATAACATAGACTCACAAGTTTTTACTTTTAATCTATCGGTTATTTAATTTTCCATTAATACGAATTTAAACAAAAATTATCAAATTTAAATTTAAAAAAAATTTAAATTTGTTTTTTTAATTTTTTAAGTGGGCGTTTTCCCGTGGTCAAACGTTGTTTCTGTCTAATTTTCGATTAATTACGAGTTATGTTTCTAAAACAAGTACGACATTTATTGAAAATGCCTGTGTACATCAATTTGTTGTACTATGTTTCTTTCAACATTTCAATATTTGCAATAATTGTTTATATTAATTGTTTATTTATAACTAGTATTCTATTTTATTATAAATTTATATTTCTTATTTGGTTTTTTGTTTTTAAATTTCAACTTTTGAGAAATTCATCTTTTTCGATCCCGGATCTGGCAACACTGTCGTGCAGAATCCACCATTCAGCCGTCCATCAATAAATAAGTCTACGTCAATATGATGAAGTCAATTGTCATTATTGGCACCTTTACAGATTATTGGTATATACATATGTATGTATGAATATGACATAGATACAAACGGACATACATAACGAATAATTCAGACCGTTCGATGGAGTCGTGTTAATGTGGCATGAATTAAACCATACTTTGATTGGGACACTTTATGGCGGTACAAAAAGCAAAAACAACAAAAAAAAAAAACAGACACACAAAAAGAAAACTGTGAAACGACGAAATCATGGTCACATTGACATGCAATGCTAGAAATAAAACTAAAACAACAAAAATTCACTACTATTCGTACATATTTATGGATACAATTGTGTAAATTAAGAAATATTTACTCATAGACAAAGACCGGACCGACCCATGGCTGCTGCACAAATTATATGGTTCAAATACAGTTATTTATTACTGCACGCCGAAAAATACGTTTTTTTTTAATGTTCGCACACAAGTAGAACGCGTGTTTGTAGCAAGTAAAGCTTATTTTCTTGTACACAAAGCTTATTTGGATGTAAATATAATTCGTTTGCTATTAGTATTACATATTTGTGTATAAGCAAAAGTGTGTTTGGGAAAAACACACAACGAACTTATTAAATTCAACAAAGCACAACATTTGAGTGCGAATAAGTGTGTATTTGCAACTGTTTTCGTAATTTTTTTTTCTGCATTTATGCTCTTTAAAATGAAAGCAATACCGGGAGAATGAGATGGATTGTGTATAGAAATTGAGAAACTGACACAAAACTGCATACATATATATTTGATATGTATCACCTACAAACAAGTTAATGTTGGTGGTATGGAAAAATATATGTTTGATGCGAACTTGTTTGCTGAAATTTGTTAAAATGACCATTTTTTTCAGCGTGTGTGACTGCTGGCAACAATACGAACGTGCACACGTCTCGACGACACGTCGTTCACTTCGCATCACAATGAAACACACAAAATATAATACCCGCCGATTATTGTTATATTTTTGAAATATGAAAACCAAAACAATTGTCTAATCCCAACAGTTAATTCGTTACAATGCCGTGTATACACAGACTGTAATTGAATTGAAACATGAAATTATATTTGTATTGTCTTAAACGGAATTTTAAATCTACTGAAAGGGGTTTTGGCATCATTTCATTCTCTTGAAAATGTAAAAAACGAACAATGGTCAAAAGTAATTAAAAGTTTTTAAATTAAATTTTTTTGAAAACCAGCGGAAATAAATCGATTTAAACGGAAATCATGTTGGAAAGTATAAAAGTATTAACCGGTAAATAAACAAACGTATGCTAACTATTTTTATTCTGTAGACATGAATATTAGGGTGGAGTGAAAACATGCTTTTTTTTCAATTTGAAAAAGTTAACCTCGGAAAGAGATGTAGTCTGGGGCCCTAATGAGGGGAAAAATAAAGAAAAAAATTTTAAAAAAATTTTAGGGGTCGCGCCACTCCCTCGAAATTTGGAAATTATCGCTATTTTGGCGTTGATTTTAGAAAAATCCGAAAAATTAACGACTTAACTTATTCGAAATTTAAAAGTTTGAGCTTGTTCAGTGCCCAAACAAAAGTATTTGAGGCAAATATGAGGATAATCGACTAATATTTGTAGCTTTGGTGGCGATTTCATTGTTCAGTCAATTTTCTGAAGAAGGGGCGATTTGACTTATTTTACTTTTTGCAATTTTTGAACAATGAGAAAATTTTTTTTAAATTTTTTCATGCCCTTATTTCATTGTTTACGCTATTGCAAACATTTGTTGACATAAAACTTTTTTAGGATTTTTTTAAAATCAACGCCAAAATAGCGATAATTTCCAAATTTCGAGGGAGTGGCGCGACCCCTAAAAATTTTTTAAAATTTTTTTCTTTATTTTTCCCCTCATTAGGACCACAGACTACATCTCTTTCCGAGGTTAACTTTTTTTTTTTGAATTTCACTCCACCCTAATGAATATTAATAGGGATTCTTGACTTTCCAAAAAAAACATAAATAATATGGCAATGCTTATATTTCACTATCACATTATAATAAAGCAATTGAATTGTTTTTCGAAACCAATTATATTTGAGGAAATAACAAAAGTAATCCATGGATTTATAGTGGCCATAGTCCATGCCCAGTAGAAAATAGGATCATCCAAAGAGTAATCTTGGAGCGCTCCTGGACTGCTCCATAAAACTCCGAGTCTAGTGCATTTTGTACTCCATTTTTAGCTCCTTATAGAGTATACAAAGAGTACACCCTTTGGTCTTGAATAGGAGGACAAGGGAGTAATCATTTTTATTTCCTGAAAGAGCATAAAAGGAGTAATCGTTTTTGTCTCCTAAAACAGCATAAAGGGAGTAATCGTTTTTGTCTCCTAAATGGAGTAATTGTTTTTTTCTCCTAAAAAAGCATAAAGGGAGTAATCGTTTTTGTCTCCTAAAAGAGCATAAAGGGAGTAATCGTTTTTTTCTACTAGAAAATCACAAAAGTCGTCTTAAATGACGTTTAGAATCTAAATTTTCACACATTTTCAAAAATTTTTTAATATACCCGTATCTTAGCAAAATGTTCCCTTATTGTTTCCATCTGTTTTTTCACAGAATTTCTGGCGTTGTAGCAACGATTTCGGAACAAATATTTTCCATGAATATGTCAATGGTCTAAGGCGTGCTGGCAATAGCGTGCTCCTAAATATGGCCCAATTTTTTTTTGTAATGTAAAAATTTTATGATTGGATTATGGACAAAAGTCTTTTAAAGTTGAACGCGAAGTTGAAAGCACATCACGCCCTCAAGTTTTATCGAATTCCGTATGAAATAAGCAGAGCGTTTTTAAACAGGAAGCCCTGCCTAAAATAGACAATAGTCCCTCTAAATCTGTAGTTGAAAACATACACATGAACATCTTTTTTTTTGGGATACAAGGGACTCATATGAGTTTGCTTTAATAAGTTTAAATGAAATTTTGCAAATGGATTTTTTTTTTGCTACGGAGAACATTTCTGGGGTCGTTACGCTGCAATTTCGTGTTTTATTTTTAAATAAGGCTTACATAAGTTTCCTTTTTATAAAGATCGAAAAGTCGTTGTTAGAGAAAAAGTTTTACTTTGGACCAACAAACCATTGAAATATATTTAAGTTGGAAAAAATCTTTCCAAAGTCCCAAAGTTACTATAATCGACTTTTTACAGAACTGAAACATGTCTTCGAGATCAGAAATTATAGAATTTTGGAACGTGAGTATTAAATCGGCCTTAAATCAAAATATGCTACCAATAATCGGGTTTAGTGTCACCCATTTACGAAGTGTCCGATCTTTACGACCACCGACATAACGTCCGAGTTGAAAACTTAAAACATATGAGTTTGCTTTAATAAGTTTAAATAAAAAGCGGCATTTGCCTAAAATTTTTCCAAATGTTTTCTTTTCCAAGGAGAACCTTTTTGGGCATTGTGTCCCGAAAACTGCCATAAAGCCCAATGAAGTTTTGAAAATAGTGTACTGTTACTGATTATATTTCAGTAAAAAAAAAACACAAACGGAGTGTTTCTAAAAATTGTTTTCATCAGTAACGACATAAATAGACATAATTCATGTCACAGTTGTATTTATTTTGCAAATAAAAGCTTATGCGAACATAAGTTGTTACGAAAAAAAAAAATATTATTCGACTTGATTCTTGTAATAACCGCTTAAAAACAATATGTACATCTTTTTTTTTCTGTGAAAAACAACCTAATTCATCAATAACAATACTTATTTTCACAAAAAACATCTTGAGTGGAGATACGCTTATATTGTAAAAATTTTTGTACATAAAAACTTATGATTTTTTACACAGTTAATTTTGAAAAAATTTCGTGATCTACATGTGCATTAAAAAAAAAATTCAAAAAAACTGCCCTTTTATTTCTTCTTGAAAACCACACGTCTAAAAATAAAACACACATTTGAAGTCGACGTTTCAATATCTGTAGATTGACGTTTAAGTCAAGTGAATCTTGTTAAGTCAAGTGAATCTGTTGAAAAATGTCTGGGTTATTCAATGTTTAAATGTCATGATATTAAAATTTATTATTATTTGGCTGAATGATTTTCATATTTCTTTATGAAATACATAGTTTCATAATATGAATTTAATATTTTCCAATGGAGGTTATTTTTTCCGCGAAGAATGCCCATTTCATACCCAATTTAAAATTTACTGAAACTGAGAAATATTCAAAACGCGAAAATTGAACATTGATAGCAGACCATTGTGTCGTGTTTTTTTTTTGTTTCTGGTTTAGATAACTCAATTGGTTTAAATGACCGATTTTTTTTTTCGGCAAAAAATAATGTTTAGTGAACACAAGAAGTTCACAATCTGTCAAATAAAGTTATAAAAGTGTTGACAGATGTCTCATTCAGTTAAGAGGCTAGAAATTCAATTCAGTCTCCGACTTATTGGCTCAACCTCTGTCCAGCACCTCTTACCACTGTGCAATGTGCGAGTTCGGAATGACCAACTCTTTTTATCCATCATCGATTAGTGCTGTCCCTCGTATTCTCTGATCAGCTATCTTATGACGTTTTTGTGCAAAATATTGCAGTCTTCTACCTTAAACTTCCATTTTCTGAAAAACATTTCTCACACAGAAAGTACAGTATTTTTGAAAATGATTTCATTACGACAGGACTTAGTTTAGTTGGCAAACGACAAAGTCATTACTTTTTCAAAGTTCAACATTACTCTAGTCGAAATCCCGTTAATCACAGTGTTTCGACTTAGATGGTACAAAATTACCCCCAACAGTAATTTCCATATTCGCAATGTCCATCGGGAGTTTTTAGCTTCGGTGTGATTGGAATAATTGCTGTTACAACATTTTAGTTAACACTTCATGGCCATTATGTTAGTAATGATTATTATCACAATAAAGTGCAACAACAATAACAACACCGACAGTCACAGCAATTGCAACAACAATAATCACGGCGACGCATAATAATAGATTATTCCGATACGGAAAATTATCTCATTTTGATGTCATCTGTGTTGTTTGTGCGGTTGATAGAAAAAACAGCACAAGAGACACACTTATCCACTTTTTCGTTTGTGGCTTTTGTTTGTTGATGCAACACAATTAAATATGTTCCGTTTGTTTAACAAGTAATTATCAGAGTTACCAACCATGCAACGATTTTTATATTTCAGTGGGGGCGGATTTTAGAAGAAGTGCAATTCTAATGACATCTGGAGTTTGCAGATAAACATATTCGGGGTATAGCGGTCGGTTGAGCTTAAATTTGTATTCTATGCACGATCTTGTATCCTATATATAGAGTAAGAATCGATTTGTTCTGTAAGGCTTCTTATAGCATGTGTTGTAGTTTGCGATGATGTGAAATGGCCGGCATTTTCTCCAGCGAGTTTTTCTCTACGTAAATTCACTCGTGCCACATGAATTGAAAGGCAATGTACTGTGTTAGTGACTGGAAATAAGGTTATTGGAGGGAAGGACGAGGGACAAGACGTTGGTCTTGCATAGGATAATGTCAATATACCCGAAAATGTGCGATCGAAGAGAAAAAGTTGCCTGAGATTGTTGATGTCATGAGCATTTCGATTTTAAATGATCAGTTGGTTTTAAGAAAGCTCTCTGCAAGATGGATGACGTGCTTGCTCTCAATTGGTCAACAAAGTAATCGCGTCACAACTTCAAAATTTGCATGAATTCGGTTAAGAATTGGTACCTCATCCATCATATTCTCTGGATTTAGTTCCCAGTGACTATTCTCTATTTCGAAACCTAAAGAAATGACCCGTAATCGCGTGACAACTACAAAATTTGCATGAATTCGGTTAAGAATTGGTACCTCATCCGTCATATTCTCCGGATTTAGTTCCCAGTGACTATTCTCTATTTCGAAACCTAAAGAAATGACTCGATGGAAAGAGGTTCAGCTCTAACAATGACACTATTGATCAAATCAAATACCTATTTTATGGATATCGAAAAATCCTATTTTTTTTGGAAGGGACACAAATTTGAGAAAGTGTTTTGAGCTAAAAGAAGATTATGTTGCAAAATATTGTTTTTGTGTTTTATTTGAAAAGTCGCGGAATTATTAATCTGCTTTCGTATTTACTAGATGAGATAGGACCGCTTCAAAAAGCATATCGCTCCTTATATACAAAAGCACCACAAGTCAAAATAAGCAAATTGTACAGGAGCGTCATTTTTAAAAATAATTTTAATTATTTTATGATTTTTGTAAAAACAATGTGTTTTCGTTTCGGGTGTTTTCGATCTTGACGGCTGTTTTAGCGAAACATGAAAGTTTCATCGTTTAAGAAGCATTTTATGGAAAAAAATTATTTTTGATATTTTTTGAAATGTGTGACTTTTGTATTTAAGGAGCGATATGCAGTGTACTCTGTCATAAGCGGACACCTAAGGGACTGAGAATTTTGTCCGCTTTAGAGAGAAGTACCAAAGAGGACTGAAGCGGATTGGTTCTGAAAAAAGTGTCCGTTTATGAGAGGTGTCCGTACTTCAAATCAAATTCCGACACTTCAAAAATATGGCTAGCCCATCGAACATCACCATGTTTCTTCATATCCAGAATATCTGATTCGTCGATATCCACACCACTCATAGAGATTGACGACGATGCTGGGTCAGTGGAACGTTTGTGTGGACTCTATTCATTTGATCCCACTCATAAATCGTCGACAAACCAGGTTTGAGTGATTCATTTCCTCATGGTTCCCCTTTTGTTCAATACAGAGGACTTGGTGGATGATCAAACGAATGCGAATGACAGATGTTGCAGTCATCCGCAAAAGATTAGATAGCGTTCGAAATCTGACCCGACAGGTCGTCAATGTGACACTTCTTGCGCTACATCAGTGGATCATATAGCGATCTTAATATATATTTACCCTCGACACTGATTCACTGATTCCCTGATTCACTGACTCTGTCACGCAGTACGTAGGAATAAATAGGCATTCTATAATAATTCTATAAATAATAATAATAAAAAAAATAATATTTTTTTTTCTACAGAAATTGTGTTTTCCCCAAATTTTTTTTTTACCAACATTTTTTTTTTCCAAAATTTTTTTTTTTACAAATTTTTTTTTTCCACAAAATTTTTTTTTTCCACAAATTTTTTTTTTTCAACAAAATTTTTTTTTTCCACAAAAATTTTTTTTTTCAACAAAATTTTTTTTTTCAACAAAAATTTTTTTTTTCAGCAAACTTTTTTTTTCAACAAATTTTTTTTTTTTCAACAAACATTTTTTTTTTCAACAAATTTTTTTTTTTCCACAAAAATTTTGTTTTCCAACAAAATTTTCTTTTTCAACAAAATTTTTTTTTTCAGCAAAAATTTTTTTTCCACAAATGTTTTTTTCCCAATTTTTTTTTTTTCGAAATTTTTTTTAACAAAATAGTTTTCTCAAAATATTTTTTACAAAATTTTTAAAATTAAGTAACAAATACTTTCTCAAGCAAATTAACGGGCGCCATAGGCGCATTACAACTTACTAGTATATATATAATGTGTTATTTTGTCTTAATTTAGGATGTGTGGTCGAGAGATTTTTTGGAAAATGGATTTGATCAATGAATTTATTTTATTACTTCAGTAAAAATGTTTTATTCGAATTACACCGTGTTACACACATTCTGTCCTATGAACCAAATTTACTTTTTCGGAAAGGGGATAAAAAATAAAAATGCACGTGTATCGGCGATTTTCATGCACACGTCAGATGAAAATCTTTTTTTTTTAAAAATTTGACGTGATACAGACATTTCCACGAGTCTGCTCGATTGGATCACTGAAAAAGGATTAAAAATCGGTCCAAAGGCTTTCACACAGGCCACTACGAACTTAATACTTCAAACTTAAAAAAAAAAATCTGACGTGTACATGAAATTCGCCGATACACGTGTATTTTTATTTTTTCCCCTCTTTCCGAATATGTGCATTTGGTTCATAGGACAGAAAAAAAATCTATTTTTTGTAACACGGTGTTATAAACGGTTTTTTGTTACCTGTACTATTTTTGTTGAAAACAAAAAATCTGAAAAGATACAAATACAATTGTAACTTGGTAAGACATTGTGGATGAGAGTAGGACTTTAACCCGGTAATTCGCGGTACGTATTTCCCCGAAAATTTGACGATTTTTTACTTTCCGATTACCGGGATTATTGGTGGCGATTTCCGGAAATAAAATACGATTTTACGTACTCTGCTTGTGTGTGTTTAACCGGGAAATTATACGATTTCCTAGTTCCTGAAACATCTTATTACATTAAAATTGTACAGGACACTGGTTTTTTTATATTAATAGGAAAGGATTTCCGCATATATCACAATGAATGTCTGACATGTACTGATATCACGAGAGGGACAGATGGACTTGTATTCTATTACACCCATTCAACGATAGCTTTGCCGTAGACGGCAAAACGATTACGTAGCCAGCAACGAAAAGCATCAGAAAAACTAACGAGTAGTTTAAACTGCTTTCTTTACGTTCAGATCCATACATGATCTGAGCATGCTGTCAGAGGACAGCGAGAGAAGTGCTGTGAATGTCTTGTTTTCAAAAGTCGAAAGATTAAATGTAGCGTAGACGGACGCAGTCGTGCAAACATATAACGCCAAGATTGATTTCCTCAAGTTGCGTGACAAACATTTGTTCGCTTTTTATAAGCAGCATTTGTTTGGTTTGATATGTTTTTCATATTTAAACACTTTGTTAATTTAATTGATTAGGATGCATTTCGCAGATGCACATCACACATATCCCGTTGAATGTGGCCAACGATGGACGCACTTGCAACTGGCAACATAATGTGTGTATGGCGTAATCGTGGCATCACCATCAGCATCATCATCATCACCATCATCCTCATCCATACCAGCTAGTTGGACGGACGGACGTACGGACGGTATCAAACAAATTATTGTCAATGGTTGGTTGTCATCATCGGCAGTGTAACGACTGCGACGAGTGTAGCAAAATTGTGCAACAATTGCATTCCATGCAACAGCAGCAGCAACCACCATGAATATTGAATTTGAACATTGCACGAATACAATAGATACAGTTGCAGTAGTACATCAGTCCAAAACTATGGACAAAGTATCTCATCATTTGGATCTTTTGAATACCTTGCAGTAACTACAGTTCATGCGACACGGATACACACAGCCTTACGCTATTTGACTACGTCTTCGGTGGTTGCTGCTGCTGCCTGCCTGCCGGTGTGTTGCAGATGCCGATGTTGCTGCCGGCAATGTGTACAAGTGATCTTCATTTATTTATTTCATTGTTTGCTTTCAGTCCATGTTTTTTTTTTTTTTTTTATTTTTTTTAAAGGCAATTATCCGGTTTTTGTGGATCAGTATTACAAACCAATACTGTGCAGATATTATTGAGTTCTCCCCTACTAACCAACATTCAATTGATTCGCGAAGCGAAACAAAAATTGTTGCTACTCGTTCGTCGTGGTCGTCGCCGTTGTCGTTTTCATCCTTTTATGATGGTGGCTGATGTCAAAGTTGTCTGTTTTTTTTTCTTTGACTGGATGTTTATGTTTTATTTTATGTGTTTAACCCGTTTGGGGTTTCATGGGAAATTCCTTGCACATTTTAACAATTGTAGGGCCAGGTTTCCGTTTCAAAAACTAATGGATTAAAGTTGCGGACTCATTAGAATTGTGCAAGAGGAAAGCGATAATGTTCATGTACTGAAAGAGAACATTTTTACACGAATGCGTTCAAATACATGAGTACTACATTCTATCGATGGCTTCATTCCATAGTATGCTGAGACTAAAAACTCTGTTTTACAGGAGACGCGTTCGAAGTTTATAGGAATTCGTTTTTTTCTTCTTAGAATTATAGTAGAAATAAAAATGTTTTTATCAGAACATAGATACAAAAAATCGCAGTTCCGTTTTTAAGATTTTACATGAGACAACAAGTACGTTCTAAGTTATTCGTTTTTTGACAACCCATGGCCTTAAAGCTTTTGGTCATCACTCCGTAAACAAACAACAAATAAAATGACTGAACTTTTTTATTTTCTTTTCGATGCATTTTGTAGAAATATAAGCAGTCCGGTTAAACCACTTGAGTTTAAAATGTCATTCGAAAATGAAGATACTTAAGCAGAACAATCCAAACACTCCACAAGAAACCTTTTCATCGTTTACCAATAGCATTATCCCTCCTCTGTATTATCTTTTGAATATATCCCTCCTCTGTATTCTCTATTGAACATTTACCAAAAAATGTTAATGAAATCAATACCGGGTGTTTTTTTAGACGTGTGCTTTTCAATCTGGCCACACCTTTTCCGGAGTTGGTCTTTTTAACAGCTGTCACTTGATTTATGCTCAGTTTGGTTTGCCATTTTATAATGAATAGAACAAAATTTGCAAATCGACCCCAAAACGAGATGGTTACCGATCCCGATTTTGAGAAGAACGTTTTGTTCAGTGTAAAAACAAAATAGTCGCGTTTGTAGTAACGAAAATCCACAAGACATTGTTGAGACGCCGTTGCATCTTCAAAAAGTCACTGTTTGATGTGCTCTATGGGCAGATGGAATCATTGGTCCATATTTCTTCAAAAATGAAGCCGGAGTGAATCATTGGTCCATATTTCTTCAAAAATGAAGCCGGAGTGAATCATTGGTCCATATTTCTTCAAAAATGAAGCCGGAGTGAATCATTGGTCCATACTTCTTCAAAAATGAAGCCGGAGTGAATCATTGGTCCATATTTCTTCAAAAATGAAGCCGGAGTGAATCATTGGTCCATATTTCTTCAAAAATGAAGCCGGAGTGAATCATTGGTCCATACTTCTTCAAAAATGAAGCCGGAGTGAATCATTGGTCCATATTTCTTCAAAAATGAAGCCGGAGTGAATCATTGGTCCATATTTCTTCAAAAATAAAGCCGGTCTGAATTGGAGGATGCTGATGTGGACGACCTTTGATTCCAACAAGACGGCGCTACATGCCAGTCAGCCAACGAAACAATCAATTTATTGAAGTATGCTTTTGGTCGTGGGCCTGTGGCGTGGCCTCCAAGATGGACTATTTTTTGTGGGCTTATGTGAAGTCACTTGTCTACGCAGATAAGCCCGACACGACTGACGCCTTGGACGAGAATATTCGGCGCATAATTGCTGACATACATCCCCAAATGCTGGAAAAAAGTGGTCGAAAATTTGGACTCTCGGCTGGAGTTTATTCCCGAAAAAGAAAAGTGAAAAAAATATTTTTTTTTTCAAAAATAATAAAAATTGGGGAAAATCTGAGAATTGATAAAATTTGTTTTTAAAAAATTTGACGTGATACAGACATTTCCACGAGTCTGCCTGCAAAAAATCACTGAAAAAGGGTAAAAAATCGGTCCAAATGCTTTCACACAGGCCACTACGAGCTTCATACTTCAAACTAAAAAAAAAAAATCTGACGTGTACATGAAAATCGCCGATACACGTGAATTTTTATTTTTTATCCCCTTTCCGAAAAAGTAAATTTGGTTCATAGGACAGAATGTGTGTAACACGGTGTTATATGCTTTTTATTACTTCTTGAAAACCACACTCTTTATACAGGGTTTTCCAACAAGAGGTGTTATTTTGGTATTCAAAGAAAAATGCCATTGTTTGAGATAAATTTTCGGATGTTGATTTCATAATAAAGAAAATCAACACCAGCCAAATGGCGACCACGATCACACTTACAGGACCATTTTCTTTTCATGAAATTGCCCATAACCAAATCGCAAAGTGGCTGCCCTATGTCCTCGATAGCCTCACGAATTCTATCTTTGAGGTCTTGAATCGACGCTGGGCTGTTGGCGTAGACCTTGTCTTTCACGTGGCCCCAAAGGAAAAAGTCACAAGGTGTTAAATCACAAGATATCGGTGGCCAATTGTGATCAGCTCTTCGAGAGATAACACGGTCCGAAAACTTTTCCCGTAAATTAGCAAAGACACGACATTGTTGACTATCGGTCGGCTTAAGTTCTTGTGTTAACTGAACTTTATCAGCCTTAAGACCCAAGTCTTTATGCAAAATAAGGTGTAAAAGTGTAATTTTAGGAGGGCGCGAAGGGATCTCTAATTGAATTGTTTGTTGAGTCCGAAATGAAATCGAATATGCGTGTCGAAGGCGATCCTATAGTCGTTAATAGATAGTGTGTATCGCTTTGCATTTCATGGGTCTGTGGCAGGATCTGGCGAAGTGTGAATGTATGGTCGACAGTTGATTTATTCGGGCTGATAGGGTTCATCGAGTTTGGGATGTAATCTTTCACACAATATGCTACATCGTCGTTTATGTGCGATGGATAAGGACCTTATGGCCATAAACTCCCAATATCCGAAAAAAACCATATAACAAATCTTATATCCAATCATTGGCTGTTCCTAAATCGGATCGGTATGAATAGATTCCACATGCCATCAGTTTTACTACAATATATTCTGTAGAAGATAATCCGCACATCTCACAATCGATTAAATATTCTGATTTCATTTGGCATTTGCACATTGTTCTTCACTTTCGGATACACCAAATTTGTTTCTAATTGTAATTGCAAAAAAAAAAATGCTACAATTTTTCTTGTCTGTGTGTAGATTTATGCGCAGCTACAGGCAACAACATAGCAGCAAAAAAATTCCAATTTATTTCAATATTAACAGTTGGGGTCAAAAACACTACAAACATTATAAGTTCAGTCGGGACGAATCTTATATACCCTCCACCCAAATCTGATGGATAATTTCATGGCATTTACATAATTTTTTAAAATATGATATCCGGCATATCTCCACCTCGGCTATTAGTTGCATGGTTCATTCGATCAGTCCCTCATTTCGAAACGAATAAGGACCTAAGAGGGCATATCAATAATTTCGCAAATTTGAGAATAGAACAGTTTTTCAACACAATCTCCTTTTAGCTCAATGAACTTAGTCCAATGTTTCTCCAATTCCTGTATCCCTTTCCAAAAATAAGATTTTTCACATTTTTTTTTTATCAATAATTTAAATAAGAGCAAATTTTACCAATATCTGAATATATATCCCTTTGAGTTGCTGCCCGTTCAGGGAATCGCGGTACAACATTTTAAAATCGAATGCAACGTCATGACAAAATAAATATACGCTTCATTCCATGGTGTAGGGCGCCGAAACAAACGTCAACCTTAACATTTATCTGGACATGAATGTAAGAGAGGTAAATATGTCCGATGTAGATACATCTCATGCGGATTATACACATACGTGCATATGCACAACAGTTTTTGTGTGTGTCGATGAACAAGATTTAAAGGTTTCCATCGTTTATAGTTTTCGCATAAATCTAGTTCAGTTTACCAGTTGTTTATATTTTTCCTTTTTTTTTTTTGGTTTCTTGTCAAAATTTGTATTTTTTTTCTTTGCAACGACATTCAAACACAGCGTACAACGGCATGCGATACACATAACTGTTGTTAATTAACAGCGTAATTAAACTATTTTGTGTTTCAAAATCGAAACAATGTCTAATTATGGTTTAGTATGCCATAAATGTGGCCATAAAAAAAAAGAGTTAAGCAACTTGGCCGGTGGTCATGAAAATCTTTGGAAAATTTTATGAAAAACGGGTAAAAAAGAGTTTGAATTGTTTGAGCTGACATATACCTTTCTGAAGGAGATCTATTTATATGGATTCCCTTCCAATCATATAGACCATTTAGCTAGACATACTAACGAATAAGGTGTCATGGAACTATTCGGTGCAAACATATTTATGAGATTTAAGTGAATCATACGATGCATTACACTTTTTTGTCTATACCAAATGATGTACACTAGGGGGTGTCACTTTGTATGAGAGGAAAAAAACCAACACAGAGTATAGCAAAAACGAAAAATACGAGAAATTCTAAAAATATTTCACCAAACCAAAAACACGATATTTTTTTAAAAAATGCTGCAGCCAAATTACATTTTTTGCAAACAAAATGTTGACATCATTTATATAAGAAAATATTAAATCGTTATATCTATAATTCTCATGTACGTGTGTTTGTATGTGTACTCCTCCTAAACGGCTGGACCGATTCGAATAATATTTCTTGTGGGCATGCGTTTGGTTGGCGCCCTGGATGGTTAAGATTTACAATTCGGACCAATTGGACAAAGGGACGTAGTACCTCCCATACAAACTCCACCATGACTTTGCAATGAACCAAACTTTCAGTAAAAAAAAATGTGAAGGCAAAACAACGTTTGCCGGGTCAGCTAGTAATTAATAAAAAATTTAATTAAATACCATAGCTCTTAAAATATATAAGATATAGTGATGGGACAAGGGTAAATACCCAAATGGTAAATTGGGTATTTATCCGAAAATACCCAGGTATTTACCCAAGCACCTGGGTATTTACCCAAAATGTGGGTATAAATCAGAATAAAGAAAAATTTAAATAAATTAAAATAATTAAATTTTTTATTATGAATTAGATTTTTTATTAATAATTTTAAAATTTAATTTAATTTTTCTAGTTGTTTCAGCATCGCTCCCACTCATTACATTGAATTGCCATATGCACGCTGATTAGCGGTTCTTATTAAGAATTGTTGTTGTGTTTGATGCAGTCAAAACTGCCCTAACTGAGCAAAACGCATCAAGAAATTTATGAACAAAATACACTTCAACAAAATATGTTCAAAATAAATTCGAAAATGTTCACATTTCTCTTACTCTACGTAACAACAAGTATTTGTTATTAAAATGAGTATTTACACGAAATTAGATAAATACCCGGGTATGAACGTGGGTATAAATGGGTAAATACCCAGCGTTGGGTAAATACCCAGGTGTAAACCCATCGCTGATAAGATACAGTTCGACAAAGAGGAGGAATCAAATTAAATTTTTTCAAATCACATATCAAAATCTGAAAAAAATTAAAATTTTTATTATAATAAAAGTATCTTTTATGCGCATTATTATAAATTATAAATTTGAAAAGTATTCAAATTTAGATATCTTTGTACTAGATCTAAAGTTACAAACTTTTGTCCGATTATGTCAAAATTTGGTAAAAAAAAAACGAACCAAAAACAAAAATTATAAAAATTGTCTACTTCCAAAATCAAAAAATACGTAAAGCAGTTACATTTGGATTTATTTCTATGTCAAAATTTGATAAAAAAAAAAACGAAACAAAAATGATAAGAATTGTCTTCTCCCAAAATCAAACAATACGTAAAGTAGTTACATTTGGATTTATTTCTAGAATGTAACCAATTGCCCGGTTTTTTGATAAAGCTTTGAGCGAAAACTATTTGATACCCACCCTAAGGTAAACCCTCTTAATCTGTAGGCATGGATTTATATATGTGTCCATATATACATACATATGTATATGTTTGGTTGTTAACAGTATATTAAATCATTATAAATAATTAAATTAAATCATTTGAATGGGCTTGAAATAGGCACATTTCAACGGATTACGTTGTCCATTAGTTTCGCTTAAGAGTGCTTAATACGCAATGGTTAATGGGAATGTAAAATAATTTAATTATTTTTAATTTCTATTCCCTGTATATTAGAGTGGAGAAAGATAGATATTGCAGTGGATATGACCGCAAAATGGAACTATTCATTTTACCGATTATCGATTTTGGATAATGATTTAGTTGTGACCATTTTTATATTGTGATAGGTTGATCAATATACCAATTTATAGATAATTACGTAAAATAAAAATGTTTTTTTTTAAATGAAAACAACGACTGTGAGCATTGGGCACACCATTAAAAGAAAAATGTTTTTTTTTATTATATCTACATTAATGATTTTAATAATAATAATAATAATAATAATTAATAATGATTTTACAAATGACATTACCACAAAGTTTCATTTCCTACTTTTTTTTTTTTAAATAAAAACAACGACTATGAGCATTGGGCACACCATTAAAAGAAACATGTTTTTTTTATTACATCTACATTAATGATTTTAATAATAATAATAATAATTAATAATGATTTTATAAATGACATTATCCTACTTTGTAGTTTAAATTTGATGATTTGTAATTTGCATGTAACCAAAGGAAAAAAAATAACAAAATCTATTTAAATCATTTTTTATAAAACAGTAGTGGGAAGTTGCGCAACGAGTCTTAAAGTTTATTGTGAATTTATAAAATCGAAAATAAAAAACGTTAAGAATTATAAAATAATAGATATTTGAGTCATTTTATTGTTAGAAAAACAATTCTAATTTTAGTGTTTTCTCATCAATGGGATTTCAACCGATTTGAGGTTTCAATTCAAGCGTGTCTAGTTTACAGTTCGCCTTGAATTCGCAATGACGACTAATAAATCGCATGACCAATCCTGTACGACGATATATACACAGCTACATATTTAAATGTACAGCTAAGTCAATATTTTTCTAGATAGGGCGTAGCATACCGGCTCAGCTAGTATTTTCTAAAAAAAAATGAATTCATAATTTTTTTTAATTTTTTTTTTAAAATTTTGACAAATTGTCAATAGTTGTGTGGATTGCCGGAAATAACATACGATACTGCCAACCAAAAAGTAACGACAGTTGATTTTTTATGTGCCCTCAAGAAGAAGAAAAGAATTAATTAACGTTAACACAACAAAAACCTGTTTCTCCAAAAGAAAGGGAGAAACGTTTCATTAAATTTTATTTATTTTGTGTAAATGAATAAATTGAACAATTAAATAACTTTTAATTAAAAAAAAATGAAGTTCAGAGAAGTCAGTTAAGGCAGCCACTTGAATAAAATCGTGTTCCATAAGTAATGGAAAAGTTTGCCCACATTTTTGTTTTTTGAAAAATATTCTCCTGCTTATACTGGATTTTTCGTGGCCAAAACGGGTTTCAAGCCAACTCATCTACAACTAGTGTATTAAAAATAATAGGTTTTTAAAGATGTTTTTCGTAATATTCTTCTTTAAATTCTTGAGTTAATTTAAAAGCTCGACCCAGTCTAGTGCACATATTTAAATGCATGTAGATGCGATGTCGGTGAGAAAATACTCATAAATGAATACGTTTAATTGTACATGGGTTTCATCATAAATAGCTGGTACGAGTATTTAGCCTTTGGTTGAATCTACTTTATCTTGAAAATGGTTGAAATTGATTGTTGGTGCCAATGGATCTGAAAGTTGTTGTAGGCCCCAGTATGTCGCTATTGCATCCTCACACCATGGCTCCTGCAAGAAATAATAGTGATGTGTGTATATCCGAAACTACTTTGTGGAGAATTCTTTCAAAATAGTATTTATTTTAAGGAAAATTCAATAACTTTGCATCCAGTAAACATGTTTGAGATTTGTAAAAAATTGGTGCCTCCATGAAAAATTCAAAAAGTCCAAAAACCGAAGAATAAACCTTACAAAATTGTTCATTATGCAAAATACGGCGGCACTGTGGTCTAGAATCCAAATTCCATTGGACAAAAGTCTGTAGCTTTTGATCTCGACAATATTTTTGAGTTCTGTAAATAATTTGTTTTCTACTACTCACGTAAGTAACCTTCCTTGCGGGAATAGACGGGTAATTTTTCTAAAATCAGTGGACAGAGTGACCATGACAACTAATACACTCATTGGCCATTTAAAATTCACTACAAAAATGGTGAAAATCCTGCAGTCACAGTTAGCAAAACTAAAGCATTTTTATGTTGTCGTGAAGCACCTTGTCAGACCGCAATACAGAAATTGGTTCGCACAAGATAGTGATGTGAAGAATAAAACCCATGCATGCCGCTCAAGAACAACTGAGAATATTGCCCAAAGTGTTGAAGAAAACCCAGGTTTGTCCATTCCTCGTCGTTATTTGGAATTGGGCATTCCACAAACGTCATTATACCGTATTTTGCATGAAGCCTTGGGTCTGAAGACTTATAAAGTTCAGTTAATACAAGAACTCAAGCCAGCCGATAATCAACAACTTCGTGTCTTTGCTGATTGGATCCTTGAAATGCATGAAAATGATCCGGAATTCCATCGAAAAATCATTTTGACTGATGAGGCTCATTTGCACCTCGGTGGCTACGTCAACAGGCAAAATTTTCGCATGTGGAGCTCGGAAAATCCAAGAGTTATTATTGAGAAGCCTCTCCGTCCTCCGTCCGTGTGATTGCGATTGAAGGTCGGGTGGGGTCATTTTTATAATGTCGGTTGATCGAAAAGCAAGCCAAAGAAGAACGAAGTTTGAGGGGTTTTTCTCAACAGTTTCACATCGGGCCTGTGGACGAGTGTTTTTTTCTGACAACAAGCAGGATATACTTTTTGATATACATAATTGGAATGTCTAAACAAAAAGATCTTATTTTTTAAATTTTTAAAAAAAAAAATGTAAACATTTGATAAGAAAAATGAGAGAAAATGAATTTTGTATTTTCACATATTTTTCTGAACAAAGGTTTATAAAGCTGTTATAAATATTAGTGAATATGGGGGTACATTTTTACTTTGCCCCATTTTATTTGTTTTCTTTTTTTCTCGAATACCCACAACTGTGTTTAGTTTATTAAGACATAATATATTCTACAGCAATATATTGTAGAACATCAAATAAAAGCATTGCAATTTATGAGAGGTTAACGTCAAACAGCGGCAGCTACAATTTATTCCATGTCTACATGGCGGTTACTTACTTGGTGGCATAAAGTAAATGTCATCGGTATTCATGTTCATGAAAATACGTACAAAAATTAATAGTTAATCTAATATAAATTATAATGTCATTCGGTATTTTGTTCGAAAAGAATCGCAGACATCATCATCGCAAACAACATTCTCATCATCATCTCCAGCAACATCATGATCATCAACAACACAAACAGAAAGAGCCAACATAGCCAATATACACACACTCGAATGCCAGTTACAATAGTGCAGTGCCACAAAACAAAAGACTTAAGAGAGCAACGCGACAGTATTCATTCATAAAAGTAACGCTCGCACAGCTCAAACACATCAAAACCAACAACAACAAAAACTGAACTGATTTTTCCATTTTTTTTTTTTTTTTGCTACAGCGACTTTAACATTAAATGACATATCCGCAAATGTAACAAAGTTGGTGAAAAAACCAAACGTATGGAAAAAAAAAGCCGTAAAAAACGTAACAATTAAACGTTGTATGAATTGACTAAAATCACGACAAAAACTAGAATGATCTAAGCAACTGCTGTGTCTCAGTTGGGTATAAGAGCCATTTGATTAGAAATTATTCCGGATATTGATCGATTTATTTCATTAATTTTATTGCTTTTGACAAAAAAGCACAGCTGTTATTTGGTTACTGGTAAAATTAGCCGGAGATCATGTTTGTGTTGTGCGAATTTTGCATATGTTGTTTATATCAGAAGGAAACTTTTAATTGTGACAATTGTGCAGATATGATTCGATTATAAAAATGAGCGTAGATTTCAAATTAAATGGGCTGAAAAGATATTAACAAAATGACTGCATTACAATTGAAATAAATAATGTTTAAATTACGGAATTAATTTGATGTTGTGTTTTTTCCCCCTTTGCATTGTTGCAAGTAACTTTTAAGAGTTTTTCTAATATGTACTCTGAAAATAGTTTGTGCACAATTTAATTTTTTTTTTTATAGTTTTTTAAGGTGTCTTAGGTAACGAGTGCGTTAGTGTATGACCAGGTAAATACCCGGAACAATAAATACGTATAAAAATAAATTAAATACATGTTTTATTCGCACAAACTGCTGATTATGGTGGTAGTAGATCAGTGTTTTACAATGGAATCAAAGTTATCGTATTGAACGATTTGTAACGAATGAACCATTCGAAACATGGTCCAAGTTTAGCCACAGAAGGCCTAGTCCTAGTCTTTTCAAAGACTTTATACATTTAAATGGTGTTTGGACCAAAAAGCACTATCAATTGCGTTGTTATATCATGAATGTATTTCTAATGTATTATTTAAAAGGCATGTATATTAGGGTGGAGTGAAAACATGCTTTTTTTTAATTTGAAAAAGTTAACCTCGGAAAGAGATGTAGTCTGGGGTCCTAATGAGGGGAAAAATAAAGAAAACAATTTTAAAAAAATTTTAGGGGTCGCGCCACTCCCTCGAAATTTGGAAATTATCGCTATTTTGGCGTGGATTTTAGAAAAATCCTAAAAATTAACGACATAACTTATTCGAAATTTAAAAGTTTGAGCTTGTTCAGTGCCCAAACAAAAGTATTTGAGGCAAATATGAGGATAATCGACTAATATTTGTAGCTTTGGTGGCGATTTCATTGTTCAGTCAATTTTCTGAAGAAGGGACGATTTGACTTATTTTACTTTTTGCAATTTTTGAACAATGAGAAAATTTTTTTTAAATTTTTTCATGCCCTTATTTCATTGTTTACGCTATTGCAAACATTTATTGACATAAAACTTTTTAGGATTTTTCTAAAATCAACGCCAAAATAGCGATAATTTCCAAATTTCGAGGGAGTGGCGCGAACCCTAAAATTTTTTTAAAATTTTTTTCTTTATTTTTCCCCTCATTAGGACCCCAGACTACATCTCTTTCCGAGGTTAACTTTTTTTTTTTTTGAATTTCACTCCACCCTAATGTATATACACACATAATTCGAATGACTAAATAGCTACTAATGCAATGATTTTATTCCCAAGAAGCCGATATTTAAACCCCAGTTAAAAATGTGATAAATAAATAAATGTGTCACCCATTTTTGACTCTGAATCTGCAATTTTCTAGATATGACTCGAGGAGGCGATGTGTATTTGCCGGCAAGTATTTACAAATTTTTCTATTCAAACATGCCATACTTTATCAAATGCTTGGGCAACGTCTAGAAAGACGGCGCAGCAATATTCCCGAAATTTAAAAGATTTTTCGATTTCTTGGATAAGACGGTTTATCTGTTCTATCGAGCTATGACCTTAACGGAACCCGAACTGGTGGTCTGGTATTACTTTTTTCGACACGAGAAACGGTCTTTATTTTAATGGAAGAACCTTTCCGAATAGTTTTGACAAGCAGGGAAGAAGACTAATAGGTCTAGGTAATAAGGCCGTGGTGTGATAGGTAGTGTGTGCGACTATCACACAGAAGAACCCGAGTTCGAAACCGGGTAAGACCATCAAACATTTTGTCAGCGGCTGTTTCCACCTCGTAAATGCTGGCGACTTTACGAGTAAGAGAGCAATCTCTAAGCCATGTAAAAGTAGAAACTCTAGAAAAGCATTAGCCGTTCGGAGCCGGCTTTAAACAGTAGGTCCCGGTCAGTGAGTATACAAATTATATCGTACACAGCTCAATGATTCGAGAGAAGTTCCCCGCCTGTTCCATTATGAAATGTTAAGGGAAATAAGTAAGTATTGATTGTCCTTTCCCGGCTTTAAAATCATTTGAATCGAAGAAAAATCTCGTAATTGAGTTAAATAACTCTGCCAGAATATTTCACAGCAATAATAGGGAGTTGAAGGATCTGGCGTAACAAGGTCAAATCCTGGAGCTTTACCTGGACGTCTAGTGTCTCTTATAACATGTACGACTTCGTTGGCATCGGTGGACAATGGAATTTCTGCGAATTCTGGTGAAAAGTTGATGGAGTATGACTTTCTCCTATCCGTTTATTTTGTCTAGATAAGAGAATAAAATGTGTTCTTACACCGTGTTACAAAAAATAGATTTGTTTCTGTCCTATGAACCAAATGCACATATTCGGAACGAGGGGAAAAAATAAAAATACACGTGTATCGGCGATTTTCATGTACACGTCAGAATTTTCTTTTTTGTTTTTCGCCAAAAACATTCATTACACCGTGTTACACACATTCTGTCCTATGAATGTCCTCGTAGTGGCCTGTGTGAAAGCCTTTGGACCGATTTTTAACCCTTTTTCAGTGATCCAATCGAGCTGATTTTTGGCAGGCAGACTCGTGGAAATGTCTGTATTACGTCAATTTTTATCAATTCTCAGATTTTCTCCAATTTTTATTATTTGTGAAAAAAAAATATTTTTTTTCACTTTTCTTAGCATAACTTGAAGAGACTCAACATTTTTAAACTACTTAAGCGTTACGAAAAAAAAAATGTTTTTTGACTGAAACCTTAAAAAAAACGATAACCATTTTAAAAAAAAAAATTTAGGAAAATCTGAGAATTGATAAAAATCTGTTTTTTAAAAAATTTGAAGTGATACAGACATTTCCACGAGTCTGCTTGCCAAAAATCAGCTGCCTGCCTAAAATTCTGACGTGTACATGAAAATCGCCGATACACGTGTATTTTTATTTTTTCCCCTCTTTCCGAAAAAGTAAATTTGGTTCATAGGACAGAATGTGTGTAACACGGTGTTATTAGTTAACCAGGTGATTTGTGCTCGAAGTATACAATTTTTGAAAACAACAAAAAAGTTCCATTACACTTGAGATATTTATTATGATTTTTTTTTTGTTAATTTTTTTCCAACATTTGATAAATTTTACAAATTGTTTAATTCAGTGGTGATAACTTTTGTTGAAATTTAAGTTGTTGTCTTTTCTGTCTGTGCAGGAATATGGTAAAGTGTAGTTTCCTTCTGGGTTGTTCCATACAATATTTCGATGACCATTTCATATATATTTTCCATATCATCTCATTAGGCATCAAAACGGCCGCCTTCATTTAAATCAGATTGCTGTGCACGATATAATTTGTCAACTCTCTGATCATAGATCGTACCAAATGCAAAACGGTCCAGTTGACAGACAAATGTTCCGCTGTCGTCGTGGTCGTACGCCATACTTTCAATTGTTAATCGTAGCATTGTGACTCATAGTTTTTTTTTTTTTTTGGGGTGTTCACAATGATTAAAATTGCTATTGGCCTTTTGTTAAAACATAGCACGAAAATTATTATAAAAAATAAACAATCTGTACCTTGTACTTATGAAAATTAAATGCAAACTAAAGTTTGAAGTCATAATGTCATTATTTCCTACAAACAAGGCGTTGCTGAACGGTCTCAGACACAGGCGCAGACACTCGAAAAGAGCAGCAACCTTAAGTCATTCCACCAGCACAGCCCAAAATTGGCACACACACACACACACTCACACGTATACTCCAGATACACCGAATGAAATAAAACTGCCCACTTTGAGATGAAACGCCACAGCACCATACTTTAAACGGTAACTGACGACAAACGGCGGATGGAGGGCCTTTCTCTTTCCGTTACAACAACAACAACAACGGCAATAGCACTAACATCATCGGCACTAAATATCGCATGAGCTGGAAACATATTTGGTGGCGTTTTCCTAAATCAATTGTATATTATAAAACGCGATTTGTATACATACACACTACACCATGGAGCGAGCGATATCTTAAGTTTGTCGTTCCGTTTGTAATATCTGGGCGTCCATTGGTAAGAGTCATACATTCGATTTCCGGGATACGTTTGGTAGTATTTCAGAGTGCGATATGATTATTTATGTATTGATGAATGACACCAGGATGTTAACTTTGAGGACATTTCAGATTAAAAAACATTAGAAAACTTCTCTGTAAAGTATCATACTTTCGAAAATGACACTAAACCGTATGTCCTTCTTATCATACAAGGCTTCAAAGGAAATAGTCCTTATGCAATTTCTGGAAAGTTGGGAGTTTTGTTTTGATTTTTAAGAGTATGCGATATTTTTCAAAATAGCGACATGAGAACGTGTATTTTTTTTATGCAGTGTGGACATTTTGGATTGATTATAATAATTATTTTGTTCCCTTACATATTTTATTTATTTATTTATTTATAAATAAAAAATTAATTTTATTGGCGAAATTAATATCTATATTAAAGCTATGACTTTATTGTACATCCACTGTGGGTCAGCTTATTTCTACTGAATTCTGGCTTTGGAACAACTAAAAGTAGCCATCGACTCAGAATTTCCTCCAGAGCTGATCCTTAAGCTTTGTCCGTCTATCCAACTATTTTTGTATTCAAAGTGCTAGTCGGCAATACATAGCTCTCGATTTCGATTGTCTTGTATCAGGTTAAGGATCAACCGTATTTAAATTGCTGAACGTCAGTCCCTGTTTTAAGATGGACCAGTACTCCGGAAAACATTAGACTTTTTAGTTGAGATCCTATCGCCGCACTGTGGCGCCTTTTCCCTAAAAGCGTTGCAAAAATCAAAAATTTGACAGAAGAATATGATAAAATGAATAATTACATCTGATAGAGAACTTCTCACTGATTAAGAGTCCAAAAAAATCGGATAAAAATTATGAATTCTAGCGTCAATCAAAGTTGACAATTTTTCGGACTTACAAAAAATGTTTAAATAAAAAAAAAATATCATCTTTTGAATTGAATTTCAGGCAAACTATGCAACCGATCATTAATTTTTTGGTGTCGGATGAAAGGTATGTTAATTTCAATGAGACGATGTGTTTTTTACAGGCGCAATTTTGCAAACACATGATATTTGGGTCATTTTTCACACTTAATAGAATAGAACAAAAAAAGTGACGGTTTGTGACGGGAACTATTAAACAGAGGTTGTTAAGTATTTAATACTCTAACTTATTTTCTTGAAATTGGGTGCCCATACTTGCCCGTGTACATGAAAAAACAATAAAACTGTAACAAATTTTACTACAAAAAGATACATTTAATTGTAGTGCCATCTCTGATGACACGCAACCCTGCAATAACTCTCCACTAATTATCTACTACTATTATTTACAACTTTAAGAAAGACTTGTTAAGTATTAAGTAAAGAGAAATGACAATTTAAATGACAAAATTTTTTTTTTAAATTGTGAGCAATATTTTACAAAAAATTTAAAAATAATTTAAAAAAAAACATTTTTTTGTAAATCTTTTCTGGAATAATTTTAAATCATAAAAGCCTTTAAAAATAAACATAAAACATTTAAAATGTTAAAAAACATTTTATTATACTTCCCATAAAATTGATTTTTCCACAAATTTCAACTTTGCTAATCCATAAGTAGGCCCCTACAAAGCGTAGCACCCTTTCCAAACGCTCATTTCTTAGGCTGAATAGTTATCTATCATATGCTGTTTAAAGTGTTCAATTATCTTATTCGGTTCAAAAGATATGATTTTTGCAACGAAAAAACTCAAATGGCGCCACTGTGCGCCGTAGAAGCCACATCAGATGTCCGATCTGGTTCACATTCCAAGGTCAATCGTTGACGATGGCACTGCTTGACACAAAGCTTTCCAAATAAAGTTAGTATTCTGAAACATTCCAAAAAATTAACAAAAAATACATTTTTTTCGGCATATTATTGAGTTATTCATAAGAACAAGCATTCCCAGTACTGCATCCTGTCAACCCTTGGTGACGTTTTCTGTCGCTACCACACGAATAGTTTGTTCGATATTCGCATTAAGGGTCTGATGCGTGAATTGAATTGTTCACTTAACATCGGTCTTTCGTGGTACACCACATGTAAAGTGTAACAGCGTCAAATAGCAGCTCCCAGGTTGACATCGCCGAGATGGCTGGTAAGACGATTACCGAACTTTGGTAAGACGATTACCATTGAGGCGTGCCTGTGCCACATCGTCCAAGAAAATATCTTCATTCTCCGGCGATAAAAATGGTTTATCGCTCTAAAATCCACACCAAATGGTCATTCTCTGAGGTTGTATTGGCATCTCGAATAATACGCGCGGCCGATCCATAGATGCGGTAGATTTGCTTGTTGACACAGCCACCGTGATGAAAATGTGCTTCCTCAAAATATGTGATATTTCGAGCAAAATCATTGTCTATTTCGAGCTTCTCTAAGGGCCAAAGGACGCGGATGGTGGACGTTGTAAACACTGTTACTGCTGAGAAATTTGAAAAAGTCCTACAATTTTAATTTTAAATCGCACAAAAAAGTCGTTTTATCAAAAAAAATTAACGTTTTTATTTAAATAAACTGCAACTAAAAAAATTATCAATTCAAACAATATGGAAAAATTAAAAACAATCCATCGCATAACGATGAAAGCTAAATTTTATTGACATCTGTTTTTTTTTTTATGAATTCCAGTTAGAAAAATTAATTCGGACGGAAATGCATCCAAAAAAAAGTAGTTGTCAAAAAATGTCGCCAATTGACGTTTAATAAACAACTGATTTGAATCAAGCTAAAAAAAAAAAAGATAAAGAAACGAGTTTATTTTTTATGAACGCTGTTATAAGATTTTCGAAATGGAAAGAGCTGTGACTGCGAACTGTGACTGCCAGATTTTCATCATTTTTGTAGTGAATTTTAATAATTTCAATGCGTTGTTGAATCGGGTATCGTTCCATTTCTAGTAATGGCGTAGTTGTCACTTATAAAAATGTCAAAGAATAAAAGCTTCAAAAGTGACAACTACCGAAATACCGGGTGATTCAAAATAACACCTCTTATTGGAAAACCCTTTAGATGGACCATCCGTTACAGTATATGAACAGAAATATATATATTTTTTTTTTTTTATTTTTTATTTTTATTTAAGCGCCCCGGTAGGCGAGTTGGTAGCATGCTTGCCTATCAGCGTGGGGGTTGTGGGTTCGATTCCCACCAGAGGCTTTGGTCTGTCGCTGCAAAAATCTAAACATATGGTCTGTGTCACCCGGTTTACCCTTGGACCCAAAAATTAGAATATAAATTTACTTTGTATTGTAATTAATAATAAATAAATAAATAAATAATTCTGACGGAAATTCATCCAAAAATCTAGTTGTCAAAAAATTTCGCCAATTGACGTTTAATAAACAGCTGATTTGAATCAATCAAAAAAAAAAAGCAAGATATAAAAACGAGTTTATTTTTTATGAACGCTTTTACAAGAAACAATTTCTAAACAACATATGATTTAAGGAGAAACCACTACAGGGTTGAATTTCAACAGCATTTGCTGTTCGGAGCTGGCCTCATTGAAAACTTCATATATTACAGGTGATTGGTCTAGATCCCGTATTTGCATAGAATAGTTGGTAGTTAACATGATTCAATCCAGTAACCTTGTTTCGAATCGTCCAGGGTTTCTGCATCAAAGCGTTGGTTGCCATTTCGCTCCGATAGAGGTTTATCTGGATGACGTCGTCAATTATTGGTCCTCCAGTAAACGGACGTCTTGTGAGTCGCAGGAAGGTCGCAATAGAAACTTTAATACGAAAATGTATAAGTCCACAATACACTGACACTTAGATGAATGATGTTGATGAATTTGTCCGACCTTAATTACTAATTTTGTGAGGAAAATTGATAAATCTGTGGTCACAACCCTTAACAGCCTAACTCGAGTTAGGACACAATTGAGTTATTAGCACCATCGTATTCAGCGTATCTAAATTTATTTGCTCTAAATTTTCCATGTTTGTATCTCTTCTAGGAAGGCAATTAATCCTAAAAAACCTAATAGCTTAAGCTCTTATTCCGAATTACAATTTCGTTTTTTGATAAACATAAATTGAGTTAAGGTCTTTCTCCAAACAAAAAGTTTTTTATTTAATCTGGAATAATAGCCTAACTCAACTTGAACTTTTTGACTTTCTTTCGTTCAACAATTCATAAGAGCCTAAGTGTCTTTTTCGATAATATCTTTTGACTGCGAGAATAAACAACTATGTTTTGTTAACAACTAAGTGAAGAAATTCTTTTCATTGGAATCTGTAGCAAAGTTTTCCAAAAAACACCTTCTCCTGATTTTCAGTGAAGATTCAAAACTTTAAACTCCTGTGACCACAGAAATATCAAAATTTAAATAAATAAAATTTAAAATAATTTTAAATATTTAAATCTAAATCAAAAATTGAAGTTATGAGACCTCCGGTGAGGGGTATACACCATTCGACCTGGCTGAACTGTACACTGTTGTTTCTTCGCGGCAACTTTTGGTTCCGTTTGTTTTGTGTGACGAGAGGAGTTAATATGCTAAAATCTTAACTGCAGATTACCAGACGCAAATGTTAAACTTCAATTTAAGCCAAGTCAAGCGACGTTGGCGCTGCAGCCCATGGTGGCAGAATACAACGTCCGCCGTTGGCGTCGAATTTTACATACAACCCGTAATGCAAAACAAACGGAAAAAATGAAACACTATCTCACTCATGGCCTTATGGCAAAAAACGATGTTAGCGACGACCAGCAGCGTCTTAGCGTTATTTCGCCGTCTTGCCTGTCGTGATGTACGTACGTACGCTGTACAGTCAGTCTGTTCACCATCATTGTTCAGACTACAAACGACGCGTCAGTCTGTGGCAGCCAAAGAAGCGTTGGCGACGACGACGACGACGACTACTCTTCTCGGCACTGGCTGCTGCCTGACACAACTCAAGACAATATAAGACAAAAAGGTCTCCCCATTATCTTCTTATACATGGGAGCATTTATTCGATAGTGGTGCTGAGGTTGCTGCATGTTGTGTTGTATGTGCCTTTGTATTTTCGTGTAGTTTTTTAAGGCGCCGAACTTTTATAAATGCCAGTGTCGTTAAACAATTGAAAAGAGTCGTTATTCGAACGTATAACCAACAACTTGTGTCTCTTCAATGTGGTGAATTTGTGTGGCGTGACATTGCTCAAGATTTCCGTTAAATTCAAAAAAGTGAAAATCACACACAAACTGTGCGTCCCCATAAAACATACTTTGCCAGGATTAAAAGTATGATTTTATAAAAAAAAAAAACATTGGGACTTTTGACAGAATGCTGCGTAAAAACCATAACGATAACAAAGAAAATGTTGTGTGAAATTTCCAAAATTAAAATATTTCCATAAAACGCAAAAAAAAAGAACTCGATTTCTTTGGTGCTGCAAAGAGCGAAACCATCAACTAGTCTTTATCCATAGCACCAAAATTTAGAACTAAAAAAAAAGAACTTGGAACGGAAACAAAATGAAGATATTAATACTGATTTGTTGTGTGTGTGGTAAGTGATTTCAATAATCTTTAAACAAGAATCGCAATCAAGTGGAAATAGTGTTGTAATTATATTATAACAGTTCCATTATGAAATTGGCATTCATGATTTTCATCGGTAATACCAAAATTGGCTAATCCATGACATTTTGTCTCCGCAAAAATTCAATTGTAAATGAATTGTATAGCACGTTCCGCAAGAACGGTTTTGATAGTTATGTACCAACAAGCGGCGGCTACAATATTGCGTGGGAAATTCCATCTGGTATAACAATATATATTTGTGTTCCCTTTTCTCAAATGTGTTATAATAACTAAATGCTGATGTTTGTAACATCGTCGCTTTTAAATCTTTTTCGGTTCACAGACCGTGTGTCTTTGTTATCTGTAAAGAGTTGGATTTGGGCTCACATAAAGAAATTCACTTTCATTTGACCAGAGATGGCCGGCATGTCGGGGGCCATATCCTTTAAAACTAAATATATTCATATGTAGATTGCATTTTTAAGTACAAGCCAGATTAAAAAAAATTCATATTTTAAATTGGGATTTTTATGCGCCACGACGACCCAATAACCTGTTCATATTAATGGCATCCGAATTTCAGTCCATGTGCACCATCTCAAAGGTTTGCCAAATCTAAATCTAATCGCATTTGGAATCATTAAATTGAGGCCTTTTTTGATGACCTAATTTTTATTATTTTTTTTCCGATTTTCGGCTCATGTTTGACAAATCTAATTTGGATTCGCTAGGAAATAGAATCCGACGCCTTTTTTTAATTTTATCTTTATTTTATCTGGTTTTTAATACATGTCGCCAAAAATTTTGTTGTAAAATTCATTCACTGTACAAATGTTATTTAAATTTACTTATATTTTTTTTAAAGGATATGGATATACAAAAAACCTGCCGCCTGTGGTCAAATGAAAGTGAATTTCTTTTTTGGTAGCCCAAATCGAACTTCTTAAAGACAACACAGACAAACGGTTTAAATTTCTTTATAACTCCGAAACTGTTATTCACTTTAAAATGCAAGGAAAGACTAACCCCAGAACTTATAACAAATTAAAAAGGCTTTACAAACCGTTTTTAAAAAAAAGTTTGAAAATTCTTTTTGTATTTTCATACATTGAAGTTACCAACATTGTACTTAAGAATTTTTTTTTCAAAATTTAGTACAAATACGTATTACATTTTCAGTTTAAAAAAATATTTTTTTTATTAGTATTATTAATTTTTTTTGAAACATTAATTTTTTTTTAAAGCATAAAATTTTTTTTAAAACATTAATTTTTTTTAAAAAAATAAATTTTTTTTAAATTATCAAATTCTTTTTTAAAAAAAAATTTTTTAAAATAAAACATTAAATTTTTTTTTGTTCTTTCTTATTTTAATTTTTTTTCTAAAAAAAATTTAATTTTTTTTGACATGAGTTTTAAAAAAAAAACAAATTTTTGTTTTTAAAACTGTCCATGATATTGAATAATATTCGTACTCCTGTGACCATAGTACAATAAAATGTAACGGTTACCCATTTCAAAAATTATTTGCTGTTGTTCAGTGTTATCTTACGACGAAATTATTGTTGTTGTAATCATTTTCTGGTCTCTAAATCATTGATCAGATCCACTTTAATAGTTTTATTTTTTGGGACATGCACACACTGAAAGAAAAAGCTTCATAGCATGAATGAATGTGTACGTTGTATCAACGACATCTGTTGTTAAAAGTCAACCAACGTTGTGCTTCGTTGATGCAACGAAAAAAGTTTCATTGAAGTAAAAAAGTTAGAACGTAAATTGAAAAATTGATCAAATCGTTGATAACAAAAAATTGTGCCCTGGAAGCAATATTAAAAAAAGTATAATTTTCAGCTTTTTCTAAAATACAGTTTTCAAATGTTTAAAAAATGTTTTACGCATTGTGTTTGCTTTGATTGCAGGCAAGGTATACAGATCTGTTTCGGAAGCTTCCACACTTCTTCATCGCTACCCATTTGCAATGATTTCTATTGCAAATTACTGGTCTAATATGCGCATAGTTCTCGCAAGTGAATGAGAACTACTGTTTAGTAGCGCATATCCCAAAAAAAAATGTAGCAGTAAGACAAACAAAGGAAACACATGCATTGAAAACCTTTTTGTTGTGTGTAATTGCCAATCTTGTCAAATAAATGACATCGTTGAATGAACGTTGTACGATTGCGTTGTAGCTTCAACGTATGCATGTAGTTAACTATGAGTGTTTGAGAAATCAGCTTATAATTAAATACTGAAACGAGTTTTGGTTAGTGATACTGTAAATGTAGACAAAAAGTCGTGTACAATATTTTTCAAACGGTTTCCTTGCTAAACATTAGAATAAATCATTAACAAATTATTTCGTTTGATATATGAATGAGAAGTTGCATATACGAATCGGTTGTTAACTTTAAATATTGTATAGAACAACAAGATATAAACAAATGTATAAAAATTGTATACGAGAACAAAAATGTAAAGCAGTTAAAGATATAAAATTATATTTATTTATTTATTAATTACAATACAAAGTAAATTTATATTCTAATTTTGGGTCCAAGGGTAAACCGGGTGACACAGACCATTTGGCTAAAATTTTGCAGCGACAGACCAAAGCCTCTGGTGGGAATCAAATTTTGGGTCCAAGGGTAAACCGGGTGACACAGACCATTTGGCTAAAATTTTGCAGCGACAGACCAAAGCCTCTGGTGAGAATCGAACCCACAACCCCCACGCTGATAGACAAGCACGCTACCAACTCGACTACCGGGGCGCCTATAAAATGATATTGTTTTTCTTAATTGCTCTTATTTTCACATAAACGAAACTACGAAAAGTACGAAAAAAAAACACAGCAGTCCTTTTCGACAAAATATTTTCGATAATTCTGTCAATAGCTCAGCTGATAACAAACTACGAACATTGTCGATCGGAAGCCGTGATCCAAAGAATCTACAATTATTGTCGCTAACGGATGCCGTAATTGGGCTCCCGTTCGTAATTTCCTTTCTCTCTTTTCACTTTTATCCAACGGAGTCTCCGTCTTTCGTTATAGTTGTTTCTAGCTAAAGGCGTTATATTCATTCTTGCGTTTTATTCATACCACTCATACTTGGTTCGTAGCCTATTATACCACCTTACAACTGATGGGCTCCTCTATTTTCAAAGGATAATTCACTCTGAAACACCCAACACCAATTTATCTGCTTTCGTAAGTACACAGAACAAGTGTTCGTTTTAGTGTCCCTCAGAGTCATTCTATTTACAAAGGAGTACAAGTTTGGATGGGATCTCATACGCAGATATGGTTTCAAACTATTTTTCTTTGTTTGGATTTATACAAAAAATCAGGAACAATGCTTAAGCTTAGCAATATTAAAAACGACAAACAAAAATCGTATACAATTTATACCGGTAAAGAAAAATTTAGCTCAACAATATGCATCACCATATTTTTTAATGACATTAATCAGGATGACTTCCAATTACTATAAACAATCAAAAGGAATCTCTGAAAGTAATCGGATTATTTGTTGTTCTTCCGGATTATTTACAGTAATCATTATAACTTTTAGATTATTTGTAATTCTAATCAATTATAAGTCTTGAAAAACTCAATATAATCGTAATCTAATCATTACTGCTCCTCTACAAAAAAAATAATTTAATTTGAAATTATTACGATAAGTAGTCGTTACTTAACAGCTACGGTTAGAGGCTACATTCAACTCCATCATCTATGATTGGTTGCTGGTTACTATCTTCGCAGGCTTCTTCGGCCGCTAACAAGCTGAAGAAGTATTGCTTTCAAATCCCTAGCACACTCGACGTGTCACCAGTTTCCCATTCTCATCTCCGTAAAAGAGCCTTTACTTTGATTTCTTACCTGTTGATAGAATTTTCTGGCATCATTTCTAATGCCATAGACCTCAATCTCCTCGCTTTGTCGCCTTTCCATCTGTCGATTTTCCTCGATTCTCAACTCTCGTATCGCTTCGGCACAGCTCGCTTTGCAATAGGCACGAGTGTCGCCCTGTATGTCACCTTCTTGGCTTCTGTGACGGCTTCCTACTCTGCCTCATGCCATTCGGTTACTTTCTTAACGCTTTCGGTGACCAATTTCTTCTTTGGCGGCTTTCGTCATGGACTTGTGTATGTGTTGCCATTGTTAGCTGATAACATCGGGAGTAGAAGGGTTTTACAGGACTACATGAGATAACTTCTTGGTGTTGGCTTCGATTGTCGGTTGCGACAGCAGCTTTGTATTGTTACATAGGGGTTATGCCACACATAGCCTTGGCTGCTACAAGATAGTGATGCGAATCAATGTTCACAGTTCGGGACGTTCATACGTCCAACACCTTGGATACATGCCTTCCGCCTATAATAACGTGATCAATCTGGTTTCTGGTTTTGCGATGCTTTAGTTTGGTGCTGCGAAAAACCATATTCCTTGTGGCGGGAAAATCGCTCATCCTCGTTCCGCTATCGAATGTGTCGTCGTGGAAGCTGTACTTACCGATTGTGGGACCCAAAATGTTGTCCCTGCCTAATTCGATGCGGACTCTGAACAAATTTACTATTATCTACATTATCTAATGGTGTAGAAATGTAATCTCGTCTTCAGTATCTTTTGTATCCGGAATAGATTTTCATCTTAGTCGTCTTCTTTATAATAAATTATTGTAAATGTGTTTATCTTTTTTTGGGTTAATCCATAGTTTTTTTTGTTGTTGTTGATATATTGTATACAATAATAATTTACCCTATTGGCCATAGAAAACAAAATCTTTATTAATGGGTTTCCCAATTTTATGTTTGCAATTTACTTCATGTTTCTTTTGTTGTTTACTTGCAGGCATATTAAATGTCTACGCTACTGAAACAAATAAAGCCAATAAAATAACGACAACAAAACAAATTGCTGATGACACAACAGTGAATACAGCAGCAGCAGCAGCAAAAGAATCAACAGCAAACGATGCCACCAAAGATAAAAGACAAACGAAAGACACAAAAGATGCTGCCAACGTGTATGCAAACCACCGTTCGGATAGCAGAGGTGGTGGCAACAGCCGCTCTAGCACAAATTCCGATGATCCAGAAGATCCACAAGAAACCGTCTACGGCACAGATGCCAGGCAATTTCTAATACGACCCCAGCAGCAGCAACAGCAGAGTGACGAGGAGCAACAGCAGCAACAGCATCATCACCACCAGCACCAGCACCAGCATGCAACACAATTGAGAAATTATCCGGTAACCATACGACCCCACAGTACACAGCTACTGGAACAGAGTCAGGAGGTGAGTGGTAGCTCTAAGATTGACTATTTATCCATACGACAGACAGGCAGACAGACGAAGGGACGGACAGGCATAACCATTCAATCGATCGATCGATCGTTAATAAACGATGGCTGTCAATGGGATGTTAAGCTTGAAATATCAAAAGGTTAATGAGATAATTAAGGTGAGGAAAACAAAGCGCACAACGAAGCATTACAGCCAAAAAAAAAGTAGCAACAACAAAACTCACTAATGGCGGTAGCGAAAAGCCATACATAATGGATTTGTAAAACGTTGAAATCTGTGTTGGCCAAATTAATTTCGAATGTGCAATTCATAGATGTGCACCAGATGTTGTTTATAAAACACATGCTTTTTGAAGACAAAAATTATGTAGTGATGGTATAATAAACTTTTAAGGCAGTACGGTTCATGCGAAAAGCCGCAATGACAAATGTCTTGCTAATTAAGGAACTACAGACGTTGAGACATTTTGAACAAACCGAGATAGACATTATGGAACTCATACTTCTTCATTCATGTACTCTACTCATCGTTATGTCTTCAATCTTAAGACTTCAAATTTCGTTCGACCGAGGGGACTATAGAAAGTCGTGAGCAAATACGGAAGATCTTACGCAAGCTATTTCAGGAAGCCATACCTGAAACACTAACACAGTAATGGATGCTAAAGCATCAACGAATCCTTAGAATAACTCGAATTCGCTGTTAATATATAGAAGGGGATTAAATCATGGCTTCAGTCGTCTGGGTGTGACTTTGTGTGTCTTCTTTTAACCGATACGCCCTTTGGTGGTTCGCAATTACATTAGCCAAATACCGCAAGTTTATTACATTTGGTAGTGGAACAGAGTGTGCCTAAGGTTTATTGGATTCTTTTTAAAGTCGCTTGAGCCAATACCACGGTAATATATCTACAAAACTCTTTATACAAGTACGACAGGATATTGGACCTTATAAATAAAAATTACCGAATTTGTCCTTTTGTAATTTTCGCCACATGAAAAAAAAAATAAAGTTCTGTTGATCCAAAGACATATATTAATTCGGGAATCCTATAGTTTTATTCCAATGTTTGCTAAGTAAAACGCAATTGAGATCTTTAAATGAATTTCTTGAAAAAATCGTATTTTGAGTTATGACACTATTGAATTACTAGTAAGTTGTAATGCGCCTATGGCGCCCGTTGAAATATGGAAAAAAAATTTGTTGAAAAAAAAAAATTTTGATGAAAAAAAAAATTTTTCTTGAAAAATAAAATTTTTTTTGAAAAAAAAATTTTGTTGAAAAAAAAAGTTTTTCTTGAAAAAAAAATTTTGTTGAAAAAAAAAATTTTTGTGGAAAAAAAAAATTTTGTTGAAAAAAAAAATTTTGTGGAAAAAAAAAATTTTGTTGAAAAAAAAATTTTTGTCAAAAAAAAAAATTTGGGGAAAACACAATTTCTGTCCAAAAAAAAAATATTATTTTTTTTATTATTTTATTATTATTATTTATAGAAAATTATAGAATGCCTATTTAAATTCCTACGTACTGCGTGACAGAGTCAGTGAATCAGGGAATCAGTGAATCAGTGTCGAGGTTAAATATATATTAAGATATGAGCAATATGGCTATTATACTGTAGGCCAATATTGAACGTTTAAACTATAACAGTTAAACTTTGACAGACAAATTGAACTTGAAGTTTAACTTCACGATAATCAACCTCGACTCATTTACTGTGTGTGAACCAAATCTATTTAATGAATCTTTTGAGTTTTTCGACTCTGTCGGAATCAAGCTAAAAACTTGATTACTTTCGAAAGATGCTTCTAAACACAGTAATAAAGGGTTTTCCAAGTGAGGTCGTGAAGCACCTTGTCGGACCGCAATACAGAAATTGGTGGAAAAATTCGAGCTGTTGGGACAAGTTAGTGATGTTAAGAATAAAACCCGTGCACGTCGCTGAAGAACAACTGAAAATATTGCTACTGTAGCCGAAAGTGTTGAAGAAAACCCATGTTTGTCCATTCTTTGTCATTATACCGCATTTTGCATGAAGCCTTGGGTCTGAAGACTTATAAAGTTCAGTTAACACAAGAACTCATGCCGGCCGATCATCAACAACGTCGTGTCTTTGCTGATTGGGTCCTTGAAATGCTTGAAAATTATCCCGAATTCCCTCGAAAAATCATCTTGACCGATGAGGCTCATTTGCACCTCGGTGGCTACGTCAACAGGCAAAATTTTCGCATGTGGAGCTCGGAAAATCCAAGAGTTTTTGTTGGGAAGCCTCTCCATCCTCAACGTGTGACTGTTTGGTGCGGTTTATGGTCCGTCGGAGTCATTGGTTTTTCGAAAATGCTTGGATCAACAGTTACAGTTATTAAGGATTGTTTATGGTCGGAGATGGATGAAATTTGATCTGGACAACGTTTACTTTCAACAAGACAGCGCTATCTGCCACACAAGCAACAAAACCCATTTCACTTTTATGGGAAACTTTTCCGGAGCGTGTTATCTCTCGAAGAGGTGATCACAATTGGCCACCGAGATTTTGTGATTGCACACCTTCGACTTCTTGCTTTGGGGCCACGTGAAAGATGAGGTCTACGAAAATAGCCCAGACTTTAAAGATAGAATTCGTGAGGTTATCGAGGACATAGGGCAGCCACTTTGCGATTTGTTTATTGACAAATTCATGAAAACGATATGGTCCTGTAAGCGTGGTCGTGGTCGCCATTTGGCTGATGTTGTTTTTCATTATTAACGACATACCTTCCCCTTTGTTAAGAAATAAACATCCGATCATTTATCTCAAAAAATTCCATTTTTCTTTGAATAACCTGTATATTTTAAAGACCTTCATAGTTGGATCACTCCATAAATTGCCACTGCCCTTCTGGTGTCTACCAAAACAATAATTTTCGTTCGTTTCAGGCATCTCGACAACACGTCCCTTTGAGACACATCCTAATCTTGTCAAGTCATTTGAAATAGAATCCTTCGCCTGCTGTATAAAATGGCAACCTGAAGAGGGCTCCCACTTGGCCATTACTGATTCAGACAGACAATACTAACTAACATTTGTGTAAATATTACGAGCATGTATAACGTTTTGTCTGTCCCAAAAGCCAAATAGAAGACATTATCTAGACTGTTGTCGTTGTTGTGTTTTTAACATTTGACATGCTTTGTTTGTGTTTCCGATGTGTTTGTTTTTCCCTGCGGGTACTGCAATGACAGCCATGTGATTTCGAGTCGTCGTCGTACTTAAATACGTCTGACTGGCCATATTTTAAAGGAGATTCATTCATTGATTGTGAATTTGAATTGGACCTGTGGCCTAGGGCTGGAGGGGATACTGCTAAATAACAAAATGCTGAACAAAGATGAGAAAGAAGTTTTCATTATGTTGGTTATGTTGGTTATGTTGTTGTTATTGTGATTTTGTTATAACAATTGCAGCTAAGAGATGAGACAAAACAAAGGCAACATCAAATGGGATGGACGGACGGACGGTCGATGTAGTTAATTTGTTCAGGAGGTCTCAGTCGTGACTAGTTTCTCATACACGATTCTTTTCGAAGGTATTTAGCAATACTTTGTGTACTAGCATTCCCCCCTGCTTCTTGTGTTTGCTACTTCCCTAACAATTACAACGTTTTGCAAATGTTTTGTGAAAACATCAATTATACGATTTATTCGTTTTCGTTGTTGTTATGTTTCATTTCGTTTATTGTAACCGATAGTATACATAACTGCACGCTAATGCAATGTGTGTGGAATTTCTAGGCTCAATGGGAGACTTTATTAAATTCGTATTGTGATTTTACCCTGTTCGAGGATATATGTCAGGTGGTACCAGCAGAAAGTGTAACACTTTGAAGTAAAAGTTCACTTCATATCCGGAACAATATTATTAAATATTCACTAGGGAAATGGAAATTGTAAAAATTCTCTGCATACATATATCGTTCTTAATTATTTCCCTTAACATTGGATAAAGAAAGAGACGAGCAACCTCTGTCGAATCAGTGAGCTGAGCAGTAGTGGCCATAACTAAAGTAGCCTCTAGTTAATTTTTTGCATACCTAATATTTTTTTTTATGAAAATGACAATATTAAATGTTGTTATATCTGTGGTCACAACCCTTAACAGCCTAACTCGAGTTAGGACACAATTGAGTTATTAGCACCATCGTATTCAGCGTATCTAAATTTATTTGCTCTAAATTTTTCATGTTTGTATCTCTTCTAGGAAGGCAATTAATCCTAAAAAACCTAATAGCTTAAGTTATTTTTCTAAATTACTGTTTTGGCATAACTGCCTAAGTCAATTTAGGATTACAACAAATATAAACATTATTTTTTCATAATTGCCTAAATCAACTTAAGTCGTTAATCCAAAAAAACAAAGAAACAATTTTATTTTTCTAACTTGAGTTAAGCTCTTATTCCGAATTACAATTTCGTTTTTTGATAAACATAAATTGAGTAAAGGTCTTTCTCCAAACAAAAAGTTTTTTATTTAATCTGGAATAATAGCCTAACTCAACTTGAACTTTTTGACTTTCTTTCGTTCAACAATTCATAAGAGCCTAAGTGTCTTTTTCGATAATATCTTTTGACTGCGAGAATAAACAACTATTTTTTGTTAACAACTAAGTAAAGAAATTCGTTTCCTTGGAATCTGTAGCAAAGTTTTCCAAAAAACACCTTCTCCTGATTTTCAGTGAAGATTCAAAACTTTAAACTCCTGTACTGAAAATATTGAAAAACAGACTTAGGCTGTTATGGGTTGTGACCACAGATATATTTATAAATTTTGTTGATAAATGAATACTTTGGATTTCAATGTAGTTCAATGAAAATAATTAGTTAAAATAAAAAAAAAAAACTTTTCAGACTAGAAATAAGGTGGACAAACCCAAAGAAAACTAATGTTGTGAAGAAAGAAACTTTGGAATGCCCATGATCTTACTAGTTTCTGTTTTGCTCAGTTTCAGCAAGCTTTTGGTTTTATCCTCGTTTGGTTCACCCCACAAGATTCTTGTCGTTTTCCCAATAGGTTCACCATTCCATAGTGTGATATGGCGACAGACGCCCAAACAAGGATAAAAATAAACCTTGCTGAAACTGAGCAAAACAGAAACGAGCAAGATCATCGGCATTCTAACAGGACACATCGGCTTACAATCGCATCTACACAAAATAGGATTAGTAGACAATAGCGTATGTAGGGCATGCGGAGAGGATGACGAAACTTTGGAGCTTTTCCTCTGTCACTGCCCAGCGTTCGCAAACAATAGATCCCGTTTCTTGGGAAATGACTCTTAACAGACTTGACAAAGGAGCGCAGACTGGAAAGACTGGACTGGATTATGTCAACCGTACAGAGTTCTTAAAATAACTTCTCAAGACCTTTCCATGTACAGTTTAGAGGGCACAACAAGCCGAATACTGGCTTATGTGTATGTCTAAGGACATGAGGCGGAGAAAAACCGCCTCCTCTTCTCAACCTAACCTAGCCTAAGAAACAAACTTTAAAAATCAATATTAAGTTGAAAATCCTGTATTCTGGATGATAACCGAACATCTTCTGACATGGACGATTTTTAATTATTTATCATGTCCTCTGATATTTGTATCCATTTGTATAGCTTGAAAGGAATTGTCTCTATTTATTTTGTGTTAACAATCTCCCACAGATAGGTGGATTTAGCAGGCAAAACATGAACTTCAATGCTATGGCTTTGCAACCAGGTCTTACACATTTAAGGGCGTGCTTAGGATCGTTATCCTGTTGGAACCACCACCCAAGTGGCATATGACAACATTAAGTCCTTTAGTATGTCACGGTCAATTCCGTGAACTGAACCAATTTGCCTGTCCAGAAAAGCAAACTCAGACCGTTGTATTGCCTCCGTGCTTTACAGTGGCTTGGCAATACCTTGGATTTAGTCTTTCTCCTTAATCTAAAGGGTGTTTTTTATTGAGGTATAGAACTTCGAATTGAAATAAAACAGAAGAAAATCGTTTTAATGTCCATCAATTTGGCTTTATTGGAAGGATAATTTTATGCCATTAATGTTTAAATATGATTTCGGGCATGTGGCCGCCGCGGCTGGCTCGAATAAAGCCAATTCTACAGGTCCAATTTTCAAGTGGTTGAAAATTAGTATTTGTATCAAGTACATCTTATTTCTTTCTACACAAAGCTTATTTGGATGTAAATATAACTCATTTGGTATTAATATTCCATATTTGTGTATAAGCAAAAGCGTGTTTGGGAAAAACACACACAAGGAACTTATTAAATTCAACAAAGTACAATATTTGAGTGCGAATAAGTGTGTATTTCCAGCAGTTTTCGTAATTTTAAAACAGAGAATGAGATAAAAAAATACACAAATTGAAATAAAAGTAACACACAAATGTGTAGATATATTTATATTTGATATTTATAACCTACAAACATGTTAATGTTTGTGGCATGGACAAATATATTTGTTTGTTTAGAACTTGTTTGCTGAAATTTGTTAAAATTACCATTTTTTCTGATCTTTTTTTTTGTGTCGTTTATGACTTTTTTGAACTTAACGAAAAAAATTGTGTTGCTCAAATTGGTTTATAAACCCGATACAGTCAGACAGATTAAAGACATTTAAAAAGAGAATTTAAGTTTCAAAATTTATTTTAACTAAATCTAACAAACCTCCTGTTTAGAACTTGGGTTCTGCTGTGTGGTTATTATAAAATTGTCATTTATTGTACCAACAAATTCGGATTTTTTTCTGCTTAATTTGTTGAGGTCATCTCAGAATCGATCAACGTCTTTGGTAGCTTCATATGCAAAAAAAGTCAATGTCTGTTTAATTCAGTACGTGGGATAGGACTTCCAATAATGTTTGCTGAAGCGACAGTGAACTGGTTTTACCATGGATTGGGTAGGCTACAAAGAAGTCATATGCATGAGTGTCGGCCGATCTAATCAGACTTAAATAAGTCTATTATTTGATTGGTCTACTCCATATCAAGGCAATCTAAGCTATGCATGTAACCTCAGAGATCGTTTATTGTGATCTCCTGCATTTTGTGCGAGGTGCTCAAACAGAGGACCGGACAGTTCTTATATGGTTTCCATGCAGAAATCATTGAAAATGGGTACCGATGAAGAAGTGTGACAGCTTCCGAAACGGATCCGTATACCTTGCCTTCAAACAAAACAAACGCAATGCTTGAAGACTTTTTTGAACATTTCTATTTTTACCTCTGCAAGTGAAATTCTTGACTTTTTTACCTCTGCAAGTGGAACTTGTTTACTCTACTCGAAACGGAAAATCTGTTAAAGTATCTAAACAATACAAATAAGAAAGTTAGTTACACAGGGTCGCTCAAATAATTAGTTCTTCTGAAGTTTTTGAAGTCAACAGTCGCACGATGTCGAAAAATTGCAAATCTTGATGTAAATTAAAAAATTAAAAAAAGGGAAGTCATGGAAAGATGTTATGAATGAATTTAAGATGCCAAAAGCAACTCTTTGCCGAATTGTAAAGAATGCTGATACATTGTAAGAATGGATTTGCGGCGGCCATGGAAAACATACAAGAACTAAGAAAGCGGAGTAAACCAATCTTGAAAACAGTCTTGTAGCATGGGTGAAGAATTGTCGGCGCAATAATCTACCTATTGGGGGAAATATTGTAAAGGAAAAAGCTAAGACTTTTGCCTGCATGTGTGTAATACATCTATCAATTTATAGGAATGTTTCAGGAAATCCCTATTTAATTTGTACCATTTTAGCAATAATTTATATAATTAATAGTTCTTATCTTCAACCTTTGGGTACATTTTGGTAAATGTTAAGACAAATCGAGTCTGAGGTCTGATGTTATATATTTATTTTTATTTCCTGATATTTCGCAATTCCTTGAATTGCATCTTCAGGGGATTGATATATAAATTGAGTACAAACAGATTCTTAAACTAGTGTAGTGTGACGACCATAGTCTGACTTTGAGCTCGATTTTTTATTAACATTTACCAAAATGCATTTATATAAACAAAGTTTTTGTTTTGTTTTAATGAAACACTTAAATGACTTATTTACTCCAAAAAGAAAAAATACAAAATTTAAAACCCATTTAAGTAAAACGGCTAGAAAAAAACCTCTATAAGTGAAAACTACAATAAGTGGAACATCCTTGTAAAGGGAACGAAAAGTTCGGGCCATTTATCCAGGTTTGACTGTATTTTGTTCATCTAGTGTAAAGAAGAACAAAAGGGCCTGATCATATTTTTAAAAATCTGTTTTTTTTTTGTTAGGTTGAAAATTATTTTTGTATTTACCATTTGTAAAAACCAATAAAACTGCATATATGGCAACGCTGATTCCGACCACCCTTTGTACATGACTCTTTAAGAAATATTTGAGGTACAGTCGAGTCCGGTTATAACGAACTCCTAGGGACTTGACAAATTGGTTCGTTCTAAGCGAAGTTCGTTATATCCAGGGTAAAAGAGGGTAGAAGCAAAACTCTTTGGACTTAAAAAAGTGTTCGTTATAGACGAGAGTTCGTTATAAGCGGTGTACGTTATAACCGGACTCGACTGTATTTATAATTTCAATTTATGAAATCACATTTGGCCATAATAATTTTAAACAAAACCGGGTCAATTATTTAATTATTATGAATAAACTATGATCAATAACTACAGTAGTTGATTCATCTAATATAATTATGGCCATACTTAATTCGAAACAAGTTATTAAACTAAAGTTACTTCTAAACAAAATATATGATTCTTTATTAAGGAACATTCTGTCGACCCACTTCAAACTTTGACGACAAAAAAAAAAGCCATATCAAAATCTCCCACTTCAAAGTACTCATTCCCCCAACAATGGAATATTTAAAAATCAATAAAATCCCATTTGTTTGCCTAAAACTTTGCTAACTAATTTAGCCAACATTACCTACAAATTTCGAAAAAGTTTAACATACGAAAAAAAACGGCCCGTTTAAACATCTTTAATTTGTCTGAAACGGCACGACTTAAATTCTCACACCACACACTTCGTTTTTAATGAAACAATTATTTACTGGATACTGAACATTGTGGATGCAGTAAAACTACCGCTGACTGCTGACATGACTTCTGGTGACTGACTTCAAAGTGAATGAACAAAACCACAAATTATAAAACGAACAACAACGACAAACAATTGCAACAATTTAACATAACCACAAAACAAAGACCTCAATAAGCCCTCGCAGACAACGACACGATCGCATACAGCCAGCCACACAATCGTCATTGTCTGACGGTGGAAGAGTAGAATGAATCCAACGTCAAGACTTAATGGCAAAATGAACAGCAACAGCAACAACAACAGCAGCAGACATCGTCACCCAACTGCACCCTCAACGCCTCGCTCAGTGTTCGGTAATAAATAAACACCTTGTGAGAATTGTGTGGCATCTTGAAACGGCAAATGCCGCATAATGCTTTAATAACACGCTAAAGTCTCTTGAGGTTTTGGCTTTTTGATGCATTATATAACCCCAACCGACAACGGTCACAACAACAGCCGTTGTTTCTTATGTTTTTGTTGTTGTTGTTGTGGCGATAACAACATGGCATAGCGTAATCTCAGTAGTTGGGTGTTACTAAAATTAATGAAAACCGAAACCGAATCATCCGCCTGCCGGGTTTTACCTCTACAACCGTTCATAGTGGATTCGAATTATTTATCTCAGATTTTCCCCAATTTTTATTATTTTTGAAAAAAAAAATATTTTTTTCTTAGCATAACATGAAGAGACTCCGAATTTGTAAACTACTTAAGCGTTACGAAAAAAAATGTTTTTTGACTGAAACGTTAAAAAAAACGATAACCATTTAAAAAAAAAATAAAAAATTTGGGAAAATCTGAGAATTGATAAAAATCTATTTTTTAAAAAATTTTACGTGATACAGACATTTCCACGAGTCTGCCTGCAAAAAATCAGCTCGATTGGATCACTGAAAAAGGGTTAAAAAAAGGCTTTCACACAGGCCACTACGAGCTTCAAAGTTCTGACGTGTACATGAAAATTGCCGATACACGTGTATTTTTATTTTTTATCCCCTTTCCGAAAAAGTAAATTTGGTTCATAGGACAGAATGTGTGTAACACGGTGTAATTAATAATAAATAAATAAATAAAATATATGGAGAAAATGATAACATGAGAATATATCGAGCTTTCTGAAAATTATTGTTTTGCACAGGTCATCGTATAAGCGGTGGACGGCCTTGGTGCCTGCGACTGTTCAACAGCAAACCCAGTTTCGTTTCGATCTTGGTAATTTCTTCGACTTTACAAGAGTAAATTTCTTAAGCCCTGAGGAACTTCTCTAAACCGTTCGGGCCGGCTTACTAGTTGGGTCTCTTTCGGTGAGCATACAAATTGTATACAGCTTAGTGATGGAATGTTAAGGGTAAATACATTACCATATATACGCGCAAAATGAGCTGAAGTATTTTCATTTTTATCATCTCCATTTCATTTTTTATACCTTGAAAGGTAACAACACCCACAGTTGATCCACAATACGGTATTTTGTCTGCTGTAAGCTTTCAATATCCGAGAATGTCCAAAAATTTAATTTTTGGCCAAAGAAATTGTGTTTTTTGGCCTGGTTTTTTGTACCGTAGGGTCTACAGATCCATAATGAGCCATATCATAAAAATAAGTTCATATTTTAATTTTAGAAAGAATAATTAAGTTTTCTAAAAAACGTATTTGAATTCGCCAAGGAATTTTCTCAATTTGAGTCTTATACCTAAATACCACTTTTTTCTTTTTTTTTTAAAAAAAATAACTACATTTTATTGTGAAGATATTTAAAAAAATAAATTTCAGAGTTTGTTGTAGTCCTTTAAAATTAGAAACAGCTATCGTTCATTCAGAGCTCTTTTGGCTTGACTCCGACTTCAGTATTCCTAAATAGCTCGACATTGAGTTCAGCTGTTCTAGAACATAATTTAGGAAATTATGTGGTCTGTTTTGTGCAACAGGTGGATAATAATCCATTTTTAATTTAATTTATCTATTTTTTAAAAAAAATGTAAGTAAATATAAAAAGGAGTCGAGCAAATTTTTCGACTCCAGGCAAATTTGTTAGACTCAGAGTTTGTTTTTAGTTCTTCAATATTAGTAGAAGCTATCGCCCATTCAGGGCTGTTTTGGCTTGACTCCGACTCGAGTATTTTTTAATAGCTGGACTCCGACTTCAGCTGTTCTAGAACATAATTAAGGAAATTATAGTTATATAGTTAGGAATTTGTGTGCAAAAGATGGAAAACATTTCAATTTATAAAAATACTAACAGATTAATTTATTTTAAATTTAATATATTTATTTTATAAAAAATTTATGTAAATAAAAGTCGGATTCGAGCAAATTTTTCTACTCCAGACTCTGGGCAAATTTGTTAGACTCGCACTCCACAGCCGTGCTTTCAATGCTGACTTTATAGACTTTCAGAACAATATTTCAAGATTGTAAAAACAGAATGACAAACTTTTGTAGCATTCCATCCTATGCGAGGAGCATGCTCTACGACAATGTTATTGTTCCCGCTCTATCCTATTCAATATCGTCAAAGGCATAGTACTCTGAGATTCCAGTTATCAGAAGAGATTTCTTGCAACAGCATTAGAACTAACTAATTAATTAAAGCAGCTAGTAGAATTCTATGGCAGCGCCTGCAGGTTTAATATTTTGAAAATGGCCGACTAGGCTTGGTGATTAGCATTCTATGCCAATGGATCTCCATTCGATCAACTAGTACCAGAAGAATAAGATAAGCAACATTCAATTTGAATTGAGAACCATACGCCGTTCTCCCTTTCAATTCACCTACCATAAAATGTATGCATCCGGTTTTTTTCAAATCACTTTTTTAATAATAACCGGATTTCTTTGCCACTCTAGTTTTTACAACATCACACACACACGGCAGCGGCAATCAATTGAAATTTTGAATTATGCTCATGGCATCCGTATGGAACTGAAGTGAATTAACATTGGTATGTTGGTGTGAGTGTTTGCTTTTAACGCGATTATTGCAAAAGTCTAAGGGAAATCTTATTTCCATTAAAACAATATAATACATAATTATTGTATAGAGTTTTATATGCATACATACAATTTATTGTTTTATTCACATTATTAAAGCACAGACAAAACAAATTTTGAATTTGACTGATACCTGAGGAAATAACGAACGAGACACTAAATAACACACACAAAACTTCAACAAATGAATGCACACACATACAGTTGTTATGGATGGGAAATGAATTGAAAAAGGGCCAACGGATGACTTGAAGGTGGGGAGGAGGTTGGCACCTCAACACACACAACCCAAAATTGGGCAACTGTTACAAACTAACTTTCTCCCACGCTGTATCGCGCCGTATTTTCCCAGTGTTCAGCATCAGTCTGTAGTCAGTGTCTTAAAATGTTTTGCATGTCTTGTTATTCATTGTTTAGTTCCTATAACGTACAAAACTGTGTCTTTCTGCCAATCCAATTCACCAGAGCCGAGGAGTTGGTGGGCGGAAGGCCATAATTAAATTATATACATGGGATTTCTTAGGTAATGCAAACGCAAATCTCACAAATTGAAAGAGTTTATAAAATACTTATTTTGTTGGAAATTGAATTCTCTTAAATTAATTGTGCACATCATTTATTATAATTTTCCTTTATCTGAACAAGCAAAAAAGAATCAATTAAAAGCGGGTCAAGGTTTTTAAAAACTATTACTGTTTAATTGTTAATGTTTCGTAATTTGCTCTGAACGTTTACTTGGACTAATCACGCTCATATTAAAGTTGTTTGTGCCATAAGTCTTTTGATTTGTCAAGAGGAAGTTAGGCAATCACAACGAAAGACTGAAGAAACAAACACGATTAGAACATGTGATCACTGAAACCATGAGAACATTTCAAACACACACACACACACGCAAAAAGTGCACCTTCAATGTCTATGATAACTGAATGCATGTGAATTCACAGAAAGTAGACAGGTTAAGTCGTGGAATTCAATGTGAACTAACATAGCTTTGAGGTTTAGGAAATTTTAGAGCATATCGCACCCTAAATACAAAAGGGTCACAACTCAAAATTCGAACGCATCAATGCAACTAAAAATAATTCTCCTTAGTTCAGCGTGCAGAAGCGACGCAATTAACATAAAAATAGACATAACTGTATTTTACCACTTAAAGAAGATAATGATGTAAAAGAAATTTTGGCAATAGTTGGAGATGTGTAGTCTGAATTAATTTATATTAAAAAAAAGTTAGTTTTGGAAAATTTTGCATTGTGATTCTTTTGTATTTAGGGTGCAAAATGTATATGCATTTATTTTATTTAATGCCAAACGAAATCGAACCTCTGAAAGATATCATTTCGGAACTCCCCAAAACATTCAGGTGAGCAACTACATATAAGGACCATCTACATAAGTGTGTCCCGGAAGGTCATTAAGGGTATCGTTGTAGAGTTGCAGAACTTTTAATTGAAATAAACAAATATTTCGAATATCAATTTGTCCAGCACGCACATTTTATAAATTTATTTTTTATTTTACACATTATTTTGTTAGAGAACCGTACAACCTGTGTACAGTGGTTTCCAACAAGAGGTGTTATTTTGGCATTCAAATAAAAATGCCAAGGAATTGACAAACCTGGGTTTTCTTCAATACTTTGGGCTACAGCAGCAATATTATCAGTTATTCTTGAGCGACGTGCACGGGTTTTATTCTTTACATCACTATCCTGTCCCAACAGCTCGAATTTGTAAACCAATTTCGACATAATGCTTCACGACCACCCAAAAATGCTTTAGTTTTGCGAACTGTGACTGCAAGATTTCCACCATTTTTGTAGTGAATTTTAATCATTTCAATGGGTTGTTGATGCGTTTATTGTTCCATTTTTAGTAATGGCGTAGTTTCTACTTGTCAAATGTCAAAGAATAACAGCTTCAAAAGTGACAGCTACCGAAATACCGGGTGATTCAAAATAACACCTCTTGTTGGAAATCCCGGCATTTTCTTAAGAAACTCGTATAACAAGAAATAAAACGCACCCTCGTTTTTTAAAATCCATTAGTAATTGACAACAATTGTCACATGTGAGTAAATACAATAAAAACTAGAAAACAAATCGTCGACTATTACTAAAAAAATTTAATTAGAAAAAATGTTAAGCTTTCAAAAGGAATACAAGGAATACAATTTATAAAGCTTAAATTTTTTTCTAATTAATTTTTTAAATAATAGTCGAACAAATTTTTTATTTAATTTTATATAAAAAAAAATATTAATTAATTGTAATTATTATGAAGAAAAGCTTAATAAACTCTTCGTAATAAATAATCTTTTCCAAATAGTACCAGGAAAAAAAGGTTAAAATTCATAATTTTTAGATCTACTTCGAAATAAATTTAATTAGTCACCTAATTAGTCATAGATAAAGCTGTGGTGTGTATGCAACTACTACACAAGTAAGTCCAGGTTCAAAGCCTAGTAAGACCATCAAACATTTTTCAGCCGCTGTTTTTCCACCTCGTAAATGCTGTCGACTTTACGAGTAAGAGAGTCATCTCTAACCCATGTATAACTCCTCTAGACAATCATTAGCCGTTCGGAGCCGACTTTAAACAGTAGGTCCCGGCCAGTGAGTATGTAAATTTCATCGTACACAGCTCATTGATTCGAGAGAAGTTCCCCGTCTGTTCCTACATGGAATATTAAGGGAAATAAGTAAGTTAGTAATTAGTCAGAGTGGATCTATATTTAGAGTTACAATTACCCCTTCTTTCAAAGCCCAGTCAATTGAGATAAATTGCAAATAGCCAAGTTTATTTACATTCATAAGGACAATGTTATTATTTACCTCTTCTCCGAGATCTTGCATATTTGCAATCGAAACGTAATTTGACATTATTCAAGTTATTATTTATTTGATTATGACAATATACGATTTTATAAATAATATTGTACATGTGGCCGTCTTTAGCTTTGACCCAACACACCAACTTTTTATAATTATAATCATTCTATTTTTTTTTTGTATTTTCCTTTAGATACAACACTACGCTTATCTTCAAGACCTGAACCGACATCAACAACAAAAAATCCAAAATCAAGGTAAATCTCAAGCAACGCAAACAAAAAAGTCAACTGCCGCACGTAGTCATCAATCGGAGCCGGTAACCAATGCACAGGGTGAAGAAGAGGCCGAACAACGCTATGCCATAGCTGTGGAGCAGCCCATACCGCAACATCATCCGCGAGCCCATATATATAGACCACAAATTCCCTACCACGTCGCTCTTCAACAACAGCAGCAACATCTACAACAACAGCAGCAGCAGCAGCAACACCAACAACAACAGCAACCACAACAACAACAACAAACTGGTGAACCATCCAATCAACCGCAACAACCATATCAAATTATACCCGAGGAACAATTCCTAAAGCTCTTGGAAGAAGAACTTCAGGCCAGAGCTTATCATGAAGATCAAGCTAGAAGACACCAGGCTGCACAAGCGGCACAGGCACAAAATGCTCAATCACAAAAGGCTCCACACCCGTCTCATGGCCTGGGCCACTACAGGCAACGCATCGAAACTGAAGATGAACAACGGCCGCAGCCAGAGTACGCACAATATGCTCCAAGAGCACGCGGTGGACCAAAGTACTTGCCGTTGCCACAGAATGCTGCACAGGAACAGCAGCAACAATTGGCCGAGCAAGAAGCGGCAGCGCCACAACCTCTACCCCAACTACCCCCTCAAATAGCCTACTATCAACCGCAGATCAATTACAAAACGCTGGCCAATCATCCGTTGGCCAAGTCATCATTGGAGAAGGAAATCGAAAAGTTATTGGCCACCAACAAACCGCATGTCGCTCCCGTACAGATTGTGGATAATTCCAATGAACCCTCAGTACTGATTAATCATCACCATCATCATGCTTCGCCGCCTCCACCACCACCCACCCCTCAGACACATTCACCTCGCTCACATATCTCACCGAAATCATATGTTCCGAGCACCTCGGCACCGAATAGTTTGCATGATGCCAACAATCAACCATTCCTGCCCTCCCTCTTTCGATTCAGCAATTACCCGGGACAACAAGTGCCGCAACACGTTGTAGATTCTAAGAAATTAGGACCAGTGGTTTACCCACAACAAACACATAATCCGTCAGCTCAGCCACCCGTTCAGGCATCTCAGTTCTATTATCAGGAGGCACTTCCGTCACCGCGACCTAAGGCACACAGATCCAAATACGGTACGAAATTCTCCACAACACCCACGCCGGTAAAAACACATCAGAACGAAGTGAACTATCCCGCTGCAAATAAATACGCCCATCCACTACTGTATGAAATTGAAAGGCCCACAGCATCCACGGCTCCGACAGGACCAGCTCCTACTCATTTCTATCCTAGTCCACCAGATCCACATAGAAATATTCCCTCTCCGCCAACAGCCGCCCCAACACCAGCCGTTACAACCAAATACTCCCAACCGGCCCCAACTGATTTCCGACAATACGCCCTGCCCGGTCCTTCACCATCCCAGTCCAGTATTTATGTTTCCCAGGGAACGGGCATTGCAACGCCCTCGCGTCCTGTTAGTACAGCCAAACCGAAAACTGTGGACGATCTAAAGCAGTTACATTTGCCTCAACCAGGTGGAAAACCACTGACACAAGCTGAGTTCCAGGCGTTAGTTGATGCCGGCTATCCGGTGACTGCTGTGCCTGTCCCCGTTCCAGTACCCTATGAACAGTATGTCAAAGATCATCCCGATTATCGCAACCAACCACCGCCACAGCCACCACAACTGCCCGTCAACTATGAGCAATTGATGCGTTTTGCACAATTGCAACAACATCAAGTTCCTCATAATCAGTATGCACCGCAACGAGTCCATTCATCGCATCATCATCCACGATCATTGATTGCTAGGCCATCGGAACCATCGGTGAAAATAATATCGTCTCCATCGGAGCCACAGCAACAAACTGCGTCGGCTCTGGGTGGCGGCAGTGTGACATATCTGCGAGCGATTCCCGAAAATGCGAAACGACGTCCTCGCGACGAAAGCGAAACGAAAGTAATAGGAGCTAAAGAAGAAGAAAAGAAGCCAGTAGTGGAAGACAAACGCTTGGAGAAGAGAGAAACGCAGAAGTAGTTCAATAAATAAACAAAACGACAAAAACATATATTCTATTAATTTTATTGTATTAATAAAGTATCAAAAATTAGTTAAGAACTTTTTTTTTTTTTTGTTTAAATTATAAATATTTTTATTTTGTTTATTCATAAAAATTATACATGTTATTATTTCCTTTGTAAAAAAAAACTAAGTACTTAGAAAAAATAAAATAGTTTTTTTATGTTATACTGATTTTTTTTTATTTTAACTAAGCCGACATTTGTCGATTATAAAGGGGGTCCACCGAAATCCGTTCAGCTTAATTTAAATTCTGACTACATCCACTGGTTCTTTCGTCAGTATTACTCCGGACGGTCCATCTAGTGTCGATTCTCTTTGAAATATTGTATTTCCTCGATCGAAATCTTGACAGAATGCTAGTATAATATGATCGTGGCCCATTACGCTTAAAAAAAGTTAGGAAATAATGCAAAGTTATTACAATCACAATCACATTTCCATCATAAGCTCTCACCGCGACTACTGTCCACTATTTTAACATGGACTGACCATTGATCTCAAAAACTCAACAAAGCCCAATTGGCTCAGCACCATCGTTATCGCTTCTCCGTTTTGGCCATAGAACAGCTCGAAATGGACGTTTTGCGAGGGCTTACCTGATCCTTGTGTTTTGATGTCATGGAAGAGCTTCAATAGAGGAAACGAGAAGACTGTTAGATTTCTCGCTGACACAGTTTAAGTCCTTGGAGGATTTTACCCAGGCACAAAATTGGAGGTCATCTCAAACTCTTGCCTCTTGTGACAGAATGGATTCCACCACCAATAAAGCCAGTGCAGGCCATGCTGGAAGTATTGAAGAAGCAAAATGAGAAGATCCCAACAAGCCAATGGAAGTTCAACATTTGAGGCTGTTGTGAACATTGGTTTAGGCTCTGCAACTGTGAAGCAGCCTCGGACGTGGACTTAGAGCAACGATTACGCAAAAGAAAATCAATAGAAAGTTATTTAATAGGACACAGCAAATTAGAAAATCAGAAGACTGGGGGAACTGCAATGGGAGTTTTAATAAATAACGAGTTTTCCAACAAGAGGTTTTATTTTTGGTGTTCAAAGAAAAATTAAATTTTTTGAGATAAATGATCGGATGTTTATTTCATAATAAAGAGGAAGGTAATAATGAAATACAACATTAGCCAAATGGCATGCTTACAGGACCATATCCTTTTTATAAAATTGTCCATAACCAAATCGCAAAGTGGCTGCCCTATGTCCTCGATAGCCTCACGAATTCTATCTTTGAGGTCTTGAATCGACGCTGGGCTGTTGGCGTAGACCTTATCTTTCACGTGGCGCCAAAGGATGAAGTCGCAAGGTGTAATTAACAAGACCTCTGTGGCTAATTGTAGTCACCTCTTCGAGAGATAACACGGTCCGAAAACTTTTCCCGTAAAAGAGCAATCGTTGCGTTGCTTGTGTGACACGTAGTGCCGTCTTGTTGAAAGTAAACGTTGTCCAGATCAATATCAAAATACGGTGTAATGGCGTTTGTGGAATGCCCAATTCCAAAGAACGACCAGGAATGGGTTTTCCAAGGTTTTTTCTCCACACTTTGGGCTACAGCAACAATATTCTCAGTTGTTCTTGAGCGACGTGCACGGGTTTTATTCGTCACATCACTTACTTGTGCGAACAGCTCAAATTTGTCATCCAATCTCTGTATTGCGGTCCGACAAGGTCACGACGACCCAAAAATGCTTTAGTATTGCGAACTATGACTTTTCATAATTTTTGTAGTGAATTTTAATAATTTCAACGCTTTGTTCAAGCGTGTATCGTTCCATTTTCAGTAATGGCGTAGTTTGTACTTGTAAAATCGTAGCAAGTTCTTTAATCATTATCAGCCGTCTCAGCGATGCCCAATTGGCCACCGTGGAGCTGCCATTAGTTTTAATATATTGTCTCTGATTTCCTTACCAATATACACGGAATGGCTCTAATTGCAATTTAAAAGTCCAACAGTACATAGTGTGTAAATAGATTAAGTTTTATTAATTCCATTGTAATTATAAATACAATGAATATAATTTTTTCAATATTCTTTTGTTTCTACAAACCTCAAATAAATTTGTAAAAAAAAGGTTGCTTATTACAGATCCGAAACAAAACATCGGGTGATGATTTCCAATTTCAATGTTAAAATCCAGATACATATATATACCGTATACTACAATAAAAAACGTTTATGGAAAATGTAACATTTACAAACTTTTCGTAATTCTTTTTTTTTTTTTTTTGTTACAGGGTTTATATACCAACTTATGTATGTACATATAATAAATAAAATGACATATTTATGTATATGTATTATTATTTAAATCATATTATTCTTAAAAACACCAAAATACAGAAGGAGAAAATGCCTTCGTTGATTTTTTCCGACCTATTTCTTCATTAAAAAAGATTCAAACTTAATGGAGTGATTAAAAAACCTATGCTATGTATGGAAATTAAATGGTGGATTACTATTGCTGTTGCTGCTGTCGGCTGAACTTAGAGTTTCGGGGGTCGCTTCCTTGGCTTGAAGCCGTGAAAAGTTTGGGTCTCTTTTGTCTCTCCGGTCACGCTCTTTCTCCTTCTCCTTGCTATGCTTATGTTTATGCTTGTGCTTGTGTTTCTTTTTGTCCTTCTTTTTCTTTTTCTATGACAGAAAATATTTCGTTACATGATTGAAATAATATTTACAATTATTATTACAAACCTTTGAAGAACTATCCACTTTCTGTCTGAAGTCTCCATCTGCTTTTGAAGAATCAAAACTACTATCCATACGCGTTACTGTAGTTTCCGATATGTCAATAATTGTAACTGAATTCTCATCTTCATCGAATATTTCACTTTTAAGTTTTTTCGTTTCCGAAACATAATTGTCGGTCTCTACTGTTGTAACATCCATTTTCGTCACTTCACCTTCATATATTTCATCTTTGATGACTTCATTGACAATGGTTATTTCTTCGTGCGATTCCAATTTAATGATCTCACCGCCGACTTCAAATGCTTCACTAGCTGTACGCTTAGTTGTTGTTGTATTCGATTTTATATCGACGGAATCCGTGTTTTTATGACCGATTTCCGTTTTAATTTCTGACATTGGCTTCGGAATACTCGAAGACAGACTCGTGGATTTTTTCGATGTGCCTTCACGAATAATATCTTTGTACATGCTGTTAATTTCGGCGGACTGTAAGCAAAGTGGACGTTTGGAACCATATAGGGCATAGTAGAGATCAACCATGTCGCAGCGTAGTTGTGTGTCGAATGCCAATTTGTTGCTGAATAGAAGTTGGGAATAAATATCATAATATCATACCATACAATAATACGGACAAGCCGAACTCACTTCATATTATTCCATAGCCGCTCCACCAATTCCGGGCGATCTAAACGACTTCTGGTTTCCCTTGTAAAGGGTGGATTGTCAATTAGCAATTGGGCCAAAGCATGACGGGCTGCCGGATCTGGATCCGTCTCCAGCAGAGTGATCAAATGATCTAAATCTTCCCAACGACCATCGACTCTTACGAAATCCACCAAACATTCCATGGCAGCGACGCGCAAATCCAAGTATTGACCATAAGCTGCATAGCAGCGATAAATTTTCGGCAATGACGGTAAATGGCCACATTTTTGTAATTTCCGTATGACTTTTAAACATGACACAGATACCATATACTTGTACGAAGGTAAATGTTTTTCCAAATTCAATAAACGTGTCACCTCCTCAAGAACAAGCCTGTTTCAAAGGTTAACTGTTATTAAACAAAGTATTCCAACACATAAAATGATTTCTTACTTGGCATCTGCCGACAGACTGTCTGATGTGATGGGAGTGCCTCTTAAGACAACTGACACAACAGGTGTAATTGAATTTCCCAAAGCATCTATCAAGGCAGATCTATAATAAACATCGCTGTAATGATTACGTGTATTGTCATTGTATTTGAATAGATCAAACAGAAAACGTATGACCTCCGTTGGGCAAATGCCATGAGAAGTGCGAAGACCTATAAAGATGGGAATAATGTCCAAATGTAGACACGAAGTAGTAACGATTTGACAACACCTTACCAGCCATGGCTACTGGTATAACTTTTTGCAAGAAATACGATTGAAAGTTCGAGAAATTGTTCTGTTTTATTATATGCGGTGCGCTAAAGGAGCCAAAGAATTTTCGAAATATATTCAGCATAGCCGGTGGTCCACTCCATTGGGTAACCATTTGATTGGCAACCTAGAATAACATAGCTTAGAATCTTACAAATTACATTACAACAATATGTTTACCTTTGTCAAACAGTCAGCCGCTTCACATCGCACTTTATAGAAACAATGTTCACTCTCAATAGTATCTGTTAGAGCCGACCTCGTTGCATTTGTGGGATATTTTCCCAACGCCTTTATAGCCTCAAACTGAGCTGTAACATCGCGTTCATGTCGTAACTGAAATTGCCATTGGAAATCAGGCTGTTCTATATTAAGATCTCTAACGAGTATCATTTCAGGATCAAGACGTATCCATAAAACGGGAGAGTCGCTAAAAAGTTTGAAAATATACATATAATTATGGTCCGTTTTAAAGGTTTGATTTTCTGCAGTTTTATTGCCTCGTTAAACCGCCAGTTTAAACCGCCATCCTCATTAAGAGAAATATAGAAGTATTTAAAGAACCAAGGCCCCAGGCTTTTGCCTTAAAGGCTGTGTTCGTTGGGCATTTAAATTTAATGCCCAACGTTTTCAATTATCAGCATACATTAATATTGTAATTTAATACACCAATGATCTCATAAGTAATTCCAATTCAAATCTGAATGCTACAATAGGTATGTCTCTTGTTGGAAAACCCTGTATATGTTGACTCGAATTCGGTATTTGGCGATAAACTTTGTCATCATACATTTACATGTTACATCCCTATATCCCTAAATATATGTATTATGTCAGTAGGAGCAATTTCGTTAGTCCAGATCAAAGATAACTGTTTAGAAACGGGTCTCCATATTTAATTCTTCGTTTTTATTATCTGGCTAGTAGAGACACGCGGATACTACGTTTACTATGAGAATTGTGTACCATGAACCAATACTATTTAACATAGGAGGGCGCACCTTAATCAGACTTAAGTGGACTTTATCTCATTGCACAATTAAATTTAGGGAAAAGAGGATTCTTAAATCAAATACAGTCGACTCTGCATTAGTGAGAATTGGTCTTAGGATAATACTCCCAAAAACAAATGACTGTCTCTCAAAAAAAATTGAATCTAATGAGATTTTTCCCTGACAATAAAAACTATTAGACATCAGCAGATTCATACAGAAAAGACAACACTCATTAAAAATGTTGGTATAACACTATTTTTAATCGAAGATTACATTAATATTTTTTCCTGTTATTTCCCTGGCGGATCTACGAGAAGTGATTCTGGTAAAAAACAAACGTTCTGATCGGATTTAAGGAAACTGACTAGCACACATAAATTTATACTAGGTGGCGACTTTAACTGTAGACCAGTTACTGGGGTTGTCTAAGGAGTAACTCATGAGGTAACATTTTATAAAAAAATTAAAATCCGATGATTTACATACGAGTATAATGTTTCCATCGGAAAATACCTACATTTCCGCGGATTACGCTAGATTTCTTCCTAACTAACATGCCTCAGTTTTTATCTACTACTTCAACTATTAACGGTCTTGGATCTGATCATCTGCCTATTTGTAATATCCTAAACGCAAGACACGAGATTGTAGAAAATCTAATCTACAATTTCAACAGAACAAATTGGATCATAAATAGTAATTTACCATAATTACAAATAATAACCAAATTGATACGATGACAGCTGACTTTACCTACACGTTAAAAAATGCTATACATGACAGTGTCCCTAAACATAGAAGAGCGCCTACTAGACAATGTTTACTAAACAACATGAAAATTCTGATTCAACATAGGAACTGGAAACGGTTTAGAAAGGATAATGATCATCGGCTAATGGTACAGCGAAATAACGAAATAACTAAGGAACAAAGTAATTACGGAAATATAATATGGAAAAATATGCCGACTACCTTAGATAGGTCTTCTTCACGCTTGTGGAAAATTTCAAAAATTCTAAAAAAGAAATGTAAAAATATTGCGCTGTTCAAACAAAATTATAAGGTGTGTGATAAACAACCAGAAAAAGCGTACTGCTTGTGCACCGGTATGGTGAAAAATGGCTTGCTGTCACTTCAAAAAACTGCAAATAGTGCTAAACAAACTACTGAAGCTGATATTAAAGTAACCATGGCTTTACTCCTCACTAGGCTTACACACACTTGCTGGAATTGACCTTGTGTGCGTTAGAATGAATAAATGCTCAACAAACTTTAATAGTCGATGTCAAAATTCACAATACTCACATGATATCAGTATAATTTTACCTTATTCTACACTATTTTATAAAAATCTATTTAAATCGGTTTTGTTAAATATTTTCCTTTCTCTGTATATATATACTACACAACATAGTTGCATTCAAACTATCATACATTAAATTTAAACTACAAAGTAGAAAACGAAATGTAATTTCCTGAACTCTGCACTAAGCATAATGTAATTTGTAAAATCATTTTGCTGAAAAATAAACATAAATTTGAATTTAAAATCTGGGCGATCTCTGTTATCGACTTATACCTATCAGAATTTAATGTTAGGATATAAATGAAGTTAGTTATTTTGGAAATATTTTTCAGTATTTGATGATTATTTCGAGATATAGAAAACGATCAGATCGTTTTATTTGTAGAAAATGTGGAAAAATTTAAACGGTTCTAAAAATGTCATTAAAATAAACTGTCATGAGAATAGCCTAAAGCACCCAACAAATCATCGGACAATATGTAGGTAATAAACATAATCACTTACTCCATAGGTGATAAATCCATGTCCACCTCCTCGCCCGTACACAGAGGAATCTTCTTTTTCTTATTACGACGACTTTTTGAGTGGCACGTTATATCCGCTTTCACCACGGTATTTTCAATTTGTAGCATATGCTTAAAGGTACCATCCAATTCCTGTAATTGCACTAATAGTGGGCCATTATACTTTCGAACGCCACGTTGATTTACAAAGTCCTGACGTATTTCGAGTTCTATTGTATTACGTTTGCGATTGAAAACTGAGGTGAGAGAGAACTTGGCGTGTCCTCCCGTGCGAACCCATTGATCCATAAATACGGACATATCTTTACCGGTGACAGTAAAAATGGCTTTGATGAAAATATTTGTAGAAATAAGCAAATGATGCCACAGTCCAGAGCCTATTTTCGTAGACGCAGCATTGGTGGCCAATGCAAATTGCTTATTAAAAACCTGCATACACAAGCGTTAAGTTTTGAAATATACACAAATACACAGTTAACTTGCCTGTATTAACAGTTCCTGTCCAATACGATGTTCAAGCATTCTTACCACCAAATGAGCTTTTTTCCTCATCGCATCTACGTATTTTGGTGATACTGTATGTAAACTCTTTATGGGGAAATAGTGCACAATCTCCTGATGTTTCGCGGCAGCCGCTGCAGGGTTCGAACCACTTACTGGTAGTGGAGCAGGAGGCTGGCTACAATCCAGTATTATGCCGCCATATTGCTCCTCGTATTTCACCACTCTGGCCAGCTCCTTTTGCACCCATTCTCGATATTCATTGTTACCGAAACATTTACGAGAATATAAACCACATAAGTATTCGGCGATACCTTTGGCCAACCAAGTATCCGACCAATGATGTGAGGTAATGAAGCAGCCAAAAAACTGTTCCGCTACAGCTCGGGACATGAGAGTGCGCGAAACGTAAGTTTGATCTATAATGGCTATGGTGTGTAAAAGATGTACAGAGGCGATGCTCATAGTGGCATAAGCACTAATATCCGCATCAGCTTGATCTACAAATACCTGTTTGTAGCACGTGAAGGGATAGCGGGTAGACAATGTCTCTTCGAAAAACTCAAAAGCCTCGTGTAGATAACGCACAGTATTCTTCAGCAGCGGCAATAGTTGCGGCAGACAAAAATGTGTTACTTCGTGCATATGTGGATCGACATAAATTTCAAATGGTCCCACGGCCAAAGCAATATTTGGTGCACACACTGGTACGGTCAGAGAATAATGGAAAGTTTTTCTCCTCAAATCGGGTGTCATTACAACCTCCATTAATTCACCACAGGAAACAGCCGTTAAATGTTTATCTACTGTGAATTCCAGTTTCCATGTACAGGGATCCGCAAAACTGTCTACGCAGGGAAACCACAGACGTGAAGAGTTCTCATAAGCATAAGTAAACATGTGGGCACTATTCGGCTGAATGTCATCTTCACTAGTCGGTGGTATGACAAAGTGTATTCCACCTTGCGGACTTTCCAAAGAGAATTCAATGCCAATACGAAGACCGCGTCCTTCTTGGATCATGTGATAACCTTCAGGGGGTATCTGTATCAGCAACTCGCCGCAGTTTGCATCTGGATCTGTTTTTTGAGCAGCCGTTAGATGGTTCTTTGAAAAGGTTTCCAATGAACGTCTACAATAGACAAATAACATGGTATTATATTTAGAGAAACAGTAGTATTTGGGATGAAAAATGGTAGTATCGACAAAATGAGATGGAATCATGAAAATACGGGTTTGTTGTGATATTAAAAAATTCATTGAGATGAATTTTCGCTGTTTTCCCATAAATTTTGCCATTTCCTCTGCTGTTCCTTAAATTAGATTGTTGTTGATTCTTTCATGGTTTTCATTAAATGAAATGAAATCGGACTGTTCGGCTGCACCAAACTGCAACGATTGCGCTGGTAGAGACATGTAAGAATGGTTCTGTCATAGGAATCTCGACTACACGTTGGGAGGTCTGATGCAACATGTTGTGTGGAAGTCACAGTTTCATCTGTGACTACTATGGCTGACCTCCACATAGTTTTCATAACATATTCCTGAAATTGTTCCTGCGGTTGGGAATATCATTTATAGCTTACGTTTTTGAGTCTCCCTGGCATATATCCATGAACGGATCGAAATAAACAAAGTCAGCTTCGCAGACATCATTGAGCAGGACCCTGTACACACGACACTGTTTAGCATTCAATCGTATAATTCTCAAATTCTCCTTGGTGGGCACAATAGTCAGTTCTACGGCTCCCTGTGAAATAAATGTTTGGATTTCCATTTCTCATACAAATTTAAATGACATTAATTCTAGTATTTAACTCACAATTATGCTCTTCCTTTCAAAACTGATGCCGGTCAAGCTGACAATTTGGTGAGCCGTGCTACACAAAAGACCAAAACAAATGTTAAGTTAGTTTTTTTTTGCAAAAGGTAATCGTAATACTGGGATACTTATAATTTAAACGGCCTCGCCGGCTGTTCTTTTATTTTGAGATCAAGTTCTGCTTCCATTTTTCCTGTTGAAAATATATGAAGTGAATGTTTAAGGTTTACTCCGTAGTATGAAGAATAATTCGGACTACTAATTTAAACATATAAATTGATGGTATCATTCAGAATAACTTCTCGACCATTTCATCCAGAGCCGCTCGAAGACCTGGTCGACACACCCACTGAAAATATAATTCTCTCGCACTCGTATCTGCCTAAACACACTGTCCACCAGAGTTTGCTCCAAACTCATCAGAAGCACTTGAGAAGAGGTGGAGCAATTCTCGCGAAATTCAGTTTCATTTGTAAGTGGTTTTCAAATGGTAAATTAGTCGGTATACAAACCAGGTAACCTGGAACAAAACACCACTCTACTTCTTTTAGTAATTTTATTTTCGATTCTTTTTTCCTTTACCTATCGAAGGCATTCAATTTCCATCCTTGCTTGAACACTGAAAACTTCACACTGTAAACCACCAGTGATGGTAAATGGTGGCACATTGTGCCCTATTTTGGCACAATCTAATGTTTATGGGCTTCGCACACTTTTCGGCACTTTTTCACAATTCTCACTAAATAAGTAACATTTATTGATTTATTTTATATTTTAACAGTGGAGTTATCACAGAGGAATTTATTTATTGCGTTTACGTCCATTCAGAAAAGTGTCGAAAAGTGCATTGGAATTAGCAGCGGAATTAGATAACGCGAATTAAAATCATATGAACCGAATTATCTAGGTTGAAGTTGGCATCACTGTGCAAAGTTCCATCTCCATCCAAATAGGAATAGGAATCAAAACAAAGACATTAATGTAATGTACGGAACAGGGAATGAAAGGGAATGGGAAAAAAGCTGTTGATTAAAGTCGTAGCAAATAACAGTTGCATATGAATGTAGTATACGTAGTAATAGTATAGCCGGTGTTTCGCACCATTGTTTGAACACAAATATACAGAGTTGTATTTGTGTAAAATAATGCAATTCTAGTAATCTGATGCAACCAAAGACAATAAAATTATTTAAGCAACCTAAAAATGGAACTCACACATAAAAATGTGTCTCATGCTTAAATGGTTTTTAGTTAGCTGTAATTAATATTAATGTACATGGTTTCATAGTTACACTATCACACTCGAACTCTGCTGGTGTCAGCCCAATTTCTTATCAGTATAAACAACGGAATACACTTCGTTTCTAAGACTTGCAGTTTGCGATCGTGCAAGTTATTGGTTTGGAGTCAAACTACTTCTCAGAATGTAATGGGATCACCAACTAAAGTGGGTAAATTAACTATCTCATGTAGACCTTGAAGCTCACGTCATTTATAATCTAAAAAGAACATCAGTTATTGAAGTTGGCAGTGTGCAGTCATGATGTAATGTTGAATACGAGCCAGTAAATTCGAAAATGGATTTTCACCCATGACATGTCACAGACAATTTTCACTTTTATAGAATGAAAGTGGAAAGTGAAAACTGCAACAATTTAATCGATTCAGATCGATTCTTACTTATAGGAAAAATTTAAATTCATCAAAAATGTATTAAACGAGGACAAGTGGAAATCGGCAAAATGTGCAGATTCAATTTAGAACAACAAAAGATTAAATGGGAAAATGCAAAGGAAACAAGCTGTAAATCATGTCTTACACACTTCAAATCTTCCTTAGTTTTTGTTAATGGATATTGCTATTCCGACTCTAATTGGGCATTAAATGTTTTTGACTTACAATTATTGTTATGACATCCTTGTGATTAGCTCAATCATAGGAAGATAATAAAATAAAAGCTCGATGTAGGTATCTTGATCTTGATAGCAACATAACAGTCTGGGGTTGCTTTTCTGAGCAGGGAATTTTGCCAATTTATAGTATTAACGGAATTATGGATCGATTCATGTACCGTGGCATACTAAAAGACTGGATAACGATTCTAAGCACATCTCTAAGGTGCGTAAGGTCTGGTTGCAAAGCAATAGGATTGAAATTCATGCTTTGCCTGCTCAATCCACCGATTTGAATCCTATTGAGAATTTGTCGGAGATTGTTAACACAAAATACAATAGCGATGATTTTTTTCAAGCCATAAAAATAGCCTGGATAGGAATATTACAGGACATGATAACTAATGTAATATCGTCATTGCAAGGGAGATGTTCGGCTGTCATCCGGAATAAAAGATTTTCAACTCAATATGATTTTTTTCAATATTTAGTATATAGAATGTTGATAGTCCGAACTGATTTCCAACTAATCGTTTCTCCGTGTCTTCAAATACATATATAATTTTCAGTTTTATTGTTTTTATAATACTTTTTAATTTGAAATTGTATTTTGTTGTACATATTTTTTTTCCAAAATTTGAATAATGGCCGATGAAGATGATAAACCAAAAAAACACACCCTTGAATCTTTGTTTCATCTGTATGCCAATAATTTCGTCGTCACATTGGATTTAGATAATGTGGATTACGATTGTATTTTACTATCACAAATCGATTATTGGTTGGATCAGGCGAAACTACTGAAAACTGTCTTTACGTTAACTGAAACCGGTTTGACCTACATGCAATTTAGGTAATGTCCATGAATTCGATTATGTAGATAAAGTATTACTGCAATTCGTGTAACTCATTTTAGAAAATGGCGTCTGGATTATGAAGACTTTCAAGAGTTTCTGCAACAAATCTGCGAGGGCAAAGATATTTCCATCGACAGTGTTAAGTCAATGCTTTTAGAAGCTGGCGCTCCGGGATCCGGTTCGGCAGATATTGTAATAGTAAAATAGACGTATAAAGACAAATTTGGATGATAAAGATTATTTTTTATACAATACTTGACCGATTTATGTGTCACACATATAATCTATTTTTTTATTTACCAACACTCAGGTTGTGTCCCCTATTAATGCATAGCGGGAAGTGGGATTAATGTGTCTCGAGTCAGGGAAAACACAATCTGGAAGTGTAATCCATACACAAACAGTTCGGTTTAAGAGTGAGGAGTCGCTCGATCGATCGACTATTCGACAATGAACGGTTGAGAGTCCTTGGATAGTCAAATAACGTTCGCACATATGTACGTATTTCCCACAACTTTTTATTAAGTAATACATGGACTAATGATCTGGAGATGTTTTACATGGCTAAGAGAATACTGTCATACTCGTAAAGTCGATTTACGTATGTTAATATGTTGTGTGATAGTTCCAGACACTACCTATCACACCATAGCCGCCTACCAATAAATGCTTTTATTTAATTTAATTTGTTCGGTCGAGCTTACGAATTTGTTTCTCTAGACATGTCCCACACCGACAACTCATAGTGAGGCCTTCATGGAGCACGAATCCAGTTTCTAGCGCCTAGATATAGAAAGTAATAAAGTCTACGATAATTACTCATAGCTATACTATTATGATTATCGGCCAAGTATTAGGGTTCATATAACGTTCCATTGCATTCGTACAACAATTTTCTGACTCATAATTCTTTACTGTTAATATTTTATTTGTATACCTCTAATTATTTAGAACGTATTTATTATTCAAAGTCGCTGTGCAATAATGTCCTAACATACTATCGGTCGATCGGTTTTAATTTTTTTACTACGATAGAGTCCTTATTTAGGTTCGTATAACGTGTTTGTCTTATGTGTGTTGAAGCACATAATTTAAAATTAACATCATTAAAACTATCGCATTCTTCTCTTCGATCAATTGTTCTGATGTCGGATGAACCGATTTTCATTTAAGGTGCTTTGTTAATAAGCAAAACTGTAGATTGTGGGCCACTCAAAATCAGTCACACCCAAGCAGAAGAATTGTTTTGGTGAGGTTTTAGAATCACAAAAGTCATCGGCCCATATTTCTTTGAGAATGAGGATGAAAAGGTCTCCGGGGATTTTTACTGAACAATGATCGACGGGCAATGGTGTATCAATTTGTGGTTTCAACAAGATAAGCGACTGCGCATACTGCTAGGAAGACTATGGACATGCCCACTAGGTCTCATTTGGCCAACCCACTACTTTGAATAACAAGAGTTTTGTTCTTTCCCGACATTTAAAGTAATGATCAACTCCTAGATATACATCTGCATTTCACAGTATGCGACAATAACTGCCTGTTTCCATAAAACGAATTTGTTCGTTCGTTACAAAATGACAAAATTGAAGGCACAATAAAAATGATTCTTATCAGTAAAGGAAGGTTAGTCTTTTGGACTTGTGTCCCATATGTCTCTATCTAACATATATCTGAAAACCAGAATTAAATAATGCCTGAAACCCATTTTAGAATGCATTCAATATTTGAACGATCGAATTCGTTTAATAGAAACAGGCAGTAAGAAATATGAAAAATTTAAACACTTGTTGTGTTAGGGATTTTAACTTATTTATTTACGTTTTTATTTACAATAAATGGTATCGTAATTGTAAGAATCAATCTAAATATAGTTTTATCTTTTGTTTCATAATAATTTTGTTTCAGAAAATGTTTATTTTTGTTGTGGCTTTTTGTTTGTTTCATTTATGCAAAACAAAAAAAAAAAATAAAGAAAACATTTATTGATATATATGTATATATTATTATGGTTTGTTTTCTGTGGTGGTTTGTTTGTAACTAAGAGCCAGAGAAATAATATATAAAAAATATAAAGAGAGATAATAACATATATATATATATATAAATATTGATAAATGTAGTTTTTGTGTATATATAAAATGCTAAAATTAAAGAAAATTTTAAACGATTACAAGAAGTGGGCAGAGAAAAATCCAAAAACATTCATGAATTCCAAAAATGGATAAGGATTTTAATAAAAGAAGAAAACGTATTGGACGCCTATGATATCTGTTAACCTTTACTTTGGAAGGAAATTACATGCAGTTAAACAAAACAAAAAATAAGAGAGGGCAGAAATAAGCGGAGAAGTTGTTTATTTGATGCGGAAAACATTCTGAGAAACTTTGTTTTAACAGTCAAGCAAAAAAGCAAAGCCAAAAGTTTAGAAGCACAACGGGAGAATATGTTTATCTCACTTCAAACTGAAAATCAATTGGTATAAAACATTTCGAAGAAGATGAAGAGCGCCAAAGGAAGAACAAAAAGTCAATGTTATGCATTCTCGGTTAAGAACTGTTGTCTAACTTGCTAACATTCATCGTTTATTAACTTTTTGTTATTTAATTAGTAAATGTAATCCGGTTTAGCACTTGAATTCCAAATGGATGTTGTTTGTATGTTTTTCTGATAGAGTCTCCTTCTTTTATATCTATTTATTTTTATTTAGATTTTGGGTTTTAACATTTCTTAAGATGTACACACATATATATTTATTTAGAAAATGTACAACATCATCGCAGTAACATTATCATTGTGTTTATCATATCATTCTGTATTTGTTTGTTTGTTATATATGTTATCTATCATCAGCATCGCGTTGTATGTAGTTGTTGTTTGTTGCGTAATAACAATATATGTATGTATGTAGTACTAAATATTTTCTCCAATAAAATTATATGTATTTATATATATGTATATAAGTGTTTGTATGTGTATGTTGTTGGTTGGTTTGCTGTTTTTGTTGTTGTTTTACATAACATTTTGTGGGTAGAAATATTCACGTTCTGCAGTTGTTACAAGAGATGTTTTTTTTTATTTATTTGTAATTTAAATGTAGAAAAAAACGCCTTGTATTTAATATTTTGTTTTGTTTTTTTGCTTTTTCTTTAATATCAAAAGGAATGAATGCTGCTATAGAAAGCTCATTAAATACGTTCTTACATGGGTCCATCTACGTGGCTTACTTTCAAACGGAAATAGTAGAGTGAACGAGCACACAAAAATACGCCAATTAAGAAAATACCAATATATGCCACAAAAATGCCTGCATGATCCTGCAAAAAATAAGAAATGGATATGAGTATTAAATATATAACTATTTTCAATATTTTTTATTGCTTAAAATAGTGGGGTTATTTGCGACCATAAATTGCCTCACAAACACTTGTTTTTGACATTGTGCATCTGCAGATTTCAGAAACGCTTAACATTTCACAAAGAATCACACCGCAAACTTCTATTCTATTAAATCTGTGATCTTTGTGACCGCCGCCTACAGTTTAAAGCCGCTTGCGAACGGCCATTTCTTCAGAAGATACCACAAAATTAACGAACTATAATAAAGTTGGCATCTTTTTCGTTCAATTTAACCAGTATTATCAATCCAATAAATGTTTGGAAATAGTAAATCTTCAAGACAAACGCTTTTCCTATTTCCCAAAAAATGTACTGTCGAATTATCGGTCAAACTTTACAAACATTGTGAATTTAATTTAGTTTAATTCACTTGATATTGAATTTAATAATAAGTGCAATTTTAAACCACAATTAAATTACTTACAGTTATATTTTGATTTGTCAGTTTGATGTATACCAACCCTAACATCCGCTTTAAACAAAAGGATTCATTCGTCCATTGCTAATCGTCAAAATTGAATGATTTTTATGGTTCAGACTAAAATTAGTTTTAAAGTCGCATTTAATTGCTCAATCGATGTTATGATAACAGAGGTCTGCACATAATACAGGCTTCTCCAACAAAAGGTATTATTTTGGTATTCAAAGAAAAATGGAATGTTTTGAGATAAATGATCGGGTGTTTATTTCATAATAAAGAAGAAGGTATGCCGTTAATAATGCAAAACAACATCAGCCAAATGGCCACCACGACCATGCTTACAGCTTTCATTAAATTTTCCATAACCAAAACGCAACGTTACTGCCCTATGTCCTCGATAGCCTCACGAATTCTATCTTAAATGTCTTGAATCGACACTGGGCTAGACCTTATTTTCCACGTGGCCCCACGTGGTAGAAGTCGCAAGTTGTTAAATCACATGAACTCGGTGGCCAATTGTGATCACCTCTTTGAGAGATAACACGGTTCGGAAATTGTTTAGTTTTGCGAACTGTAACTGCATGATTTTCACCATTTTTGTAGTGAATTTTAATAATTTCAATACGTTGTTGAAGCAAGTATCGTTCCATTGTTAGTAATGGCGTAGTTTCTACTTGTCAAATGTCAAAGAATAAAAGCAAATTCAAGAGTAATGTCAACAAACACTACTCCCTCTTTCCTACTTCCAATATCTTTCTACCGCCAACACAATACATAGGTGTCACCCCCTGGCAGTTGGTCAAATAAACAATGAGTACTTGGGTAATTCTGAGATTAATTACCAGCTAATTTCGATATAATTTTTGAAGACAGAATGCGACTTATTTCATTTTATTAGTACTGTTGTTGTTGATGTTGTAACAGCTATGTTTCGTCATTTGAATTTTCATCTGTGTCTTCTGCATCTGGGTTGCCCGTGGATAAGTTCTGGAATCTGGCCACGTCCGATGGATGTGTCCAGAGTGAACTTGGCACGAGCTGAGTGGGTTTAGTTGGGCAATCAAAAAGGCGTAGCGTAGTGTGAGGCCCCTGTCCACATGCGGGGCACGTGTTCGTCGTTGTGCCATCAATCCCTATCAAAGACATGAGGACAGCCCGTTGCTGTTCTCAGGGCTGCGTTTTGGCAGGTCTGAATGTTTTTCCACTGAGTATTGCCCATATTCACAGGCGCTGCATAGTTTGCCACTGACCGGCCTATCGCTTTATATGTAGCCAACAAGGTTTCTCTGTCTGTTCCCCAAGTGCTGCCGGCGAGGGACTTGAGGACCTTGTTCCTACCTCTCATCTTATCGCAGATAGCGGTGGCATGCGCCGAGAAGGAGAATTTGCTGTCGAATGTGACCCCCAGTATCTTGGGGTGGTTCACGGTCGGGATTTGTGTGTCGTCGACTATCACATTCAGTGGCATTCTCATTTGGGCTGACCATGCAGTGAAAAGGGTGACCGAGGATTTTGAGGCGGATATTTTCATATTCTTCGCAGTGAAAAAACGTGAAAGATCAATGAGATAACCGTTCAACCTTTCGCAGATGTTTTCAACCTCAGGACCTAATGCCAGAATCGTACAATCATCAGCGTATGATACGATTTTTACGCCGTCAGGTGGATGTGGAATTGCAGAAAGGTAGAGATTAAACAGTGCCAGAGATATCATCCCTCCTTGGGGAACTCCCCGTTTAACTCGGGACTTGGACTTTTTGTTTCTGAATTCCACAAAAGACTGGCGACCAGACATATAATGAACGATCCAACGTTTCAAGCTAACCGGAAGCGACGTGTTGGCAATGTCCTCAAAGAGCATGGCATGTTTGACTGTATCGAATGCCTTCGATAAGTCGAGGGCCACGAGGACCGTCCTATCATGCGGCTTGCTCTGGTTCATCACGCGGCATATATGTGTGGATATGGCATGCAGCGCAGTCGTCGTACTGTGCTGCTTACGGAACCAATGTTGATGGTCTGCAATTGGAAAATGTCCATTGAGGCTGGGGAGGAGTAGCGCCTCAAGTGTCTTGGCTACTGGCGAAAGGAGGGATATTGGTCTGTATGATTCCCCCTTGCTGGCTTCAGTAGCGGGACCACTCTGCCCATTTTCCTGACTTCGGGTACTACTATAGTGGTCAGAGATAAGTTGAGGGCTTTTGTCAAGTACTCAACTCCCTGTTGTCCTAATTGCTGCAACATGAACATCGAAATTCCGTCGGGTCCTAATGCCTTAGATGACTTGCCATTACAAATAACGCGAGCAACATCGCTTGGTGCAATCTGTGGTGGTGTGTCCTCGACTCGGAGTCCATCTATTATGCGTCGAATAGATGGACTCTCCTTTTCGCCTTGTCACTCTCGGGGTGCTATATGAACTGCCGGTTAAAATAACACGCGCACCTCTTCGGATCAGTCACTGTTCTCTCACTAAATGTGAGGTGGTCTGATCCCAATGAAATGACGGGTCGCCAGGTTACGCCATTTATTAGACCTGCAGATAAAATTGTTAAATCTGGCGAGCTGCTGCAGTCACCTATAATCCTAGTAGGCGCGTCCTCATTCACTGTGCAAAACGTAGAGCTATCGATCTGTTCCGCCAACGCTGTGCCCCTCTGGTCATTACCTAGGAGATAATGCCATGACTCGTGATGTGCATTAAAGTCTCCTAGCAACATGCGGTTTTCACCCTGCAGTAACATACTGATCTCTGAATGATACCGTCTGGCACAGCTAGCAACTGGCGGGATATATACGTTGTATATTTCGGACCACTACCCCCATACACTCCATGTGCACGCATTACAGTCGAACCTGAATAAGTGGGGCCTGTATAAGTGGGAATACTCTATAAAGTAAGAATAAAGCGGAATATATTTTATTTATCCCAATTTCCCTACACAAGTACAGCAAATTAGCCGGTAATCTGAGAAACACGATTCGAATGGTTTATAGAATATCAAGCATCTGCTTTGTGAATGCCGAGGACGCTGTTAACACATTACAAAAGATCTCTCTGCTCTTAACCACTGACTTACCTGAGCATATCTGTGTGTACCAACGGTAATACCAATACCGGCAAACAAAACAATTAATCCTACTATGACAAAGATAATGCCACGGCCACAGGCGAAACGTGAGCCAACCGACGACACTTTTCTGCAGTGTGGACAACGGGCCAAAGAATTGTGAAACGTATTAAACTGGAAATAAAGAGGATATTATTTATTGTCCACTCTTCTGTCCATCAAAACCGACATGGAAACTTACCAAAAAAGTATCGGAACAATGGCCACATGTTACACGACACATACCCGGCATAGTGGGTACAGGTGGTGTAACGGGACTGGGTGCTAAATTAATAATACGCTTGCAGTTGGGACGTGGACAAGCAATACGTTGAGATGAACTTTTACAGATAAGCAAACAATTGCATGGGCAACGTACGTACTTCTTGCCAGGTGGAGCATTACGTATGGGCTGAAAAAAATAGATTTTCGTATGTATTTTTGAACTATTATAATTAATGTGATCCCACTTACTGTAGCTTCATTACACTGAAGACATTTAACCACATGCTGGTCTCGTTTCGATGTTATATCAATCATGCTTTGGCAAACACGACAGGTGACCATGGGCACACCACCAGCAGTACCTTGTTGGTATGGTGGTGGTACTTCATCGGGCCCAATGAAAGGCACATTCGACTGTGAGACTCCTGGAAATATAAATGTCAATACAAAAAATGTACATTAGTACATTAGTATTCATAAAAATGCACAACAAACCATTGGTAAATAAAATGTATGAAATACAAAAATAATTTTCACAGATTTTTCTTAAAGCTGTTTTAATATTTTATGAATACGGGGGTTAGCATATAGTCTGTATATTATAAAATATGTTCACAAGTTCCCCAGAATTCAAAAGGAATTTTGAGTGAAACACATGAATCCATTGATGATTTACTTTTACTGTGAAATGGAACCACACAATTTCAAGGGGAAACTTAATACCAGATACAGATCGAAACAAAATACTCATATGAAATCAAACTAACAAATGTTTTCAGAACACAAATTATGTTTTGTTGGATGATATGAGGAATTTGTTATGATGAAAGAAGTTCCCTAGAATTCAAAAGGGGTTTTGAGTGAAACACATGAATCCATTGATGATTTAGTTTTACTGTGAAATGCAACTGCACAATTTCCCGTTGAAATTGTAAAAATACAAATTGAAAGAGTCAAAGACAAATTGAAATTAAAAAAATACAATTTGAAATGGATTGTGAGAAATGAAGATTTAAATTCTGAAAATACAAAGAGTTATTTAAAGCTTGTTTGAGTAAATGTGGCACTCAAATATGAATCATAAACATTAAGACAATTTACACTAAATTTTGCAAATGATCTAAATAGTTTCAACAACCAAACAAATTTAATAACACGTCTTTCATTGCCTCTATGATGATGCTTTCTTAAAGAAAACATTTTTTTTCAGTTCTAATAAAATACGTTTGTTTACATTTTCCAAATCTTATCTCATTTTAAAAGAAGAATTTGTTTTATTCAGTAACATATCAAATGAATGATGTTGTCTATCTATAGTTTTCGATTTATTTTTCGGAATTATTTTCATAAACCAATTCTTGTAAACAATGCGTTCTTTATTTTATTATTTCTTTATTTTCTGAAATCCGATCTATTGCACGAAAGATGAATGGACTTACAATGGAATAGTGCCAATGTTATTGCCATGGTGTAAATAAATCGAATCTACAGACGGGTTCTGCTTGCTAGCTTTATCAATTCAAACACACATTATTCGAAATCGGACATTATCAGCACAACCGAACAATTTGTTTCCTACACTCATAAAACAATTACAATAATATTAATATAATGCACCCATATATTGCACAGTGGAACAAAAATAATAGTTTGGACTGAATGAAATTGAGAAATTGCTGTTATGAGATATCTTCTGAAAACATTAGGAATGGTCGTGATTTAACAGACAAGCTGGCAATTGCCACATGTATATGAAATACTACTACAATTCCTTTGTCATTTACTAAGACCTATCATGTTTCTAAACTTTCGACTTTAAGATCCGAAGATAGACGAAAACTTTCCCAAAAATTACCAGATATGTACCAATGGCGGTCCAAATACATGCTCCTTTTCAGAAATTAAGAATCAAAAACGGCTATAAAAACCAAGCCTTCCATCTCCATTCACAAAAAATGGTTCTCCTATCTCAGCAGTGTTCTTCAAAGAAAATGTTTGTTATCCTATGAAAATGAAAATGCGCTTTCTCAGAAAAGTCGAGTCAGTGTCGATGTTCCAGGACTAAAACTAAACTCTCTTCGTTACGGCATCTACGACCTGCTGTCCGCTAGCATGCCGGTTTCACAAACTTTTTGCATAAAATTGAGTACAGTGCGAAATGCACTGTTCGGCCTACAATAACATATGAAATAAGTTTGCATTATTTCCCAATGTTGCTCAAGCGCTCGTTCGTTCCACAGAGATGTGAGATATGTAGCTGAGCGGGAAGAACTGTCATTGTATTCTTCGTGGATTTTTTAATATTTCAAGATGAAAATTAAAAACAAATTATTTTCATAAATGCGGGTTGTCCTAGAAAAATATAACAAAAAGAAAATCTACAGAAGAGACTGGGTGCTACCAGTTCTGTACAATAAGCAGGTAAAATTGGAATGGCGTTAACATTTTTTTTTTCCATATTTCTCATTTTTAAAATAAGGCATAAGTTTCATTTTTTTCTCACTTTTCTTCAGCTTGGGAAATCACCCATTATGGCCGATCCTTAACGCGAGTTTTCTCTAGTTGTTCAGATTGCCGACTGATCAGAGTTTTTTTTTTCACTTTTACATCCTTTGCGTAAAAAATATGTTTATATTAAAAAAAGTGGTGCAGAAAAAGAAAAAAAAAATACATTTCAATATTTTTGCATTGTTTACATAAAAATGTGCCGAATCGTTTGGAAATGTTTCTTTCGAGGGGCCTTAGTGAAAGTTATTCAGGGAAGCACGATTTTTTTAACCCGAATCTTATACACAGTTGCCAGTATGGGTTTATAGCCTCGACCACATATCAATAAACTATAAAGTGGAATTCTCTTTCTGGATATTGAGAAAGCTTTTGACTTCGTCTTCATAAAATGGAAAAAATCACTTTCTGGTAAGTTATTTTCAAGGTGGAAAAAAAAGATTAAAGAGGCAAAATCGCAAGTAATGTTTTTCTTTTTGTATTATTTAAAGTGAATAAAAATAATACCCAAATACTTATATACATGGATGTGTGTACGTATGGACTGGAAAATGGCTAGACCGATTTTCATGAAATTTTCAGGGAATCTTTAAAATCAACTAGCGAGTGGTTGCTTGGAAATTTCAACATTTAGAGCGTATAATAGGGCTGAAGAGGTAGCGCCCTCTATAGGCAAGATTGCACTTTTTTCTTTTAAAGACAAACACTCAAGGTATGCCCCTATAAATGCAATGCATTGTATTAGCGGAAGGAAATTAGGATATCGGAAGGGGGAAGGAGAGTAGTGTTTGTTGACATTTTGTTTTGAATTTCAGAATGTCACAACTGGTAGGAAAAACACTTGCTGACGACGACGGACGCCTGAGGAGCAGATACCGTTAAAATATCTATAGAACAGCCATATGCCTCTGTACACGGTCCAAAAGCTGCAAAGATGTCCCTGCCTATATGGGAGATCCCAGTACCGATTTTTGTAAAGTGAATCGTTTCTCGAAAAGTGTTTATACAAAAAGAATTGAAAAGCATTCAAATAATTGTTTAAGAGTAATGCCCACAGAATAATCAACTAAATAAAGGTAAGAGAATTATTTAAAAAAAATATATCATGAATTAAGAGTTAAGTTTGTTTGTAAAATTTATTTTTATAGCCTATAGGCATTTTATTTTTTTTGTCTGTTCATATTTGAATCAACACTAACCCATACCTGGCATAAACAAATATTTAGACCCGCCCATATTTATTCGGGAGTTAGTAGGGGTTCCGCCATCTAACGTTTTTTTTCAACTGCTTATTTCGTTTTCGTTATCGGGACATGTTGAACGAATTTTTGTTTACAAAAATTGAAGAATTGGCTACATTTGGGTTCAACAGGACGGCGCTACGTGCCACACAGCCGAAGCTACACTCGAAGACACACGCATTATCAGCCGCAGAGCTAATGTCGTCAGGCTACTGCATGGCCAGCCGAGGCAGCCATTTGAATGAAATTATTTTCCATTATTATCCGGAAGGATTGTACTTTCAAATAAAACATGAAATTTGAGAAAATATGCAGTAGTTTTTTATTATAGAATTTTCAAAAAAAAGTTATTTGGCGGAACCTGTATATAAATCTTTTTCTTTCGCCATAGTTAGTACAAAAGCACTCCAGGTCGACTTTAAATCAGAAATCATTAAAACCGAAAGATATTGGACTACAAATTGTATTCACCCAAATAATTCCTAGTCCCACTGTGCAATCTTAGTGGAGAAAAATAAAATAATAAAGTTCTTAAAAGTAAATAAACAAAACATTTACATATGTATGTACTTAACGGAATGACCGAATGACTCTTGCATCTTATCTCCCAGAACAGGCTGGTCTCTTGTTATCCACTAAAATTGTAATATCTCCGGTTCGGTGGGTGTTATAATGAAAGACAGAGGGAACCCCTGACGGCATAGGAAAAAACGTCGTCGACTGATGAAGTGTGGGGTAGATGAATGGCTTGGTCTGACTGATACCAATGTGTATCGTCGCACATATGTACATACATTGCGGCGTAACTACGTGTAGGTCTGTCTGTATGTACATTCATAAGCCCTACAAAACATAACAAATACGAAACGTGATAACTTTAAGAATGAGTCATAATAATAAGTACATTGAATGTACCTACGTACGTACCCATTGTTTTGTTTTGCTTTAACAACAACAGTAATAGTGAGAACTGTTGTGGTGGAATAAATATTTGACGTGTTGCAACCTCACTAATAAAAGTGATAGTTAATCGGTCAAAATACTTATGACATACATTGGAAATCGCTTCACGATTTTCGAATAACACACCCACCCCCATAAAATAGAAGCGTGTTTACCTGCGGTCTATACAACATTATCTGTTGATTAATTAAAATATTAAACTAATTCTTTCTGATGCGGTGGATGCCGCCTATGATGATAGGCAAATATGAACCCACCAAAAGTTTGTCAATAGATATTGTATGTCAAACTAAACCTACAAATATTAAAAAAAATCTCAAACTTTAAATTCAATAAACCCATTTCATACTTTTCTACAGCTTCGTGCGTCGTATGCTAGAAAGTGTTATATATATTAAACTTTTGAATTCGAAGAGATTAATCTTTAATCATATAAACTCTCGTTGGGGGCCGACATTCAACTATTGCCACGATCAGTACGTAACACACTTCTTCTTTAAGGAGATTTTCTGAACGTCTTTGGCCTATGCAAATTTATTCCTTCGTAGTTGTAACTTAATAAATATGAAAAACAGCGGATCCTCTCGAGAAAATGCGGAAATATTTTGAAATATTACATTGAACATTAAAAGAAACTCTAACTCTCAGAAAATAAAATTTTGATATTCCAAAGTATTCGAAATTCAAAAGTTGGCTAGACTACCACCTTCGAGTTTTACATCTGGCAAAATTCAGAATTTTAGAAAAATAACTTCATTACACGATTTCCAAAGTGGCCGGAATGGTACTTTTGTACCTTTGGAAGGTACCCGAAGGGGTGTGACCATATGGCCTTAATGTAATCCTATAAGAATATATCAACACTTGTCAAGTTTCAAAGCAATTGGTTAATTCGTTCGTGCCAACCATCCAGCCATGGCTTAAATGTCTTAGAAATACATCCAGGGTTTAAAGTGACTCCTTATATGTTTTCCATTATTAGGTCGAATCAATTGACATATTAACCATAGAGTGAGGGTATACAATTAATAATGATAGTCCCCAGTCCATGACATCACATTATATGCAGGTATAATGCTATGAAAAGAGTTTACTATTGAAAAGAAACCCATATGAAATGTACAAACATTTATGGTGATAGATTAAAAACATGTCTGTTTTTAAATAATCCAGTACCTCTGTTTTTTTTTTTTTAATAATCTGTCTGTTTTGGTGCCGCAGTTGAGATGTGTAAGCTTGATTTCAACAGAAGTTGAAACCCGAAGAGAAGCTAACAAGACTGCTGAATCATCAACCCTTCCATTGGGCTGACTGTCCGACTGAAATATTTTCAGAACAAGACATTTTATTTGCTTACACACAGGCACTTCTTTGTGTCGAAATTTTGAAAGATAATTATAGAACATCGATGTGTTATGAATACTACAATGACGGCAGACTCTTCCTATGTATGCATGTAATTGAGTGGTGATAATATTATTGAATTAAAAACAACGCTAAAAGTTTAAGCTTTTAGGTTAGGTGTGGACGATGCACCTCCATTGTGAACCCCTTCTATATGGTTGATGGAAGTAGAGTTATAGAAAATAAAGAAAAGATGTATAGAATAATTGTTAAAAAAGTATGTGAGAGTCACTAGAGTATTGTTTAGTGCTATGTCCGCTATATCTTCAGTCTATTGGGTATCCGCATCCCCTGTCGTTCATACATCTAATGTCCCTTATAAAACTAATTACGTTTTCAACACGTATCCTTGAAATGTACCTTAGTTCAGCCAAAAATCGAATCTATCCTCTAGACATTTTAGTCTGTGGCGTTGCAAACTTGGGCAATAACAAAGAATGTGTTCTACTATATCTAATTCCTCATCATTCTCGGACACCCTGCAAAAGTTTGGAGATCTGTTATTCCATCTGAAGTGACCTGTGATGACTCCAATTGCAATTCTAAGACTTCTTCTATGCAGTCGCATCAAGGCACTTGTTCTTGCTATATCTAATCTAGGCCACAAGGCCTTCGAGACATTGCAACCCACTTTCGTTTCCCAGTTAGTAAGTGTTCTACATTGCAACCCACTTTCGTTTCCCAATTTGTAAGGGTTCTTTTTAGGTTATTATCCTTCTGCCTATTGAAAAAGGAACTGATTGGCGGTTTAGCCGTTTTCTCAAGATGCATAGCTGAGCCTGTTATAGCCAGCTCATTCGCGATTTCATTCCGTACAATGTCACAGAGCCCTGGCACTCAGCATAAGCCTACGTTGAAGTCCCTTAGGCTTAGGGTCTGCCTACATTCATTAACTACCCTAGACGAAACCCGATAGCTTGTTATAGCCTTCTGTGCTGCCTGACTGTCTGCATTTTCTTGACTTTGCAAAAAACGCCATTTATGCAGGAATAGAGCATCAGTGGTTTGTTTTTTTATTCATAATAGGAGAAATTAAGCAGTTCTTATGCTTTTTGCACATTCTTTGACATTGACTAATCGTTTTATAATGGCTCGAGACAAATATTGTAATGCCTTAAAATTACAAATAATTTATGAATATAAAAATGTAAGTTCGCAAATTTCCGTCACGAAAAAGTGCAATGTAAACCGATCAATTGATGGTGTTACGGATCGTTTTATATACAAGTCATTCTAGAACTCAATGCAGAATGGAACATGCCGCTTCAGTGAGTCTTTTTTTTTTAAATTAATTTATTTAGCTATTTTGCTATTAATTACAAAAATATTAATTATTATAATATTTTTTACATTAATAGATATCTTTTATGTATAAGATTATTTTTTCAAAATGATTAGGACCCAAAACATACTCGAATACTTATAAACATTTTCTAAGCGATAGAGAAATTAAAGTTCTTGGTTGGCCAGCACAATCTTAGACAGGGAACTTCTCTCGAATCAGTGAGCTGTGTACGATATACATAATTTGTATACTCACTGACCGGGACCTACTGTTTAAAGCCGGCTCCGAACGGCAAATGCTTTTCTAGAGAGGTTTTACATGGCTTGGAGATTTCTCTCTTACTCGTAAAGTCGCCAACATTTACAAGGTGGAAACAGCCGCTGAAAAATGTTTGATGGTCATACCGGTTTCGAACTCGGGTTCTTCTGTGTGATAGTCGCACACACTACCTACCCACCACGGCCCTCCACAATCGTGGGACGTAAATCCCATTGAATATCTGATTGGAATTTTGAGAAAAGGCGTGTCTAGTCATAAGTTCTCCAATAAGAATTTGGTATTACAAACACTAAAACCTGAATGGTAACAGTGATAAAATATAAGGGATCTTACACCAAATAATAAAATGTTTCTTTTGTTTTGAACACACACAAATCCTTACTTTACATATAAGTTAATTTTTTTCGTAAATAATTATATCCAAAACTGAAAGATGTTTGATTATATGTATATGAATTCGTGAGAAATATTGTTTCTTTTCAATATGGGCATGCATGTTCTCTAGGGCGGAATCAAAAATTTGAAAAAAAAATATATATGTATATTTGGATTTGTGAAGAGATTATTTTCAATCACTGATGTGTATTTGAAGGAAACAAACCGTTTTGAATTACGACCTAGATCAAAGACCATGCAGGCGGCAGACGTTTTTAGTATGCTGTATTTATATGGCATACTAATGACTGGTATTTATAGTTTGCAGCCGAAGTCTGCAAACGACTTGGGATGGCTGCCCTCCATATACACATACTGCATACGAACAACCGGTATTTTGTTTGAGGAAATTATACTATACAATTATTTGTCATGTGTTGTTTTCAATTATTTTCCATTGAATAAAAAACCACTGCCCATCAATATTATCTTTTAGAATATTTTTTGACTGTGACTATCTGAAACCTTATGGGCTATATCTGAGTTGAGCGATTCAACATAACCTTTAAAATGATTTTGTAATGTCCTCAGAAGCAATTAAGTTGAATAAAAACATAATTGTTGAAAAGATAATTTGTAGGTCATTCATAACTTAGGGAAAATTCTTTGTGTGGCATTAGTGCACAATACACGTTTAGTAAATAAATATATTTGTTTTCATAAAACACATTAATCTGCATCTCAACACCATACATAATACGACGATAGAACCGAAGCATCAACACCTCGTACTCCAGACATGATGGTGCTTATTTTGCAAGATAAGAGAAAACGGTTCCAAAAATACTTTTAAATTATATGCTCAATCATGATCTTCCACAGCAACAGGAGGGAGTTATTCTTCTGTTAACACGTATGACTCAATGTATTGTAATGGGACACGATACATGAATGGGGGAGGGAATCTACACACATTCGTATCATTTTGTCTATGTAATTTAAGCAATTGCAATTTGTTTCTATTGAGTGCACATAGATATGAAAATCAGTAAATTATTGTTGGAGCAAACATCATCACTATCTTGTTGGGTGTGACTTGTGATTTGAAAAAAAGATTGCAACAGAATCGCGAGGCACTTGTCAGGTTTCAACCGCATTCAGCGATTGGATTGTTGTGGGAGAAATGCAAATAAACATTAGTGTTCATAGTATTAGCGACGAACGGTTAATGAACCTACTTACCTTCTGGCTGCTGCTGTGGCTGAGACGATGTCATTCCAACATCGGTTGCAGCCTGAGCCTGAGCTGTATCCATGGCGGCTCCAGTGTATTTCGGGACATTCTCCTCAGCCAATAGACTTTGTCTTTCGGAATCGCTCATTATTCTTTGCTTTCTTTATTGTTCAGTAAGGAAAACCAACAAAAATTTCTTTTATAATTTTGTAGTTTTGCTCCTTTTTGGATTAGATCTCTGTCTCTCTCTGATGTGGTTTGCACTTTTACAATTCCGTTTGCTTTACTTTGGTATTTCTCGTAGTTTTATTATTGTTTTTGTTTGCTTGGAGAAGAAGGCCTGAAATAAGAGAAGAATATAAAACGCAAAAATTCAGACAATATCCAATATACATCGACTTGCCTACCAAAACTAAATCACATCATTTCCTTTGTTCCGCTTATATGCGGGTACCCCCATTTTTCTTTTTGTTTATTTTTTTTTTGCTCCTCTGTTATTTCACAATTTTCCCTGCATAAATTACGATTTGCAAAATCACGGATCACCAGCACATATATTACGTTTTATCTTCGATAAACTACTAATTCTTCTCTTTTATTCCCTTCTATGCTGCACTGCTGCACTTTAATTATTCTAGTCGTTTTTTTTGTTACTTCCTTCGTTTTTCTAGTCCACTATCATAAATTTTTGATTGATTTTTTTTGTTTGTTTAAATTGGGTTGTCCTTGATCTTGTTATTTGTTAATAGCATTCATTTGTTTACCTTATATATTATTTATAATAAATGATTTGCAAAGTATTTTGCGTGGATTACAAACTGCAAACTGAAATTGGTTAGTTGATTCCCGAACAGAGAACCGAGCCGAAGCAATGACGACGATGACGGCGGCTGGTCTTGGTAGGTGAAAACACAGTCGCATATTTGGGTACTGAAGGTAACGCGAACAGAGTTGCTATCCGATGTACAACACATCATGCGGGATTTTTTCCGTACGTATTAGAAGAATATCATAATGTGATCCACTCGATTTAACAAAGACGCGAATGCACGTGTCAAATATTTGCACAAAATATTTTCGATGAAATCAGTCAACAGGTATATTGTATGGCAAAGTAGCAAATAGCTGCGGTTAACCAACATGAGATTTATTAATATGTTCTTTTTCTTCACAACTTAGTTAGTTTGTAGGGTATAATTTGACTACCCACTGACCGGATCGTACTAATGTTTTCTAGAGAAGTTCACAATACTCCTGCAAATGGTAATTTACTCAATTCAGCTTTCAAAATTATGCCAATGTCAAACGAACCACATAAATATTCAAGGGCGGTGAGTACACCAATCGTGTACAATAACCTCAAGTTTGGAGATTTACATCGAAATTTAAACGGCTGATAAAATAAGAAAACATTATCGAAGCCACAATTTTGAATTCATATTCCGTGACAAACATTTTTTGCTGGCACAAATGGCAATGATTTCCACTAAAATTAATGTTTTTCTTTGTGCTTTTCGGCAGTCATTGTCCTGCCATAGATTACATCCCAACATACATACAAAACCTTCGGCTTTTTTAATTTAATAGCCACATCTTTCAATCCAAATAATTCACTTGACAAGAAAACGTTTGCCGGGTCAGCTAGTTTTGTAATATAAATGACTTCGTTAAGTTCAACGCCTTCCATCAGCTACATATGCCGTAGTTAGTGTTATTTCATCCTTGGGTTAGTTGCAGTTTTAGCAAAGACCATACATAGGGCAGACGTCCCAAGTCGTTTGCAATATTTTTAATGTTACAACCCAGCTGACAGATTAACAACCCGATGTATTAAGGGGTGTACGTAGTGGATCTTAAATAAAAAGTATGTAACTCGAATGACCCACATTATGATATTTTTCTAATATGTACGGAAAAAATCCCGCATGATGTGTTGTACATCGGATAGCAACTCTGTTAGCGTTACCTTCAGTACCCAAGTATGCGACTGTGTTTTCACCTACCAAGACCAGCCGCCGCCATCGTCGTCATTGCTTCGGCTCGGTTCTCTGGTTCAGCTTCGTTCTATTTTTTTATTTACTGATTTTACAAAAAAACGTGAAAGCTATTACTATAAAAGTAAGTTTATGCGTAAATATCCAAAGAGAGTTGAACGAAAATGTGAAAAAATGGAAAATTATCAGATGAATTTCATGAAAGAGCCACGAAAATGCGATGATGATTTCATTTTGCCTTGAGGAAGAAGAAGCGCGTCAACTTCACAGTGATTTTTTTTTGTCTTGTCTTCCGTATGCAGTCAACGCAGCAGTCAGCAGACTAGTTTCTTTGATTAGCGGGTAGCGGGGGTGGGACAATAAGACAAGAAAAATAAAAGCAACCGAAATGAAAACAAATTTAGAAAAACACCAACAATAGACAAGATAACAAGATAAAAAGTCAACAACGTAGAAGCAAAAAAGTCAAACTCGAAGAAGGAAAGAGAAAATGTGGCAATGTGGGGATTTTCTTTCCACAACAACAACTATTAATTGAATTGATTTTTCACAAACAACAAAGCGACAAACATACTACGACATTTTCCGTTTTCCACTAGTGATAATTTTACCTTTTGTTTTTCCACAGAAAAGAAAACAAGACGTAGAGCGAAACGACGACGACGACGATAGTGGAAACAAAATATTAACAAAAATACAAACAGGGAAAGGAATATACAAGAAAACAACTACATACCGAAGAAGACAATATCTTTAAACAATTTTTTAAGTGAATTCTGTGAATCTTGAAAAGAAAAATTTAGTTTTAAAGATACAACCGACCATCCCTTAACACAAATCTATCGGGGAAGACGATAGACTTCCCGATAAACGAAACCTTTGCTCACTGAACTCTTACGGAAGAGTTTTCGATCCCCTCGAACGACCGACCACCACCGACTGGCGACTGATACCACATTAATTCAATTCAGATAAACACACACAATCACCCAGCAGAGCAGTGATGGAGTCTACTCCGCTGTTCAATAGTGTTGAAGATGAATGTCGTTACTGGAAGGAGAGAGCTAAACTCTATCACAAAGAGTAAGCTGTTATGTGATATACTTACTTGCTGTACATTTTTATTTTGGAATATCTTGATTTACAGGTGGACAGATGTTAAGCAAGAGTATGACGAATATGTAGAGCAGTCCCGGGAAATGGAAGCCGAAATGGATGCTACTCTTGATCAAAAAACAGCAACAATTAAAGATCTCAGGTTTAAGTTAACTTCATTGGAAAAAGAAAATGAATCACTTAAGGTAAGTAGTTTTAAAACACATAGGGATATTGTCAATCAAATAAGTTTGTGCACGGTCCTCATATTCAAGTGACGCATTCCAAAATTTAGTGATTTGACGGGGTTCTTGCAGATCTCAATGTAAACAAAACTCCGGGCCCGGGTGGTATTTCAGCACTTAGTCCTATGTAAGTGCTCTTCGACGCTAGCTCGTCCATTGCGCAATATTTTCAACAAGTCGTACCGTGCTGGTATTTACCCTTCACGTTGGAATGTTGCCAATGTTCAACCGATCCCCAAGCAATATGTTCTTCACTTTCAAAGGTTATGAAGAGCATGGCTAACCACCATCTTGTTAGATATTTAGACTGGCCTTCTAAATGATCGACAGTATGACTTCCGTAGAAATGGATCTACTGGAGAACTGATGGCGCTCCTTATTCAATAAGTGAATAGATCACGGCCTTCGTGAAAGAAAGGTCGAGGCTGTGAATATTTCCAAGGCGTTCGAAAGGGTCTGGCACGGAGCACTCATATCAAAACTTATTGCATTTGGTGTCGGTAATACCTTCTCTCGATTCATATCGAGTTTTCTCAGGGATCGCTCTATACGAGTTGTTTTAGATGGGGTCTTATCCAACGAGCATAGGTTGACTACAGGAATTTCACAAAGTTCTGTCCTTTCTCCTTCTCTATTTCTTATTTTCATTGACGACTGTGAACCCAATCTGATCCTTTGCGGATGAAGGCAACCTCTGTCATTCGTGCTTTATTGAACATACGCCAAGTACCTCGGAGGTCGAGGACAATAGACAAACGATGAATGGCGACGATTTGTGAGTGGGACCAAATGAACAGAGTACATTTAAAAGCGCAAAAGGCACAGTGCTGTTTGTTGTCGTACAAACGTTCCACTAAGTGGGTGTGGATATCGACGAATCAGACACTCTTGATGTTCTGGGCATGAAGATAACGGGTGATGCTCGTTGGTCTAGCCGTATATTCCAAGTGTCGAAAGAAGCATTCAAGTGTAACTCCTATATATGAGCAGGAGCTCAAAAGAAATTTTTTCAACTTTTGGACCGTGTACAGAGGAGAGCGGTGGTGATGATTGTCTCCCTTCAGCATCGTCGGAATGTGGGTCGTATATCGCTGTTCTATAGATATTTTAACGGTATCTGTTCGTCAGATATCCGTCGCCTGGTCTCTGAAGTTAGAACATTTAGTCGGAATACGTGACTATCCATGGTCTCTCATCCGTTCATTGTGAAATGGCCGGTTGACCGGACGACGCACTATAGAGAAAATTCGTTATTCAGCCGAACCGTTCGTATGTGGAATAGTCTTCCAGCAAATGTGTTTCCTGCCCGATGTGACATTCAGAAAGGGACATCCCCTGAGTGTTGGCCTTAAAAAAACGGTGCATTTTAAATAGATTTCTACGGAAGTGTTGAGAACGTACTTGGGTTAAATTTTCAAAAAACAATTTCTGAGTATTTAAAAAAGTAGTAGTTTTTTCGTTTCGAATTGTTTGACATTTCTTCCCATAACATTACCGAAATGAGCTGTACTTAGACTTCACCGCAAAAAATTTAATATAGTTGTGAACAGATTTAGATTTTGAAATCCAGCATCATAGACAGTCAGTAATTATTTTTGTAGAACGGACTTGATTAGGGTGGATAAGGCATTTTCTGAGCTGACATCTTCACTCTTGTCAGCTCTAAGCACATTTCATATCAAAAGCTATAATTTTTCCGTCAATCCTATCAATAGTTATGCTTAAAATTGTACTTACAACATGTCTTACACGGCCCTTGAGATGTTCCATATAATGAAATTATGCATGTAGTAACCAAATCATGAGTAATATTAGCCTCGGCATTTAAACATTTACCTATACACGGAATGTGTTTAGGTTTTGCAAATGACTTTAAACTTTTTTTTTTGTCTATTTTGTACAACACGCCTACAACAGTTACCCTCTTCTAGTTCTCTCTCTTGTTAAAGACTAATTTGAATGTACACGACTGAATGCACTAGTTTTGCTGATCATTATCCGCTTGATATTTCCACCGAAGTCTCGTTCTTTTATTTTTTCACATTCTTTAATAGTTTTTACAAAGACCTTTTGCCAGGCGGATCAGTCTTCAGTTAACCGTAATGGCCTAGCCAGCAATGGTCGACTTTTCCATAAACTTAAACAGTCGATATTTCAACTTTTTTGGATTTTAAAAAAAAAGTTTAAAACTTAACAAAAAAGTTAAAATGAGACCAATTCAATAAATTTTATGGTATACGATGGTATACGAAATAAAAAGAGTTTCATTGTTCTCGTAAATATAGAGTTCTACGGCGAAAAAAATTGTCCAACCCTCTTAATGTTAAAATATTAAAAATTTAGATTTACAAAGATATATCAAATTCAATTGTATCGTAAGCTCCACACGACTTTTTGCTTGACCACAAAAAACCCCTCTCCCGTAAAATTTTTTTTTGGGCGTTTACGTCTTTTTTGCGGTTAGGTTTCGATATCATGTTCAATCGATCGAAGAAACCAGCATATTTTCTATGTTTAGTTTCATAAAAGAACCGATTTTTTATGACCAGAAAAATTATGTAATGAAATTTAGTCTAGATTTAGATACTGAATTTTAAGTTCGGCAAAGTAATTAATTTTTTTTTGGAAATTCAAAACAGTCAAAGTTGGCTAAATCTCAGCCGATTTGAGCCAATGGCAATCGTGGCTGCGTAAAATTGCAAAAAAACGGTTAGTTTTGGAGCGGGGCATTGTAAAAGAATTGGTGATGACCGAAATATTATCAAGCAGGGGTGATTGTCTAAAGACCAACATTGTACTGGACGTAGTAAAATTTTTTAGGAAAAATTATTAATCTTTTTGTATAAGATTTTTGCAGGATATGTGAGAACAGTGAAGCATGTTTTGTGGTATTGACCGAGTCTGCAGCGACACCAACAGAAAATAGATTCCAAATATAATTTGGGGACGTTACAAAGACAAGCTAGAAAACAATAATAAGTCTCATGACGGACATAGAAAGGTTATCGGTATCGGTATTCGACGATAGCTTTTCTATAGCTATTCTTATTTCTTTTAAGTCATTAGCCATTCGAAGCCGGCTTTAAAACTGTTCATCCTGTTCACTAATTTCCCGTAGGATGTGTGCGGAGCATCGAATTGTACAGGGTTCTCCAACAAGAGGTTTTATTTTTGGTAATCAAAGAAAAATAAATTTTTGAGATAAATTATCGCATGTTTATTTCATAATAAAGATGAAGGTATGCCGTTAATAATGAAAAATAACATCAGCCAAATGGCCACCACGACTTACATGACCATATCCTTTCGCTGAAATTTTCCGTAATCAAATGGCAAAGTGGTTACCCTATGTCCTCGATAGCCTCACGAATTCTATTTTTTAAGGTCTTGAATCGACGCTGGGCTATTGGCGTAGATCGTATCTTACACGTGGCCCCAAAGGATAAAGTCACAAGGTGATAAATCACAACATCTCGATGGCCAATTGTGATCACCTCTTCGAGAGATAATACGGTCCGGAAACTTTTTAGTTCTGCGAACTGTGATTGCAAGATTTTCACCATTTTTGTATTGAATTTTCAAAAGTGATTCAAAATAACACCTCTTGTTGGAGAACCCTGTATAAAATAAAAGCTGGGGGAATTTCTTCTTATTGTACATACATGTTTTTGGAGCCAAACTCTGAAAAGTGTTTGATGGATATCAAACAGCTGATTACTATATATTATTATTTGCATCAGTGACTGTTAACGGTTTATGTACGGTTTACAATCGACGTATTTTGATTCGGTTAATAACGTTGATAATGCTAGGTTATATTTAACGCAGATAAGCCCATCGATTTGTTTTTAAACGAATCAATTTTGTGGCGTAATATACAAGCACAGACAGAATAAGCATGTTACACATGTGCTATTTCTGTTCGTTCTGAGAAGGCCGTTCAGTTGTTTGCTTAACCCAAATAAGCTATTCAGAAACAGCACCTTCTGGACTTTTAATATACCGATCGATTTCTCGCATCCCTTCACCCATAACTTGTTCGCAAATGTTGTCCGATTTGAATGTTTGCACTGGTAATTTGTTAGGTTCAGCATATATGCTGTCATACGCTGTTTTTGTTCATATTTGAAAACTAGAACTGGGACAATATTCTGCATAATTTTTTGATATTCTTGTTGTCCTCCTAAACACTCATTAATTTCTTATTCAATTTCATAATTTGACGTGCATAATTTTGTGATATTCTTGTAGTCCTCCTAAACACTCATTAATTTCTTATTCAACGTCTTAATTTGACGTTTATCTTTTTCTTCTCAACTTTGGGAACACAAAGTCGTCACACAGGGCTTGATCTGAATGCGAAACAAAAATGTGTTGTAATTTATTTTGATGCGTGATTCGGAGCATTGTTTTAACGAAAAACACTTTATCTTTTGTTAAATGTGGCAGTTTTTTTCCTATATTTTAATTTTCCATTTGTCCATTTGTAATACCATAAAATAATCTTCTGTGATTATTTTTTGTGTATTGCATTTCATGCAACCATTTTTGCATTCTTGGACGCACTTGAAATAGTTTCAACCTAGTGTCTCGATTGTGCGGTATTTTTAATTGCGAATCTATGTTTTATCAACGGTTATCACCCAATATATCGATTGTGTTTTGATCGGGGCGGCCCCCATTTTCTTTGACAGCTATATAAGAAATATTTTTTTGGGATAGTCGCCTGTTTTCCTAAAACGAATTTGTTCGTTTGTTACAAATTGTCGAAATTGAAGGCACAATGAAATGGATTTGTATCAGTAACAATGGCTTATTCTTTTGGGATTGTGTTCCATATGTCGATATCTAACATATATCTGAAAACCAGAATTGAGTAATGTCGGAAATCCCTTTTATAACGCTTTCAAAATTGACGATTTGTAATGAACGAACAAATTCGTTTTATGGAAACAGGCAGTTAATTTGTTTGTCTGTCTGATCGTTCATTTGTATGTTCGAGTTGTTCTAGGAAATGTTTTACTTATGTACATAAATGTAGAACAATTTTCTATTTATTGAACTGCTAATTTCAAATATATTCTCTATGCCATTCACACAGCTCAAACTCGAATCACATAATATAGAATTTACCAATGTTGAAAAACAATTGGAGAACGTGAAGATAGAACGAGACTCCATGAAAGAATACCTGCGTCAATTGGAACAGAAAAATGACGACTTAGAACGAGCACATCGCATACTCAATGAAAGTATTGTTGATTTTGAGCGAATGCTCGATAAGGCGTATGAAAAGAATGCCTTACTTGAAATGGAAGTGGACGAAAAAGAAGTGTTACAAGAAAAGCTACAAAGGCTAATGGATGAGACAAGAGGTGAGCACTATAATAACAACAACCAAACATATTTTCCAAATAAAACAACAGCAACTGTTACGTAATGTAATATAATATTTTTATTGTTCCACTCTTCCACTAGATCTTAAGCAAGAACTTAATGTAAAAACGCGGTACACACCCGCGAATGGTACACAACAAAATGGTCTGAGTCCGGGGTCGGAGGTTACCACACCAAATGGTATTAATGGTGATATTATGTCGCATGCAGAAACAGCGACAGCAACCTCCGCCACGACAGCTATGTTAAATAACACCAACAATGCGACCAATACAACAACAAATATTAACGATTACCAGCTGCAGCAGCGTTCATTGAAAAGTAAGATTTGTCGTTCATTGAAAAAAACGAAAGGTGTCTGGAAACTAACTAAGAAATATAGAAATCGCGATTGAGTTCCACTTTCAATAGCTTCATTCATTAAGTACTTCTCTTTCAAAAAACAAAAACAACACAAGTCATTAGGGACCTGCACAACAACAACAATATCATCTTTCTTTTTTTTTAATTGTACAGTTAGCTTGTAAAGCAAAAATCAGTAATATCATCTCGAATACTTTAAATGTCTCTTAATATTTTGGCTGTTTTATTATTTGATTAGAATATGTTTAGTATTCTCAAATTGTTAATATTTGTTATTTCGTGTGTTTTTTAATTTTACATGTACATGGAAGTCATATTTAATTTATTACCCCTTAACCTATTTTTTCTAAAGATACAAAAAATCATTTAAACATTGCCCTCATTTTAATGTTGCATATCGTCATCATTATGTTCAGCTAATATTATTTGTATACCCTACACCATGGTCTGTTGGAAGAAATTTATGTGCAAATTCAAGACGAAATGCTGTTGGGGAATTTTATAAAATTAGTTAAGATAAACCAGGAATGTTAATCCGCCTTTATGTAAACTTTTTAATTTTTTCCATCCAGTCCATTTCGAATATATTGGATTACGATTTTTTTCCGCTTAATATATTTAGTGTTTACATTATATACAAAGGCGCATCAGTAGTTAGTAGTAATAATTCGAAGCAATGCTGCAACAAGTTTCAAAGAGCAATTTCCTCATTCGAATGACATACATCGCCTTGTTTCATCTTGCTTCAAACTGATAACTGATTTCATAATTCCAGAAATTCCTTCTTTGGTGTAGGGTATTTTAAAGTCGGCATCTGCCGACTGCCTTCCCCTAAACTTGTTATGTTTGTCACAATTCATTAATCACTCTGTATAATATATTAAAAGTTTTTAATTGTAAAAGTTCAAAATCTTGGCCAAGGAGGTCAATATGCAAAATATGAAATGATGTACATCATTTCAGTCCATTGCTCTTTTTCCAAATTACTAAACTCTGGCTATTGTATTTTTTTTTATCTGTGAACGAATCGCTGTTTATGTTCTGTTTTAAGTACAACATTATATTTTGTTTCATTTGTGTAAAAAATTCTCATAAAACAATAAATTTATAAAATTGCATATAAGTTTTAAACAGGTTTTATTCTAGAAAAGGCATTCATCAAGTATAATAGATATATCTAAATAATGTGATGTGTTGTTGTGTGCGTCCCTGGATTTCCATCTTTTAACTTCATTACTAATATTTTCCATTTATACGATTATTTATGAAGTAGTTTGTAATCTGTAATTAGTTTTAATTCTGTTAGTTTTATGTATTCGCTTTAAACTTGGAGCAAAACAAAATCTGATTGGTTTATGTGTGTGTTCTTTTCGTTATACTTTTGTTTAGGAAAACCATTTGCCGATCCGGATAATTTACTTAATGGCAATGCAATGACCGCTTCTTCCCGTACAACAGCATTAAATATCGTTGCCGATATGCTCAGAAAAATCAATGTAAGTAGAAATTCGTTTTGTTCTTTTGTGCGTGTGTTCTTTTTAGTTTAGTTTATTGTATGGTTGGTGGTGTGTGACGTTACATTTTGTTAAGTATTTATTTTCTGTTCCATTTCAACATATCTGTATTGTTTCATAATAATTTGTAAAATGTCCATTCAATGTTGTGTGCATGTGTGCTAACCCCAAACAGCAACAAAGTGTTTTATCCGAAATGAAAGTAATTTTTATAGAATGTAACATAAAAAAAACTATTTTTCTTTTTAAAATAGATCTTTACTACATTCCTGTCTCCTGCATCCTTACTATACTTTTGAAAGTGTTTGTCTTTTAATGTTATTTGTCATTACAATACGACGGGGCAAGGGAGGCCCACTTCGTTATCAAAACGGATGTTAGCAACATATGTTATATGTCCTTACGAAAACTATCGTGGTTTTTCGGTAGCTTCACAGAGTATTTGTCTTGTATACGCAATCGAGTATAGACGTTAATATTTCTGTATAAAGGAAACGTACAAGAAATCCTCAATACTGGTTACAAGTCACAACGGCCTAAGTAATTTTTTAGTTTCCAATTCTCGCTGAAAATCAAGATCCTTTAGATGTTTGTATAGATACGCTGAACACGATGGCACTAACAACTTAGTTTTGTGTAGTCCGTTATGATTTTGTGACCACTGATAAACTAGACAGCGGTCTTATTTTTAACAAAATCTCAGCAGATTATAATTAGGGGCCAGGTTTACTTATAGAAAAACAAAGAAGACAACTTCCGATATAAAAAAAATCATCACAATATTTTTCTGTAAAGTTCGGTATTTTGAGGTTGCTATTATTCAATTCAATTTATTTCTTATAATATTTAATGTGTACATTTGCCTTCAAGAATTAAAGAGTTTAGGAATTTTATTCCTTTTCTACTTTGTAGTTTCAAGGTAATACTTAATATCACTTTTGCAAATGTATGATGCTTAATATTTATTTAATGGAAGGAACAATTTTCAAAAACCTATTTAAAGCAATTTTATTAAAATAACTAAAAACTAAGGTACAAATCTAAAGAAAACTTATACTGAAACTATTTCATTGACATGAGTGTACTGCGACTGTTGACATCTCAGTGAGAAGTTTCTTGTAATTCTAAATATTTTAAAATTTACAAGTTCCGCGCCAGCTAGGGCGTGTAAACCTCTAATAGAGTAGTGCCATGGTAGCTTCAATATTATTTTTAAAAGCTTATTTTGAGCTATTGGCAGTTTTCTGGTATGACACGCTGCCATTGAAGACCATACGGGTGCACCATAAAGTAATAATGGTTGGAATATAGATTTATTATATTTGGCCAGATGTTACATCCAAATGTTGTTGTCACTCCCACTTGTGGAAAATGAGACTTGTATATGGGCATTTCCGCCGATCCGTACGTTCGCGACCACATGTTTATTGCTATTATAATAGCATAATAATAATTATTATGAAAACTAAAACTCGATGAAAGCCATCTTTTGTACCAAAATGTTATCGAATAAAAAAAAAAAATCGAGAAAAAAGATGTGTTCTATATTTTTTGTACATCAAAAGCGTACGAACGTACGTTCGCGACCCACGGAAATGACCATATTTTTACTGAGGGTGAGGGCAATACGAAACAGTTAACAAAAACAGTTTCGATTTTTCATGAATTTTTCGTGACAATAAAAAAAATGTTTTCTTTAAATGAAAAATATTTTCTTTTTAATTCTTTGCCTACTTTTTTAAAATTACCTTCAATTTAATGTATTATATCGTTTGATCGTAAAATAAAACTTTTTTTCCTGATTTTTGGGAATTCTCTATTTTCAATCCTCAAAAAATTACAGACAACTATTTTTTTGTTGCTTAGTGTTGTTGAATCTTACTCCGTGACTGGTATTTGAACTATTGGCTAGCCAGAGACTGTTATAACGGCAAAGATTCTAATTGCAACGCTTCTAATTCATCCCAATCTTGACACATTCTTCTTATTCGGGCCTAATTAAATGGGTAGACATTAAACTCTTGCCATTGCGTACATTTCTATTACTAGGACAATTGGGATATTTAATAGTGACTACCACACTGCCGTCCAAGGTTCCTAACCTGGTAAGACCATCAAACATTTTGCAACGGCTGCTTCCACCTTGGAAACGCTTGCTACTTTACCAGTAAGAGACTAATTTCTAAGACATGTAAAACTTCTCCAGAAAAACATTAGTCGTTCGGAGCCGGCTTTAAACCGTAGGTCCCGGCCAGTGGGTATGCAAATTATATCGTACACAGCTTACTGATTCGAGATAAGTTCCCAGTCAGTTCCTTCAAGGAATGTTTATATTAAAATAAGTAAGTAAATAAGAGGAACTTCTTATTCATTGCTGACATCGATTGAACTGCATTTTATTCTATTTGTCACTTTCGGTAAAATATTTGGGATTTATTTTTAAACTATATGCTATTCGGGCGTGGTTTCCCCACTTGAGAAAATTGTGAACGGTCATTTCTCATGAACTATTAGAGCTATAACGATCCGATTTGGAACTTAAATAAACACGAGCTAGAAAAAGAGGGAGGTGACATGGCCCTTTTTAAAAATTGTATAAATGCTGTAATTACGTGACGATCATCATGGAATTTTCGCAGTATATTACTGACGACAGGGATATTACATAGGCTATGTTAGGTCATAATCGGACGAACCATTACAGGTATAAAAATGCGATTTGGTACATATGTCATTGCAGAAAAGCGGGCGTTGCAATGCCCTTTTGTAAAAAATGATATTCGGTTTTATCAATCATAGTCCTAAAATTGCATTACTATTATTGGACAGAGCTGTGAAGTCAATTTTGCACCGAGTAGGAGTCATAGTCCTCAAAATGTTATTATATTACTCTCGAACAGAGCTGTGAAGTCACAGTCTGACAATTTTGCCCCGAGTAGGATTCAACAAATTTTGCTCGACTTAAATTTCCGATAAAATAAATAAATTAAATTAAAAATAAGTTAATCTGTTAATATTTTTTAAAATTTTAAATACAGAGGGAAATAGAGGAATAAAATTTTCGTCGCCAAATTGCTCGACTACACAACCCTACTTTCGACCGAGGATTGTCGTGGTCGGACGCTGAGGCGTGACACCACCCACACAACTCACTCAAAATGTGATGAACGCTGTATATACAAATGAAAATCTATACATGGCCAATTAAAAATGTTTGTAAACATTTTTTAAAAATAATTTTCTTATAACTTTTTGTTATAATACTCGAGGTACTTTTGGTGTACTCCCAAAAGGCATTGGTTTGTAGGCCTTTTAAACAATTTTTATAACGCTTTTACCTTCAGTTTCCTTTATTTCCATAAATAATATTTCTGGAAATATTTTGTAAACACTGTCAACAACGATAAAATAGTAGTTTACTTTAACACTTTAATCAATGATTTACGATAATGTCCCGAAATGCTTTGTAGAAATATTATCACGTGTAACATGCTCTCTTTTCTATTGTTATCGTGCTAACCAGGTCGAAATCTGATCCATATATACTTATGTGTCAAACTTTTTTGTAGTTCCGACCATATTCAAATTCATATTAGTTTCATTTGTATTCGTATCGGCTCATATTTCATCAACGATTTTATACATCGTTTCATACTTCTGGTTAATTAATTCCAACAATAAAAGACAACACACAGATCACTTAAAAAATCTTTGCACTTTTCTTTACCATCCTTTGCATTATAAATCTATGAAAATTTTCCACTAACTTTCCTCATAATTTCCAAAACACCCACTCACACTAAACAGAATTCTTCTGATCCGAAACACTACTTGCTGCGATCGAAAATAGATTCAAAAATCGATACACTTTTGTCTCGACTGCCATGTATCTATGAATTCAAATCAACCTTCGATCGTAATGAAATCTGAAATCTATCCATTTTATAACAAAATTCTTTTGAATGGCCTCCTAATTGGTAAACGAAAAAGATCCAAGTAAAACTAAACCCAAAATATGTTGCAACATTTCTCTATTTCCTACTGTTACAAATTATATTTCAGTTGGATAAAGCACTTTTGTGTCATCAATGTGAGAGATTTCGTTGTATATGTGAGCGAGCGCCGGCCGCTGACTCCACATCCACCGGCGTCACAACCACAACCACCACCACGACCATCAACTCCCGAACTTCCACAGACCAATTAAATTGTAATAGTCTCCCTGCGGCTGAGGACAGTGCCGACAACAATAATGTCTTACTGCGACGCTCGGCTAGTCGAAGTAATACAAGTCTAAATTTCGGCACCAACATTTTCAAGCGTTTCGCTGAACGTATGAGTGCGAATAATAACTTTTTGGCGACAACATTAAGGTCGTCATCGTCGAATCACGATATTCAAACAGAGCCACGATAAGTGGAAGTCGAATTAAAAAAAAAAAACACGAGATTATATACACATAATTACATATCAAAAATTTCTCTACATAGGACTGAAAAGAAAAATACAATAAGAAAAACAAATCCAAAATAATAGACTTAATATTAGCTTCCGTAGTTTTATAGTTTATTTCCTCTGCTCAAATTTATGATTAAGTATTAAATTAATTAGTTTTTTTTTAATTTACATATTTGTATTTGTGTATGTATTTTACACTTTTTTTTTTAAATAAATGTAAAACACGTTTTTTTTAATTAATTACATTTTATAGATTTTTTTTTATGTTTTATGTTTAACATTTTTTGTTCCGTGGAAGTAGGGGAGTATTTTCGTTTGTTATTTCACATCTCAATTCCATATTACATTGTTAAATGGTCCGAGTATAATATTAGCTTGTCTGTGAAATTTGGACTAAACCATGTATATTACCATTCGACCGACTACTAAAAAAGAGCCAACGTCGACATACAGTTCTGGGTCCTAATCGATAGTTTTCGATCGTTAACTTCACTTTTTGGATCGCAGCGTTCGTTTTCAACAAATTATTTTCGAGAATTCTGTCGATAACGATATTTTGGTAACGAAAATGATATTTTCTATTCTTCTTTGTACAAGTCTGGTTGTTTGCAACAAAACACAATACACAATGTTATCTTATTGTGTTTGATATTAAATATAATATATTATTGGTTGTTGGACTTATTTGAATATGATTATTGGATAGCAGATGGCAAAATCTTTCCGAGTTCATTTGGCAAAGACCCGGCTAAACGATTGCCTACAGACAAGTGCCACTTAACAAATCACTTGTATTACATTCTTAGGAGGAGTAAAAAATTACATCGAATGCTTTCAATTTTATTCTTTTGTTTGTTTAAAAATATATTCCGTTCTTTAATCTAATGTATCACAATTTATTATCTTCTTTATCATTTAACATAAGAAAAATGTCGATCGGAAGCCGTAATCCAAAGAAATCAAAGCATCGACAATTATGTTTACACGAGAACGTTGTCGACAACAGACAACCTGATTAGGGAACCGCATCCTTTTTGTTTTAGTAATCATGTTTTGCTCTGAAGCGTATGTCGGATAAGGGAGAAATTAAAAAAAAGTACATCAGAATTTTGTATTATTATTTAATTACAATACAAAGTAAATTTATATTCTAATTTTGGGTCCAAGGGTAATCAGACCGTATGGCTAGATTTTTGCAGCGACAGACCAAAGCCTCTGGCGGGAATCGAACGCACAACCGGCACGCTGATAGGCAAGCACGCTACCAACTCGTCTACCGGGGCGCTTTACATCAGAATTATATGGTGGTTATTCATTACAAAAAAAAATCAATTTTTTTGTCCAGTTTTTTTTTTACGAAAAGATTTGCAGTTATTCGATATTTTCAGTTAATTGAGCGATGTTATTTGTGTGATACTAATACAAAACCTAATTATTGTGGACGTTCAATTTCAGATATCCGATAGTTAAGCGCATCGAAGTAATCTGGAGTTCACTGCATATCATTAGCCAAAAGGCTTTGAGCTTGCAAAAAATAATGCATTGAAGTTGTCACTTATGAGCCAAAGTATGTTTCGGTTAATTTTTAAAAATGGGAATGTCTATTATCCTTGTCCATGCTTATTATCATCAAATTACTCTAAAAAACGGCTTCATTTAAATTATAAAAACTATTTATGTTTATTCAAATTAATTGATTTATTTACTGCAAATATAATTTACGAATAATGTTGCAAAAATAACTGGCTAATTAGGCCATTAGTCTGGTATCACGGAGTGGTTATTATTTACTACAAAGAAACTATAACAAAATCACACATTTCTGCAAAACTGTAACTGACATGCTTTTTTAAAATTTTTTTTTCACTTTGTTTATTTTACTGCGAAGTCAAAAATGTGTATGACAGATCTTTTGGTATATACCAATCGACTTATTGCGACCATACACGATACCAGCAAACTGGAGCCATCAAGAAATTGTGCCATTATGTTTAACCTTCTAATTCTCATGTTTTTAGAATCGATAGATAGATGGCTCTACAACCTGTAGTGAGGGTTGTCCTCCTTAATAAATGATTTCCTCGCACTTCGGTGTAGTGCCTGCTATCACCTGGTCGTGATACCAAAGATATTGTCGAATGACATTGGACCCAAAATACTTCCGCAGTGTCTGAGTAATGAGCGATTTTACGTACGTACGTAATTCCGATTGATATTAAATATACCGTCAGGAAATATAACTCTCATCTTTTCCAAAGTTGAAGAGAAAAATTAAGTTATTAATCAGATGGTTTAAACGATATCGAGTATATTACGTTAGTGAATATAAAATCTTTTACGCTTACTAACTTTTCTCAAATTCTGAAGTAAAAAATAGTTATTCGGACTAGGTAATTAAAAACATCAGCTATTCACTAAATTTGCCCTATTGTGCGGTCAAAAGTTACCTTGGATCTTGTAATATTTCTTTAAATATGTTACATTTGGTAAATATTTTTAAAAATAATACAGTGTTGTTTCTGTTCTGTTTAGAAAGGTTTCAACCATTGTGTTTGCTTAAAAATACTACTAATTATATTATTTGAAAGAAAAAAAAACGATATTTTGTGACAATTTCAACAACCACAATATAAATGTTAATCCGGTACTTCGGATCCAAATGTCCAGTAATCAGAACTACATTCTAAATTCCGAATAGTTTGCAACGAAATAATCATAACTCGATAATAATTTTGTATGTCGTTAAAAAACATGTTTTAAATACATTCGATTGTTTTAAATACATTGTAATCCAAATTTTTTGATAAACCAAATCGGGGTCTGCAATCAATAAATCGGATTAGCGCAACTTCGCTGTAGTGTTGAATGACAATAATGAATTTTCGGTTCTTGCTTGAATGGATTTTGGCATTTGACTAAATGGAAATGTCTTCAGTCGGCACTTGCATTATACAGAATCTATTGTCTCCAAGGGATGTTTATAATATTAACTGGTATATTTTGGCGTCAACAATTCGAAATAAAAATATTAAAAAAAATATTTATAGAATTTACCATTTTTTAATTGTTTGTCCTCTGTATTTTTTTTTTTTACAAAAATCATTTTTGACAAAATTTTAAGTTCACAAAACTACACTTAATTTGTATAGTGTTTCAACGGTCGCAGCCTTCCAAAATTATAGTCAGAATAAAAATGGTACCAATTTTGAAGGAAATGTTTTTTAAAAAAAACGTTTGATCAAATCGTCTGAGACAGAATAAATAACAAACTAAACTAATCGGTAAATACTTATTCACTCAAAATCATTTTTGTAGTCCCCCATAATATTTCAATACAGTGCAAAGTATTAGTGGGTATTACTTGCATGATATGGTGAGATAAACACTAAATTCTTAGCGTAGAGTTGACGTTTGTTCGTCGTAAAACGAGATCAAACCGAAAACAAATTAAAATATTTCATTATTTTTGTTTCCTTTTTTGTTACTCAGACAATAAATATTGTAACGTTATCGATTGTTACAGTAATTGCTTAGGGGGAAACCGTGTTTCTCACATTATTATATGTTTTAGATTAACACTAAGAGTCTTGTGTCTTTCTTTCAGGCAATCGAAACGAAATTGAAGACATACCGGGAACAAGGACCAGCAATGCAACCACGTCAATGACAAACGTTTAGTTGCAGTGCAGCAACCCAATATTCATTAACAACCGCAGAAGTAGACAATGATGATGACGTTGATTCCAATGGAGACAACCTATTGCAGCAGGCAACTAATAACATAATTGCTGCAACCACTATAGCACCTTTAACAACAATTTAAATACAAATTTAATTGATTTTCATTGATTGATCCTGTGATGATAAATATTTAATTTATTTTGACGTACATACATACCCCAAAACCCACAAACATACTCATTGTTATTAAATTATACAACAACAACAACAACAAAAAACAACCACAACAACAAATGAAAATAAACTAATTTATTTATATTGAAAAAATCCCCAATGGTATAAAGAGGTATGAAGAGAAAATTCCCGGCTTGAATTATGAAGAAATAAAAAACTGGTGTTTTTGTTTTTGGGGCAACATCTAAATGTATTGTCTGCGTATTAAGTTCATCATTACTTCATTTTCTGCGAAGAAATAACAGGAAATGACTGATTCTCTACAAATGAAGGATGACAAATAAAAGGAAATCATGTCAATTTAAGAATGAAATGCATTGAACGCAATTTCCATTACTTGCCATCTCAAAACTATTCCATTTCAGCTTTCACTATTTTAGTTTGATTAGCATTAGTGAATACGTCTCCATTAGCAGCAGCCTTTCATTTCAACTCACCCGAACAATGCATACTTCGGTTTACACTTCCTGATTTTTTCTTTCTCTTTTTTTTGACATCCAAGTACTTGTGATTTATATAGAGTATATGTATAAATACAATAAATATTTATTATGTGTTTATTTTATTTACTTATATAATAAAACGAACAAATATAATTAAAAATAAAACACACACACACACGCGCGCGTATATAAATAAACGACATAGAATGAGTGTTTAAAACGAAAAACTTTATTTTTTTACAAACAAACAAAACTAAAAAAAAAAACAAAACAAAACAAATATTGCCTTTTTTTCCCAAAAATATTCAACAAACCTTTAAAAGTATGAACATAATAATTTTAGCAACATTTTTTTTAGATTATTTACAATATTTTTTGTATAATTAAATATATAAAAATGTGTAAGCAAAATCGAAACAACAGCCCAATACTCTTTAATACCAACTGAAATGTCTTCTAAATATACATAAAAACAAACAAATGATAAGAAAAACATAGAAAAACCAGAAACACGAATATCCAGCATCAAATGTATTAGAAGCGAAAAGTAAAACAACAACAACAACAACACAATACAATACAGTATATTAAAAATATTAGTGTCTAATTACATGCATACCTAAATATGAAACCGAGTTAAAAATTGAAGAAATCAAATGTATTGTTAAAAACAAATAGACGCAATAAAATTATTTGGCTCTCCTGAGTAATCAGTTGGTGTTTTTAATTCTTGGAATTGTGCAAATGGTGTATAAATTTCAAGCCTGACTAAATATATTGCAACACGATGACATTATGCCACAAAAAAAAAAATCTAAATATAAATAATAATAAATCATAACATAAATCTAACAAACATCATATTTTATTAAAATATTTTTTTTAATTACATTTTTTGACTCATAAATTGTCATAACTTGAAAAGAACTTGTTCGATTCTGTTATAAATTATAAAAAATTTATCACTAAACCATTTCTCATATACTTCAGATGAGAAATGGTTTAGTGATAAATTAAATAAATAACATAAAAAGAATGTTCACACATTTTTCTTACCACTGGTTTGTAAAACTGCTTTTAATTTTTATAAATATGGAGTCTCCGATGAGAAACTGAAAATTTGATAGTAGATGATTGTTACTCTGCTTGATGAATCCAAAAAGAACTAGCAAAATATAAATATGCTGAAGTATTATCAGTGTCTAAGCCAGTTCCCCACCTGAACATTTTCTTGCCACCTCTCCACAAAAAGCTTGACCTTATCAAAAATTTTGTCAAAGCGCTCGACCGTGAAGGACCGGCTTTTGAGTACCAAGTTATTTCCAAAATTGTCGTACGCAAAAATCAAAGACGGAATATTTGTCAGACCCTATATTCGACAATTAATGGCCGAAAAATCTTTACAAAATGTTTAACGCCCAAGGAAGCAGCAGCAGGCGTATCATTTCAAGATGTTGTTCACTACATTCGTATAAATATAAATAATAATAAATCATATGAATATAAATAATAATAAATCATATTAATATAAATCATAACATAAATCTAATAAACATCATATTTTATTAAAATATTTTTTTTTAATTACATTTTTTGACTCATAAATTGGGAGTTATAAACATTAGATTTTTGTTTTAAAAAACTTAATACTAAACCATTTTTAATCTGAATGTCAATTTGAGAGTTATAAACAAATTTATGACAAAAAATATTTAATTTTGACAAAAAAGCTAGCCAAAGGTTTATGATAAATGAAATATTCTATAGTTTAACATTTTCGCTTCTATTGACAATTTATTTTAAAAAACTATCTACAGAAAAAAATTTCGACCACATCAGAATTGTAGTTAGTAATTATTTATTATTTTTTTCATTTTATCTTAATATATATTTACCCTCGACACTGATTCACTGACTCTGTCACGCAGTACGTAGGAATTTAAATAGGCATTCTATAATTTTCTATAAATAATAATAATAAAAAAAATATTATTTTTTTTTGTACAGAAATTGTGTTTTCCCCAAATTTTTTTTTTCCAAAATTTTTTTTTTAAACATTTTTTTTTTTACGAAAATTTTTTTTTCAACAAAAATTTTTTTTTTACAAAAATTTTTTTTTTTTACAAAATTTTTTTTTCAGCAAAAAATTTTTTTTTTTTACAAAATTTTTTTTTCAAGGAAAAAATTTTTTTCAACAAAATTTTTTTTTTCCTTTCTTTAGTCTCACAATGGTAACTCTGTCCGCAATTGTAATTTTTGAAAATAAAACGAGATTCCATATTTTGTATGGTGTGTTTTTTTATTTAATAATTTTGGTTTATTGTAGTGGTCTTCGATATATGTACCATGTACTCTCTCATAAGCGGACACCTAAGGGACTACGAATTTTGTACGCATATGAGAGGAGTCCGCTTATAAGAGAAGTACACCAGAGGACTAAAGCGGAATGGTACTGAAAAAAAATGTCCGGTTATGAGAGGGGGATATTTTGTGATATGGACGTTCTTTTAAAAATGTCGACGGTGTTAAAACACGATCGTTACCTATCCCTGTCATGATATAAAAATGCATGAGATAATTTCCTCAGCGATGGCAACATACTTTGCCAAGTTCATGACGATCGGTAAATTATTACGGCCAATATTATTTTTTTTAAAAACAAGGTTCGCCAACATTTTCGGCACGTATTTTGTTAAGTACCGATGGCAAAGGTTCCAGATCTCTCTCTCTCACATCCAAAAATCTTGGCAATCAACCCATTTCCAAACACAAAATCTGTTCATGCATTACCGAGAACATCAATTCCAAACACAATGCAACATATTTAGTAGGCACTCTATTCTGTGGAACAGGGTATACAAACAACTGGTGAAATGTTTCATACAAGATTTTTTATCAACAAAAATAATTGTTGTATCCTTCCTATCATAACAGAATTATTGAGTCGTTTGAGTGCTATTATGTATAATTGATTTCCGACGCAGTGCATTCATAAACGCAGTATGTAATAATAATAACGAGCAATCAGAACTCATGAATGGGACCCCACGGGGTATGAAATGTAAATGTAAAACCCATTTAATATTAATCATTCGCCACCATAAACGATTGCTTGTAGGCATATTGGCAAACATGTATGACACACGCGAAAATTGTGTGTGATTTCGAATGGTGAGAAAATGGCGAAGATTTCACTTTTATTTTATTTTCCAAGTTGATCGATTGAAAGTACTCACATTACAATACAATTCAAATATTAATTTCCAAAATTTACCTTACATCTAACTCGACATTCTACCCCTCAATATTGGTGATGATCGCCACTGTTTTAATAGGAATTTCCCGCAAATTGAACATTTTTGTCATGTCAATTTGATTGTTAAACCTGGGATCAATTTGTATGAATAAGGGGCTTACAAATTTAAGACAACTATCACTCTAAATTCATGAACACTGCTACACCAACAAGGACTGCCATCAACAGGTTGTCTTCTGTGCTCCAGCACACAGACTTAATTATTGTACACTGTTGTGTGCGAGGAGGGGTAAGTAACCACTACGACATAACCGCAGACCATAAAAACATCCTTTAAATCATGACGAATATTAGCAAGAATGCTCTAAGCTCCAGACATTATGGCTGTGGCAGACAGACAGATTTTCCATAAAATCACATACACAGATATTCAAATTAGGGTTCAATGATGGAAATTTATCATTTTATATACACACACAGACACAAGCAAGCACATAAACTGGGACGACTCCAATTTCACGCCCTTGTGCTCGCTATGGAACATATTGAAGTACATTGAAGGCACTTGGTTGGCAATGTTGTCAATATGGGATTTAAATGTTACACCACACACCGTTTTGGCAACACTTTGGAATATTTACTCGTCCATTTGCTTATGTATAGATGTATGCATGTGTGAGACAGTGTTTGTATGGATACGTAGTATATTCTCGCGGTGATTTTCGATATGATTTATACTCATGTCTACCATGTGTGAAATGGGGAATTTTATGGGGGGATTTCAGTGAAGATTTTTGACAATACCCTTCATGACATATGTATATGATTTGGTGTTGGCGAAGGGTGGGGAATGCTTTAAAAAAATTAAAGACAAAACGCAATCAACTGATTCAGCCTTATCCGTGTGACGTCGGTCTCCGCAAAGACCAAAAACGTTACATACAACACTTTCATCGACTATAAAGCCGCCTTCCAAACTGTACTTACTTTCTCATTTTCCATGAAGGAACAGGCGAGGAACTTCTCTCGAATCAGTGAGCTGTGTACGATATAATTTGTACACTCACTGACCGGGACCCACTGTTAAAAGCCGGCACCGAACTGCTAATGCTTTTCTAGAGAAGTTTTATCCGGCTCAGAGGCTACTCTCGTAAAGTCACCAGCATTTACATAGTAGTCGCACTCACTACCCACTACTCCACGGCCGTCAATGAAATTGTCGAGGGAGAAAAACTGTTTGAAATCATGTCTGCATATGAGAGTCCAATACAACTATTACGCCTTTATTAAATGACCCAAAGTATGAGAGTCCAATAAAACGTTTACGCCTTTATTAAATGACTGTGAGTGACACTAGATCTTCTGTAGAAATAGGAAGCGATACTTTCGAATCATTCACCACTATAAGAGGTCTCAGGCATGGTGACATCGTTTCATGTAAGTTCTTCAATAAAATATTTGATAAGACTCATTTTCGTGTTAAATTTGCTCAATTTGGACCAAAAACAGCATCGCATTAAATTGCTCAGGAGATGTTGAACTTGGTCCATGACGACCCAAATTTGCTCCAGAGGGTCATAACTGGTGACGAATCATGGGCTTATGGTTATGACGGAAAAACTAAAGCTCAATCATCCCAATGGCCCCCTGTGACTATTTGTTGTTCCCAAAACTGAACAGGCCTATGAAAGGACGACGCTACGCCACGATTGAGGAGATAAAGACGGCATCGAAGGAGGAGCTGAACAAGATAACAAAAAATGTATTATATCCGGGTGGAATTACTTTGAATGGGACAAAATAGATATTCATGAATAAATAAATACTTTTTGAAAAAATACAAAATTCGCGATATTTTTTTAACATACCTCGTATTGTGCGTATAGTTCAGGTTTTTTCCAACAAGAGGTGGTTTTTTGAGATAAATGATCGGAATTTTATTTCATACTAAAGGGGAAGGTATGCCGTTAAAAATTAAAAACAACATCAGCCAAATGGCCACCACGACCACGCTTACAGGACCATATTCTTTTCATAAAATTGTCCATAAACAAAACGCAAAGTGGCTGTCCCATGTCCTCGATAGCCTCATGAATTCTATCTTTGAGGTTTTGAATCGACGATGGGCTGTTAGCGTAGATATTATCTTTCAAGTGGCCCAAAAGGATAAAGTCAGTGGCCGATTGTGATCACCTCTTCGAGAGATAACATGGTCCGGAAACTTATCCCGTAAAAGAGCAATGGTTTCGTTGCTTGTTTGGCACGTAGGGTATAAAAATACGAAATACAGACGTTTCCGCACTCAAATATTGCAATTTCTTGAATTTAATAAGTTTATTGTGTAGTTTTTTCATAAACACTCTATTATTTCTGCCCAAATACGTAATACTAATAGCAAATGATTAAAATTTGCAGGCAAATAAACTTTGCTTAAAAGCAAACATGCTTTACTTGAGCCAACCCTCAAACACGCGTTGTGCGGTGTTTACACGGTACATCTGATGCATGATCATATTTGAATGTATTTGTGAAAATGAGAGTGTATGCGTCACATATACATGATTTTGGCATAATCATCAATCAAAAACCATTAAATTTGATTTTTTGGTTGATTGATTCCATTGATGTATCGTTTTTACGAAAACGAGTGTCATTTTCTGGTAATTGTCGCAGTGTCAACATGTGTGCGGAGAAAATTAAAGAAAAAGAAACCCGCTCGTTACAGTTTTTTGGGATGCTAAAACTAAATTTTATAATACTTCTCGAAAAACGTCGAGAAATATATCCTGAAGCAGACAGAAAGAAAATAAACATTTTGTGTTATAATGAAATAATGTTACATATTAATATATATATTTTTTTAATTTATTAATTTACATTTTTGTAATCTTTGCTAAAACAGGGGAAACAGCAATTACAATTTCGACCGACATTGATATTATCGCTCTCAGAATTCTTACTGACTGACTGATTGAAGAGAATTGAAGTATCGTTTTTTTGAAACCGTCATTCTACACGTACATGCGATGGATATGCATCAGATGTACCATGTAATCACCGCATTATACTTGTGTGCAAACATTTAAAAAATACATATTTTTCAGCGTGTATGTATAGATTTCACAAAGTTCTTGTATACCTTCCATCATAGTTGCACAGAAAAGTTAATATATTGTAGAAACCAACGAGAAACCAATCAGTTTCATTTCCTCACACTCGACCAATTCCATTTTGTTTTTGGCGAAGTTGTCGTTCTTTTTTTTCTGTCCTTCTGTCATTTCCACCGACAGATATCGCTGCTGTTGCGTTGCGTTAGCCGTCGTACCATGAGTTCTGAGGGTGTTAACGGATGCTTGAGTAGTCGTATGGCTTATTTCATTCACGTTCTCCACAACTCTTGACACTCTTTATGGACGTCCGTTGGTATTAATTGTATTTTCCTGCTTTAAGCGTTTTAAATATTATTTAACATCAAATGATTACTAATTTGAACAGCATCTCACTCGAAACGGATGTAATGGTTAATTAATTAATACGTACAATATGCCGAAATTCGTGTACTTATATAATTTGTTTGGATCATTAAAAGTCATCTTTACTTTTGTGTAAGACCGCTGTTTTGTTTGTGACCCATTTCTTGTTTATTTTACGTGTGTTTTCACCATTTGCTTGTTTTTGACAGCCCATTACCTTCCTGCTTCAAAAGAAGTCTGCATTCGCACAACATTTGTGCGGCGTTCCTTTTTGATCTTTACTAATAATGCTCATCAAAATATTCATGTACGTGTCACAAAAACCTTTCAAATTATGGTATTAAACAAAAAATGGTAAAAAAGGTTTCCTTAGACTGAACCGACTTACATGTAGCCAGTTGATGTCAGGGCAAATGCCGGCCAAGAAAAAAAAACACAATTGGCGCAATTTTGTTAACTCACCCACTGGGCGCTCCTATGTTTTTAACATTTATTTTCAAATCAAATACGTTGGAACATTCGAGCGATTGTTTGGCCAAATTCACAGCAAGCTGGCTGGCCGGTTTACCATCAATTTCCTATCAGTATTTTCACGGATAGTCAAAACGCAATTTGATGGACTGCAAGGAAGCGATAAATGACGTATCGAGAGATAACGACATATTTATAAACTCGATACGGGCCACCAAGAGTTTCCAGGCAATGTTAGGGCCGACGAACTGACTAAAATGGGAAGGGAATCCGATCAAAATACTCTGCAATTGTCTAAACCTTTTCTGGAGACAAAAAAGGAGTTGAGGGAATGGATGAGGACGACCCAAGCCCTCAGATGGCAAGAGGAACAGATGGGAAGAACCACAAAGGAAACCTGAGGCCATCTCGATTACCAGAAAACAAGGAGAATACTCGGGTTTAACAAAAATGGGCAGAGTAAGCTAGTTAGGGGTCATCACAGGACACTCTAGCCTAAGGACACACCTTTTTAGAATAGGATGTTCCCAGAGCAACGAATGTAGGGCATGCGGAAAGGACTCCGTGACGGCGGAACACTTCCTGTGTAAGTGCACAGCTTTCTCGCATTGGATGATTTTGATCTGTACAACGTTTACTTTCAACAAGATGACGCTACGAAACCATTACTCTTTTACGGGAAATGTTTCCGGACCATGTTATCTCTCCAAAAGGTGATCACAATTAGCCACCGAGATCTTGTGATTTAACATCTTGCGACTTCTTCCTTTGGGGCCACGTGAAAGACAAGGTCTACGCCAACAGCTCAGCGTCGATTCAAGACCTCAAAGATAGAATTCGTGAGGCTATCGTGGACATAGGGCAGCCACTTTGTGATTTGATGATGGAAGATTTCATGAAAAGGATATGGTCCTGTAAGTGGCCCTTTGGCTGATGTTGTTATTCATTATTAACGGCATACCTTCCTCTTTATTATGTATGATGCGTCACCGCCTTTTGAATTCAGTTTTTTTTTTTTTAAAAAACCCAGCATTTCTATTTAAGTTGTTGCCACAATGGCAGTATTAATCTTTTGATTATTAATATTTGTTGGCCAAGTATGTTGTTTTCCTTTTTTTCGACCAGCCTTAATGTCTACTTATACATTTTTTTTATAGAATAAGAGGTCATCGGAATTAGCTGTCCAGCGACGTTCATTTAAATTCATGAAACTGAAGAAATCGTCCTTTTTTTCTGTGGCACAAAAGAACAACAACAACCGTTCGTTCGCTTGATTGAAAACTCACTTTCGCTGATTTTGCACATAAATAAAATCCATTTGCGATTTGCCGAACTGAGCAAATGTTGTTTTTGTAGCGACTCCTTTCCAAACAATTTATTATTGTAAGCATTTCATTGCTATTATTATTTATTATTTGCTTGATAAAGGACCGATGATGTTGGAAAAATCCCACAGAAGGCACAATAACAAAAAAGAAAAAAAATAAGGAATAAAACAGCCAAAACCGCAAGATAAGTCGTTCTGGTCACACCCTAGACAAGTCTCGTGTAAGATTATGTGACGAATGATCTAAGGAACACCCGGGTGCTGAGTATTTTAGTTGAGCAAAAACATGTCTAAATAAATATATGAAATTATGATTTGATTCAAATGTAGTAAAAAAAAACAACACTAAAATAACAAAAATTAGATGTTTTTCGCAGAGGTTTTGTAATGGTCAGGAGTGTGGACGTATAAGACGTGAGCTTTTAGTGAAGGCTACGTGCGGACACTGTCAAGTCGGCATATTCTGATGATTGTCTTGAAGGATATTCATTCCTTGTGGTATTAATTTGTATGCATCCCTTTTCAGGCTTCAAGGTGATGAACACTTTTTGTAAGGTTTGGATGCTTCATTATGAATTGTTTTTTTTAGGATATTTTCAAAAGAAAAGGGAAAAATTCATATATATAATTTTTTGGATTAACGATCCTAATTATCACATTCGATAAATTCCCCACATTCAAAAATGAAAAAGTCGCCCCAAAATTTTACATTGGCTACAACAATATTTGGGTGATTTTTCATATTTTACGGGGGCCATCGTTCTTTTTGAATTGGGGGCCAAACTTGGGGCGTTTCTTCATTATTAGGACATGTTTCATGGGAAAACACTGTTCACTGAGCCATTGCAGCCAATATGGGTAAATGTAATTTTCATTTTGCCCGAAAGACGTCGAAGATATTTTGAAACTTTGTGTGTGAAAGCAAAGTACATATAATTACTATTAATGTATAAATGTGAAAGTAATGTATTTCACATAGAGGCGACCTGGTAGCGTTCTTTCATATCAGCGAGGGTTGTGGGTTTTATTCCTACGGGAAGCTTTGGTCTGTCGTAATTATAAAATAAATACATATTTTTCTCATACAGGGTTCTCCCACAAGAGGTGTTATTTTGAATCATCTGGTATTTCGGTACCTGTCACTTTTGAAGCTTTTATTCGTTTGACATTTGACAAGTAGAAACAACGTCATTACTAAAAATGGAACGATACACGCTTCAACAACGCATTGAAATGATTAAAATTCACTACAAAAATTATGAAAATCTTTCAGTCACAGTTCGCAAAACTAAAAAGTTTCCGAACCGTGTTATCTCTCGAAGAGGTGATCACAATTGGCCAACGAGATCTTGTGATTTAACACCTTGCTACTTCTTCCTTTGGGGCCACGTGAGAGATAAGGTCTACGCCAATAGCCCAGCGTCGATTTAAGACCTCAAAGATAGAATTCGAGAATTTTTATGGAAAATTTCATGAAAAGGATATGGTCCTGTACGTTGCCATTTGGCTAATGTTTTTTTTTTATTACTAACGGCATACCTTCCTCTTTATTGAGAAATACAATTAAATCTCAACAAATTTAATTTTTCTTTAAATACCCAAATAACACCTCTTGTTGGGGAACCCTGTATTTTAACTTCTTTTTTTTAAAGTTCTATTCATCCAAATTACAAAAATCGATTGTTTTATTTTTTTTTGATATTTTTCATAATCTTTGGGGGATTTGCATTGGGTAATTTTTTATAAATTGTTTGGGGCACGCCCCCTTAAGACCGACCAAACAAAATAAAATATTGTTTTATAAATATTTATATTTATCGTTTGAAAGAACGTTGTGATAGTTCTTCTATTGTTTCATATCGACCCATACGGCAGAATGCCACACACGCGATAGAGAAAATCCCTCCCAGCGTTACTTCTAGCACACAAAGCACTTTCGTATACACGAATGGATGAATGACATGAAATGGAAGTATGCCATGCCACGTTCATGAAGACCAGATGACTTTAAATATCGCGCTGTGATAAAATTTGTGAAATCTAGTGTCTCATTGAGGCTGACCACGCCCCAAAAAAAAAATATTGTTCATAAATATTTATTTTTGGACCACAGCGATAATTGAAGGAACTAAAATTCAGAAACGGTGGCGATGTTTAATTACCTTTTGAAAAAACAAAACTGCTTCGCTTCATAGCAATGAGTAATTATTCTAGTATTCAGGTTGTCTGGATGTTTTCCTCCAACAATTTATATGAACGAAGGCATGAGGAATGTGGAACAAGTTCATGCAATCAAAAAATCTGTGTTTCCTTTTTATTTGAAATTCACCGGGAAAATTATTAATTTCCCTGTACAATTTATATATCAACTGTATCTCCTTTACATTTTTCTAATATTTCTCAACACTTCGTTGCATTCGTATGTGAATCTAATACCACGTAACTGTACATTTTGCATGATCGAATTTAAAATGACAGTAAATTTGCAAAGACAAAAAAAATATTCAATGTCGTAGACATTTTCACACTTCAAAAAGTGTCTAATACCCTTTGACATTGTGTCATCAGGTTCATAGACATTCTGACAAAACCGAAAGTCTATTTATGTCAATGGATGTTAAGACACGTTCAAAGAGTCTTAATGTCCATGGACATTGTGACATGCCACCTTTTTAAAAACCTTAAACAAGATTTAATAAATATGTATTTGATTTCGAATGAACGAAGACAAAATCATTTATATGATTAAAAAAAATATATTTCACTTTATTCGAGCACGAAACAAAAACAAAAAAAAACTAGAGGAGAATAAATAAAACTAGCGTGAACAAAATACAAGTTTTAAGACAAATCTTATAATAACGAAATAAACATTGAAAAGGGCCAAAATAAAAGGAATATACAGAGAGAAAGGTAATATAAAATATGTATGAGGATGTGGGTGTGGAGAGCCAAAGAAGCTTTGGAAAATGGTGATGCAAGAAGGGGCAAGAAAAAAAAATAAGGAAAAATACACAAAAGTATTTTTCAGTTATTAAAATATTCAATTAGTTAAACATTCAAGTTGTCGAAAACTAAACATGGAACACTAAGTTGTGAATGGAAACATTCTGCAATTGCGGAACACTGTAGACAACACAACCACCAACCAGGCCTGCCAGATTTGCCGATTTATCGTCATTTTGCCGATGTTTACCTCCAAAATTAGGAAAGTGACGATTTGCCGATTTTTGCTCTACAGAAAAGGCTATATTAAACAAGTGGACAAATAGTAAGTTCGGCCGGGCCGAATCTTATATACCCTCCATCATGGATTCGTTGCATTTCGATAACCATATGTCCATGTTTGTCAGGGGCCGGTTTTTGGGCCGCTCCTGACCCGATAGTCCCAGGAATCCGATCACAAATTTTATCCAAATCATGAAAATAAATGCATATTTGGGTTCGCGAGAAAATTTCGTTGCATTTCGATACCCATATGTCCATGTTTGTCAAGGGACGGTTTTTGGGCCGCTGGTGACCCGATAGTCCCAGAAACCGGATCAAAAAATTTAGGCAAATCATGAAAATAAAATATTTGGGTTCGTGAGTAAATTTCGTTGCACTTCGATACCCATATGCGCATGTTTATCATGGGCCCTTTTTTGGGCCCCAAGGGTCCACGGAACCCATGAGCACGCCCATTTTTGGGATTTTTTTCCCCATCTATAAATTATATAAACTTAGAACAATTTTACCAAAAAAAATCAGATGTAGTGAAAAAAAATATTTGAAAAATTTGATTATGGCCGGGATATATTTAGTCCCGTAAAGGGGAACTTTTTCCCCTTTGGTCCGATATTGCCCATTCTCGAACTTAACCTGCTTATGGGCAAAAAACATCTTCCTACAAAATTTCGTTCGTTGGTCGTTCGCACTCTATCGTGATTTCAACAGACAACAGACGGACAGACGGACGGACGGACGGCGGACGGACGGACGGACAGACGGACATCGCTAGAATGTCTTAGAATGTTACACTGACCGATAATATATATACTTTATAGGGTCGCAGATCACTCTTTCGAGGTGTTGCAAACGGAATGACAAACTTAGTATATACTCCATCCTATGATGGAGTGTATAAAAATATAAACCAATCAAATCTAATTTGTTTATCTTTTCCAAAATATGTCATCGGAATTGTTAACAATATTAACAGACTTTTACAAAGCGATTCACCAGAAACTAATATTACTAACATAACGAAATGGAAAGGCTTCTTAGAAACATATTAAGTAATTTTATAGAACATGAAATTTTAAGAAATGATGTTCATATAACTGACTACATGAACATCGAGAACTTTTTGCATTTTGATGAAGTTTACTTGGATGTTTTTGCCAAGGAGTTAATTTCAGTAAGAACTCTCAACAAAGATATTGTAAAGAAATGCATACACTTGCATATAGAACTTTCAAAGAAATTATTAAAACGTTTGAATATTTAACATAATTATTATTATTTACTAGTAAGTTGTAATGCGCCTATGGCGCCCGTTAATTTGCTTGAGAAAGTATTTGTTACTTAATTTTAAAAATTTTGTAAAAAATATTTTGAGAAAACTATTTTGTAAAAAAAAATTTTGAAAAAAAATAAAATTGGGAAAAAAAAAATTTGGAGAAAAAAAATTTTTGTTGAAAAAAAAAATATTGTTGAAAAAAAAAATTTTGTTGAAAAAAAAAATTTTGTTGAAAAAAAAAATTTTCGTGGAAAAAAAAAATTTTGTGGAAAAAAATAAAATTTTGGAAAAAAAAAATTTTGGTAAAAAAAAAATTTGGGGAAAACACAATTTCTGTACCAAAAAAAATATTATTTTTTTTATTATTATTATTTATAGAATTATTATAGAATGCCTATTTAAATTCCTACGTACTGCGTGACAGAGTCAGTGAATCAGGGAATCAGTGTATCAGTGAATCAGTGAATCAGTGTCGAGGGTAAATATATATTAAGAAGAAGAAGATTATTCAATCCATGCCCTTTAAAGGCCTTATATTGATGGAAAATACAATTCAGAAAAATATTATACTCGTGGCAATTTATGCATACATACATTAACTAAGACTTAAAACAAAAATCCCTAACGCACAATCTTTCAACAAATATCTTGCAAATCATTACATACGATTACTCCTCACATTGTTATGGGGAAACAAACTAATTTTTTATGGACATTTTAAAGGAATTCCCAAATTATATTCCTGAAAAAGAAAAACAATTATTGGATCCAGTGGGTTAACATTTATTATATTTGAAGATATATTTGACGGTTCCGCAATTAGCTTAAACGCAGTTGGCAAAAGATTTCTGAACTAAAGCGTGAAGATTCTAAAAGTATATTTCCTATGTTGACTACATTTTTTCAAAGAATTGTGATCCTTTCGGAGTTCACTGGAAAATAAGTCCATAGAAAGAATTACTTATTCTAAAGATTTGTTAAAATTTCACAATTCGAAATAAATAATGAGTTACTGAAAATGTTAAATGCAAATATGCATACTTTAAGCGTAAACAATTTCGCCTAATTGATTACTTTAATAGAAAAAATATTTGTGGTGTTTGCACTATAAACAAAAAATAGATACAAAAACACAATCAGTACGTACCCCTGAACATTTTTTAATATGTAATTTCGTTGCTGTTTTCGTAATTTTTTGTTTGTTCTGCGATTGTTTACTTGCTTATTTCCCTTAACATTCCATAAAGAAACAGACGGGGAACTTCTCTCGAATTATTTCATAGTAAAGACGAAGGTATGCGGTTATAAATGAAAAACAAGATCTGCCAAATGGCCACCACGATCACGGTTACAGGACCATATCCTTTTCATGAAATTTTCCATAACCAAATCGCAAAGTGGCTGCCCTATGTCCTCGATAGCCTCACGAATTCTATCTTTGAGATCTCGAATCGACGTTGGGCTGTTGGCGTAGACATTATTTTTCACGTGGCCCTAAAGGAAGAAGTCGCAAGGTGTTAAATCACAAGATCTCGGTGGCCAATTGTGATCACCTCTTCGAGATATAACACGGTCTGGAAACTTTTCGTGTAAAAGAGAAATAGTTTCGTTGCTTGTGTGGCATGTAGCGCCGTCTTGTGGAAAGTTAACGTTGTCCAGATCAATATCATCCAACTCCGACCATACGAAATAATTAATCATATCTCGATTGTGCAATCCACCGTAACTGTTGATCCAAACTCATTTTCGAAAAAGTAAGGTCCAATGACCACGCCGGACCATAAACCGCAACAAACAGTCACACGTTGGGGATGGAGAGTCTTCTCACCCATAACTCTTGGGTTTTTCGATCCCCAGATGCCACATTTTGGCTTGTTGACGTAGCTACCGAGGTGGAAAAGGGCCTCATCAGTCAAGATGATTTTCGATGGAATTCGGGATCATTTTCATGCATTTCAAGGATCCAATCAGCAAAGACACGACGTTGTTGATGATCGGCCGGCTTGAGTTCTAGTGTTAACTGAACTTTAGAAGTCTTAAGGGCCAAGTCGTGTGAAATGACGTTTGTGGAATGCCCCATTCCAAAGAACGACGAGGAATGGACAAACCTGGGTTTCCTTCAACACTTTGGGCTACAGCAGCAATATTCTCATTTGTTCTTGAGCGACGTACACGGGGTTTTATTCTTCTCCCAACAGCTCGAATTTTTCCATCAATTTCTGTATTGCGATTCGACAAGGTGCTTCACGACGACCCCAAAATGCATTAGTTTTGCGAACTGTGACTGCAAGATTTTCAACAGTTTTGTAGTGAATTTTAATAATTTCAATGCGTTGTTGAAGCGTGTATCGTTCCATTTTTAGTTGTCAAATGTCAAAGAATAAAAGATTCAAAAGTGACAGCTACCGAAATACCGGGTGATTCGAAATAACGCCTCTTGTTGGAAAACCCTTTATTATGAGTTTTTAGGATTTTCTTCTATGATTAATATTGAGTATAAGTTGTAATGCGACTATGGCGCCCGTTGAAATAAGGAAAAAAAAATCGTTGAAAAAAAAAAAAAATTTGGGGAAAAAAAAAATTTTGTTGAAAAAAAATTTTTGTCAAAAAAAAAAATTTGTTCTTAAAAAAAAAATTTGTTCTTGAAAAAAAAATTTTTGTTGAAAAAAAAAATTTTGTTCAAAAAAAAAATTGTTGTGGAAAAAAAAAAAATTAGAAAAAAAATTTGGGGAAAACACAATTTCTGTACAAAAAAAAAATATTATTTTTTTTATTATTATTATTTATCGAAAATTATAGAATGCCTATTTAAATTCCTACGTACTGCGTGACAGAGTCAGTGAATCAGTGTCGAGGGTAAATATATATTAAGATTATTTGAAAAAAAAATAAAATAAAACTTACTTTCAATTTACGACTTTTTGTAGTTTTTTTTCGCCATATTGTTGCATATCCTTATAAAACAAATCCAGAAACAAACAAAGGCGAAAAATATTAAAAATTATTTCCAAAGGTTTTTCTTTTATTAATTTTATTTGTATAAGCGGTGGAACGAGCCCCTTTCACAATGTAATCTCCAGCACTTCTATCACCCATCAAGCAAAGACAATGTTAAACTTCTCCCACTTTTAACCAAATGATAAATTATTTGTACCTTTGTTCATTTTTGTCGATTTTAAAGAAAACTGTGAAATACATTTTAATAAATACAACAATTTTATGCTGTCGATCAATCCCACAGCAAAAAAAAAAACCTCAGACCTCGTTATCGATTGTTATTAACATTTACTAAAATGTACCTATAGGTCGAATATAAAAACCATTCAAGTTTTCTATTATTTAAATATATGTATTTAAGCATAACAACTTCTTTGCCTAACATAACATACAACACATTTTGTCCATAACGCTATAGAAAAAAAAGGAAATGTAATCGGTTTAAAGCGATTGACTTATTTTGTTTGGGGGCTTCGTAAAACGACAACAACCACATCGATTGTCTGTCAACTGAAATTGAAAACACTTTTCCCCGCCCCATAAAGAAACACCATAAAGTGAATGTGAAGTAAAGAGAAAAAAAAAAAAAAATTCAAATATTTACACTAAATCAGCATTACATAAAGGGAATTCGAGAAAATAGATGACAAGGGGAAAAAAACATAGAGATATTCGCTTTATGAAGTGAAAATAAAGTTCCCCTCCTTTTCGTTATATTGAAAATCAGTCACTGGAAATACGATAATGTAACAACACTTTCAATATTAAGTTTGGGTTTGGTGTAATATGCAAATGTACCGCACCCCAAAATGAAACAGGCTTCGATGGGGTTGATGGAATCTAAAATGTGCAAATAAATTGATTTAAGGACAAAAGGATCCATTCTCAAGGCTATCTATTGTAAAGTGCCAGACTGGTGTTCTGTGGCTTTTTTTCCTCATAGAATAACGAATTTTTGTAAATTGTTGAACAACTATTTACAAGCCATCTACCCTGTATGGAGATGGTTTTTGTAAATGTCGTCGTCCGTCCGTTTCTAATTGATTTTCCAGCGTCATGCGTGGGTGTCCTTGAGGTTTGCAAATTTGACACCGTAAAAAGTGTAGTCATGCATTGTCTAAAATACAATTCATTCGCCGCACAATATATGTATGTCGCCCCTTAAATACCCTTAAATCCCATAATCAAAAAACCAATATAAACAACAAGTTCAAGGTCTTGCCGGCTGCCTGAATCGTGTGGGGTATCACTAAGTAGATTAATCGGCATGACAACTCACACCGACAATAGCAGCAAGCCCACATACAGGATATTCATTTTTAAGCACAAAATATCGAAATATTGTTTGATTTGAGGCAAACCCATAAATGTGAAAGAACTCCCTTTATTCGTGGAATCTTGTGACAGGTTGGCAAGGGTCGATTTTACGCCGAACACATTTGCCTACTAAACCGTTCATAGCATTGTACAACGAATAGCAGTGAGTGGGTAAGGTAAGGAGTTTATGGTTTGGTTTTGCATTTGTTGTTTTGTTTTGAGTAAAATATGAAATTTGGGTCGCTATCAAATATAATCGTAAATTCGTTTGATTTATATTGGATTCGTTTAATTCCGGAATTAGGAATTGCGAAAATGGGATTGGCATTTACTTACTTCCTTCGTTCGTGCAGTGAACGAGGGGTTCTATGCCGACAAACAAGTAACCCTTGAGTCATTGGAGACTTCGAAAAATCAGTCAAAAATTGGACATATATTTTAAAAAATTAATGCCTACCCGTAGGGTGAAGGTATAAAAATGCATTCTAGCAATATTTCTGTCTTGTGATTTAAAGTTTTCAAGGTCTTTAAAAATCTATTCTTTTTTTAAAAAAATCAATTATTTTTTAAAAAAATCATTTATTTTTTAAAAAAAATCAATTATTTTTTAAAAAAAATAATTTTTTCGGACATACAGTCAAATTCGGATAAGGGCGCGCCTTTTAATTGAAAAACTCGTTTAATTGAAAATAAATATTAGTTACGATTGCTCTGGCTGATTTTCCATGCACTATACTTCGCTTAAACGAAAATCCGCTTTATTGGAACATCGTTTATGAGAAACACATTTTTAACGCACAGACAACAAACGTATATGATACAAACGCCGCTTAAGAGAAATATTATGAATTTAACGGCTACAAAAACGGGCTAAACAAATGACCTCAAAAAGTTATGTGTCAAACACATTTAAGACTACTCAACCAAATGAATAGAAGTGTCTGTTTTCATCATTAATATTCAATTTTACTTCTACAGTCATATATTTTATGCCACGCGTTTCTATCTTCGTTTAATATAAAAATTTTAAAAGTACATATTCAGTTCGTTTAAATGAAAGAAGGTTCAATTATCCGAAGTCCTTTTTATTGAAAATCCCGCATAACGGAAGAGAATTTCTGTATTTTTTTTTCAATTCTGCTTAACCGAATTTGACTGTACTCAGCTGAAACAATAATTGAAAAATCGTTTTTGCGTGAAACACATTTTAAATGCAAAGACACAAACTTATAAGATACGAACACCGCTTAAGAGAGATATGATGAATGTAAAATAAATTATCTCAAAAATGTATGTGTCAACCACATTTAAGACAACTCAACCAAATGAAAATAAGTGACTATTTTCATCACAGCTCATTAATATTGAATTTAAATTTCACATACATCTACATGTATAGGGGTTTCCAATAAGAGGTGTTATTTTGGTATTCAAAGAAAAATAGAATTTTTTGAGATAAATGATCGGATGTTTATTTCATAATAAAGAGGAAGGTATGTCGTTAATAACGAAAAACAACATCAGCCAAATGGCCACCACGACAACGCTTACAGGACCATATCCTTTTCATGAAATTATCCATAACCAAATCCATAAACTTGTTGAAAGTAAACGTTGTCCAGATCAATATCATCCAACTCCGACCATAAAAAATCATTTATCATCTCTCGTTAGCGTAATCCATCCACCGTAACTGTTGATCCAAACTCATGTCTGAAAAAATGAGGTCCAATGACCCCGCCGGACCATAAACCGCACCAAACAGTCACACGTTGAGAATGGAGAGGCTTCTCACCAATAACTCTTGGGTTTTCCGATCTCCAGATCCGACAATTTTGCTTGTTCCTTCAAAAGTGACAGCTACCGAAATACCGGGTGATTCATTATTTTAATATTTATGCCACAAGATTCTATCTTCGTTTCTTAGAACAATTTCAAAAGTACGCACCTTGTTTGTTTAAATGGAAGAAGGTCCAATTATCCAAGGTCCTTTTTATTGAAAATCCCGCATAAGTTAAAAAAAATCCTTGATTTTTTTCATTTCCGAAAAAAACTCTATCAAAAAAGACTAAATTTATTACTGAATTTTTTTTATTCTTTGAATTTAGTGACTTTTAATATAAACAAAATATAAGGCAAATTTTTTTTTATTTTGAAAATGAAATCATTAGAATTCGAAATTGTCAAAAGGTGACAATTATCAATAGTTTACAATAAGGCATATGCCCTAATTAAGCAACTAGTTATTCCTTCCAATATAGATCACATTATCAATAACTATACGCTAAAAAATCTGTATTTTTTAAATAGAAGAAAGAATAAATGACACAGAATGACACTAACTAAAAGCTATTATTTTCCTAACTATTATTTTCTTTTTTTAATAACAGACTCTGAACCCCTGGACTTCTACTTGAAATATAACAATAGGTAGTAGGATAACCCAATACTGTTTTAAACTAGTTCAGTGATGCAGGAAAATCACTCATTTGGATTCCTTGTGTTTGTCCATAATCTCTCCATTGTTTACCTATAAAGGGTTATCCATTTTGCTTTTTAAAAGTACACGTAAGTAAAACACATATAAAATATTTTTTTTTATTATAAAGTTTGAACGTTGACATTATGTGCGAAAGCTATATTTGCTCGAGTTGTGTGGCATGTGGCACCGTCTTGTTGAAACCACATATTCTCCAAGTCGTATTCTTCAATAGCAGACAAAAAAATGTCGGTTATCATACGACCATAACGCTCCGAATTGACGGTGACAGTCGTTCCCTCGTCGTTTTCGAAGAAGTCCAATCACACCTTCGGACCACAGAGCGCACCACTAAAGGTTTGCAGTGAACTAGGTTTCCAGTTAGGTTTCCGTCTACAATGGGGTGTACAATATGAGTTTTAGTAAGAGGAACTTCCATCACAGAGTACCAACGATATCAGAAATGTGTGTTTTTGGGTCTTTACAAATCATTGTCATCATTCCGTTTTTCGGCATGTAAAACAATCGACTGCCAAAAATTTGTGTTTTTCGGAGCCGTATTTGAAGCTGACCATGTGATAGTTGAAGAAAAAATACAGCCTGTAACAGTAAGGGGACAAATCAATAAAATAAATTAAAGGTCTACTTCCAAAAAGCAAACAAAATCAATATAGTTTTTAGTGAAAAAAGACTGATGAAATGAGAGTTTTGAAAAAAGCGACTGCCGATTATTAATGTCGTAATTAGTCATTCGTTATTATTTGCTAAGAACTTATTCAGACGTTAATGACATGTCATTATCAGGTAATGCTAATGGCTGTTCCAAGGTATAGCTTTCTACAATATTGTACACACCTGTATCTAAACTCCTTTCCCACGCATTTGATTGCTAAAATTGTTTGCCGTTTTAATCGTATGTATACTTTTGCCGATTACTGTGCTGCGTTGTTCTGATGCGGTTAAATTAAATTATCCATACATATAACACAATTTGTATCAATTTTCTAGACCCAATATTTCATGATTGGTATCACATTTCTTTCCGCACCCGAACAAAAAAAATATCAAATTATCCATTTGTTCTTGTTTGCCAGAGTTAGCACAACAAAATCTTTTAAATTGATTAAGTGCTCCCGAAAATCATTGAAATATTGCAAAAAACTGGTTGGTCGGATTGTTTTCCTTCATTTGTCTATTGTTTTTTTTTTACTGATTTAAATCAATTGCGGTTACGTCAACTGATAAATTGTATTATACAATTGACATATTTATTAGTTAATATCTGACTGGCTTTTGTGGCTGTTCATTCAATAGAGATAAAGTTAAATGGGATTTTTGAATTTAAATCGCATTTCTAATTGGAATTGATATACATACATTGTTGTATACATTGTGTATTCACATAAAACACAAATCAATATCAGAGCACATGATTATATTGAGAATGAATGTTGTAGCAATTAATATCCAACAAATTTAACATAAATTTTAGAATGTTTGGGCATTTTTCCCCATACAAAAATCGGTCTCGATGATTTATAAAAAAAAGAGTACAGGTGGGTTATGCACGGTTCTCCAGCAGGAGGTACTATTTTGAATAGTAAAAACATACAAGTCTCATATTCCATAATAGCAACCTCAAAATACCGCATGTTATAGAAAAATATTGTAGAGTTTTTTCTCGAAAATTGTATGTAAGTACCAGAAGGGGAGTTGCCAGACTTCCATGTTTTTGTCCAAACCTTTGTCTAGCTATAGATTTACTAAATAAAAAAATTGGGCAAGATCGCGTTGACCGTATTGATAACATTACACGGCTTATAAGGGGCGGAATGGTACATTTGTATGGGAAGTACCAAAAGGGAAGTTGCCAGACTTCCAAGTTTTTGTTCAAAACTTCGTCTTGCTATAGCTTTACTAAGTACAGAATTTGGACAAGATCGCATTGACCGTATTGATATTATTGCACGATTTCTGAAGTGGGTGGAATGGTACATTTGTATGGGAGATACCAGATGGGGAATTGCCAGACTTCCATGTTTTTGTCCAAAACTTTGTCTAGCTATAGATTTACTAAATACAGAATTTGGGCAAGATGGCGTTGGTAATATTGATATTATTACACGATTTCTAAAGTGGGCGAAATAGAAATAGAGATTTGTATGGGAGGTGCCCGAAGGGGTGTGGCCGTATAGTCCATATGCAATCCCATAAGAAGTTTTGGGAAAATATTAACTCATGCCAAATTTCAAAGCGATTGTTTAAATCTTTCGAAAGTTATAGTGCGTACCAGCAGGACAGGCAGACGGACACACGGACAGGCAATTCTTGAAATATCTAATGGAAAAAAACAAGTAGGAAAGTTTCAGTCGGGTAAACAGACTTACATTAAAATAAAACGTACAAGTCTCATATTCCAAAGTATCCGAAAGTCAAAAGACAGACGAACATTACTCCAACGACTTAAAAATTCATGAATGGAATAAGGTTCAAAGACACCTATGGTCTAAAGTGAATCACCCCCGTAGGGTGAGTGTCTAACAAATTATTGTCTCTGCATTTGGCGTTCGACGTTATTATGGCCTTACTTCATCATCAAGACCAATTATTTAGAGATTTAGTAAGCCCATTTTTCTAATGCATTACCGGGTAAATGCACACAATGCCATTTATTGTTCATGACATGGTCAGTGTTTCATACGAATGCTATTGACATAAGAATCCGCCTTTCTATGGTCACACACAAATGCCCATTCGATGCTTTGGCGCAACCACACGGAATACTGATGCAACGAGATAATGGTCAACAGCTGGGATATTCATACGTACTCAACTACTACTTAAATACCAAAATACTCGTGTGCTCTTCAAGTAACACACAATGATGGGTTTAACTGGTCCATGGTCTGACAATGCCGATGCCGGCACCAAAACAACCGAAATGTGTCTGCACCTACAAAGTACCACACATGTACGGAAGACATACTACTGGCCGAGCAGTTGAAATGAATTCTACTAAATGGAATACAAGACGAAGATGAAAAACCGTAGTTTTTTTTTAACATCTCCTGCACGAGTATGGAGTAAAAAAAAAATTTAAAGAGGAATGTTCATTGTTCATGTGTGGTAAATTTTGTACTCAACAAGGCAGACGGACAACAATACATGAAACACAAAAGAACGAAGGGGGAATTGTGCATATCTGGAAAGGTCCGTGCGAATACAATGGCAGACATATAAATGCTCGAAATGTTCAACTTTTCCCTGAAATGGCAAAAATGGCATAGAAATAGAAAAAAAAGAACAGCCAAAGAAATCCCAAAAACATGTATTTATTTAAAATTTATATTCAGTTCAGATTCGTGTGTAGATCAGATTAAGATGGGGATTGGCATAGGATACGCCAAAAACTGCGGGTGATTTCTGCAAAAAAATTATACTTTCGGCCTTAGAAAATTCTCTTGGTTACTAATGTTAAGTCCGCTTCTGTCGTAACCAGTGAAGCATCAACTCATATAAGAAATGTTCCCCTTTCCCCGTAATTTCCACAGAATATTTCTCTTAATTTATAACTACAAATATAAACGATCAAATAAAGGCTTGATACGGCTTTTTAAACATATTTTATGCATTTCATATTTTGTTAATAGAATTTGCTATTTTTATTATAGACAACTAATTTTTTAAGAGTGACAGCAGATCATCAATAATTTAAAATGCGACATTATGCTCTGCAAAAATTACGCCGAGCCGCAGCTGGATATCTGCTACGGCACCCATACCTTTTGGTCGTTTTTCTAAAAAAAAAAACTCCATAACTTGAGTGTGTTTAAAAAATACATAACATTTTTTTTGTGCCTTTTATCCAAGCTATGTTTTAAAAACTCTGACTTTCTTCATTTCAAAATATTTCCATAGGAAATACATCTGCATTTATATTTTGTCGTTCTTAATTTTTTTGTATTTTTTCATTTATGAGTTTGGTTTGTAATTTCGTATGTAAAACCCCAAAAATTAACTGGGATTTAATTTCGCAATAACATTTGGGGTCTAATTTCATAATGAAAATAAGCCCCACACGCTGAAAAATCTGTGTTTTTTTTAAATGTTTACACACAAGTAAAGCTTACTTCCTTCGACACAAAGCTTATTTGGATGTAATTATAACTCATTTGCTATTAATATTATATATTTGTGTATAAGCAATAGCGTGTTTGAGAAAAACAGACAACGAACTTATGAAATTTGTTAAAATTACCATTTTTTTTTCAGAGTCTAGTTACTAGGTCATGCGTAGTTGGATGCTACTGTCATCAACCGTTGATGTAGCTATTGTGATACTCGCATGATGATATTGTATGTATGTCCCAAATTCTTTTCTATCAGCCTGATGGATGTGAAAGCCGAAGAGACCAGAGCGCCTGGAAAATACAGAAGATCACTGTTCGTGCCACAAAAATTAAATTACACTTGGGGATAGGAAATTGATAGGGAGTAAATGTTCAGTCTGATAGTTGGTAACTTCCGCCCCTCCCGGACAACACTTCCCACATGAGACAGTGACAGCTCAGGCTAGCTCGATATCTGGACAGAAATTCAGTATCTTATATCCGTGGCACGAAATGAATGGAAATCATTGAACGACAATGGAAAATAATGTAGCATGCGAAAAAATCAAAAAAATAATGTGTTTTGTGGCCACATGACCTTTTTTTCTTAAACAAAGTAAATGTCGAAAGTCCTAAGCCTTTTCTCTACAAACTCGGTTGGTAATCAGCCGGACTTATAAGAGCACAAAGAGATGTACAACCTCTAATAAAAGTTCTATAACTTTTGAAGCCATGACGAATCCACTCTGAAATTTCAACGTCTACTAGATGAAATTACGTTAAATTATCTGAAATTTAGGGAAATAAATATCCGTTTTTTTTAAATATGTAAGGACCAAGGATACATCTTTTATATGGAAGTTATGTAGAACAAGGCCATATATATTTTTTTTACAGTATTGTAAAGAGGACGTCAATAGCTTTTAGGCGAGATCTCATTGGTTTATTTCTGATGCCCAACTAAACACTCTTGACCGCTGTTCCGAAAAATGCTCGTCTAGACCAACTTTGAGATGGTGTAAAATCTGAACGAACCAATATCTAGAGACCATTGATATATCATATGACATATAGACATATATTTTCGTATTTTCATCATCGAAGAGGTTTCTATTGGAATTACCCTTAGAGGAATTTGGGCGATTTTTCATTTTTGTTTATGGACCATTTTCTAATTGCAGGTTTTTGCATACAGCCAACAGAGACACGATTAACCTTTAGGACGCGTCTCCAAAGTCTTGGAAATTGGTACACGCTGAAAAATAATTTCCATTTCAACAAATTATCAAGCATACATAGTCGAATTCGGATAAGCGCAGGTCTTTTAATTGAAAAAAATCGTTACATTGAAAATAAATATTAGTATCGATTGTTCTGGATGATTTTCCATACTCCGCTTTATTGAAAAATCGTTTATGTGAAACACATTGTTAATGCAAAGACACACACGTATAAGATGCGAACGCCGCTTAAGAGAAATATTATAATGACGACAAGAAATATGCTGTGCCGTCTCAGTTCAATTCTATTTCATGCAATCCCACAACATAATTTCGAAATTTCTTTGCTTGTCAGGTTAGGGAATTAAATTGAAAAAATGTCCACAGGGAAGGTACATTTTATGTCAATTCGTGGAAATCTACATACTATAAAAATCTTGCGTGACTGACTAAGTGGTTCATCACTGTCCTAACCTAGACATCCGCTAAGAACAGAGTTTTGGAAATTCGGATTGGAAGGGGATACAAATGGGGAAAACGGGTAAACCCTTCGAAATTCGCACAACTACAAAATAATCAAATATTTTTTTTTGAAAATTGGTCCACAACTACCATAGGCAAGAACAGGAGGAAATTAGTTGGAGATGGGACGAAAAAGGGTCCAAGAAAACGGAGAGAAAGGGGAATAAATAAAAAGTGAATCAAATTTTTGGCCAAAACATGTGAATAATATCAGATTAATAATAGTCAGAGAATGGAGAATGGCCAAAAAGTACTAAAAAGGGATACAAAACGGACGAAAAGGGAAAAAATAAGAAAAGTTGAAACTGATTTTTGGCAACTTCAAGTGAATAATAGCACCAACAAAGGGATAAAACAAAATGGTAAAAATTAAGAAAAAAAACACTGGAACAAATTTTTGGCAATAAGTTGGAGACGGATCGCAAATTTTACCAAAACGGGATAAGGAAAGGGACATTTTTTTTAAACAAAGAATCAAAATAGTTGAAACAGCTGATAATTTTACCAACACGTGATAAAGGGGGACAAAAGTGGAAATGAATTAAAAATAGGACGAAAACGGGGCCACAACGGGTTAAAAAAAGGGCCAACAGAGAGGGGCGGTGAAAAAAATTATTGGCAACAACAACAAGTGCATAATAGTTAGGAAAAAAAGTGAAAAGGAGCCAAAACATACCAAAACGGGATAGAAAAGTACAAAAACTTTTGAAAAAATTTTAATCGACAGAAATTATTACATTTTTGAAAGTAATGAAAAAAGTACAAAAAGGGACCAAAATGAAAAAGTGCGTAAAATTAAATCACTAAAACAGGAAGAAGGGAGTAAATGGACTAACAAGTAAACAAAACAGGTAAAATATAAAAACTTATAGAAAGGGGCCAAAAAGGTCAGAAGGGATAAAAGTTGTCGGAAACCAATAAGTTTAATGAAACGAGCCAACAATTGGAGGATACTGAAAAGACGACAAAAAAAGATCCGAGAGGTGTAAAATATAGAGGATGTGGGAAAACGTTTTGAACATATTCATAGAGGGTGAGATGTAGAAAGGAAATAAATGTTTGGAAATTGAAACAGAAAAACTACCCAAAATAGGGGAAATTAAAAAACTGTGAACATATATGTGGGCGGCCGTGGCGTGGTAGGTAGTGTGTGCGACTATCACAGAGAAGAATCCAAGTTCGAAACCGGGTATGACCATCAAACATTTTTCGTCGGATGTTTCCACCTTGTAAATGTTGCGACTTTACGAGTAAGAGAGCAATCTCAAAGCCATGTAAAAGTTCTCTAGAAAAGTATTAGCCGTTCGGAGCCGGCTTTAAACAGTAGGTCCCGGTCAGTGAGTAGACAAATTATATCGTACACAGCTCACTGATTCGAGAGAAGTTCCCCGTCTGTTCCTTCATGGACGGTTAAGGGAAATAAGTAAGTACATATATTTGAAGTTAAGATCTACCGCCATAAATTGGCAAAATGCGTTACAGGGTCAGAGTCGATATAATTTTTCTGTTTGTAAACCTCTGCAATTAAACAAATATTTTGTATTTTACTTGTAAAGCGAAATTTGGATACCTGATTTCATGGAGCTTTAACACGAGATTTGCAGGCATCATCACATCTTTCAAATGTCGCACGTGTAGGGTATTGGCTGATAGTGGCAAAACATCCAAATTTTTTCATTGTTTTCTTTTATTTTTATATTTTTTTGGGGGCATTATCACAACCAATTAGACATACACTATTTGCTACCTTGTTTTTGTGAAGATTTCCTACGAATAACGAAACAGACAAATAAAAACCCCAACACTTTGTAATTTGTGGTCAGATGTGGACATTGCTTGCAGTCTCAGCAATGTTCATTGAGCTGCCTATTCGGATTTTTTGTTAGTTTTTTTTTTGCGAAATTTTCTTCTGCACCAAGTTTGCGTGTTTGGTCGCAATAGTTTTTTTTCCTTGAGCGAGATTACCATCAATCAGTTATGACCCCAAAATGATTTGCAAATGGCAAACATGTAAAACCTTCATTTTTACGGACCACAAACAGGGGAAAATGCTTGCGACAGATGTCCAGATTTATTAGCAATAAAAACAGTGGATAACAAGCAAAACGATGAAATTGTAATTAATTGTATTGATAGGGATGAGGTTTTGCCCTGAATTGAAAATATATTACAATTTGTAACGATTTTGGTTTTATGAATTCACCACCAGCACAAGTTTGTGCTTACAAACTAGTTTATTGTCAACATTCTATCACAAAATAAAAGGCAGGAATTCCAGACAAATCAACAGCCGATAAATCGATTGTCTTTAGACATAAATATTCCAGACGTGTAAGAGAAACAAATGTTCAGGATTGTCAGTTTATAAATATCCGTTAAAAAAAATCTTGATCAAATAAAAAATGTTATTTATGTTATAATATTTTATAAAAACATAACAAAACAAAAACAGGCTTTAAATTCAGTCTTTTCGTTACGGAAAATAAACATGTATCTTAATTTTTTGGACATATATTTGGAGTTGTGCTGAATTTTTTCGCATACACGTATTTCTTGAACAAATAAAATTTTTCCTGCAATCTGGACAAGATAAAAAATACTAAAACCAGTGGAAAAGATGCAGTCGGATAAACCGACTTATATCTCACCCTCAGTAAAAACATACAAGTCTCATATTCCATAATAGCAACCTCAAAATACCGACTGTTGCAGAAAAAAATATTGTATTACACGTTTTTACAAAAAGGGCGGAATATAGAGCAGAGTTTTTTTCTCGAAAATTTTATATAGTTTGTATGGGAGGTACCAGAGGGGAAGTTGCCAGACTTCCAAGTTTTTGTCCGAAACTTTTTCTAGTCATAACTTTACTAAATGCAAAATTTGGGCAAGATCTCGTTGGGCATATTGATGTTATTACACGATTTATAATGGGGCGGAATGGTAGATTTGTATTGGTTGTACCAGAAGGGGCGTGGTCAGACTTCCTAGTTTTTTTCCCCGAAATTTTGTCTAGATATAGTAGATCGGGTTCACAGTCTGACCCAACAGGTCGTAAAGGAAAATAAGAAATAGAGAAGGAGAGAGGACAGAACCTTGTGGCACTCCTGCGGTCAAACTGTGCTCGTTAGATGAGATCCCAACTATAAGAAGTCGTATAGAGCGATCTCTGAGATGAGATGCTCTTTGGATGAGTGATTGTTTAACTCCTTCGAAAGTTATCGTACGTACCGGCAGGACAGAAGGACATGGCTCAAACGATTTAGAAAGTCATGAATCGAATTTTTAAAATATTTTTAATAAATATTTTTTTTAAATTAAATTTTGTTTTTAAAAATATTTTTTTTTTAAATAAATATTTTTTAATATTAAATATAGAAAATAAATATATATAAATTTATATTTTTAAAAATAAATGTTTTTTTTTGAAAAAATATATTTATTTTTAAAAAAAAGTATTTACTTTTAAAAAAAAATATTTATTTAAAAAAAAATATTTTTATTTTAAAAAAATATATTTATTTAAAAAAATATATTTGTTTTAAAAAAAATATTTTAAAATAAATGTTTTTATTTTAAAAAATAAATATTTTAAAAAAAAATATTTAAATTTAGAAAATTAAAAAAAAAATTTGGGTGATTTTAGGTCATTTTATTTTTCTGGATAATTCTTTTCATTGATTTTGTTGCAAAGTGTTACTGCTAAAACAAGAAGAGAAAAAAACTGATTTCAAAACTGAGAAACAAAGATATTGGCAGAAAAAGGTAAAAAACAATTCAAAATGTGAATTTATGTAAAATTCCCCAAAAAAACAAATTAATATAAAACAGACAGGAAACATATTAAATTCAACAAAGTAAAACATTTGAGAGAATATGATGAATTGATATAGAGAGCTTTACAAATTAAAAAATATAATAAATAGTAACACAAAATTTAATATGAACATAAATAGAATCTACAAATAAGAAAATGTATATATACGGGCAATATATATACGAGGTATGATCAAAAAATATCGCGAATTTTGTATTTTTCAAAAAGTATTAATTTTATTCAGGAATATCTATTTTTTCCGCTTTAAAGTAATTCCCTTCGGATATAATACATTTCTTCCAACGTTTTTTCCAATCCTCGAAGCACTTTAAGTAATCAATTTTTGTGATGTTGTTCAGCTCTTCCTTCGATGTCGTCTTTATCTTCTCAATCGTGGCGTAGCGTCGTCCGTTCATGGGCCATTTTAGTTTTGATCCTCACAAAATTGTATGCAGATTTTTTGATCCATTTTCTGAAAGATAAAAAAAATCTAAGCACAACATCTGTCAAAAATTAACCAAACATTCAAAATGGCTCTCAAATATAAAATCAATCCGGCTCCGAACGACTAATACTATTTTAGAGATGTATTACATCGCTCAGAGATTAGTCGCTTACTCCTAAAGTCGCCGGTTGGTAGTCGCGTACTCTACCTACCAGCGTGCAGCTAAACGAGCAAACAAAACAATTGCCAAAACTATGATTTCTATAGTCAAAATAACAGCTCGAACATTTTCTTTTGAAATAATGAACCAAAAAAAAATCGAAATTGTGGAGAAAATCCAGTTTGTTCTATTTATTTTCATTTAGACTAAGACAACAGAAGGGACGAGTCTAGGATTACAATCAACCAAATATTTTCTTCGATTCCAATCATAGCGCCGCACTTAGCTAATGTGACGGCCTTCGATCTGAAAAAGGAATCTTTTGAGTCTGGGCATTTCCAACCCAGCTTTTTGTATTTTGTATACCCGTCTATGGGGTGTTTTTTTAGCTTGACGTCTCATTAGTTAACCGGGCCGATGACTGCGTCATTTGTGGGCTATATTGTTTATATTTTGTTAAGTTCTTCAAATTTTCAATATGCAACTTAGTCAATTACTACCACTGTTTGTGTTTACGTATAAATGTTGGCTATAACGAGTTAGGATTACCAAATGGTCCGAACAACTATTTTTAGTAACAGATACTTTATTTTTCCATAGCATGATATTTGATCAGATATTTACATGGGGTAGGGGGTAGTAAAATGTTTGACATTGCGATGAATGGAATTCCGCTCTATTTTGGTCATACTGTATATATTGCCGTACCTTCTTAGCCTTTGCGTTACCTGAGTGTTTCGTTTCAGCTTGGTGAAATAATTCAACATCCTCCAACCCCCTCTTCAATCCTACGATGGAAGGTTAAGAGTCGTAGTTACATCCACCCCTTATCTGATATGATTGAGTGTTGTGTCTGACGAATATTCCAAGAATCAATCAATTAGCCATTTATCCAAAAGAAAAGGAAGTAATGGAACGAAAGCCTCCCAGGCAAATATTTATATACAATTATTGTTTCGGTAAAAAAAAAAAACCGTAGGTCGCTATGACTGCAGTATTCAATGCGGACACATTAGTTGAAATGACAATGTATATTCTCGAACTTCGTCGCACATTGGAAAATGAGTAATTTCCAAATTGTATCCAATTCCCTTATTCATTTATTTCGTTGATAAATGTCCATAATACGCTAATATTTCATAGACACACTTAAAGCTTGGGGCACTTGGCTTTAATAAATTCTTAGCAACCGACCAACAGTTTTCTCTTCGTTTGCTTTTTATTGTTGTTGCCGTAAACTTGGTATATTTATGTTCGTTTTGGGGGTCAGTGTAATGTTTTGGCGTTTTAATTAGTTTCTGCGTACATACGGACACCGAAAACAAAACAATTCGCAGTTACTTCACTCTGAACTGAAATTGTTACAGGAATACGAAACGGAAGCCCTTTAATAAAATCAGAAAAACGTGTGCTGAAGTGACATTTTGTTGATGGCTGACGACTGAAGAAAGTGTAAAGGTCACAGGGAACTACGTTCTTGGGGATTAATTGCGATTTAGTTTTGTACACAACCCCGGTTTAAGTTCAATACGTTTCGGCCTGCTTTACTGACCCGTATTTAAATGTATTCAAATTATACCATGTCTCTAATCGTTTAGCGATGACCTTGTCGTCGGAAACAAATCTCATTCCTTTAACTTTAGAAACAGGAAGTATTCGCAGTGAAGCTAAATGTAGAGACTGTGGTGGCGCATTCCAGGAAAATTCATTATTGGTGCTACGCACGTAAGCATCCAGGTGTTGTTTTTTGGTCAGAAGTTTGTTTTGTGTGGTCAAATTGATAGTTGGCTGACAGAACCACATTGACTTATTAATCATAGCTGTTAAATTTCGATTACGATTGGTAACCAATTAGATTACTTTTAAAAAGAATTGCATTGAGTATATAAACCTCTATTAAACAATTTGTGATAAATAATTGATTATAATTACAGATAATCTAAAAGTAAACGATTACTTCAAACTACTATGAAATAATCAAAAAGAATCACTGCACAAGCGGTAAAAATATAACTCAAAACAAATACTGATTGAATTTGATGTTGACAACAATTTGCATTACCATATTTTTTAATGACAGCAATCCGGATTACTTCCGATTACTATGAATATTCTAAAAGAATCAAAAGTAATCTCAAAAGGTAGTCGGATTATTTTCCGATTACTTTTGATTCTTTCTGATTATTTACAGTAATCGCAAGTGATGCGGTGAGTGTTATCAATTATAAGTCTTGAAAAACTGAATATAATCGTAATTTAATCATTCTCTAAAAAATGTAATTTAATTATTAATCATTACGATTAGTAGCCATTAATTAACAGCTATGCTATTGATGGATCCCTGTATCACTTAAGAAATTCCACCTTTTCTTCCGAATCGTAGTCAGCTCTCGCTCAGTAAATTGTGAAGTGGAATCGGCTATAGAATTTCCACTTCAGAATGTCATATTGCTGAAATTTGAGTTCACCGAAATACAAACATAAGCTATACGAAACATGTACAAAGTCTAAAGCCGGTCTATATGATAAGCTTATAGAGTTGACAGAGTTAATTTGCATTAAAAACTTACTAATGCAAATTAAAATGTTACCCTGACAGACGATATGTTTCTGATTTGACAACAGCATAAAAGTTGATTGTGAATGATTACACTAGTCAACAGTCAAAATGTACTCGGGATGCGATAATTTTTTCTGTGTAGATAACCTTGACATTTTCGTTTGGTTTTTGTTTTATTTTTTTTTTTTTAAATTTTAAAAAAATTTTTTTGGTTAATTTGTTTCGTCCGGCATAACTCGGGAACCACTATTACTTTTACGTAAACTCACATAACCTATGAGCAAAATGAGACAAAGATCATGAAAATCGATGCACGCGTTTCGCTTTTATTCGCAATTGAGTAAAGGTATGAATTTCAAAAATTTCAAATTTTCATATATTTTTGTCACCCAACAAATTTTAATTTTTTTTGTAATAAAAAAGAAAAAACCTTACCATAGACGTGCATCGATTTTCATGATCTTTGTCTCATTTTGCTCATAGGTTATGTGACTTTACGTAAAAGTAATAAGATTTGACATTTTTTTTCATTTTGGATTTTTTATGGATTTTTAAAAAAAAAAAAAATTTAAATCTTTAGGCAAAAAATAAGTTTTTTCCTTTATATATTCATTTTTAACTTGGAAACTGTTGCTTGTATAGGAAAACAATATATGAACAGATTAAGGGAATTGTAATTTTAAATTTTTTAAAATTTAATTCAATTAAATCGGGCTAGTGGTTCCCGAGTTATGCCGGACGAAACAAATTAACCAAAAAATTTTTTTTAAAATTTAAAAAAAAAAAATAAAACAAAAACCAAACGAAAAACGAGCTCATGTCAAGGTTATCTACACAGAAAAAATTATCGCATCCGGAGTACATGAAATTTTTTTCATTTTGTTGAGTATTGTTATGACTGTGTTGCCACATTGAAATACCTAAATGCAGTATAAAAGCCCAGACAGACGACAGAGTTAATCTGCATTAAAAATTCACAAATGTAAATTAAAATTTATCCCTGGATTCCGGATCATTTTCATGCATTTCAAGGACCCAATCAGCAAAGACACGACGTTGTTGATAATCGACCGGCTTGAGTTCCTATGTTAACTGAACTTTATAAGCCTTAAGACCCAAGTCGTTATGCCAAATACGGTGTAATGACGTTTGTGGAATTTCTCAACTCCAAAGAACAACGAGAAATGGACAAACCTGGGTTTTCTTCAGCACTTTGGGCTACAGCAGCAATATTCCCAGTTGTTCTTGAGCGACGTGCACGGGTTTTTTTCTTCACAACATTAACTTGTCGCAACAGCATGAATTTCTCCACCAATTTCTGAATTGCAATGCCACCCAAAAATGTTTTAGTTTTGCGAACTGTGACTGAAAGATTTTCACCATTTTTGTGGTGAATTTTAATAATTTTAATGCGTCGTTACATTTTTAATAATGACGTCAAATATCGAAGAATAAAAGCTTCAAATGTGACAGCTACCGAAATACCGGGTGATTCAAAATAACACTTCTTGTTGGAAAACCCTGTACGATTAGCTGCTATGCTGTTGGTGACAAATCACTATTTTAATTGAAAGAAAGCTGAAATTTTCTAAAATAACTCATCTTTGCTGACGTTATACCATTTTATTTCGACACAATATCAAACAAATTGAGAACAGCTGATTTAACAATGGCCGTAGGGTCAATCATATCGTACAATCCAAATTTAAGAAAAAAAATATTGGCTAATGTTACCATTTCTGATAATTGAAATCTCAGCAAAAGGGGAAACGAAACGGATGGAGTCTTCTATCCATCGCACATAAATTAAATCCAAGTGAGTCAACCCTATGAGAGTGGTTGAGATATTCTTCACAATGCGCCACTTCCTGTAAAACTACCATAATAAGCACAACGATACATACGATATTAAAGTAGCCTTCGCTACTCCGATAAAAGAAAAACGGCTTGAAACTATGTATGCGAGTGACATCCCAGCAAAACGTGTACGTTTTGTCCATTCGACAAAGGACTCTGATTCGCAGGAAAAATAGGAAGCGAACTCTCCGAAACATTCACTACTACAATAGGCCTTTGTCAGGGTGACAGCATATCCTGGAAGTTCTTTAACATTCGTATGGAGGAAATGTGGGAAGAAACAGAAGTGAGTAAAACAGGCGGTGAACAGCAGTTGTCACATCCTCTTGGCGTAAAAATAGACCGATGCCACTGGTGCTACTTGCAGTTGGAATGACAAGGAGGAGATGGAATACACGAAACTAGGCCTGAAGATGAATAAAAAAAGGATCTGATGGTGAACGATTTTGGGAAAGACATCGACAAAATGTGTCTTCCCCTTTTCTGCCATCAAGAGAAAGAATGACGTTAGCATCGACATAAAGCCAGGGATCGTGCCGTTAAATTCCTGTAAAAGTTCCATTTATACGATAATAAAGCTGCCTTCGCCACTCCGATAGGAGAAAAACTGTTTGAAACCCTGTCTGGGTGGCGTATCCCAGCAAAACGTGCACGAGTAGATATAATTTTGGGCAAAGCAAACAGTTCCATTAAAGAGTCCTCCCGTACTACTTTGCGGCACTGAAATATATAGACTCGAGAAAGCTGATGAGGATGTTGAAGGATAACCTCACAATGCAGGCGATTGAAAGATGGGACATGGGTGGGTCTACAACCAGTGGGTAGTTGGCACCAACTATCTTCTACTGGGATGTGTACGAAGATTATGCCGCCTCTACTCCGTGATATCGTTGCATAGGCTGAACCGTAGCTGATGTCCTTTGGAAACAAGCGATTGATTCATAGAAATAGAGAGACGAATGAAGTTTGGACTGGAGTCAAGCTTTGTGTTATACACAGGAGCGACAGACAATTTTGGCCGCTAACAGAGACCGCCACTATTCACGTGACAATTTTTTTTTTTTTTTACTAACACTCAGGGGATGCCCCCTATAAATGCAATGCACTGTGTTAGCGATAGGAAGAAAGGGTATTGGAGGGGGGAAAGAGGGAGTAGTGTTTGTTGACGTTGGCCTTGAATTTGGTAATGTTATAGCAGGCAGGAAAAACACTTGCAGGAAGATTATTCCACAAACGAACAGAAGTTGAAAACAGAAGGTGTGGTCTCATTCGGCTTTCATCAGCTCCATCTTATGTTCTAAATGACTGATTAGTAAGCAATTTTGCTCTTAAACAATTTAAAAAATATAAATTAAAAAAAAAATAACCTTTGTCATTAAATATTAACGTCGCTGTGAAGGCCTGGAAAACACCACTATTGAAAAAAAAGACACATACATACATTAAGAAGACAAACCCATTTATTTGATGCAGTTAAATGTGTGTCAAAGAAAAAAACACTAAACGACTGAAAACAATTCCAGGACAAAATGTGCAACCCCAAACATGTACGTTAACAATTGAGGAGTATGCACTCTAATGGCATAAATTTCGAAGAATTCGGAGATTTTCTGAATATTTCTTTTTATGTGCAAACTCACAGAAAATGGATCGTTTTTTTTTTTTTGCGTATTGTCGTTCTTCTGCAGTTACTGCAATTGTGTGTTGCTGCTGTTGCCGCACACCGCACAGTGAAACATTTAAGAAAAGTTTGTGCCACATGACGACAAAAAAAAAATGTAGACGAGCGAAAACCAACACCATACTGTGTGTGAATTTGGTTTAGAAAATTATAACACTTAACCAAAAATTAAAAAAAAATCGAATTGAAAAAGAGACCTGGCTTACAAATGATGGAAACGCTTTAATGCACCAGAACTGCATGAAATTTTTAAATTTCCTAGAAGAGATGTCGTTCAAAAGTAAACTCTTTAAAGGATGAAACTTCGATGTATGGGACGATAATAAAATAACAAAATAAAATAAAGGGTGTTTTTTATTGAGGTATAGAACTTCGAATTGAAATAAAACACAAGAAAATCGTTTTAATGTCCATCAATTTGGCTTTATTGGAAGGATAATTTTATGCCATTAATGTTTAAATATGATTTCGGGCATGTGGCCGCCGTTTACTTGTTGACGTAGCCATTCAACCAAAAATGAGCCTCATCACTGAACAAAATTTTGTGATGAAAATCAGCATCGAGATGAATCTCATTTTCGGCCCATACACCAAAATCACGACGCATTGCATGGTCTCGCGGCTTTAATTCTTGCACAAGCTGGATCTTGTAAGGTCGCAAGCCAAGATCCATGGTTAACCGAATTAATTGCTCTGATGGACGATTATGTCGACCATAAAATGGACGGAGCTTGCGGTGAACTTCGCGAACTGAACCATTACTTTCGAAATAAATTTGCACGATTTGCAAGCGTTGTTCTTTTGTCAACCTGTTCATGATGAAATGGCAAACCAAACTAAATATTAATCACTTGACAGCTGACAAAATGGCCGCCAGTTAAAAAAGTGATGCCAACTTAAAGTTCTATACCCCAATAAAAAACACCGTTTACATTTCTATATTGCACCAAAGTCAATGCCTGGTTCGAATAGGGTTAAAGTTTATGTAGTTTTGTAGGTCATGGAAATATAACCATATCCGGAGAACATATCACAGTTTGCCCAAAGTGTCATTTTTAAAAAAATAGTTATCATTTTCTCAGGCTCATATCTTGGAAATCGTTTGGAATTTTGATTTACTCACTGAGGCAAAGTTTTAGCTCATGTCATAAAGAACAAACATAGAAAAATACAAAAACAATTTCATCTTCATGCTCATAATCGCAAAAAAACTGTCTTTCAATTTGGAGCTGGGGTGTAGTTCTTTCGAATATTTATATTTATCGTCCGATTTTTCTTGAATTAAAAATGTATGTATGTTTGGACATGGAAACATTTTGTATGTATATTTGGATTCGCTATGCAAAACAAGATGTCCGCTTATGAGAGAGAACACTGTATATACACATTTCTAATATCATAATATTTTTTTTTTATTTAATTTTTGAAAATCTTCTGATGTCATTAAGATTTTAACAAAATTAAACTAAAATTAAAATTAAAAAAACTACAGGACATTTTCTCAAAGCTCAAGCTTTAAAATTTTGTTAAGAAAAATGTGTGAAAATTGTTTTTGTATTTTCATACATTTTTCTTAACAAAGGATTTGTAAATTTGTATGAATACGGGGGAAGTAAAATCAATATATTTTTTTTTAAATTACTTTTCCAGCTTTTTTACATTTTTATATTTTTCATTTGCAAAATATATGTAACGTTTCTTTTGTAGTTTATGTAAAATTTCCCAAAAGTTGTATATGTGACAGCTAAACTATTAAATTGTTTTGACACGAGTGCTAATGTCACAGAATTGCTTATTGAGATTAATTTCCGAATTCACTTTTTTTAACTTTCATAACTAAAATTGAAAAATATCTCCTAAACTAAGCGCCCTAGAGCGAAAGGGGCAAAATCCTGTGATCACTTTTTTTCCATACAAAATTCAATATTTGTTGGGAAAAGTAAAATTGCAAAAAATGCAAATATCTCCTAAACTAAACAAAATTTTTCAAATTTATTTTTCCCGTTTTAGAGTATTGTGAGATTTTAAGAGCAATCGAACAATTTTTTTTTTGATAATTTCGTTTCGTTAACCCCTTTAACGGCCATTAACGTTTGTTCGTTTAAAGTTGTCCAAATTGAAGTAGCAATTAAAAGAATTTTTGCCAGGAATGAGAACTAATTTTTTTTGGGATTTGTGTTCCATATGTTGATATCTACAATGTATTGGACACTGGGCCGATCTCTAGCCAATATAAATATTTATTCTGTTGCACATATTTTATAGATTCAAAAAAAATAATACTTTTCATTTTATTTAGTCGAAATTTGACGTTTTTCGTTCAACTTTTAAAGTCGACTTCTACAGCTGACTATCAATCAGAAATATCCTGCCCACATTCAGGCTCTTTAATCACATAGGGCAGTTTACAGTTTTCGTTTGGTCGTTGAATGCGCTATCATTTATTTCCAAACAGAAATTGTGTTGAAATCGGAAATTAAATTGACTTCAACTTTCCAGTGTCACCCGCCATACTGTGGCACAGTGAAAAGGAGCCGATTTTTGGCGCACTTCTTCGCAAGTGTGCCACTGTGTTCCAGTGTCATTGTTTCACTTGTGTGCGATGACAATCAATATCCGTTTCCTTTCTGCTCTCGCCCGCCCGCCCTCCGTTTGTCAGTTTTTTTTTGCTGTTTGACGCTTATGTTTTGTTGTTTACTTTGTGTAGTCTCTGCTTTTATGGTCTTGTTTATCCTTAAAATATTATTTTTTTCTTCTTTACGTTAACGTTTTTTCTCTCTCATCTTTGGGGGGGATTGTTTTGCACAATCCACACAAACACACACACACGAACGCAGATACAGAGCATACACAAAATAATAATATACAATAGTTTATGATTCATTTGTTGTTGTTGTTGACGTTGTGTTGTTTTTTTGTGGTGGCATTTTGAAATGCTAGTGAATGCAGATAAAGATGGACAAAGGACAACAGAACCACCGACAGCCGCAGCAGCAGCAGGGATGAAATGTAAACAGGATGAGATTTGAGAGCCAAATATGTATAAGCCAACAAAGGATGACTTAGGTAAATACACAACATTTCACGTTAAATGCGGACTATTTTTGTTGTTTTGTTTTTTTTCCTATTAATGAGAAAAACAAAAAATCGCCAGAGCAAAGAGATTTCCATTTTTTTTGCTAAATAGAGGATTAGAAATATCAACTAGATTGCACTATGAATTATTTTATGATTTACAAGTAAGTACCACATTCTGTTAAGATACAAATATAATGAAGATTGAACGTTCCGAATTTTAAATACTTTCAATTCTCAGATTCATACCTTTCAAATTTATGAGTTATGATTTAGTCAAAAGAACAATCCACATATTGGTAGGCTTTTTTTGAGTTCAGAAGTCAGCCATTCCAATGGACTGATGGAAGCGGTAAAAAGGCAGTGTTGTCTTGAACTCAGATGTGTGGGTTCGTTTAGGATTCAGGTGGAATCACTATAGATGATTTGAATTGTTTTTCCGTATAAAGTGCTTTTGACTCAATGAATATTGCCGGGAGATCGGCTAAATCGCTGGCATTGTTAACACTCTCTGACAGCTCCAGTAAGTAAAATCATGACATGAAGAATCCACCCGAGATCTATGAAACATCATGTTTACTTTTGAATACCTTTGTAGAATGACACCGAGTGACACTAGATCCTCAGAGAAAATAGGAAGGGATCTCTCCGAAGCATTCACCACTACAAGAGGTCTTCGGCAAGGTTACAGTTTATTGTGCAAATTCTTTAAAATGTTGATGGAGAAAATATTTAAAAAAAAACTGAAGGTAATAAAGCCGGCAAAGTCCACATCCTCGTCGGAAAGATAGAGAGAGATGTAACTGGCGTTTTTTATAGAACCGAGAAGGAATCGGAATGAGAAAATCGCCTATGATGTTAGAAATAAATGCAAAAAATAGGGATTTGAATAAATCATTATAGAGATACTTGTATTTAGTGTTTAAGGAAGGCTACTATCCAGTCGCTGTATACCCCGAAAACTTCGAAAATAAATTTTATTGAAAGTTTTTTTATTTCGAATATATTTTTGTTGTTGTTATTTTTGTTAAAAAATATGGTTTAGTTACTCGACCAAATTCGATGACTTTAATTTATTTATTTCCTAAAAAGTAGTTCCGATTATGGCGTAAATCTTCCACTACCTAGGGCTTCCAACATACGTTTCTGGCAAAATGGTAAGTCGGCCGACATTGTTTGTATTTCCAATATACATAACTTATCATAGGTACTCGTACCTATGGCCAAGAAAAGCCTCCCCACCGTTTTAAAAAGGAAGTATGGGTATGATGATTGCCTAGTGAAATTATAACTTCACATGGCTTATTTATTTTTAAGGTATATTTTTGGACTGAACCCATGTGTCCTACAAAATCCGGCTCCATTTACACATCAACATATCGAGCACTTACCGCGAAAAAGACGTAGGCGCCATTTTTTTCCAAACTCGATTTGAAATTCGATAAAAAATTTTCCAAAAATTTAAAATTCAACTTTTATATTTACAAAGATATAGCAAATTCAATTGTATTGTAAGTGCCTTTTTGCTAGACCACACAAAAAACCGTCCGCTGTGAAATTTTCCATTTGGTTTGTACGTCATTTTTCGTGGCTCGATATGAATAAGGAAATGAAATGGACGTAGATTTGTATGGGTTGAAACAAATCAACAAAGCGTATATCGCAAACGAATTGTATGGTAAATTCTACGAAAATTCCCACAGGACACCATGGATCTAAATTGAATTCATATACCGCGCAAATCGACTCCATTCCGCTCACTTCATAAACGTACTCCTCAGACAATCGTACACACATTCCTATTAGGGCTTTATCTAGATAAAGTTCTCTAGAAAATATTTATACCCCAGCCACGGGCCATCTGGTACCGCTCATACAAGTTTACTGTTCCACTTACTTTGAACATCATGGTGGTGACTTCGCTTTTCCAGTAACCCCAATACAAATGTACCGTTGCGCCCACTTTGTAGATTCGGCTCATGTATGTATTAGTCATTATGCAATTCTCTATGGATGAGATATGGCGGTGAGAAATGCTAAGGTGAACTAATATTTATGAACTAATATTTGCTCTGACAACTTCTTCGTCGAGATTGGAGCACTATGGAGATTACTTCATTACACTGTTTTTTTATTTTATTTTTCTGGAATTTTGTCTGTACCAATGGAATATGTACCAAGGCGCATCTTCATACCTCTAATTGTTTATGAGATATGGTAGTTAAATTTTTTTAGTTGTATGGGCTGTGTCATTCGTTTTGATTAGAAATATGCAGTGGACTTTCGCGTGCTAAGAATTTATTTCTTAACATTTTCTGTAGATTACGTCTTTTGCTATACGTTTTTTGCGAATTATTCCAATGCATGCCAGAATGCCTCCCGTTCAAATCCTAATCCAAATCCTCCTTTACTCGCTGTCATTCCAATCTTAATATATATTTATCCTCGACACTGATTTTTCTTTCAACAAAAATTTTTTTTTTACAAAATTTTTTTTTTTACAAAATTTTTTTTTTTACAAAATTTTTTTTTACAAATTCAACAAAAATTTTTTTTTCCAAAAAATTTTTTTTTCCACAAAAATTTTTTTTTTCAACAAAAAATTTTTTTTTCAACAAAATTTTTTTTCCATATAAAAAATGTTTTTTTCAACAAATTTTTTTTTCCATATTTCAACGGGCGCCATAGGCGCATTACAATTTACTAGTTTCTAAATAGTCTGGGGTCCTAATGAGGGGACAAAATAAAGAAAAAAAATTTAAAACATTTTTAGGGGTCGCGCCACTCCCTCTAAATTTGGAAATTATCGCTATTTTGGCGTTGATTTTAGAAAAATCCTAAAAAGTTTTATGTCAATAAATGTTTGCAATAGCGTAAACAATGAAATAAGGGCATGGAAAAATTTAAAAAAAATTTTCTCATTGTTCAAAAATTTCAAAAAGTAAAATAAGTCAAATCGTCCCTTCTTCAGAAAATTGACTGAACAATGAAATCGCCACCAAAGCTACAAATATTAGTCGATTATCCTCATATTTGCCTCAAATACTTTTGTTTGGGCACTGAACAAGCTCAAACTTTTAAATTTCGAATAAGTTAAGTCGTTAATTTTTTTCTTTATTTTTCCCCTCAGTAGGACCCCAGACTACATCTCTTTCCGAGGTTAACTTTTTCAAATTAAAAAAAAAACATGTTTTCACTCCACCCTACTGCACAATACTTATCGACAGGCTCTCCAAATAAGCCGTCCTGGAGTTAGGTTATGTGTGTAAGCCCGTCTGACATTTTCTTATTCATTTTCGAAATTCAATAAATACTCTTCTACTCCATCCCAGGACTAGGACTATAAAAAGAATCCAATTCCATACATTTTCGTAGTCATTTGAACACGATCATGTGAACTGCAGAGCAGCACCAGCAAATCTAATCAATAACTAATTCCGATTCAAATGGAATAACAATAACAACATTCTTTTCTACTCTAAGGGTGGCCAACATCATCGCCGAGTCCTGTTCACCGTCGGTCCTTGCCAGCCAACCGTCTGCCCTTGATACCGTGAGACATGGCCGAAAATCCTTGTCCTCTATGGCATGTCCGATTGCAAAGGCACGAACATGCTACATTCGACATTGGACCAATGGACAGACATACATGTCCATTGTGTGTATTTGTACATAAATATTTGGACAAACACTCGGTAACATGTGAGAGAAGCAGTCGATGATGTCCTTCTATTGATATCCCCATCAACATCAATAACATCTACAGCTGTGACAATTTCATTCACATTGCTTTGATTTTGTTGCTCGTTTTGCTGCCGCTTCTATCGTATCCCAAATGTTGGTTTTTGTTGGTTTTGTTGACAATGGCTCAATTTGAATGGGATGGACAGTTAGGGTGGGCAGAGAGGACGGGCGACGTTTGGCAGACTGTTTAGCTATGACGAAAGCTTAAATTAGTTGTCAACAGATGCTTTTAACCAACGAAACTATTGTAAATACGGTTTCATTATTTGTTGGCCTCTTAGTGAGTGCTCCCAGTGGAATGTAGACCCCATTACATTGAGATTGGCGTGGGTGCGGACAATGAAGTCACGGCTGTGTTTGGGGGTGGATGGAATTTTCCGTTTGTAGCTAAAGAATTTCCCGTAATTTATGTAAAGGAATTTTCGGATGCTTGTCGATAGGACATGTCTTTTTGTTGTTGTTACGTCTCAAGGGGGAGCGCAAAGAAATTTGCCAAGAAAGGCATAAAGTGGTCTGTCTCCATTGCTGGCGAGTTTTTGTTTTGTTCGTTTTTCATTCATTTTGACAAGGATTCAACAGTTAATGTGCCTCTTTATTGGAGTGGTGCCTAATTGTAGGTTAGATTTGCAATATGGAGGAACATTTTTAATTAAAGCATTTCTATTTAGAAGACATTTTCACTCTTTGTCTGTGTGGGCGCGCGTTGGTGGCAATCGTCGGTTAATTGAGTGCTTTTTGAGGAGTTAGATACGAATCGTAGAGAACATTATCATGGTATCATATTGCCCATGTAATAGGGTTTCTCTGCTGGGAATAATTGCCCCGGATGATCCCTTAAGCAGTAGAATTTCGCATGAGAATTATACCGCATAAGGGAGTGTATTTATAGATATTAAAAACAGTTGTTAAGAGAAATTTGTGAAAATACAAAAACCATTTTATTATTTTTTCTTAAAAAATTACAAAAAAAATGTTCACACATTTTTCTTAACAAGGATTTGTAAAGCTCTTTTACATGTTTATGAATACAGGCGTATCTGATAACTGGCTGGAAAAGAAAGACTGAGTTAAGTCTCCTTGACTTTATATATTCTACCGATTTCCGACTCCCGTCGTGTGTCAAGCCAACGTCAATCCTGACGACTCCAGCCATGTTCGCATAAGAGCAATAGCTTGGTTCATGCTGTTTCAACTTAAAGAATGTATTTTGCTAACTAGCGCGCTATATCATCAGCACATTCAACAATTCGAAGCCTTAGGACCTCAGTATTCATATCATTCCCGATCAGTTACTCTTCTCATGCACCAATGTCGAAATGGGCTGTGTGTTTGCCTGTGGTCTATGTGGACTCAGTTCTTCCACCTCACTATTCATATCATTCCCGATCAGTTACTCTTCTCATGCACCATCGTCGAACTGGGCTGCTTGTCTACCCGGGATCTATGTGGGCGTAGTTCTGACACTCTTCAACTTCTTTATGGCTCTCCTGCAGGGCAGTCCCCATGGACTCTTATCCGCTTCGAAGAGGATAGTCGTATGCCTTCAATTGCTGAATCAATTGGATCAGGTAAGCTAATAATTCAAAAATTGGCCGCTGGTTGTGCACCTACACTGAGCCAAAAGTACAACGATTTTTTTAAACATGTGTCTGGTTAATTTTTTCATAGTAAATATTTGATTACAAAGTCAAAATAACGTTATATAAGGTCAAATTTACATGAATAATAGTTGAGTTAACATTATATAAGGTTGATTTTTTCGAGAGAGAGGCTGAAAAATGTGCGAAATAAACATCAATTCAAAGATCATTCGGCTCTGTTGTGTCGAAGTTCTTGAACTGCTTTGTGTTAGACGAAGTTCAGTATTATGTTACACGAAGTAGCAACGAATGCAATTGTGTTCCCAGCCTCCCACACTTTTTCCCCTCTTACTTTTCTCTTAACATGTGAGAACGTTATCTCGCTCTTTCAAAAACCCACCACCAAATGCTATCGTTGAGCTGTTGGTTTTCAATGCTTTACTGCTTGCTTTTTTGGGGATATGCGCTACTAAACAGTAGTTCTCGTTCAATCGCTTAGAGCTAGGACACTTATTACACCAATAATTGCTGCATAAATCATTGCAAATGGGTACCTATGAAGAAGTGTGACAGCTTCCGAAACCTTTCCTGCAATCAAAGCAAACACAATTCGTGAAGCTTTTTTTGAAAATTTATATTTCTGCAAAGAAATAGAAATAAATCAACGATCTCGAACAACAGAAACAAACACTGTAGCGATTTCGTTGTTAAATTGAGCATGCATTGTTTCAATAAATTAACAATGAAATTTTTATATTAACAATTTTCATGGTTAACAAATTCAACATTAAAACAAAAATAATTATTTTTATATCAACCAGTTTCATGGTTAATTGAGTGCTTTTTGAGGAGTTAGATACGAATCGTAGAGAACATTATCATGGTATCATATTGCCCATGTAATAGGGTTTCTCTGCTGGGAATAATTGCCCCGGATGATCCCTTAAGCAGTAGAATTTCGCATGAGAATTATACCGCATAAGGGAGTGTATTTATAGATATTAAAAACAGTTGTTAAGAGAAATTTGTGAAAATACAAAAACCATTTTATTATTTTTTCTTAAAAAATTACAAAAAAAATGTTCACACATTTTTCTTAACAAGGATTTGTAAAGCTCTTTTACATGTTTATGAATACAGGCGTATCTGATAACTGGCTGGAAAAGAAAGACTGAGTTAAGTCTCCTTGACTTTATATATTCTACCGATTTCCGACTCCCGTCGTGTGTCAAGCCAACGTCAATCCTGACGACTCCAGCCATGTTCGCATAAGAGCAATAGCTTGGTTCATGCTGTTTCAACTTAAAGAATGTATTTTGCTAACTAGCGCGCTATATCATCAGCACATTCAACAATTCGAAGCCTTAGGACCTCAGTATTCATATCATTCCCGATCAGTTACTCTTCTCATGCACCAATGTCGAAATGGGCTGTGTGTTTGCCTGTGGTCTATGTGGACTCAGTTCTTCCACCTCACTATTCATATCATTCCCGATCAGTTACTCTTCTCATGCACCATCGTCGAACTGGGCTGCTTGTCTACCCGGGATCTATGTGGGCGTAGTTCTGACACTCTTCAACTTCTTTATGGCTCTCCTGCAGGGCAGTCCCCATGGACTCTTATCCGCTTCGAAGAGGATAGTCGTATGCCTTCAATTGCTGAATCAATTGGATCAGGTAAGCTAATAATTCAAAAATTGGCCGCTGGTTGTGCACCTACACTGAGCCAAAAGTACAACGATTTTTTTAAACATGTGTCTGGTTAATTTTTTCATAGTAAATATTTGATTACAAAGTCAAAATAACGTTATATAAGGTCAAATTTACATGAATAATAGTTGAGTTAACATTATATAAGGTTGATTTTTTCGAGAGAGAGGCTGAAAAATGTGCGAAATAAACATCAATTCAAAGATCATTCGGCTCTGTTGTGTCGAAGTTCTTGAACTGCTTTGTGTTAGACGAAGTTCAGTATTATGTTACACGAAGTAGCAACGAATGCAATTGTGTTCCCAGCCTCCCACACTTTTTCCCCTCTTACTTTTCTCTTAACATGTGAGAACGTTATCTCGCTCTTTCAAAAACCCACCACCAAATGCTATCGTTGAGCTGTTGGTTTTCAATGCTTTACTGCTTGCTTTTTTGGGGATATGCGCTACTAAACAGTAGTTCTCGTTCAATCGCTTAGAGCTAGGACACTTATTACACCAATAATTGCTGCATAAATCATTGCAAATGGGTACCTATGAAGAAGTGTGACAGCTTCCGAAACCTTTCCTGCAATCAAAGCAAACACAATTCGTGAAGCTTTTTTTGAAAATTTATATTTCTGCAAAGAAATAGAAATAAATCAACGATCTCGAACAACAGAAACAAACACTGTAGCGATTTCGTTGTTAAATTGAGCATGCATTGTTTCAATAAATTAACAATGAAATTTTTATATTAACAATTTTCATGGTTAACAAATTCAACATTAAAACAAAAATAATTATTTTTATATCAACCAGTTTCATGGTTAAAAAATTCAACCAGGGAGTAGTTAAATGAACTATTATTATTGTTAAATACCAGTCAACAAGAAGATGTTCAAATTAACCATATATAACGTAGACTCCAAATCATGTTTATTTATGGTTAAGTTAACCTTATATAAGGTTAATTTTTCTCTCTGTGTAGGTTTACAGTGGGATAGTCGCTTACACAACCCATGATACCACGGCCGTCCACTTTTGGATTGACTTCCATCCATAATTGATTTAAAAATGTTCAGACATCGCGTGCTTTCGAGTTTTTTTTTTATTTATATTTGTTTTTTTCACATTTTTGTTTAGGGTAATATTGCATAATGAAAGATCACCCCAAATGTAGGGAGATTCTTCTACATTTGAATTTATTTTTGTTAAAAAAATTTACGTTTTCCAAATTACGACAATTTATTATTGTATTTTTGGGGTATTTTTCATACGCCTATGTCCTGACAATAGTGCTTCGATTCGATTTGCGAATCGCCAATACATTTTTTTCCTCTCATACACTTCACGCGTTTTACCCCTTTACCAAACTTTAGAAAAAGAAGAAGAACTTTTGCATCAAAGACCTAATGAAAAAACATTAAATTAGATAAATATATTTTTTGGTGATCATATAGAAAGAAAATATTTTAAATTGTATAAATGCATCGTTTTTTGATGTTGCGGGGATTTAGGATTAGGTAATTTTTTAAAAATTAAATGGGAGATTTTCAGAATTTTTTGTAGAAATTTTCATATTGGACTTTTGGTTAACAATGATTGTAACGTTTTTTATTTTATAAACTTCAATAAATAAAACATTGACTTAAATAAAAAAAAAATTAAGCTAAAACGAGAATTGCAAAAGTAAATATTTTACAATAAAAATGTTCCTTGGCAATGTTTCTAAGAATCTTTCCAGGCACTTTGGCAATGAACTATCATTTCTACGGTTCTTTTTTTTATCGTTTATACGTATCCCCTGTACGGGGAATTGAACAAGGAAACCCTAACCGATAAGATACAAAATCGTATGGAGTGAGAATGGGAGAGGTATGCATATTAAAAGTAAAAGTATAAGAAACTTACACGTTAGCATCAGATAACATACAAAAGAAAACAAGTGAAATTGCTCTGGGTACGGTTGGGTAGCATTTTTAAGTAAAAATACCCCATGGTGTATTCAGAGTGACGGCGAGAGCAGGCATTCTCGGGGTGGCTTCACTGAATGGTTGATGTGATCTGTTTGTTTTAGAATTGCCGTATTGTGTCCCTGTCAAATATGCTATTTTCATCGGAACGCCTTTGTTTTCGAAAGCGCGCCATATTTCTAGCCTCATTCTTAGGGGGGGTCAGAGGTTATAACCAGTGTATGTTTCAATGCGCAGTACATTGGGGTACGGACGAAAAGTGTAACACACAACGGCTGGCTATGGTGTGACAACACTGGAACTTGTTTGGCGCAGGGTACCCCTCGCTCTGCCTAGAAATATTTGTGGGTGAAAATAATTAGTTTAAAGACAAAACATTCATGGTTTTTAAAGGCTATTCGTAAGTCTTGTTGAAAAATAAAAGAAGCGAAATACCATTCAACTTCACTAGTCTAAATGAGAATGATGGCAAATTATGAATTTCGCCAAAATTATGGCAAAAAAAAAATAACTACATGGTTTATATGGTACACCAAAGAAAAGTTTTGTTGTTCTGAAGTCTTGACGTATGCAGTTTATCGTTTCTGTAAGAGCATCCGCCATATTCTATGGATTTAAACACTGGTGACCATTTTCTGAAATGGTTTGTCGGCAAAATATTTGAGTTGAATAAAGAGGTAGTTACCGAAACATACTCTTATTTGGAGAATCTTCGGAAAGCCCTTTCTTTGAAAGAAAATTCAACTCACTCAACAGGTGCCCATTTCGGGGGACCTTAGAAACGCCATTATTTCAATTTCATTTGTTATAGTTTTTTTAATCTTTGCAAATACCTGGTTTACTGGGAAAATGTCTTTAATTCAAACCGTCATGTCGTTTTCAAACTGTTTTCGTAAACAATATTTAAGTTGTATTTGTAGAGGTGGCGCTTATCTCCCACAAATGTCTGTGCGGGCACAGGGCAACACACATGGTCTCATACTTGACATGTCCTCAACGAACGCCAGTGTCATCCTCCTTAGGGCCATAAATTACTTACCTAACTAAATCTGGAGCTGCCAATCCATTTACTGATAGCAATTTCGTCATGTTTTTTTTTATATCCTTCATAGAATAAGTGATATTCTCTAGGAGGAGTATTGTTTGTAAAGCACTATATTTTCCAAAAGACAACAAAGAGAATAAAAACAATATGAGTAAGCAAAATATTCTGAGTGCGAAAAATGCTGCATGTTGATGGCAAACAATTTGCACAGTTACGGAAATATTCCAAGGACAACAGAAGATGGTGGTCAACATTACGGACGGTCGGTACAGATAACACATGCAACGCATAAAAATATGCGAAAAACAAATCTAAAATTATTCCCCATTTGGCACAACAACAGACAACGCAATGCAGTCTCGCTCGCCACTATCAGATACGACAATGGAAAGCCCGGGCAATCCATCATGTGATGACACCAAAAGTACATTAAATTATTTTTCTGCTGGTGCTGGAATGCCAGTGGCCATTATTTGTCGATTAACCCTTTAAAGTTAGACAACGAGTAAATCATAAAGTGTGAAATTTGAAATTTGAAAGGCCACGATATTTAGGGAGTTTCATATAGGTCTTACTAGGATGTATTTCCCCTTAAAAAAAGTAAAAACATACAAGTCTCATATTCCAAAGTATCGGAAAATCAAAAGTGGGCGTGGCTATCACCACTGGATGTAAGATCTGATGAAATGGTGTAATAGCAAGCTGAAATGTTACATGTTTAAGAAAGTGACCAGAGAATTTTTCATAAATTGTTGGGGGGATTTTTCAGAATTTTTGGGGAAATTTTCATATCAAGCTTTTGGGAAGATTTTTCATTTGAATTTGGGAGTTTTTCATAAGTTTTAGGTAATATTTCATTTTTCGTTTCTGGGACATTTTTTTATACGATAATTAACCAATGACATATTTCCAATTCCTTTTAATTTTGGGTTATTTTTCGTTTTTTTTTACAAAACATACCCGTTTTTATACACTCCATCATACTAAGTTTGTCATTCCGTTTGCAACACCTCGAAAGAGTGATCTGCGACCCTATAAAGTATATTATCGGTCAGTGTAACATTCTAAGACATTCTAGCGATGTCCGTCTGTCCGTCTGTTGTCTGTTGAAATCACGATAGAGTGCGAACGACCAACGCTAAGAAGCTGAATATTTGTAGGAAGATGTTTTTTGCCCATAAGCAGGTTAAGTTCGAGAATGGGCAATATCGGACCAAAGGGGAAAAAGTTCCCCTTTACGGGACTAAATATATCCCGGCCATAATAAAATTTTTCAAATATTTTTTTTCACTACATCTACACTAAGTTTATATAATTTATAGATGGGGAAAAAAATCCGAAAAATGGGCGTGCTCATGGGTTCCGTGGACCCTTGGGGCCCAAAAAAGGGCCCATGATAAACATGCGCATATGGGTATCGAAGTGCAACGAAATTTACTCACGAACCCCAATATGCCTTTATTTTCATGATTTGCCTAAATTTTTTGATCCGGTTTCTGGGACTATCGGGTCACCAGCGGCCCAAAAACCGTCCCTTGACAAACATGGACATATGGGTATCGAAATGCAACGAAATTTTCTCTCGAACCCAAATATGCATTTATTTTCATGATTTGGATAAAATTTGTGATCGGGTACCTGGGACTATCGGGTCACGAGCGGTCCAAAAACTCAGTTAGTTTTCTTATTTATTGACTTTTTAAGGATCCATGATGGAGGGTATATAAGATTCGGCCCAGCCGAACTTACTATTTGTCCACTTGTTTAAATTACGATAAGTATTTTTCATAATATTGGTGGGATTTTGCATTGGGTAATTTTTCATAAATTGTTGGGGAATTTATTTTTTGGCAGGATTTTTCATTTAATTTGGGGAGTTTTTCGGTAATATTTCATTTTTTGTTTTTGGGAAATTTTTTATATGAAAATTAAACAATGACAAACTTCCCAATTTTTTTAATTTCGGGGAATTTTTTTGTTTTTTTATGAAAAAATACACTTTTTCCAAATTATGAAAATTTATTGTTGTATTTTTGGGGCATTTTTATCTAATACTTGGGGAACTTTGCATTGGGTAATTTTTCATAAATTGTTGGAGGGATTTTTTAGAATTTTTGGGGAAATTTCCATATTGGGCATTGGGATTTAAATTCGGGAGTTTTTCATAATTTTTATGTAATATTTAATTTTTCGTTTTCGGATCATTTTTCATATGATAATTAAACGATGAAAAAGTCTCCATTTTTTTAATTTTGAGTAATTTTTCGCCATTTTTTTAAGAAAAAATAGACTTTTTTCAAATTTCGAAATTTTGTTGTTGTAAAGGGTGTTTTTTATTGGGGTATAGAACTTTAAGTTGGCATCACTTTTTTAACTGGCGGCCATTTTGTCAGCTGTCAAGTGATTAATATTTAGTTTGGTTTGCCATTTCATCATGAACAGGTTGACAAAAGAACAACGCTTGCAAATCGTGAAAATTTATTTCGAAAGTAATGGTTCAGTTCGCGAAGTTCACCGCAAGCTCCGTCCATTTTATGGTCCACATAATCGTCCATCAGAGCAATTAATTCGTTAACCATGGATCTTGGCTTGCGACCTTACAAGATCCAGCTTGTGCAAGAATTAAAGCCGCGAGACCATGCAATGCGTCGTGATTTTGGTGTATGGGCCGAAAATGAGATTCATCTCGATGCTGATTTTCATCACAAAATTTTGTTCAGTGATGAGGCTCATTTTTGGTTGAATGGCTACGTCAACAAGTAAACGGCGGCCACATGCCCGAAATCATATTTAAACATTAATGGCATAAAATTATCCTTCCAATAAAGCCAAATTGATGGACATTAAAACGATTTTCTTGTGTTTTATTTCAATTCGAAGTTCTATACCTCAATAAAAAACACCCTATATTTTGGGGTATTTGGGTATTTGTGGGGAAATTTTAATATGGGCCTTTGGGAAGATTTGTCATTTAAATTGGGGAGTTTTTCATAATTTTTAGGAAATATTTGATTTTTCGTTTTGTGGACACTTTTAAAGTTTTAAATTTTGGGGAATTTTTCGTAAATTTGTGGGGGGTATTTTTCTGTATTTTTTGGGGGAATTTTCATATGGGCCTTTGGGAAAATTTGTCATTTAAATTGGGGAATTCTTCATTTGGGGCAATTTTCGTTTTCAATGGCCTATTAAAAATATCGGCATATGTATCCGGTAAAGGACGTTATTTCCGGAGACCTATCAGATCTCAACTATTGCTGCCTCGGTTTCAGGCTGTAGTATATTGTCTGCGACTTTGGTTTCATCCAGTGGAGTGCTACCTCCAGATTCACTAGTCGAAATGCTACAAGTGAGCTAAACCCCCCGAGCTTGCTACAATTTGGTTCTTCGAAACCAGTAACCTCATAGACTTCTAAGGTCCAGCTGGCATCAAATCCTGTACAAAACCCCTACTTCAGCTACTGGAGAGATGGTCCAGATTCAATCGGCCGCCAAACCAGCTGCCTTAGTGTGGCTTACGCTAACAAAAGAATGATCCCTCTAGCAATGTGCGGGGATGCTAGGGCTCATCATGCCAGCTGGGGAAGCTTGGAGACCTACAAAAGTGGGGTTAACCGAGAGGGGTAACCCACCTCTATTTCTACTAACAGAAGAGAGGTTTTCATTAGTCAAACATATGCATTGTGTTAGGAAATAAGGGTATTGTAGGGAAGAAGGGGCAATTAAAGTGGTAGTAGTGTTTGTTGATGTTTGCCATCAATTTGTTACTGTCATAGCAGGCAGGACAAACACTTGCTGGAAGATTATTCAACATGCGAACAGTGCGGCTGAAGAACGATGGTTACATCTTGGAAGGCAAAGAATTGGAATTCTACCTTAAGAAAATCAAGTCCAAGAAATAAACTATTTCTTTTTGGTTTTATAAACAAGGAGAGCTTTTCTGCAATGATTAGATAAAGATTCCCAAAGCGTTTGTATGATCATAGAGAAATCCGTTTTTTGTACTTTCTATAGTGCGTCGTCTGGTCAACCGACCATTTGAGAGAGAGACCCTGGATAGCCAGTAAAAAGCGATAGAGATACACACACCACATTCCGGCGATGCTGTATGGAGACCATAGAGTTAGGTATCCTACCACTCGCTATCATCACCATCGCACTCATCTGCACACGGTCCAGAAGCTGCAACGATATCCTTGGAGCTCCTGCTCATATATGGGAGTTTTATTCCATTTTAGGTCGGATGTAGGGTGTAAATATTTACGTATTTAAAAGGCCAGAGTGAATTTTATACTTACCTTAAGCGGCATTCGTATCACATAAGTTTGAGTCTTTGCATTAAAAATGTGTTGTACATAAAGGATTTTTCAATAAAGCGGATTGGAATGGAAAATCAGTCAAAACAAACGTTACCAATATTTATTTTCAATTAAGCGATTTTTCAATTAAAAGTCGTGTGCTTATCCGAATTCGACTGTATTACATACTACATACAGTTTCTGTAAAAGAAAATACGGTGCGTATGAGTGTTATTATCTTACAACTCAATGTTATTCATACGCCAAATCCATTCAATTGAAGTTGTTAGGAAATGTGGTGTAGTGAAATATAAATCGAGGTTTACTTTTCAAGCATTTGTTAGTTTCTCATTGACAGTTCTTTCCCGCTCCAAATCTTGTGGAACGAGTTTATGAAGAGAAATTTAAAACTACAGTGCTGTCTGGGTAGAGTGAACTAATTTTTGCCGGGCGATTTCATAATACCCAGGTTGTTCACTAAACCAAGGTTGATTTTTTTGTATTTAAAACTAATTTTTTATTTATTTTAAATGCATTTATATATTATACATTTTATTTATTTCGATAAAATACTGATGTTTAAATTTAAGACTGAAAAAAAGGTGGCGCAAAAGTAAACTTCCGATGTTTTTTGGCTGTAAAAATGACTTTGATTCTTCTTGTGGATTATTTTTTTTGGTCTTTTAATTTTTTTTACATCATGTCGAGAATATGATGTCATGTAAATGGCACAAATGTCAAAACAGAACTGACATTAGGGGCCAATCGCAAAATGTATAGCATTTTCTGATAGGAGGATTACTTTTGCGCCACCTTGTAGTTTTTTGTTTCTTCGGTTTGTTTAACGATATTTGCACTGCTTGATCGCGAAGGCAATGTAGAGCTTGTATATTCGCGAAATTTGTAGTATTAGCCTCTGCCCATTCGATACCCTTATCAAAAACCTTAATGGCTCCATCAGCTGATATCGGATGTCTGTATTCTGATGTTTCGTCATTGTCCTCATCATCTGATATTTCAAATGTGCCGACGACATCTTCCCCAGAAATTGGCTCTATGTACAGTATATTCTCTACCAACACAAACCTCAATGAGCGCAACTCCTACATTATTTAAATAGCCAAATTATCGACGCAATTATTTTCAAAAATACGACATTTTAATCTCAAGATATTTTTTCTTAGTTACTGCAGCTCCACGGTTTCTGCAACTTTCTTGATTTCTGTACTGTATTTGTGCTAGCAAATCGTTATGTTACCGTTATTGTTCTCTTTAATTTTTGTACTCTTTTTTATTATTTCTCTCTTTCGGCAAACCTAAAAACTTACTATAAAGTATGTTCATTCTATTGAGGTCCATGACTGTTCACTCTATAGAGTAGTCAATGTAAACATTCTGGTGTTCACTCTAACGCGGTGTTCATTGCGTCGGGTGTTCACTCTACCCAGACAGCACTGTAGAATGTTTGTTTTGCAATTTTAAGTAGGAGGTACTCCCTTGCACCTGGGACTGCTTGAACTTGAGAGTAATGTCAGCTCAAATTTCACTTAAATTTAAAAAATATAGAAAATGTACAAAATACAAATCAGATGCATGCAGAAATTACAGTCAAATTCATTTTTTTTGCACAAATGCTGATTTTTTTTAAATAAAACGACTTTGGATAGCTGAACCTTCTTTCGTTTTAACGAAGTGAGTACGAACTTTTGAAATTATTCTATGAAACGAAGATAAAATCTTGTGGCACAAATATTAAAATAAACGGTACGCCATCTAACGTATTTCTTTTTCAACTAGTGCTTATTTCGTTTTTTGTTACTTTCGTTATCGGGCCATGTTGAACGAAATTTTGTTTACAAAAATTGAAGACAAGGATATTGTCAACATTTGGTTTCAACAGGACAGCGCTATGTGCCACACAGCCGAAGCTACACTCGATGTTTTGCGCCCTGTTTTTGAAGATCGCATTATCTGCCGCAGATCTAATGTCGTTAGGCTACTGCATGACCAGACGAGGCAGCCATTTAAATGAAATTATTTTCCATTATTAACCGAAAGCATTGTACTTTCAAATAAAAAAAATAAATTTGAGAAAATATCCAGTAGTTTTTTTTTAAAGAATTTTCAAAAAAAAAAAAAAAAATATTTGGTGGACCCTGTACATGTCTGAAAGATTTAAATTCAATATTCATGAGCTTAGTGAAAATCGTGACTTATTTTCATATAATTGAGTTGTGTTAAATGTGATTGACAGATAATTTGTTGAGATCATTTGTTTTGGCCAGAATTGTCTCCAAAAAATGTTTTCATAAATTGATTCTAATGTCTCCTTCGTAGTAGTTTTGAAAGAATTTACTAAAATTTATTTTCAATTAAGCGGTTTTTTGAATTTAACTGTTTATAAAATATACGTATGAGCAGGGTTGTCCGATTTTTTCTGACTCTGTCACCAAAAAATTTTAGGAATAATTGTAGAAATATATTTTTCATTTCCTAAGGAGTAATTTTGAATAAATATGTGTGCATTAATGTAAACCTAATCGAAAGCCTTGACCATAAATTTAATGTAATTATGAGTTAAATACCAAGTAGTAATAATAGTAATAAATTATGGAAATCGTCATTTCGGTTGAAAACGAGAACTCTGACAACTCCGACAACACTGCGTATGCGTGATGTTATCTCTCAATTAAACATTAATCATACGCTACCCACAAACTCGTAAAATGAATGTTTCTGAAAAAAGTATAAAGCGATAATACGAAATATTCTTAAAAAATAATTCTACTAAAATCCAGACTTTTCTAAACGCACCTTTTGCATTTGCATTTAATTTCTTAAAGCCTCCCCTTTGTTTTTTTTTGTTGTTTATCAACGTATGCAAATAACCTGAAACAAACTATTCAAAAATACCACCCAAGGGGATATTCTGTGGTGGTTTGATCTCTTTTTTTTTGTTTGTATTTACTTATTATTCCCATATTTACAGTTTATTTCATTTTATTCTGAGCAGGTGTTTGATTTGAGATATTTCTCGCATTACCGCCACATCGTTTAAGTTGTGTGTTTTATTTTATCACTTTGGATGGGTTAAGAGGTCACGTTTAAATGCTCTTCATATATTACACATTTGTACTTTATTTATCAGTCTCTCTGTGCCATATTGTTTTTGTTCCATTTTTTTTTGTACAGATTTCAGATTACTTGTCGCTTTAAGCAAAAAAAAAAACCAACAAAAGGTTTGTAACATCTGACGCAAATAATAAAAAAAAACGTTTTTTTTTCTCTCTTCTGTTGCTTGAAGCTATTTTTGTTTATTAACTGGAACAACTCATATTCAATTTAATTTTATGTTTGGCTGTTTGTTTGTTGCTTTGGAAAAGATTAATGTTTTTACAGATTTGTGATGCTATGCAAGCGAAAATGCAGACCCGCGTTCTTTATCAATTGTAAGTGGTTTGAGTATGAGGTATTTAAATTGTAAATGATACATTTTCGCAGCAAGCCAAATTTGTAAGGGAAAAAACTTGAACATTGAGAATAAATCTCTTAAGTGGAACAAGAAAAGCGGTGCAGTGAGTACAGTAAATAATTCAAATATTCTCTACCTTGTGAACCCACTGCGATCCTTGTCGCTTGCATCTCAAGTCGTCACAGAAGACGTACGTGTGACAAAACCCGCTTTAAAAAAAAATCTCCACACTGAAAGCAAACATTAATAAAAATAAACGGACTGCCCATAATGTTGACGTCACAGACGACTTTCGTGTGGCAGATCCTGTGTAAAGGTTTGTTAAGAGGACGTAGTTGATGATGAAACTCATCCGTCTCGCATATGCCGAATTTATTCACATCATCAGAAAGAGGGTTTTTTTTTAATAATTTTACTACAATAAAAAACATTATAATCTGTGAATGAGGAGAATTCACAATCTTTTCAACATGTCGCACCGTGCTGGTATTTACCCAGCAATGTTTAGCCGATTCCCAAGAAAGGTGAGGCTACAAATCCTGCGCAAATTACCGTCCAATTGCAATATGTTCTGCGCTCTCGAAGGTCATGGAGAGCTTGGTTAACCACCATCTTGTTAAATATTTATAGTCTAATAGCCTTCTAAATGATCGACTACTGGAGACCTGATGGCGTTCGAGTCGATCTATTCACGCCCTTGGTAAAAGTAAGGTCGTTGCTCTGGATATTTCCCTATCTGACACGAAGCACTCGTATCAAAACTTATTGCATTTGGTGTCGGTAATATCTTCTCTCGATTCATATCAAGTTTCTTCAGGGATCGCTCTATACGAGTTGTTATAGATGGGGTCTCATCCAACGTGCATAGGTTGACCGCAGGAGTGCCACAAGGCTCTGTCCTCTCTCCTTCTCTATTTCTTATTTTCATTGACGACCTGTTTGGGTCAGACTGTGAACCCGATCTACTCCTTTGCGGATGACAGCAATCTCTGTCATTCATATTCATTTGAATATCGGCCAAGTCCCTCGGAGGTCGAGGACAAAAGGCGAACGATGAATGACTCACTTAACCGCGATTTGGCGACGATTTGTGAGTGGGGCCAAATGAATAAAGTAGATTTTAATCCGCAAAAGACCCAGTGCTGTTTATTGTCACACAAACGTTCCACTGATCCAGCACCGTCGTCAGTATCTATGGGTGGTGTGGATATCGACGTATCAGATACTCTTGATGTTCTGGGCATGAAGATACAGGATGATGCTCGCTGGGCTAGCCATATATTCGAAGTGTCGAAAGAAGCATTCAAGTGTTTAGAGTTTTTAAAGCGGTGCAAAAAATACTTCACCCCATCTGATCTGGTAAATATTTGAACTACCTACATCCGGCCTAAAATGGAATACAACTCCCATATATGGGCAGGGGCTCCCATGACATCTTTGCAGCTTCTGGACCGTGTTCAGAGGAGAGCGGTGGTGTTGATTGGGGTTGGTAGGGTATCCAACTCTATTGTCTCCCTTCATCATCGCCGAAGTGTGGGTTGTGTATCGCTGTTCTATAGATATTTTAAGGGTATCTGTTCACATGATATCCGTCGTCTGGTCCCTGAAGTTAGAACATTTAGTCGGAATACACGGCTATCCAGGGTCTCTCATCCGTTCATTGTCAAATGGCCGGTTGACCGGACGACGAACTATAGAGAAAATTCGTTCTTTAGCCGAACCGTTCGTATGTGGAATAATCTTCCAGCAAGTGTTTTTCCTGCCTGTTATGACATTCTCAAATTCAAGTCAAACGTCAACAAACACTACTCCATCTTTCGTCTTTCCAATACCCATACTTTTCGCTAACACAAAAAAAAGATAGAAAGCTATGGCGACAACAGAAAGGCAGTTGCCCGCTATGACATTCTCAAATTTAAGTCAAACACCCTCTTTCGCCCCTCTTTTTTCAATATGGCAAGTTTTCCTTGAAAATTCACAAACGTATGTAAATATATTTATTGTTATTTGCGGCTGGCTTGTGGTTTTAATTAAAAAGTAAATTTCTTAGAATGATTTTCATTATTTTTGGAAAAATTTAGTAAATATTTTCATAATTTGAATTAATATGTGAATAACGAGAACTGTTTTCCAATGCACACAGTAGCGAGATTCACATATTGGAACTAACGAGATTAGCAGTAAGAGTTTGTTTACCAATGACTGAAATCCGTAAAAACATACTTGTAGGATAAACATGTTCGCAAAAGAAATGTAAATACTAAGATTTTGCTCAACATGTTATCTCGAAATGTCCTTGGTAATAGGGAAGTGTGCAATGTAATAGAGAATTTTCATTAGAAGTGTAGAAATTAAATTAGGGTGAGTAAAACTTAAATTAAGTATAAGTAAATCTTTAGCGGGGAAATTGTTTGGTTCTAGGAGTTATGTGTACCGATGGGAGGAGGTCACCTAGTGGTTTTCTTTCGGAATCATATGTTATTTTGCCAGTGACAGCACTTGACCGACCGAAATCTTGAGAGAAAGTCAGTATAACATGCCCGTGGTAGGAAATAGATCGATTTGCAATTGAACAACTAATTTCCAAAGTCACTGCTGTGTAGCCCAAACTGTGCGTTTATCTTAATATATATTTACACTCGACACTGATTCATTGATTCACTGATTCACTGACTCTGTCACGCAGTACGTAGGAATTTAAATAGGCATTCTATAATTCTATAAATAATAATAATAAAAAAATAATATTTTATTTTTGTACAGAAATTGTGTTTTCCCCAAATTTTTTTTTACAAATTTTTTTTCCACAAAATTTATTTTTCGACAAAATTTTTTTTTTCCACAAAATTTTTTTTTCAACAAACATTTTTTTTTCAACAAACATTTTTTTTTCCACAAAAATTTTTTTTTCAACATTTTTTTTTTTCAACAAAAATTTTTTTTCCACAAATATTTTTTACAAAATTTTTAAAATTAAGTAACAAATACTTTCTCAAGCTAATTAACGGGCGCCATAGGCGCATTACAACTTACTATTGACAATAAGTTTTAAGTGAAATGGGTCACCCACCGCACCTGCTGCACGCAAATATGTACCAAATATTCATGAGACTGGTATGTTTGGTGGACAACACTCACTGTCCCTGCAGTCGAATGGTGCAAACGGCAGAGAATTTGGCCAGCAGCCAGATAATATTTTGGAAAAAGCGTAAAATATCGTGAAAATTATCAAAACTTCAAAAAGAAATCGTCATAATATTGTCGTTTACTAAAAAACCACGTAGTTTTGTTTAAAACGAGAAAACAGACACTTTTTTATTAAAAGACTTTAATTTAAAACAAGATTTTTATTAAAACAAAAAATCGATTAAGCGGAAGTGAAACAAATTAACAAATTCGTTACACTTGTGATTTTCAATATAAAGGACTTCGGATAATTGAATCTTCTTTCATTTCTCATTTAAACGAACTGAGTATGTACTTTGGAAATTGTTTTATGCAACGAAGATAGATTTATGTTAAAAAATAATTCTGTATTATCTCTTGGTCTGTCAATTCTCCTCTAGTATTGTGTGTGTACGTTAAGGAGAAGCATGAACTAGTATTAAAATGAAACGGCACAATATTATTTGTTGTCGCCATTATATTCATCATATATCTCTTAAGCGGTGTTCGTATCATATAAGCTTGTGTCTATGCATTAATAATTTTTCAATAAAGTGGATTTTCTTTTGAGCGAAGTACAGTGCATGGGAAATTATCTAGAACATTCGTTAGTAACATTTATTTTCAATTAAATGCGTTTCGCTTATCCGAATTTGACTGTGCATTAATAGTACATCATACGTAGTACATCAGATTCATACATACGTATATTTTATTCGTTTAGCATAACACAGTGCTAAACGAAAACTATAACCATATACGGACAACACTACGTGATTAAAGACTAAAAAAAGACCCGTGTCTCTTAAAGTCATGCGATTTATTTTATGGGCCCCAAAGATTCTCTTCTCTTGTTCTTCGGCTCATATCTTGCAAACCCTTTGGAATTTTTAAATACTCTCAAAATTGCAAAAAAAAAACTGCCTTGGCAGAATATCCATATTCAATTCGGAACAACTATTTTGTCTTCGAGGTGATAGCTTTTCGAGCTATTTTTCTTTTTAAAAAATAATACATCAATTAAATTTAATTATCCACCATTACGTATGAGTGCTAGGCTTTCAAATTAATATTACGCATACGCTCCAAAAATGACTAATGCCATTTTTTAGAAAGCAAATGTGAATTGACACACTTCTAAGAATCATTCCTAGGATGTTCACATATTCTAGAAAGTTGTTTATTGAGATCTTAGATACATTTTTGTAGTTGATTGTTTCCTTGAATTTTAACGCTTTGCCAGCTATGCAATTTTTAACTTGAAAATGACGTTTTTTCGGAGAGTAAGTCAAAATTCTAACAATTTTTAAGGATATGAGCCTGAGAAAATAATCACTTTTTGCAAAAATGACATCGATGCCCAACATCTTTGGGGGCCATAAAAAAAGCCCTTTGCTAATAATTCAAGATCCAGCTAGGGGGTTTCTTCTACCCTCATGTGTAATCACTGAAATACATGAATCATTGCACTTTGTCAACTACAATTTAACAAGTGCTTGATGATACCAATGGGAATGTCTATGTAAGTATGCGTGAAATTTTTAATATAAAAAAGTGTTTGGGTATTTTTCAAACAAAACATAAAAAAAAAATGTGAAAATAAAAATTGATCCCAAAGCAAAATATCATATGTGCAATACAATTTTGAGTGGTAATAAAAATGTGTACTTCAAATACTACTGCGTTCTCTATGAATTATTTCAAAAGTGTACATTAGTGCCCCTTGGGTCGACATATGTGCCAGTAATGAATTAGTGCAATAAATCACATTTGTTTCGAGTCATTTACTAATGGACATTTATTGTAGACAGCCTTGGAATACATATATGCAGATTTTTTTTAACAACAAAAAAATGTTTTTTTGTATAGGGTTTTCCAACAAGAGGTGTTATTTTGGTATTCAAAGAAAAATAGTGTTTTTTGAGATAAATGATCGGATGTTTATTTCATAATAAAGAGGAAGATTATAATGAAAAACAACATCAGCCAAATTGCTAAATAGCAGTTGAGCCAACAAAATAACAAGAAACCTATCTAAAGATAAAAAATTTTACTCAGGGGATCATAGTATCAGAACTGAATAACCAATATTCATTAAAAAATTGTATCGCACCACATGCATTGTTGCACAAAAAACCCTCTGCTATAAATTTTTCATTTCAATTGTCCAACGGACCTAATCCAAAAATATGAAAAACTAACTGACCCGGTTGACTTCGCCCTACTTAGAAAAATGTGAACTTAGGTGAACAGGCCCACGTTGCTGATCCTCGCGTATCTGTACATTTAACGCTGTGACTGTGGACATCTCCTTACACATGTTTACGTACGAAAAATAGTTTTGTGCATTGAATCGATAATAAATTTCTTGGAATAAAACAAATTCGAAATTATTTTGAAAAAAAATTTGCTTATGATTTAAATGCAATGATTGCTGATAAACAACCTTTTTTGTCTCTTCTGCCGGAGCAAAGTGAAAAGCGCCGATGATTTACCAACAGTCGAGTATATCCATGGGGAAAACAGAGAAAATCGAGGTTTATTCCACAATTCGTCATTGCGAATTCAAGGCGCTACCTGTAAACTGGACGCGCTTGAATTGGAATGCCAAGTCGGTTGAAATCATTGGTATCCTTGGAATTAGTTTCTTTTCAGGTTACAAATTCTTGGTTGGTTCAGGTAGGGTAACATGAATATAACCGATCCTACTTTGAACTGCAAATTGTGCGGCTGCATTTGTGGAAAAATCCCGTGAGTTAAGGAATTCAGTTGGACAGTTGACGACTTCATTTGGATCTGTAATAGAATCGATCGACTGAAATAAATACAATTGACCATCGATTTGACTTTCAATTGATATTTTTTTATAATTTCCTTCTAAACACGGTCTCGCTATGAAATCTTCTTTTAAAGTTGTGAATTGACAAAAAATAGGTGGAAGCGAAATGAGACCAGTGGAAGCGACAACTGAAATTTCCCCATTCTCAATGTCGAATAGTTTCTTCGAAAACACGTTCGCTTATTGATCATTTAGTTACTCGGCCAGTATATTCCTTGTTAAATTGTGAGTTTTCACATATCTCTACAAATTCGACTTTGAGCACGTATTTATTTATTTCCTAAAAAGTAGTTCTGATTATGGCGTAAATCCTTCATTACCTAGGGCTTCCAACATACCTTTCTGGCAAAATGGTAAATCGGCCGACATTGTTTGCATTTCTTCTGTAGAACCAAATTTTCTAGACTTTCCGTTTCGATTTTTAAATATACCAACAGCGAATTGATGAGATGATTGGCGACATTTCCATATTTAATTATTCTCGTTTTGACGAATCATCAAAGGATAGGCATACAAATTCATGTTGATGACATTTTTGTTAGTTTAGTTGTTGGCCACTTGTTAAAAAGTGACATTAAAATCCCGTGCTTTACCAACTGTTGTAAATTAAATCGAGAACGTTATTATTCCAATAGTTTTGGTGGCAATTCGACCTTTCCACCCGCACAGCATAGCAGGAGCATTTGTTGTCGGTTTTTAAGGCATTGCACTGTGGATTATTTGTTCTGGAGTCATAGTGAATCGCGCTCGAATAATTTCCATGGGATTTTCCTCCAACAACTGACTACACTCATCGTCAATCATATTTGCTTTCCGATTATGTCGGTGGATTGCTGAGCGCCGACCAATATTTGTACGCCTCACTGGTGACATTTTTTCAATTACAAATAAAAAACACGAACTAAAGTCACGTTCTGAGCAAAATATCGCGTTTAAAACAAAGTTGTCCGAAACTATGAAATACATATGGTAATTAGACATGGACAGATATTTTTCGAAAATTCGAATTATCTATTAAAGCCATTTTTAAATTTTCGAAACAGAAATGGTTTTGCTGACACATTTTTCAAAACTGAAGTAAATATCTCTTTTACGAAAAAGACAAAATATTTTGTTTTAAAATAAATGGCGGTACTCGCAATTTAAATTTCATATGTTCGATTTAAATTTAAACTTTATTACGCGTGTTTTATTTTCTGGTGGACGGACATATTTGGTATTTTTTTTACACAATAAAATGTTTGCCTCTGATATTTTTCAAACGATATACAGACTGAGTCATATTTCATGATAACTAAAGAAGGCTTAGAAATCGTTGCTCCGAAGTTATCTCCACGTATCTCTATATTTTGTTTTTGGAAAATTGACTTTTACGTTTTATATATTTAAAAGAAGACGTCCAATATTTTTTTCATACGAAGTGCTTGCAATTCTACATCGATTTGTGTAAAAACATCGCATGTACTATGTTCTAGGGTTGTAACGAAATTATTCGCTTCATTTTGGACATTCGCAACCGCATTCGCACTCGCAAAAAACATTATTTTATTATTGGCTCTCGCATTCGCAAAAAAATTTAAAATTTATTGATTGGATATTAGACTCCTCTAGAAACTGAACTCAATCTGAAATTATAAGGTTTGCCAAGAATTTATTCCTTATGTACCCAAATATGGAATGTTCAACTTTGAAGTTAACTTTAATATATTTTACCATGAGACTGATTTTTCTGTGAATTGAATTAAAATTGTTTGTTAAAGTTTTGTTACTTTGAAATAAATTTTTGTTACTTTGAAATAAATTTTTGTTACTTTGAAATAAATATTACTGGAAATAAGTACTGCATAATTGACTCTGACATTCCCAAAGATTTTCGCATTTGTTAAACGATTCCTTGTAATATTTACATTAGCTAAAAGTAATTTTTACTATTGGCATTCGCATTCGCAACCGCATTCGCTAAAAAAAATTTTTACCTTTCGCATCCGCAACCGCATTCGCTAAAAAAAAATTTTACTATTCGCTTTCGCATTCGCTTTCGCTAAACACACATTCGTTACATCCCTACTATGTTCATGAATCTCCATAAAAATATTTAAATTTACTTTTACGTTTTATAAATATATTTAAAAGAAGTGGCCCAAAATTTTTTTCATACGAAAATGTGTTTTTCCATTTATCAATTTAAAAAAAAATAAGTAAATACAAAAAATAACAGAAAATAATTGCATTAAGGAGAACGAAGTCAACAAACAAATTGTGTTATGATCCTAGACAACATTTTGTCTATTTGTTGCACAGTAGTATTTCGCAGAATTAGTATTAAATAGAAAAGGCTACGGAAACCCAAAGAAAAGAAATACAAAGATGATATCAGGACATCGATTGATTAGAACCCGTAGGAAAGATTAAAAATACGGGGAATGAGATAAAACAAAAAGTTGTAAAAGTTTTAAACAGCGTATAGGTGTCGACAATTTTCGAACTTCAGTAATATGGAATACAAAATAATTAGTTTGCTAAAGGACGATAGAAGGATAATATTTCAAATTTATTTTTTTTTTTATTTTTGAAGGTGATTTTAAGAAAAATATTATCATTAGGTAAATTTGAGAATTTTGAGAAAAAGGTTTGAAAACTTTGTTAATTGAAAAGCTGTAATAAATGAGTTTTAAATGAGTTTTTCCCCATTTTCACAGAATGAACTACATAGTTTGTTTTGGCATAGCTCTTGGCAACTCATCAAAGTGCGAGGGCAGATCAATAATTCCGGGACTTTTCAACTTCCCTGGTGGTTATATGAAATGTTTTTTTTGTTCTGCTATTAGATCTAAGAAATACAAATTTTAACTTTAAGGAGACAAAAACATAGATTTTTAAATAAATATAAAAGAAGAAATTTAAAATATTAGAAAACGGACAGGCATACGAACTAATTGTTGGCGGGGTAGTACTATCAGTTAATAGACTACTGTTTAATTTGGAGAGACTTCTAAGTGACTACTTCCTATTTCCAAACCTAAAGAAATGGCTTGGTGCAATGAGATTCAGCACCAAGGCAGAAGTTATTGATCAAACAAATACCTATTTTATGGACCTCGAAGAATACTATACAAACATTCGAGAAACGTTTTGCTAAGTGTATTCAGCTACAACGAGATTATGTTGACAAATATTATTCAATTCGCCAGTGAAAACGTCCTACAGTCCCTCCGACATCCTCACAATTCCCCTCACAACGATCAAAATTGATACAACATCAATTAAAAACGCAAACACCACATCAATCTCATGGATTTACAACTCCATACAGCCTATGACCATAAACAATTGTCATGACAAAATGCTATTCCTCCATTCCATTTGACTACGATACAGAATATAACACTTTCTAGATCGTCAGACTGACTCAAAGGCAATTCATGCTATGCAAATCGATGAAAATTGTTTTTTTTTTTATTATTGGAAATAAGGTAAAGTGTTTCTAGAAGATACGAAAACCTCCTACACGAATTGAAAAGTGTCTGAAACTGTTAAATTTCCCCAAGTTGTTATTGGGTTTTATACCTTTTTTTCGTCCCATGTTCTTCATCATTACCTAATAGTACTTAAAAACAGACGACACATTTTTTTATACATTCTTAAATGTTCTAGTCGCATGTACGACCTTGAACTCATAAACAATTTTTTAAAATATTATCTTCTGATGTGTCTGTTTTTTTTGTCAGACTAAGTAATTTTTCTTTCTTACCCCCCAGGCAACCAATTCTTGACCTATTCCGCCAATTTCTCCCTATTTTTACGGTGTCCACCTACTTTATTTTATTCTTTCACGGGGATGTCTTTTTGTTGTATATTCTCATTTTTTTAATTCTCACTCATTTTGTCCCTTTCGTTTCACTTTTGATCCTTTTCTGTTTGGTTAATTATGTGCTTTCTTTTAAATACATTATTTTTCTTTTGCTTTTTCATTAGTTCAAAACATTCGATGGACCACAATTTCAGGTCACCACAAACTCGGGTGTGGGATGTGGAGTACTAAAATTCAATAATTATGATTGATATGATATGCGATTCAGTGAAATGATTTATTTTGTAATTGTAATTTCGGGATGACTGACGAGTAGTGTATGTGATTAAATTTAAGCTGTGTTCAGATTTCATCTTTGTTTGATTCTAGAAAATTAAACTCTGTATGATTTACTTTTCTGACAGGAGGACGTTTTACATGGGTGAAACCGACCCGGTTTACGTAGTAGTAGAAGTCCGTAGTCTGTGAGTCCGCAGGACTTAGGCATACCAATGGGAGATAGTAGGCGTTTTCCCTTTTCATTGTATCTGCTTTCGATAGCAACTAACCAGTATGGTTGGACAGATGAGTCATACACAGTGCAACACGAGAAAATATAAGCATATGCGGACAATACTGGGAGATAAAAGACCAAAAAAAAAAAACAGTGAGAAAGATGCAGTCTAAGTTAGAGTGGCTATCTCCATTGGATCTGATGAAATGTCAAAATACCGAATTTTATAAAAAAAAATATTGTACAAGATATTCCAACAAGAGGTGTTATTTTGGTACTCAAAATAATGAAAACAACATCAGCCAAATGCCCACTACGGCCACGCTTACAGGACCATATCCTTTTTATGACATTTTCCATAACCAAATCGCAAAGTGGCTGCCCTATGTCCACGATAGCCTCACGAATTCTATCTTTGAGGTCTTGAATCGACGCTGGGCTGTTGACGTAGACCTTGTCTTTCACGTGGCGCCAAAGGAAGAAGTCGCAAGATGTTAAATCACAAGATCTCCGTGGTCAATTGTGATCACCTCTTCGAGAGATAACACGGTCCGGAAACTTTTCACGTAAAAGAGCAATGGTTTCGTTGCTTGTGTGGCATGACGCGCCGTCTTGTGGAAAGTTAACGTTGTCCAGATCAATCTCATCCAATTCCGACCATAAAAAATCATTAATCATTAGGGTGGAGTGAAAACATGCTTTTTTTTAATTTGAAAAAGTTAACCTCGGAAAGAGATGTAGTCTGGGGTCCTAATGAGGGGAAAAATAAAGAAAAAAATTTTAAAAAAATTTTAGGGGTCGCGCCACTCCCTCGAAATTTGGAAATTATCGCTTTTGGCATTGATTTTCGAAAAATCCTAAAAATTAACGACTTAACTTATTCGAAATTTAAAAGTTTGAGCTTGTTCAGTGCTCAAACAAAAGTATTTGAGGCAAATATGAGGATAATCGACTAATATTTGTAGCTTTGGTGGCGATTTCATTGTTCAGTCAATTTTCTGAAGAAGGGACGGTTAGACTTATTTTACTTTTTGAAATTTTTGAACAATGAGAAAATTTTTTTTAAATTTTTTCATGCCCTTATTTCATTGTTTACGATATTGCAAACATTTATTGACATAAAACTTTTTAGGATTTTTCTAAAATCAACGCCAAAATAGCGATAATTTCCAAATTTCGAGGGAGTGGCGCGACCCCTAAAATTTTTTAAAATTTTTTTTCTTTATTTTTTCCCTCATTAGGACCCCAGACTACATCTCTTTCCGAGGTTAACTTTTTTTTTTTGAATTTCACTCCACCCTATTAATCATCTCTTGATATCGCAATCCATTCACAGTAACTGTTGATCCAACCTCATTTTCGAAAAAGTAAGGTCAATTGACGCCGGCGGACCATAAACCGCACCAAACAGTCACACGTTGGGGATGGAGGGGCTTCTCAACAATAACTCTTGAGTTTTCCGAGCCCCAGATGCCACAATTTTGCTTGTTGACGTAGCTACCGAGGTGGACATGGACCTCATCCGTCAAGATGATTTTTCGATGGAATTCCGGATCATTTTCATTCATTTCAAGGATCCAATCAGCAAAGACACGACGTTGTTGATGATCGTCCGTCTTGAGTTCTTGTATTAACTGAACTTATTAAGCCTTAAGACCCATGTTGTTATGGGAAATACGATGTACGATTCCAATTCCAAAGAACGACGAGAAATGGACAAACCTGGGTTTTCTTCAACACTTTGGGCTACATCAGCAATATTCTCAGTTGTTCTTGATCGTCGTGCACGGGTTTTATTCTTCACATCACTAACTTGTCCCAACAGCTTGAATTTGTTCACCAATCTCTGTATTGCCGTCCGACAATGTGCTTCACGACGACCCAAAAACGCTTGAGTTTTCCAAACTGTGACTGCAAGATTTTCACCATTTTTGTACTGAGTTTTAAAAATATCAACGCGTTGTTGTTGTCAAATTTCAATGAATAAAAGCTTCAAAAGTGCTACCGAAATACTGGGTGATTCAAAATAACACCTCTTCTTGGAAAGCCCTTTAGCAACCTTAAAATGCCGAATTTACAGAAAAATATTGTATTACACGTTTTACAAAGTGGGCGGAATATAGAGTAGAGTTTTTTTTTCCAAAACCTTGTGTAGGGAAAGCTTTACCAAATACAGAATTTTGGCAAGATCGTGTTTGGCATATACCATTTCTAAAGTGGGCGAAATAGGGGATTTGTATGGGAGGTACCCAAAGGGGTGTGGCCATATAGCCCATATGCAATTCCATAAGTAGTTTTGGGAAAATATTAAGCCATGCCAATTTTCAGAGTGATTGCTTAACTCTTCCGAAAGTTATCGTGCGTACCAGCAGGAGAGACGGGCATGGCTCAAACGACTTAGAAAGTCATGAATCGAGTTTGGTTCAAAGAGTGAATTTTTATATGCGTTACACTTTGTACCTCCTACCCGTAGGGTGAGGGTGTACAAATACTTTAATTCAATTGAATTAACCACCCGTACGTATGAGTGCTAGACTTTCATAATAATATTACTCATACGCTCCCAGAAATTATCTAATGCTAATGTAGAAATCAAATATGAATTGAAACAGTTTTAAGCATCATTCCTAGGATGATCACATGTTCTAGAAAGTTGTCTATTGGGATCTTAAGTAAATTTTTGTTGTTGATTATTTCTTTGAATTTTGGTGAACGGTGAGCTACCTATGGACCTCAACAGTGGAAAAAAAGGTAAAAAAACGTTTTTTTTTTATAGTTTTTTGCGATTTTGGCCTTTAATTTGATTTTACAGTTCTTTATGTTAAACTACAACTTTGCCACAGAGAGTAAATCAAAATACCTAACGTTTTGCAAGATATGAGCCCAAACCTGACACCGAGGCCCAAAATCTTTGGGGGCCCATAGACAAAGTGCATGACTTTGGGCAAAACCGGGAGAAACGGGTATGTTTTCTGGTCGTTGCATGGCAATTTCCCCCTTCACAACGGGACACCATGAGACTCCTGTTAAACATATGGACGCTCTAATGACTCAGACATATATGTACATGTATTTATGTGACAGATATTCAAATAAATTTGCCAATAAAAGTCAATGCCAAAACTGCTGAATGAATACGCATCAAATGCGAAATTCATATCAGCTTCAAGGTCTTTCATATGTGATTTCTTTTTTTTTTTATACAAATTGAAATCTCACAAATTTGTATTGTGATACATTTTTATTTGCAACAGACAACAACACGAAAAATACACGATAAATTGTAAAAAGATATTGTGCTCACATGGAATCAAATAAATTGTCATTAATTGAAATTTCGCACTGCTGTTCGTCTGAGAAATACCATTATGTTTTCTTCTCCATATGCAGGTTGAATAACGATTTTCAGAATTACAAAAAAAAAACAGACATAAACATTAAGTGACAGATGAATTCCTCCCTCATCAGCACAATCGTCTTCAGTACGACCACCTAACACGTGCTCCATTAGCAAAAAAAAAAACAACAAAACACTTGTGATCCACAAAATACCGAATGGCCAGAAATATTCACCACAAAACCCGCCAACGGTCATAAGGGGAAGTGTAACATTAACAGAGGACCATGGACGGAATGTGAGTACTTGTCTTTACTGTAGAGCAGCATATAGGCTGTGGCTAACAGGACATGCGCACTGCAACAAAGTTAACTACATAACTGCACTGCCTAACAGACGATGTTATGTGCCAGCAGACATTACATGACATCTGAAGTAGGTAACAGCAACAGTTTGGTTTTGTTTTTTTCTCCTTCCAATTTCATGGGAGAAGCAGAAGCAACACATGTCTGTTTGCATTTGGGACCCGAGCACGCTTCTGTGGAAACCACGCAATGTTTGGACTTGATTGTTTCAGTACCAGACAGGATGTTATTGTTTACACTTCTGTTAGTTTTGACAAGAGATGGGTACGAACTCCCACCCGAACACTCACATATTTTTTGGCCGCATTTTTCTGAGGAGAAAGTGAGAACAGTTGTTGCGACCACCCATCTGTAACACATGAACCTCGTCTTATGAACACATGAAATCTCATATTCCCTCGTCCATTTACGGGAACCTTTAAGTAATACCATGAGATTTATTTCAAAAAGGCGCTTTGGGGAATTATGCAAAAATGACTGCGATTTATTTGGCCAACTCCCTAGATAAAAACATGAATTGTGTAATTTTTGTTGTTGTGTCGGAATTAACTTCAGACAATGGTGGATTAAGTTAATGTCAATAAAAGTAGGCGATAACATTTTCTTGTTTATTAAATGGCTTTTGTTCTTATTTCCAAACCTTGTTACATAGAAACTAGCGAAGACGGGTGGTAAATGAGAAAAACACTCGTATTGGTGCATGAATAAGGTAAACGAATAACCTTCATATGCTAGTTAAGACCTTCATATAAAAGTGACTGAAAATCCAGGCAAGATTCCGTTTTGGATGTTTTTTTTTTTTATGGAATCATAAAGAATACTGGGCAATTGACCACCATGGCAGCTTTTTGTTTTAGAAATTTCCCATGAGTTTTTACACAAATTCCTGAAGCCAAAAATGGCGACACACTCGTCTATGTAGGAGCAATACCCCGAGCTGATTAGAACCGATTCCCAGAGTTTAGAAGACAGGAAAATCTTCAATTCTAAAGAATAAAAAGAGAAACGGCAAGACGGAGATTGAGGTCTGTGCAAAGGAAAAATATTTACATCATCGAGTAAAACCTGAATCTGAAAACTCAACTAGTGGCATAACTTCGTGTTGACATGTGAATCTGGTGAAAAACACGATCCCTTTGCTGAGGATTTAGAAGTAACATTTCTTCAGTTTGTTAGCGGCCGAAAAAATAGTGTGAAAAAAAAACAACCGGCAACCAATTAAAACATGAAGGTGATGGAGTCAAAGCAGCAATAGTTCTGCTGTTAACACCTCTAACCACTGAAATCGAACCCTTCTACGATGACCATCAGAAGACCGGAGGCGATGATCTGATAATGGTGGAATGAAAGTTGGCCATACCAAAGGAAACTGGGAAAGGGATGTCACTGTTAAAATCACAAGCGGTTTATTGAAAGAATGTCAATATTTATTGTAAGACAGTGATAAACAACTATAAAAAACTGAACAAATAATCCATGAAAACTTTAGTTTAGTTTGACAAATATGTAATTGAATTTGTCATCAAATCAAAGTATGTTTGATGAAGGCCTATTAAGACTATATTAAATAATAATTAAAATAATTCTGTTAACAGAAATGTCAACACAGTTTGATATTATCAGCTATCAAAACATATACAGGGTTCTCCAAAGAAAAATGGAATTTTTTGAGGTAAATGATCGGATGTTTATTTCATAATAAAGAAGTATGCCGTTAATAATTACGAACATCAGCCAAATAGCCACCACGACCACGCTTAAAGGACCATATCCTTTTCATGAAATTTTCCATAACCAAATCGCAAAGTGGCTGCCCTACATCCTCGACAGCCTCACGAATTCTATCTTTGAGGTCTTGATTCGACGCAGGGCTGTTGACGTAGACCATATCTTTCACGTATGCCGTTAATAATGAAAAACATCAGCCAAATGGCCACCACGACCACGCTTAAAGGACCATATCCTTTTCATGAAATTGTCCATAACCAAATCGCAAAGTGGCTGCCCTATGTCCTCGATAGCCTCACAAATTCTATCTTTGAGATCTTGAATCGACGCAGGGCTGTTGACGTAGACTATATCTTTCACGTGGCCTTAAAGGAAGAGATAACACGGTCCGGAAACATTTTTTAGTTTTGCGAACTGTGACTGCAAGATTTTCACCATTTTTGTAATGAATTTTTATAATTACAATGCGTTGTTGAAGCGTGTATCATTCCGTAGTTTCTACTTGTTAAATGTCAGAGAAAAAAAAGCTTCCAAAGTGACAGCTACCGAAATACCGGGTGATTCAAAATGACACCTCTTGTTGGAGAACCCTGTACGTCGTTGTCGATAGTTCTCAGCTTAAAAACACCCTGTATATAATATTTGTTAATTGCAATATTTATTTAAATTTGCACATTCTCAACTTTTGAAATCTCAATAAAAGGTGCGCTCTCACCAAAAGTCGTTTCTGTTAAACAAATGTTTTTTACTTTCTCCACATTTCTCCAGTTTTTATTTAAGATTTGAAAATGTAAATGCATTTTTATGGGATTATTACTAAACTTACTCCTTTGTAAGGCGGATATTTGTAGTTTGAATGTGTTTTTAATACCCATTTTACATTAAACCAGTTTAATGTTAGTTTTACTAACGATAAATGTTAATAAAAATCGAGCTCAAGGTCTGATGTTATATTTTTGTTTCTATTTCCCGATATTTCTCAATTCTTTAAGTATTTAAATAGTAGCTTTAAAAAATCCAACTTCTGTCTGCTCCTTAATAATAACCTGCAACCTATTACCAGAACTGCGATGCTATTTTACAGAATTATTAGATTCCCAAATATTTGTTCTTTACCGGTGCACATTTGACATTTACTTTTGTACATTTCGGTAACAGCCACTGGCAATAAAGCTCCCCCCTTCCAAAACATATCCACCAATCGGCGCTGTAACATTACAGAAGTAATTAGGAATTCTGCGAATGGAAATGTTAGAAAAATATATAAAACAAAAAACTTGTAACATTGTCGTTCAAATGTTGAGAATACGAACTTATCACAGACGGCATATCAACCGACAATTTGTTAACAGTGCAGCACTGCTATTTTACAGAAATTACATTCTCCCACTCCCACTTTACATATCACATTTTAATGTTGAACATTACAGTGCCTATAGTTATTGTGTTCCCCAAAACCGAACAACAATGTAGCTCTGCTATTTTACAGTCAACATTATCTGTTGGGAAAATATTTCCACATTACATTTCTCCTACTTTACATATCACATTTTAATGTTGAACACTACAGTGTCTACAGTTGTTTCCCCAAAATCTAACAACACTGTAGCTGTGCTGTTTTACAGATGTCGCAGTAAACGTTTCGTAAAAATGTAGAACTACCTAACAGTGGATGGGAATTTCTCAATTCTGTAAAAACATCAATGTTAACTATTACACCCACGTAAATTTGTTTTACAATTTCAGAGAACATTTTCTGTTGTGTGTTACATCTTACAGTTCAACAGAATATTCCACATTTCATTTCACCTATCACATTTTAATGTTGAACATTACAGTGTCTCCCCCAACACTGAACACTTTCACTCTGCTATTTTACAGAAATCGCAGTCAACATTATCTGTTGGGAAAATATTTCCACATTACATTTCTCCTACTTTACATATCACATTTTAATGTTGAACACTACAGTGTCTACAGTTGTTTCCCCAAAATCTAACAACACTGTAGCTGTGCTGTTTTACAGATGTCGCAGTAAACGTTTCGTAAAAATGTAGAACTACCTAACAGTGGGATGGGAATTTCTCAATTCTGTAAAAACATCAATGTTAACTATTACACCCACGTAAATTTGTTTTACAATTTCAGAGAACATTTTCTGTTGTGTGTTACATCTTACAGTTCAACAGAATATTCGCAATTTTTGTTTACTATTAACTAAACAAATGGGAAGGATGGGGGAGGAGTGGAATCTCCTACACTCAAACACACACACAATGAAAGGAATATAACAAAAGCAACACGCCAGAATCGAACATAACAGAATGTTGAATGTGAAATAGAAGAGTTTCATTCATTCACAATTACGAGTGGCGCACATGGGTGGATGAATGTGAGTGTGAATGTAAATGTCTTGTGTTGGCTGTTGCGTGATGACGGGACCGACCGACGAACGCATGTTATTGTAGTTGGCCTATCTTCGTCGTTTGGCCAAAACAGTTTCCTTTAAGTCTTTGCGCTGTGTGTACGTGGCGAGCGGCAGAACAATTTGATTTTTCAAACTTGAACTGAATGGAATTCGTTGCGAACATTTCGTTTGATTTTCGATAAGAACGAAAATGTGTTTTTGTTGGAGAACCTGAAGGTTTCGTTGTTGATTGCGGATTGTGGTTAAGCGGTCTTTTGTGTGGTGAATTGAAGGTGTGCAAAGTCGTTGGCCAAATACGAAAGTGATGAAAAGTTTTGGTTTCAAAAGGGAAAGAAATCCAATGGAGAATTTAAACAAAATATTTAAGAAATTTATAAATCAAAAATATATAGAAAATTAAATATCTAGAAAAAACAAAAGCACCTATAAGAAAATACAAATATTAAAAATTCAGCTAAAACCGAAAAGTTACAAAAAAATCACAACTTAAAAATTTAAAAAAAAAAATAAAAATAAAAATAAAAATTTAAAAATTCTGCAAAATTTATAAAAAAAGAAATCGTTCAGAAAATACCCATATATATACTTCTACCATCCTATTCATTCAAGCATACTTGTACGAAATTTACAATTGGCCTAAAGTTTTCTTATGGAAATTTCCATGATGTTGCTGGTTAAACAATTAACTTTGTGCTTAAGTTCACCATTGCAGCCTTCTCAATATATCACAACAAGTACGAATTAATGAAGAGGAAAATTAATTTTCATAATTAATAAATAAATACATTGGTTGGATGGTTTTCCCCCCCCACCTCTTTTGGGTAAGTGTGTGCCTAATTAATAAGTAATTATTTGTTTTACATTGTTTTCGGCGAGGCCATTATATGTCCGGTTAATAAAAAACTACAGAAAAAAAAATGTACGAGCTTAATTATATTTGAAGGTAATTTATAAAGAATTTACATTGAAAACGTTTTTAATGGAATATTAATAAGAACGAATAATTGCATTAAAACAATGGCTCATTTGCAATTTAATGAGCTTTTAATGGGAATTGGCCAGGAGGCTGCATTTTATTTGTTTGTTGTTATTTTTTTCTACGAATATGTTTCTATAAATGCAGGATTTGATTGCAAATGGAATTTAAAGCGATAAAGGTTTGATTTTTTCATTTCGGGCAAAATGCTAGTCCGCATAGAATCATTCACTTAATTGAAGTGTTTTCGGGCTCAAATGGTAGCAAATGGAAGCTTTTCTTTAAAAGTGCCCTTGTCAATTTTTGAATAGCCCATGAAATTGCAATTTGTGCCTAATTAATTGGCTTCTGTGTAAGTCACAGAGTCTTCTATCACCCCAAAAAAAAAAAAAGTTCATCCCCGGTTTAGTTAAATTTTCAGTCCTCTTGTGTAATTCTATCGGAAGCGGACACTTCTCATAATTGCACAAAAATTCTCCGTCCCTTAGGTGTCCGCTTATGAGAGAGTACACTGTACATGTATTTTCGTCAATTTCACCAGAATCAATCGAAAACACAATTTTGGATTTTTGATGATTGGTCATATTTGATGTTTGGTCATTTTTGGATTTCTGATGACGATATGTACGAAAGTGGTAATTTCAACTTGGAGGGTGAATTGAGGACCAAGTATTTGTAATCGAGTAACAGATCTGCAGTTTTACTTTTAATATGTACACAGGTTAGTGTCACTTACATCAGTATGAGATAAATTTAAAAATCTTTCACTTTTCCTATTCCAAATTGAATTCACAAACTCGAAACTCCGTATTCAGCTTTGCTAAGAAAAATGTGTGAAAATTGTTTTTGTATTTTCATAAAATTTTCTTAACAACGCTGTTTTAAATTTGTATGACGTTTAAATTGTTAAGAAAAATGTGTGAAAATAGTTTTTATAAATATAAACAAAAATATAAAAAAACTGTTTTAAATTTTTATGAAAACATGGGGAAATCTAAAAAGTTCAGATGATTTGATTCCAGGAAGTGAATTTGTTTGTCTTCCAAACAAATTAATAATTTCCAAAAACATCTTTTTTTTATGGAAAAAGAATCTTTTCCAATACCGATAGCTGAAGGGATCCGAATGATATTAAAAACAAGGTTGGTGTTGGTAAATAGCCCGAGGTGTGTGTAGAAATTGACAGAATTTTAATTCATAAAAAATAATTAAATTCAAAATGCGAATATGTATATGCTAAGGCGCCCCGGTAGGCGAGTTGGTAGCGTGCTTGTCTATCAGCGTGGGGGTTGTGGGTTCGTTTCCCTCCAAAGGCTTTGGTCTGCCACTGCAAAAATTTACCCAAATGGTTTACCCTTGGACCTAAAATTAGAATATAAATTTACTTTGTATTGTAATTAATAAATAAAAATAAATGTACATTCTAGTTTTAAAGCACAACGATATTAACTGATAGATAGAACGAAAAAAATTTGTTACGTCAGATTGTAAGGGAAAAGTTATTTAAAAAAAAATCCTTTTACAAAAAATCGAAATATTTTCTTCAAATTATGAAACTCACTTTGTACTTTCAGTTTATTTGAAATATGTGTATTCTAAAGGACAAACACTAATAATTCAAATTTATATTTTTGACATATTTTAAAACGGATACGCGGATATTTAGAGACTCTCGCCCGTTCATTTCCGCATGGCCCGTTTACCGTTCGACGCACTATGAGGAAAATTTGTTCTTCAGCCAAACTGTTCGTGTGCGGAATAAGTGTTTTCCCTGCCTGCTATGAAGTTATCAAATTCAAGGCGAGTGTTTCTCCTGCCTGCTATGAAATTATTAACAAACACTACTCCCTCTTTCCTCTCTCAAATACTTTTTTTCTCTAAGAGAGTGCATTGTGTCCAGGGGGGGCATCGCCTGAGTGTTAGTCAAAAAAAACTTTAAATTTAATTTTTTCCTACCGTGTTTTTTGTTGTTCGTTCGTTAAACACAAAGGAATACTAAACTTTAGTAATATTTTTTTATAGATTTGAATTAAATGCATCACAAAAAACAAATGTGTTGTTGATGAAAGAGAAACCATTTTGTATAAAGAATAATCAAAATTTGTTGTCGAATGACGGAAATGTTACCAACTATATATGAGTATAATTAAAAAAAAAAAAGTTATCTTTCATAAGAGGCAATATGGTGTTCACGTTTCTGTGTCGACCATGTTTTAGAAGGTTCACGTTTCCGTGAGTGGAATGTATGCTCATGTTACTGATGGTCCGTAATGGAAGATTTGTGATCTTCATTTGGCTCAAGCCACTCAAGACTATTTTTGAAACATTCTGCCTATTTCTGGTATCTGGTAAAATTTTATTTTAATTTTATTAATAACACATTAACTTTATTAATTGTAAGTGTACATTAGTGTGTCAAGAAAAAAATCAACCTGATTTTGATAGCTTATGGTTTAAAGTATTTTAGAGATTTTTTGGAAAAGGTTTAGAGTCGCCGGTTTTCTGAGTTTTTTTTTTTCATATTTAAAGCACAAGTTGGTCAACAAAATATATTTTAACCTGATTTTGATAGCTTATGGAGTAAAGTATTTTTGAGAATTTTTTCAGTTTTTTTTGGAAAATGTTTAGAGTTTCCACACCGGTTTTTTGCGAAAAAATCGGGTTTTCTGACTTTTTCCGTATTTAAAGCACAAGTTGGTCAATAAAAAGCATTTTCAAAGCCATCAAGTCATCATTTCAAAAGAAAAATTTTCCAGCTTTAATTTGATGTATAAATCATATGTTTTGTAATTTTTTTCTCCTTTCGCAGTCAAATATACAATTTTTTGGGAAACTTTACATAAACTATAAAAGAAACGTTATATAACGTTTAAAAAACTGCACAAAAGTATAAAAAACTAATGATGCAACTAAAGCTGGGAAAATTCTAAGTAATTTGAAAAAAAAAAAAGAATTTTCGATTTTCGAGTCGTCTTTTCAAAGTAAAGGTCTTCAAACCTGTGTAGCCACAGATTCGTTGCAGTTATGGCGATTTATCAAAAACATTTCATAACTTTAACAAATTTCATGAAAGTGTAACAAACTAATACGAGCATGTAAAATTCTATCTAATTTAGAAAAAAATGGTTAATTTTACGTTTGTCATTTCAAAGTTGTGGCCGTCAATACATTGTAACAATTGTCTACATATGAGTCATTCCATGTCAGACCGTACTATTTGTGATAAAAATTGACTTTGATGTTTCCGATATCTTTACAAATTTTAGTACGTAGTTAAGACTGTTTCCAGAAAATTAAAAAAAAAAAATTTGAAAAGGTTATGGGCATTTGAAAATCGTCCAAATCAGTGAAAGTCATCCGACATTACAACTTTTAAAGTAATGTTTTTCAAAATATAGTGAATGGATTTTGGATTAAAAATATTATTTTAAAGGTATTTGAACCTTCTTTTAAAAAAATATTTTCTTTAAAATTTATTTATTTTTAAAATTGAATTTCTGTTTTTTACCACCTTCGAACAAGTCGAAAAGTCTGAAAAAAATATTTTCTTAAAGCTCATTATAAGCCTAATATTCCCCATAAAGTTCAGAATGGAAGTCAAATGGATTCTATTTTATACCCTCACCCTACGAGTAATACGGCTCAAAAGTGTAACACCTAGAAATATTCACATTAAATATTCACCCAAGTGTCTTTGAACCATATTCGATTCATGACTTTCTAAATCGTTTGAGCCATGTCCGTCTGTCCGTCTGTCTCTCCTGCTGGTACGCACGATAACTTTCGAAAGCGTTAAGCCATCACTCTGAAATTTGTCATGGCTTAATATTTTCCCAAAACTGCTTATGGGATTGCATATGGGCTGTATGGCCACACCCCTTCGGGTACCTCCCATACAAATCTGCAATTTCGCCCACTTTAGTAATCGTGTAATAATATCAACATGCCCAACGCGATCCTGCTCAAATTTTATATTTAGTAAAGCTATAGCTATACAAAGTTTTGGACAAAAACCTGAAAGTCTGGCAACTCCCCTTCTGATAGCCGCCATACAAATGTACCATCCCGCCCTTATAAAACGTGTAATGTCGTTGATGTTTACGTGATTAATTTTCGGAAACAAAAATTCAGTCGGCATGTCCCGCCATTCACCGTAATGGCAGCTCCTTCCACATTTCGAAAGAAATAAGGACCGTTTGTGCGGCGGCAACAAACAGTCAATTGCAATGGATGTATCAATAGAAATTCGTTAACAACTTAAGGATTCTCTCCAAATACGGCAATTTGGCCATTTAACCACAAATGAAAATAAATAATACGGACGAAGTGCTCTATGAACTTCACGAAGAGATTTTTTCTTTTATAATGAATTTTTACAATTTTGAGGTGTTGTTCAGGAGTTAAACGGTTCATGATGACCTTACCAGAAGTGTCAACACAGTTTAACATTATCAGCTGTCAAACCATAGTTATCGATATCGATAGTTCTCAAGCCTAAACAACTCCAGCTAATATCGAGGCCCTGCCTTCCAAGGCTTTGAACTTTGCTTAAATCAAAAGAGGAAATCTGGAGCTATTATGAATTTCAGGATATTGAAATCTCAGACAATCGATCTGGACAAGCAATGACCTTTCAAATAATTACAGCTTAATTAAAAACGTGGCCCATATTCGCTGACATCACAATGTGGGCGAAACAACAAATATTCATGGGGCAACCCTGACGAAAACAAAACATAAATGTTATGGTGATTTTGTTTGTATAAAAAAAAAGAATGTTACCACACACATATTGAAACATTTTAAACGTCTAAAGATGTCGCACTTTTTGTGCCAACAAACGAACAAATTTTGTGGCGATATGAAATAACCCTTAAACAACAAATTATGTAATCCCCAATGAATAATGAATTGAAACCTAAAAAGGAAAACAATGAAATAAAACCCCAATTTTAGTGAATAGTCCGCAAATAAAAAATTAAAAAAATCTCCAATGAAAAATGAACTGAAACCAAAAAAGAAAAACAACTAAATAACATCCAAATTTAGAAAACAATCCCCAAATAAAAAATGAAATAATCCCCAATGAAAAATTAAATGAAACCAAAAAAGGAAAACATTGAAATGACACCCAACTTTAGTAAATAATCCCCAAACAAAAAAATAAATAATACCCAATGAAAAATTAACTAAAACCTAAACACTTAAACCAAGTAACATATCTTTGGGGTTTATTTCATTCGGGGGTGGTTCACTATGAAATAATGAAATGTTTAATGAAATAACCCCTAAATTATATGAAATAACTCCCAAATGTTTGTTTTGCACTTTGGTTTGGTAGTATTTCATTTCATTTTTTCTTAGCGCCCAAGTTTATGCGTAATACTTCCCAAGTTTCCCAACCTAAACAAATGCGATACCGTTTGCGCTAAAATTTTGAATGCATGCGTTTAATAAGGTTTGAGTGTTTTGGAAATTATAACACAGTGGTATAACCTTCTACACCGTCTACACTTTTCTTTTTGGCAAAAGAACACAAAAATACGTGCAGCAAAAAAATATTTTTTGTTTCGTACAAACGAAATCTTCATTATGGACTTTGAACAAATTTCAACGTACACTCAGGGCCCTCCCATATTGGCCATCATTAATGTGAGGCATGTGCACATTCACTAACTTTCTAACTTGTCAATGATAATCCCATACCTCTTATGTTAACCCATTCATAGCCAGCGTTGCCATATGGCACAAAAGAAAATTATTCAAACTCAGGACCCCTTTTTAATAAAATATAAAACTTTTTTTTTTTTAAAAATACTTGGTCATGTATGGGTTAATAATATATGACTTGGAGAACCTTAGAGGGAGTTACTGGTGGAATCTTAAAAAGGTTCGTGACAAATACGAAACTTCGATGTTAACTGAATCCGCCACTAAGATAAGGGAATTCCTGCCTCTTGTCATAATATTCGTTTGCTAGACAAATGTTTGTTGTACGTAATCCACAAAAAGTTTTCACAATATTCCTTAGAAACATACAATCTCGCGTGAAAAATTCAGAAATTAAAATTCACAATATTTCTTAAATCTTCATGCCATATTTTACAACACAAACAATTAGGTGAAGAAATTAAATCGTGGAAATTATAGCAATAAAACGTCCAAGTATTCATTGCAGACAATGACATTAAAAAAAAAACTCACGTTTAAATAATTTCTAAAGCTGAATTTCCCCAAAGTATACACCACCAACCTCATCCCGATGACTACATAGGAACGACGAAAAAAGGATTTATTAAAATTGTTATTAAAATATTAAAAAAAAAAAAAAAATACGAAATTTCGTTTGCCATCACTAAGCACGGACTTTTGCCATCCAAAAGCCTCTTTGTAATTTCTCACCTTTGACCTTTCTATCAAAATATATACATACATATATACTAAATTCGCATTTTAGATGGTGCTGACACTTAAAAGTGATTCAGTTAGCAACATTGTGCAAGCCTGTGCAGCTGAGTGATTCTCAATAGTAATCCGAAAATGCTGCCAACCAAATATCAGACAAGTCAAAACGTTAGTTTGTTCGGTCGTGCCGAAACTTATGCACCCTCGTTCGGGCGCGCTAATATTCACTCGATTATAAAAAAAAAATATATATCTATATGTATTGTGCATGTTGTGTAGATAACCCTTTTATTTTTTATGTGGTACTTTATAGTCATCTGGGATTTTGCCGAAAAAAAAAAAATCAAAAAAAAAAAATGTTTTGCATTTTAAAAACATCAATAATTTGACTTTTTTTAAGCCAATGTTAGTGTGTGTGAATGTAGTGCAGTTGTTGTTGTTGGTTTTGTATAAAAACTAGTTTTCTAGTCAACACCAGTAACGAGGATTTTTGCAACTTTTGTTCATAGCAGTTCTACACGCTGAAAAAAATTTTCATTTTAGGAAATTTCAGCAAACAATTTATACATCAAACACAGGATTTTCCCACAAGAGGTGTTATTTTGGTATTCAAATAGAATCGGAATTTTTTTTAGATAAATGGTCGGATGTTTATTTCATAATAAAGAATAATGAAAAACAACATCAGCCAAATGGCCACCACGACCACGCTTACAGGACCATATCATTTTCATGAAATGTTCCGTGACCAAATCGCAAAGTGGCTGCCCTATGTCCTCGATAGCCTCACGAATTCTATCTTTGAGGTCCTGAATCGACGCTGGGCTGTTGGTGTAGACCTTATCTTTCACGTGACCCCCAAAGGAAGAAGTCGCAAGGTGAAGAGGCTTTGAAGATGGAGAGGCTTTTCAACAATAACTCTTGGGTTTTCCAAGCCCCAGATGCGACAAGCCCCAGATTCCACCACCGAGGTGGAAATGGACCTCATCAGTCAACATGGTTTTTCGATGGAATTTCATGCATTTCAAGGATCCAATCAGCAAAGACACGACGTTGTTGATGATCGACCGGCTTGAGTTCTTGTGGTAACAAAACTTTTCAAGCCTTAAGACCCATGTTGTTATGGGAAATACGATGTAATGACGTTTGTGGAATTTCCCAATTCCAAAGAACGACGAGAAATGGACAAACCTGGGTTTTCTTCGACACTTTGGGCTACAGCAGCCATATTCTCAGTTGTACTTGAGCGACTTTGTTTTTTTCTTGACTAACACTCAGGTCATGCCCCCTACGAATGCAATTCACTGTGTTAGCCATAGAAAAACGGGATGCCTGTATTTGGGACATATTGAACAAGAGTTGATTTTTTTTTTGAAATTAGAATTTTGACAATTTAAATGTAGAAAAATCAATCATTGACAAGTTTTAATTGCTGTCAATATAGTAACAGAGATTATGGAGAAAAATAAACAAATTATTAAATCCAAAGCAGGACATTTTTTTTTTTTTATCAAATTCTTTCTTTATTTTTATTGAAAATTCATTCTTATTACGAGCTTCATGTGTGCTGTCAAAAAATATTCAAGTTAATGTAGAAACCTAAAAAACTATTACATTCAAAACACATGTTTCTATCAAATTCATTCTTTGTTTGCAAATATTCCCCTTCCAACACCAACCTACAAAAACAAAAAAAGTGTGCACATTTGACATCGACGAGCCAGAGAAGTGCTGCCATCCAAAATATTGTCAGCCTTTCATAAACATCGACTGTAGAGCAAAATACTTCATGCATTTATGTGCTAGTGCAGGCCATCCACCACTCGCAATCAAACACTTTAACAAAATAAAACAGTTATAAGCCAATTTGTAAGCACTTCGGTTGGTATTCATGAGTTGGTGGCCATTAAAGTTCTCACCGCAGTCATAAAAGGAAAATCATGCACTAAATCCAAATTCACAGGATTTCCACGTTTGAGCGAAATTGCCGTTTTAAGTCTGATTTACTTCCAACTAAGTTTGTTTAAATTGTATTTGATTTGAAAAGGCGTACAAGGTGTACGCAGACTTGCTCAAGTAATTCCCTACAAAGTAAGTGCTCGATATTTGGAAATAAAACAAAAAAAAAAGTTATTTTTTTCTTCAAATTTTTATGATTTTTTTTTGTCAATCAATTGTTTTGCAACTCAACGCTCACGAGAAACAACTGTTTTAGTTTTTAGACAATTTTTTTTTATTTATGCTATCCTGCTGTAACCAAGATCGTCTATGTCTTTGCCTTCAGTCGCCGGCCTCAAAAAGTCGATTATCATCGCCGTTAACCGAAATTTCTGATCTCCTTTGCAACAGTTCTGCTTGTAATCTTAATTGACGAATTAGAAATGCTCTTCTTCAATAGAAATGAGTTTTTTTTTTAGCAAAATCTTTGTACGTTCCAGCTGCTCTAAATTGAAACTTGTTATTCATTCAGAGACCGCATCGGCTCACTGCCTTTTTTCGGCATGCAAAGCTACTTAACTGCCAAGACATAGGCAAGTATTACTTGTGAATATCGGTTTCAGCAACTGACACCTAAAATTCGTCATCCCCAACAGCAATCGGCTGAGTGTATATCGAAGGTCAAGTCCATGCATAAACACCTAAGTTGACTCAGTCTGGTCTGCGACAGTCCAGCGCTCTGTTTAAAGCCTCAGGTGCTGTCGAGGGCTGCCGGCACAAACAAAAAGACAAACAAAACAGTTCTGTTTACTTTAATGAAATCCTTAGTGTACATGCAGCCATCAGACATAACAACCATAGGTCGGCCAGATAATCGTGGTGTACAGTACACACACCAACGATTTTAAAGTGTCATAGTGATTTAAAACCATTCTCTGTCCACATCGTGTTGTTATGGATTTAATTCAGATTACTGTCAAGGAAAAACAAAAACAAGAAATGCAATAATCTTTGCATAGCTACGTGAGTGAATAGTTTTATTTATGTTAAAATGTAATATCTTCGGGGATAAGTACAATTACAGTCTTCTAAAGTTTAATATTAAATCGACATATTGTCACATAATTTCCATTACACTATTGTAGACAACGACTTCCGCCCTTCGTTGGCAGTTCGACAAGGCTTTTGTTTACAACCATAGGACAACTGTGATGGAGAAATGACATTACGCTGTGAAATGGCTGTATAGTGTTTTATTTGCTTTGGTGTTGTAGAAATAAAAAGATATCAGTAATACTACGATAAAAGGAAAGAAAATCATTAGAAATGTACTTTGTAATCACGAGATGTGCAAAAATTCGATAGTTTTCAATGTTCCCTATAAAGTAGGCTACTGAAGCAGGACTGTGGAGTGGGTGTCGCAGACTTGGAGTCGGAGTCTGGCAAATTTTGCAAGGGCATTAAAGTAATGAAGATTTGAAGCCCATGGAATGGACATCCAAACTCTTAAGCAACAATGACTAAGACTACCGGCCTTGCTTAATTTTTTATATATATATATTTTTTTTAATGTTTTCTTCGAAAATTCAATCTTAAGGCAATATTGTTACCTCCGTTGCTTTGTATTTTAGAAATCAATGTTCTGCACAACTCTAACAAATTAAAAAAAAGGTAGTTGTCTTTTCATGATCTCAATAATCGCGGAAGCTCATGATGAAATACTGACGTTGATGGCAGCAAATAAGTTGCTTGTACCTCTTAAAGCCACAACGTTGGCTTGCAAATCGTAATGCCAATGGGGCAGAAATGCCAATTTTTCAAGAACAGTCACTGCAACTTCTTTAATCATCATATTGGACAAACAAGTGAGAAAGTTTCAGTCGGGTAAACCGACTTATAAAGGGGTTTCCAACAAGAGTGGTGTTATTTTGAATCACCCGATATTTCGGTTGCTATCACTTTTGAAGCTTTTATTCTTTGACATTTGACAAGCAGAAACTATGCCATTACTAAAAATGGAACGATAAACCCTTGGACAACTCATTGAAATTTTATTTATTTATTTATTATTAATTATAATACAAAAGTAAATTTATATTCTAATTTTGGGTCCAAGGGTAAACCGGGTGACAAAGACTTAGATTTTTTTTTTTTTTTTTTTTAGATTTTTGCAGCGACAGACCAAAGCCTCTGGTGGGAATCGAACCCACAACCCCCACGCTGATAGGCAAGCACGCTACCAACTCGCCTACCGGGGCGCTTAAAATTCATTGAAATTATTAAAATTCACTTGCAGTCACAGTTCGCAAAACTAAAGCATTTTTTGGTCGTCGTGAAGCACCTTGTCCGACCGCAATACAGAAATTGGTGGAAAGCTGTTGGGACAAGATAGTGATGTGAAGAATAAAACCCCGTGCACGTCGCTTAAGAACAATTGAGAATATTGCTGCTGTAGCCCAAAATGTTGAAGAAAACCCAGGTTTGTTTATTTCTCGTCGTTCTTTGTGAATTGTGAAATTCCACAAATAACAACATGGGTCTTAAGGCTTATAAAGTTTAGTTAACACAAGAACTCAAACGGACGATCATCAACCACGTCGTCTCTTTGTTGATTGGGTCCTTGAAATGCATGAAAATGATCCGGAATTCCATCGAAAAACCATCTTGACAGATGAGGCCCATTGACGGTGGCTACACCAACAAGCAAAATTGTCCCATCGGGGGCTCGGAAAACCCAAGAGTTATTGTTGACAAGCCTGTCCATCCTCCATCCGTGTGACTATTTGGTTCGGTTTATGGTCCGGCGGGGTCATTGAATCAACAGTTTCGGTGAATGGATTGCACTATCGAGAGATGATTAATGATTTTTTATGGTCGTAGTCGAATGATATTGATATGGATAACCTTTACTTTCAACCAAACGAGGTACGTGCCACAAAAGTAACGAAACCAATGCACTTTTATGGGAAAAGTTTCCGGACCGTGTTATCTCTGGAAGAGATGATCAAAATTGGCCACCGAGATCTTGTGATTTAACACCTTGCGATTTCTTCCTTTGGGGCCACGTGAAAGATAAGGTCTACGCTAACAGCCCAGCGTCAATTCAAGACCTCAAAGCTGGAATTCGTGAGGCTATCGAGAACATGGGTTAGCCACTTTGCGATTTGGTTAGGGAAAATTTCATGAAAAGGTTATGGTCCTGTAAGCGTGGTCGTGGTGGCCATTTGGCTGATGTTGTTTTTAATTATTAACGGCATACTTATTATTATGAAATAAACATCCGATCATTTATCTCAAAGAATTCCATTTTTCTTTGAATACCAAAATGAATACCTCTTGCTGGAAAACCCTGTATATAACCTCAGTGTCAGTAACAACATACAAGTCTTGTATTTGAAATTATCCGAACGTCAAAAGTGGGCGTAGGGTGAGTGTAGAAGAGAGCATATGCTCTCTTCTAAGGGATTAGTTAAAATCCATTTTAAGTACAAACTATTTGGTTGTTTTCTTGGTATTAATTAAGCAATAAAAATTTTGAAAAAAATTAATAAATTTCTGTTTTAAATGCAATGTCAATTGCTCCTGAAGCTCATTACATAAGAAAGTCACAATTTGATCTTTTCCATATTATTCCAATAAACAGATTGCTTTTGTTGGAATTTTAAATATATTTGATAGCCAATTTATATGGAATGAAAAGTCGAATATGCTTAAATAGAAAAAAAATCAAAGTAAACAACTTTATGTAAAAATTGTTGCTGTTGTTTATTTCCCACTAAAAACTATTCAAGCCAATAAACACAAAGTTTCCAAACACTTGTGAAAGAAATCGGCGTTTAGATGATTTAATTCGCTCGAATAGTTAAGAAAGCAATAACTTTTGTAAGAGTCTCGAAGTTTAGTCGTTATTCTCTTTGAATGCAATATAAGTTGTTTGCCTTAAATACAATTTTACAAATTTGGGTTTTCTTTTTAACAAATTTGAAAACGTAGGTCAGCGCCCACTTTCGAAGACATAAATGCCACCACTGGCCAATACACACATGGCCAAGCGGGGATTAGGTCATTTATCGTTATGTCAGAAACAGAATGTTAACACACGCACAAATAAACCAACACATTGTCATACGGTGGGTTGACCCTTCTCAAAAGGCTGCTGGATGTGGAATAAATCACAATATTAACTTAAACTTAACTAACCACTTATGCTTATGTATGTCACTTATGAAACGCTTGTACTACTCGTATATTGTTACAATAACAAAGAAATGAGTTAGTATGACTGCACCGAATTGTTTATATGCCCTTCACCGTGCAGTCGATAACAGCGTCAGTGACAGTGTCAGAGGACCACTTGATGTGGCTTTAGTGAGAAAAAAAACCTCATTATTCCGCATTGCATGGGGAAATGTGTTTCGGTCTTCACAAATGTTAACAAGCTTCACAAATAAACTACAGATGTAGGGGAAGATCATCTTTAAATTGTGCACACATACATAAATTATAGAAATTGTATGACATATGTGCGAGGACATTGTACGGTCTCTGGTAAATATTACTGAGGGTTGGAAATGGTTTGCCAAATTATTGTGGTGCGTGCTTTTTGACAGAAATTATTGCTTCCAAACGATCTGAAAGCGGTCTTTTAGAGCGAGATTTAAACTGTAGATCTCGGTCAGTGTGTTTGGAAAATATATCGGGCAGAGCTAAATGACTCCGTTTGTCTCTTAACCCTTTAACTACTAAGACCGTCAGCGCTAACAGTCATTTCTAATGGTTAACCGATTTTTAAACATTTTTTAAAAAAAAGTTTTATATATTTTATAAAAAAGGGGTCCTGTGTTGACATTTTTAACTTTATGAAATCCTTTTCTCTGTGCCATATGGCATTGCTGGCTATGAATGGGAGAATGCGTATGAGTATTTATTAACGTTTAAAATTAACACATACGCCTTTATGTACGATTATTTTCAATTGGGTCACGCCCTTAAGTAAAAATACTTCACGCGGACACCCCTCTATTTTCTAGCTTATAAAAGGTGGCGCAAAAGTAAACTTCCGATGTTCTTTGGCTGTAATTAAAAAAAAAATTAAAAACTTTGATTCTTCTTGTGGATTCTTTTTATGTGGTCTTTTAATTTTTTTTTACATCAAGTCGAGAATATGATGTCATTGAAATGGCCGCCGCCGGAGTTGCCACTGACATTAGGGGCCAATCGCAAAATTTATAGCATTTTCTGATAGGATGATTACTTTTGCGCCACCCGTTACACACATATTGTTGTTCATGCCTGATCAAGGGCTTCATTTACTTCATTGTCATTTTTGACTCCCAAGTCAACTAGAAATTTTAATATTTTTTTATTTTGGCTTCCTATATATTTACTAGTAAGTTGTAATGCGCCTATGGCGCCCGTTGAAATATGAAAAAAAAATTTTTTTTTTTTCAACAACATTTTTTTTCCATATTTCAACGGAAAAAAAAAAAATGTTGAAAAAAAAAATTTTGTGGAAAAAAAAAATTTTGTTGAAAAAAAAAAATTTGGGGAAAACACAATTTCTGTACAAAAAAAAAATATTATTTTTTTATTATTATTATTTATAGAATTATAGAATGCCTATTTAAATTCCTACGTACTGCGTGACAGAGTCAGTGAATCAGTGTATCAGTGAATCAGTGTCGAGGGTAAATATATATTAAGATATTATATTATAGCCATTTCTGATAACCACTGTAAAGATTTCCGAAAAATATGAAACTTTTGCTTTGTATTCATTTTTATTCATAAACAAGAAAGTTAGAGCTATTTTTAAAATCAATAGGTCACCCTACAGACCACCAAACAGTTTGCGCCGTGTTGTCATGATGTCCCAACGTTAGACATCGTTATTCATTCTAGTAGGACTTAAAATGAAGACACAGCTTAATAAACACTATTTGGGGGGGTTGTAGGGTGTACGGATCAAAATGTCGTTGGATAAGCTACCAAAAAGGCGGGGTGTCCGCATCAACCTTTTTTCGTGACCCTCTCCAGTGCACCCTGTAGTCTTAAGAAAGACACCCACAAGTGCCCAATTATCAAAATTTAGATTCATTCAGATTCGACATTTGGAGACCGTAAATGAGATTCTGATATATATTTTAAAATTCAACTGATACATATTTTTAAAATTTTTGAATTTTTTTTAAAACATCGTAATTTAAAGGTGCGAAAGATATGCAACGTAAAAACTAAATACCTCAAAATTAACAAAATTGAGATGTGTCTTTCTGTCGCAAGAGGACAGTATACACACAAACAAATATATTCGGCCGGCGATTTATTTCAAGTGAACCTTTTTACTCGGCACACATATTTTCTCAAAACTTTTAAATTAGTTTATTGTTACCAAATTAGTTGTGCGTAACCAATTGTTGCTTGCTTAGTTAACGGAATTTCGTAGCTTATCGTTAAATATAAACTATTGTATTACAATTGCCCCTCTAGGCACGATAAAAGCACACTGGTCAAAATTAAAATAAATTTTCTTTATTCCCCAATATTGTTCAATTGTAAAGCGATTAATTTCCCTCCACGAAGATGTGATACTGATTTTTTTTTTTTGAAGATTTCGAGCGGGAATAAGCTGTCACAGTCATATTATCATACAATGACCACTTTATAATCCGATCTCAAAAACCTTATACCACAAACGGACGTGGCTGATACAGAAAATCCAATTTAAATGTATCTATCATATCTTGGTTTCGTGCCCAAACTTACTTACCCTTTTCCCTTAGCATTCCTTGAAGGAAAATACGTGGATCTTCTCTCGAATTTGTGAGCTGTGCACGATATAATTTGTGTACTCACTGATCGGGACCTACTGTTTAAAGCCGTCTCCGAACGGCTAATGCTTTTCTGAAGCAGTTTATCATGGCTGAGAGATTACTCCCTTACTCATAAAGTCGCCAGGTTTTGATGGTCTTATCTCTGAACCTGGATGTACTTGTGTGATAGTGGTACACAATACTTGTCACGCCATGGTCGTACCAAGAAAAACATGGGCATAACTCGCACAAATCGAAAATACTATCTTTTTTAGTGGATTCTCAATAAATGTAGAAGTTATGGACGTTACACACAGCAACACTAGCAAGCCCATTTCCATCACATAGTGGTACAAAACAAGAATGAAGGTGAAATACGGGAAGAGGCACAACAAGAATCTGTCCGAAAAATGTCCCAAACATACTCAAAATTTTGATATCCGTAGGAGAATATCAACCGATTTTTATTTACTTGTCGGATTTAAAAAGATGAAATGGACATCTTTTCGGGATATACGAGTTATGTTATTCGTATAAGTTATGCAAGGCAATTTGAGAATTGTGGGAGTATTTGTCCAGCCAATACATTCTTTTTTAATTTCCTTCGCCATTATCCAACTTTAGCGATGTTTTTACATGAATTTATTTAAAAAGTATGTCTGCTAAGTAGCAAAATCATTGTACACTCGTCTATTAAAATCCGTTAGTAACACTGTGTGTAAGTCGTGGCAATATAACCATGTACAGAGAACATAACGTGATAAATGATCAACCTATTTTGTCAAGGTGACAGCTAATAAAATTCCAATACGTTCCAATAAATTACATGGTTCGAGATATTTAAAAAAAAAATACTTTAATTCATTCAATTAACCGCCTGTACGTATGAGTGCTAGGCTTTCAAATGAATATTACTCATACGCTCCAAAACATTGATATTGCTTTTCTAAAGGGTGTTTTTTTATTGGGGTATAGAACTTTAAGTTGGCATCACTTTTTTAACTGGCAGCCATTTTGTCAGCTGTCAAGTGATTAATATTTAGTTTGATTTGCCATTTCATCATGAACAGGTTGACAAAAGAACAACGTTTGCAAATCGTGCAAATTTATTTCGAAAGTAATGGTTCAGTTCGCGAAGTTCACCGCAAGCTCCGTCCATTTTATGCCATTACATCCACAAAAACTGACTGTTTGGTGTGCTCTATGGGCTGGTGGAGTCATTGGGCCATACTTCTTCCGAAATAATGCTGGAGAGTCAGTTACCGTTAATGGAGACCGGTATAGAGCCATGATAACCGACTATTTTGTTCCCGAATTGGATGGCATGAATGTGGATGAGTTGTGGTTCCAACAAGTGGTTGAAAATTGGACCTGTAGAATTGGCTTTATTCGAGCCAGCCGCGGCGGCCACATGCCCGAAATCATATTTAAACATTAATGGCATAAAATTATCCTTCCAATAAAGCCAAATTGATGGACATTAAAACGATTTTCTTGTGTTTATTTCAATTCGAAGTTCTATACCTCAATAAAAAACACCCTTTAGAAAGCAATTGATACACTTTTCACAATAATTTCTAGGAAGTGCATATGTTCCAAAAAGTTGTTCACTGAGTTCTTAGGTACATTTGTGTAGTTGATGGTGTGACCTTAAAGAAGAAGTTTTTTTTGCCTCAGAAATTAAATACAAACTCCAAATGGTTTGCATGATGTGAGCCTGAGAAAATTATCAGTTTTTTTTTTTGCAAAAATTATATCTAGGTCCCAAGTTGTTGGGAGCCCATAATTTTGGGCAAAGCTGGGGAAACAGGGGTGTTTTTTTGGTCTTTTATCGAGGAGTGTTCTCCGTTCTCAAGAGGTGTTATTTTGATTGACCCGATATTTCGGCAGCTGTCATTTAAACAAATGTAAATTTAAACAATGTGTTAAGTGGATTTTTATATTTCGTAGCCGCAACATATAAACTAAAACCCTTAGTGTTTCATTTAGGCAGCAGTTGGGCAACGTATTTCGATCAGTTCACAGATGCGGACAGAATTATAGAAACCGAGTGATATACGCTTTCGAAACTATTCCTTTTCAAAGGAAAGTCACAACTGCAAAGCGTATTACAACCAAAATTACAAATTCTTTTTAAAATCATAAAAATAGAAAATTCTCAGTTTCTTTAAAAAACAATATACACATTTTAGTGTTAAGAAAAGACGTTCATATGATAGTTTCTATGAATAAATAGTTGTTCGGGTATATCTGTGAAATCTTTGGAGAGCTACATGCTGTGTCTATGGGTGTGCGTGTGTCTGACATTGCGTCTTAGCTGGCGAGGATATAGAAACTGAAATATGTTTGTTTGTAGGTGTCAAAAGCTTTTTCAGGTAAACATACAATCACAACACACACACATATGCATAATATCATGGTATTGTTGTAATAAAAAAAAAATCCATATACAAAATACACACATGTATTTGCAAGAAATAACACATAGACACACACACACACACATTCATTTATTTATTGTGTCTTTTCTTTAGTTCATTTCTATGGCTGTGAAGTTCTGTCAACCGGAAATGTTTTTCACTTGAGTAAATTTCCCTTTAAAGGAATACAAAGGAGACTTTTGAAGCGCATTGAAGGTGTCGTAGAGTTTGGTAGTAAACTGATTAAGGAATATTTTCCCCTTGGACATGAAGACAAATAGGTGTGTGTGTGTGTCGTGGAGGTGTGTGTGTGTACAGCAAATGACAAATATAATTTATGTTCACACGTTGATATCGTAACACCGACGAATTTCGATGATTCCCATTTCCAAATACACATATAAACGAAGATAGTGATGAATATGAGAGTATTATCGTTATATTCAGTTACAGTTTAGATTTATGGATATTATTAATGTGTATTAATTTTACAGTAGCCACTGATAGATCCAGTCCTAGAAGGTAATGTATACTTGAGTTGTTACTGCGTTGGTAACACTTTAAGTATTTGGCTGTTTATAACGCTTCAATAACGCATTGAAACTATTAAAGTTCACTACAACCAGTGAAAAAGTTGCAGTCGCGGAAATCGACTTATGTATACCCTCACCCTCAGTAAAAACATACAAAGTCTCATATTCCATAATAACAACCTCAAAATACTGCATGTTATAGAAAAGTGCTGTGACTTAAAGAAAATTCGACTAACGGAAGTTCCACTGTATTCAATTGATATTCATAAACTACCTGACCCGGTAAACTTCGCCCTACCCAGGAAAATGTGAACTTTGGTGACCCCGCCCACATTGCTGATCCTCGCGTAGCTGCACATTTAACCCTGTGACTGTGGACATCTCCTTACACATGTTTACGTATGAAAAAGAGTTTTGTGCATTGAATCGATAATAAATTTCTTGGAATGAAACAAATTGGAAATTATTTTGATTTAAATGCACTCATCGCAAAGATTGCTGATAAACAACCTTTTTTGTCTCTTCTGACGGAGCAAAGCGAAAAGCGACGATGATTTACCAACTGTCGAGTATGTCCATGGGGAAAACAGAGAAAATCGAGGTTTATTCCACAATTCATTATTGCGAATTCAAGGCGGTACCTGTAAACTGGACGCGCTTGAATTGGAATGCCAAGTCGGTATTTGGTATCCTTGGAATCAGTTTCTTTTCAGGTTACAAATTCTTGGTTGGTTCAGGTTGGGTAACATGACTATAACCGATCCTACTTTGAACTGCAAATTGTGCGGCTGCCTTTTGTGGGAAAATCCCGTGAGTTAAGGAATTCAGTTGGACAGTTGACGACTTCATTTGGATCTGTAATAGAATCGATCGAATGAAATAATTACAATTGACCATCGATTTGACTTTCAATTGATAGTTTTTTTTTATAATTTGCTTCAAAACACGGTCTCGCTATGAAATCTTCTTTTAAAGTTGTGAATGGACAAAAAAATAGGTGGAAGCGAAATGAGACCAGTGGAAGCGTCAACTGAAATTTCCACATTGTCAATGTCGAACAGTTTCTTCGAAAACACGTTCGCTTATTGATCATTTTGTTACTCGACTAGTATATTCGTTGTTAAATTGTGAGTTTTCGCATATCTCTACAAATTCGATGACTTTGAGCACGTATTTATTTATTTCCTAAAAAGTAGTTCTGATTATGGCGTAAATCGTCCATTTCCTAAGGCTTCCAACATACCATTCTGGCAAAATGGTAAGTCGGCCGACATTGTTTGCATTTCCGTCTGTAGAACGCAATTTTCTAGACTTCCGTTTCGATTTTTAAATATACCAACAGCGAATTGATGAAATGATTGGGCAACATTTCCATATTTAATTATCCCCGTTTTGACGAATCATCAAACGATAGGCATACAAATTCATGTAGATGACATTTTTGTTAGTTTAGTTGTTGGCCACTTGTTAAAAAGTGACATGAAAACCCCGTGCTTTACCAACTGTTGTAAATTAAATCGAGAATCTCGTCCAGTTTTGGTGGCAATTCGACCTTTCCACCCGCACAGCATAGCAGGAGCATTTGGTGTCGGTTTTTAAGGCATTGCACTGTGGATTATTTGTTCTGGAGTCATAATGAATCGCGCTCAAATAATTTCCATGGGATTTTCCTCCAACAACTGATAACACTCATCGCCAATCTCATTTGCATTCCGATTATGTCGGTGGATTGCTGAGAGTGTACGCCGACCAATATTTTTACGCCTCACTGGTGATATTTTTACAATTACAAATAAAAAAACACGAACTAATGTCACGTTCTGAGCAAAATATCGCGTTTAAAACAAAGTTGTCCGAAACTATGAAACTTAATGCCACACATTGTCATATGTTTAAGTCAAGACTTAAATGGTTGTGATGGAAATTTTTAAAAACCGCACAAAGTTTACGAAGTTTATTCGCGTTTGTTAAACACGATTAGTTTTTTGAATTGTCTGAGTTTTTCACTACGATTTTTCGATTTTTCTCTTTCATACGTCATTCAGAAATGAAATTCAAAACAAAAATAACATACAAAATTATCTTTGGAATTTTTTGAATTATCGCACTTTTCCGATTGGCTTTTGTCAAAATTACATACAAACCTTGTCCTGGAAATCACGAGTACAACAGAAAAGAAATTAGCCAAATCGTTTCAGCCGTTATCAAGTGATGAAGTAACATACATGAGTCAATTCATTTTTATTTATATAGATTTCAATAATTTCAATAATTGTGAATAATTTTTTTTTTGTTTCTAAAAATCCAAAACCAAAATATTGAATTTTATATTAGATGGCGAAATCGCCAATCACATACCTTTACAAAGATATAATTGGCAGTAGTAGAGAGAGTGTGGACGGCTTTTTGAAACCTTTGTGAAAACGGACAAAAATCCAGTAAAATAAGATCAACAATTTTTTTTTTAACTGCAAAAATCGCAATTTGTTTTAAAAGATTTATCCCTCCCATCCCTCCTATGCCTCCCAATTCGTTTGTTTCTGGTTTATAAGACTTAATCCAGAGAATAATAGCAAACAAAAAAAATACAACACAGCTTACAAGAATAACAAGTAGGGGAAATGTCGACTCATCTCCATCTAGCTCCCCCCCAACCCCAGACAGACAACACAACAATGTGAGTCGGTTTTTAAAACACTGGCATATTTCAACTTTCCCATGAAAAATCTTTATTAAAGTTAAATTTCAAATCAGTAACAGCTCAGCTCCGCAGAGAATAAGTAAGACAAGGCTTATTGCTATCCCTTATCTGAAATGTACAAACTTCAGATAGCAGCAGTCCTAAGCCTTTAATTAATGAAACCCACATTTCCATGCCAGAAGGCGAAGACGTTTACATTTTTGGCAACTAAACTTTTATTGTTGTTCGAAAGACACGAGTATAAACCAAAGTTAAAAGTTTATTGTTTTCTCTTATGACTTCTTCTTGTCTGTCGCACCGACAAACTTTCATTCATGTGGGTAAGGTAACACCGTCCGCACCTCCGCCCGTAGTTTGAAGCTGCACCACAGATTTATCATCCGTTTGCCAGGGTACGAGTTTAATTAAACTACATAATTAATTGTCTAATCTGTAATCGTGGAATGATGTGGTGTTATCAAGTTTAATGAAATGAATTAACTCGACGTTACATTGTTCGCACATCTTTAAAGATGTTTCGAACGAAATCTATCACTTAAAAACTTGGCATTAATAAAATTTCGTACATATTCTTGAATGACATAATTGTACAGATCCACATGCAAAGTAAAGTAAAAGGAATGGAAATAATTTGATAAATTCTATCAACATTTTTGGTTTATAAAATCTTTCTTTCTTGTGATCGAATAAAAAGTTTCTTTTCATAGAATCCATGAATGACATCCTATTAAGCAGAAATTATTCTCTGTGCATTGATCAACTGAAAAAACGTATTTATTTCTAATGAATTTCAGCACTTGTACTAGGCTAAACATCAAGAATATAAAAAAAAAGAAAAGTGAATTATTTAAACCAATAAAAATGCATGTCCTCGAGTTGTTGGCGTGTGTGCTTTTAATGAATTGAAACAACACTGTCTGCCTTCAAATGTCAATGTCAACGAGAGTTGGCCAACTCATATGACTGCGTACAATTTAATTTCAATTTGACAGATGCTTCAGACGATGCATGTTGATATGTTGTGGTTTTTTTTTTTTTATCAGAATAGGCCATTAAACTATTACATGCCCCATAAGGCCGAACTAATTAATGGTATTGGCAAAACTTGAAGATTAATGAAGATTCTAGGGGATAACTTGGCTAAACGAACAAATTCGAATTTCTCAGCAGAGCTGGTAAAAAGAAATGAAGAAAAGGAGAAAAGGAGGAGGAGAAAAGAAAGGAGGAGGAGAAAAGAAAAGAATCAAGGAGACAGGCTGGTATTTTGGCATAGCTAAACATACAACCAGACTTTGGATTATTTAATTCGGCTCGTCGTTACCAAATGAACCTCCTATAAGTGTCTATAAAAAAATAGGGTACATTGGGTACTAGGGTACTTTGAGATTGCGATACGATTTTTAAATGAGTTGTAGTCAGTAGTTTTAGAGTGCGCAGTAAAAATTCGCACCAAACAATTTTCATTTAAAGTTTTGAATGACATGTTATTCTAATAAATAAAAAACTTTAATGTGGAGATTCAGAATTTTGTTTTTTATTGACTAACACTCAGGGTATGCCCCCTATAAATGTAATGTAATGCACTGCGTTAGCGAGTGGAAGTTTGGTTATTGGAGGGGGAAAGAGGGAGTAGTGTTTGTTGAGGTTTGCCTTGAATTTGGTAATGTGATATCAGGCAGGAAAACACTAGATTCCACATGCCAATAGTTCGGCGAAAGAACGAGTTATCTCTATAGTCCGTCGCCCGGCCAATCGGCCAATTGACAAAGAACGGATGAGAAACCCTGGATAGCTGTGTATTCCGGCTAAATGTTCTAACGTCAGGGACCAGACGACGGATGTCAGACGAACAGATATCGTTAAAATATCTATAGAATAGCGATACACAATTCACCTACTGGTGATGCTGATGGGAGACAATAGAGTTGGATACCCTACCATCCCCTATCATCACCACCGCTCTCCTCTGTACACGGTCCAGAAGCTGCAAAGATGTCATTGGAGTCCCTGCCCATATATGGGAGTTGTATTCCATTTTAGGCCGTGTGAAGTATTTCTTGCACCGCTTTAAAAAGCCTAAACACTTGAATGCTTTTTTCGACACTTCGAATATATGGCTAGCCCAGCGAACATCACCCTGTATCTTCATTAGGGTGGAGTGAAATTCAAAAAAAAAAAGTTAACCTCGGAAAGAGTTGTAGTCTGGGGTCCTAATGAGGGGAAAAATAAAGAAAAAAATTTTAGGTGTCGCGCCACTCCCTCGAAATTTGGAAATTATCGCTATTTTGGCGTTGATTTTAGAAAAATCCTAAAAAGTTGTATGTCAATAAATGTTTGCAATAGCGTAAACAATGAAATAAGGGCATGAAAAAATTTAAAAAAAAATTTTCATTGTTCAACATTTTCAAAAAGAAAAAAAAAGTCAAATCGTCCCTTCTTCAGAAAATTGACTGAACAATGAAATCGCTACAAATATTAGTCGATTATCCTCATATTTTCCTCAAATACTTTTGTTTGGGCACTGAACAAGCTCAAACTTTTAAATTTCGAATACGTTAAGTCGTTAATTTTTAGGATTTTTCTAAAATCAACGCCAACATAGCGATAATTTCCAAATTTCGAGGGAGTGGCGCGACCCCTAAAAATTTTTTAAAATTTTTTTTCTTTATTTTTCCCCTCATTAGGACCCCAGACTACATCTCTTTCCGAGGCTAACTTTTTCAAATTAAAAAAAAAAACATGTTTTCACTCCACCCTAATCTTCATGCCCAGAACATCAAGAGTATCGGATATGTCGATATCCACAGCACTCATAGAAATTGACGACGATGCTGAATCAGTGGATCATTTGTGTGACAAATGGGTATTTTGTGCATTAAAATCTACTCTGTTCATTTGGCTCCACTCACAAATTGTCGCCAAATCGCGGTTGAGTCAGTCGTTCATCGTTTGTCTATTGTCCTCGACCACCGAGAGACATGGCCGATGTTCAAGAAAGCACGAATCACAGAGGTTGCTATCATCCTTAAAGGAGCAGACTGGGTTCACAGTCGTCAAAGAAAATAATAAATAGAGAAGTAGAGAGGGCAGATTTTGTGGCATTGCTGTTGTCAACCTATGCTCGTTGGATGAGATCTTATCTATAACAACTCGATCCCTGAGAAAAATCGATATGAAACGAGTGACAAGAATCTTTCTGCACTGATATTGGGTAAAAATAAATGAAGTGTGTCCATGTTTTTTCGAAGGGCATTATTTTTTGGAAATTTATATATCATTCGATAGGGAATGGAAATACAAAAATATAAATTGGAGGCTTTTGCAAAATTTAGATTTTTAAGCGAGTTATGACGCATGCAATTTTCACATAGGGGTTTTGCAATTTTAATTTTTCTCCCAATTTATGCAATGGATGTTACTGATTTTTTCCATGGTTATTACGAACTTATGCCTCCCAAATCGAGTATTTGTAATGGACGATTCCTTCTTATTGTGGATTTCTATTTCATGTATTTTGGTTTGACAATATTTTTGTTTTAACTGATATACCATTTTGTTTGCTGGGATGCTTATCTTCTTTGAAGATTGCAATTTGGTCATTGCATATCTTTCTACTTATGAATATGATAATTTTAGTATTTTTTATGTCAATTGTTCCAATACATATGAATGGATTCAAAACATAACTTAGCCGCACCACAAGCCAGGCTTAGCATGGCACAACGGTTGCGTTGGCGACGCGGATGCCAGGAACCCAGGTTCAACCCCCCACTCGGTCATTATATTTTTTTTTTCTCTTCTTTTTTTTTTTTAAATTCGTTAGTACGTCACATGTGCGAGTTCTATTTTTAGAACTGCACTTGTACTTCCAATGCAAGTTAACAGGTTTTTTATGACTCTTTTTTTTTGTTGATGTCGTTGTTGTAACATTCTATTGCTGAATCTACATATATACTAATGCCGAGTATGTATGGATGTTAATTAGAATGCAACGAGGGCTATGTATGGAAAGGGCGGCGAAAAAACACCTTCCAATATTAACTGGCCTACGTTTGACTTCTTTATCATAGAAGAAGGGCAAGATCTTTCTTTTGGTTTTTGATAACAGCACAACGCACATCAAATCGCTCGGTAATTACACAAAGTTTTTTTTTTATAAAAGTGAAAGTAAAAAGTACCAAGTGTTTAAGTTGATGAAATTAAAGGGATCAATTGTAATCGGAATAAATCTAGTACATCCGATTGACTAGATCTCCAATTATATACAAATTGATTAAATTCCGAAGAAAACCAACCACTGTCGGGTAAATTTTTGTATAATATGTGAATTTTATCGACTTTAATCAAATTTTGTGCAGGCGCTGAACCAACTCAGAGTCAACTTGTTCTCGGATTTTAGTGTCATTAGAAACTAGAAGTGACCATTTCCTGAATCCAGGAATATTTCCTTCAGGTAAGGAATGTAACTTCCCGTCTGTCCAATAAATTTACCGAGTACTTTTCCACCGTCTAGTGCTATAAATAACGAAGAAAAAGCGTGACAAATTCCGTGAAAGAATTACGTTTACGTCCTCATTTCTGTGGAATTCGGATGAATCAATGGGAATGAGGACTATATAAATTATATCCTGAAAACCATATTAAGTGACGCACATTCTAAAGTGGACAGGAATTAAGGCAGTTGGCAGATTTGGAGATACGTGCACGACCATAAGTTGTCCCGCATCGGAAAATCTCCGCCGCACGTGTACTAATATCCTGACAACCAATAGATGTCAAGACGGTTTCTATAATACAATCGCATACAAATAATGCGTAATCCAATCGGGTTATTTTAAATTTTGTCCCTATGGAAACTGCAGCATCGACCATGCAACATCAGAAGAAACAATACCAATAATTATGCTCTACACATCTAATCCCTAGTTGTAATTTTTACATAAATAAGGAAAAACAGATAAGATTTCACATTATTCAATTCATTAATTCTCAGCAAAATCTTAATGAAATTCTAATTTTAACAGCAAGAATATCACAACAGGAAAATGTTCATCGAGGCCTCGGAGTACATCTGTAATTTATCCTGAAAATTGGTGAGTGGTATATTTTTATAAGAGTTTATTTCCGTCATTGACATTTTGCTGATTTACCTGTTTATTAATGAAAGTTACGAATTTGAAATCTTCAATTATTATGAAAATTAGATAATAGTAACATTTACTTATTTATTACTTTTTTTTTTGAATTCAAAAGCTAACTCCAAAAATAATGAAACCATTATTTTCCAATTTCCTTGTTAAATTAAAATATAGACTACTATTCACTTCTCATTATTTTAAAGGAGCAGAACCAAATTTTCGTTATATTAACCTTCTGTAAATACTAATTTTTCTCTGTTAAACACATGATCTGCTTATGTTAACATTCTGTTAACGCGATAACATAAAATCTCACATTCTTCACTGCTTATGTTAACACTCTGTTAACGCGATAACATAAAATATCACAGTCTCCATAATGTTAGTTTGTATAGATACATTTTCGTATTCGCTGTACAATACAATATCTAGATAGATTCACTTCAATGAATTTTTGTAGCAGGGATCAATAGCAACCTGATTATGACTTTTTTTTTTAAAATAAAGAATTCTCTTAAGTTTTGAATATTAATATGAAGATTTAAAGTGCAGATAATTTCTTTTACGGTGGTAAGGTAATATGAGGTAATATTATTGGAATTGGGGTCCTAGAAATCTTAAGGCCACTAGGACCAAGGTAGGGTTTGGGTTAAGAGGCTGAAGCTCCAACAACATCTGGAGATTCCTCTCTACGGTACACATCGACTGATACTTCTTTTTATATTCACCCTCAAAATGACCAGACTGGGGCATTAGATGTTTTGGTCAGAAACTCAGTCCATCCAAATTTAGTTTTTCTTTTCGTGTTAAAAAAATAGGGAGTCTACAATAATTTTTGTTTGTGTATTGGGTTGTTTAGATTTCGAGTTCAAAGAAGACCCGAACCCCCCGCCCGACTGCTAGCTAGCGTATCAATGGCTCCCATTGTCTTTTTTGTTCGTCAACTACTCTTTAACCAATTTCCACCTATCGCTACAATCCAAGTTCATCATGTAACCATAAGGAATTATGAATAAGAACATCCTACTAGCTCGTGTGAAAACCTTTGCGTTGAACATTACAAAAATAAGTGAGATGGACATTACAATAAAACAAGATGGCGCCCAACGTGGAGCACGAAGGTGATTCCTTACGGATCACTTTTGCTCCGAATGATTAATTACCTTTGTCTAGAGTTCACTAATATGATTTCTCTCAAATACTTTTGTAAGTGTGAAGCTTGTGGTTGAATACTTGTTGAGGCTATCTGGAAATTCAGTTACCTGATCGGCTCGGGTACACTGACCGATATGTCCCTTAACAAGACTTTCAGTTCGAACCGAATATTTACATAAGATTTGTTAAATTTCTATAGTAGCTATTTCATATATTTTGAATGACTGATGTGGCTGTGTCATCAGTATCCTGAATTCTTCTGGAATTACTTTAATTCTGCTGTTTGCATTTTAAAGTCTAAAGTCTTCAGTTCAGAAAAAAAAAAAAAAAAAGAATACTGGTTTGTTAATCACAACTCATTTTATAATGAAATCTCCTACTCCATAGCCCAGTTTTTTTTTTTTTTTTCTTCTATATCAGTCCTGTATACCTACCGAAAATATTACCTTTACCTTAACCACCAATGTAAGAGAACTTATGTGATTCTTGTATTTCTAAGTTACGTATATTTAACCTTATTACCCAATAAGATCTATACAACCATTTGGATTATTTTTGTATACGGATACCCTTGATTCTCGCGTAAAATGGCAACAGTACGTAGTCCTCCGCCGAGATCGTCCGTTCATTCATTCGACAATGAATTTAAATGTCCTTCCTGCAATGAGGATATGAACTTTGCTATTCAAGAATGTTTTATTATATCCACTTGTGATCACATTTTTCACAAGAATTGTATTGAACATGCTTTGACAACTGCTTCTCAGTGTCCGAGTTGTAAGACGCCATGTGAATTAACCAATCTAAGGAAATACCCATTTATTCCCCCAGTTTCGAGTGAGATCGCTACTCAGACTGAGACCTACAGAAAAACCCGACCTCCTATTCGCGGTAAGGCTCGAGGAGCAATGGCAAATCGACCACACACTAGGAGTTTAAGTAGAAATTTATTTGCTGAACATGTGAATTCGAATATGGATTTAAGCCTTAATGCTGTTCCTACTTTGGAGGATGTTGGTGAGGATTTATCTCCTCATGAACGCCAACCCGATGCAGATGCATATCAGAATTCTCCTCGTGTTCTTAATGATCAAGTGTCTTCCCGACAAACTATCCAAAATTCAAATGTTGATTACTCAATAATTAATCGAATGATCAGGGAAAATGTTTTAGGAATTTTACAAAACTTGAATTTAGGATCCAATACGGGGCAAGGCCAACGGCAACACATACCTCAATATCAAACCATACCCCCTCAAGAACATACATTACCACCGAATTCTCAGACCCCTCTTCAGACAAACAATGCTCGGCGCAGTAGTTCTAATGTTACCAATGGTACCATAGAACATTCTCATTCGATACGGCCGGACAGAATCACCTCAGTGATTCAGAACTGGAATGTGAAATTTGACGGATCCAGTTCTGGTCTTACCGTCGACGAGTTTTTGTACCGTCTAAAGTCATTGACTTTTGAACATTTTGACGACAATTTCGATATTATTTGTAAGAATCTTCCTGTACTCCTTTCCGGGAAAGCTAGAGAATGGTACTGGAGATACCATAAACAAGTAGACTCCGTACAATGGAATGAATTTTGCTCTGCTTTACGTTGCCAATACAAAGATATGCGTTCCAATTTTGACCTTAAAGAGTCAATTCGAAATAGAAAAATGAAGTCTGGCGAATCATTCGAGTCGTTTTATGACGAAATTTCCTCATTAGTGGATCGACTTCAACAACCGATGCCGGAAGATGAGCTCGTTGAAATTTTAGTTCGCAATTTGAGACCAGAAATTCGACATGAACTGTTATATGTTCCAATTTATACCATAGCACATCTGAGAAAACTCGTACAGATGCGAGAACATTTGTTAAGTGAGGAACCATATAGAAGAAATCTGGCAACCAAACCAAACATTCCATCACATATGAACGTTCGACGGAATGTAGCCGAAATTCAATATGATGATGAAACTTCCGAAGTGACAACCACTCCTGCTTATGTGGATGCCATGAATAAAGGTCCGATGATTCCAAAATGCTGGAACTGTGACGAACCAGGACATTTTTGGGATGATTGTGTGCAAGATCGCACTATCTTTTGCTATGGATGCGGTACGAAAAAAGTGTATAAGCCACAGTGTACCCGTTGCGCTAACAGAAAATCGTCCGCCCAGTCAAAAAACTACCAGCGCCAAGACCCATTATCAAATCTCCCATAACTACCCCTTCAACAGATAATACGAACAATGTCGAATCTAAATCTTCCAAAATTATAGTCTTAAACCGTGAAATTTCAACTGCAGAACCTTCTAATCGAATTTTATTTCCTATTCGTCCATACCATGAGCGATACAGGAACTACATTGCAAGACGAAATGAAATCTTCTCCGTGTCTGGAGTTATTTCTGAAGCTACCAAGCGACCCAAAAGATCTACTCGTCGCTTGAGAAGGTTTTATAAACTGAGAAGGAGCAATTCCAAATATGTTGTTTCCGCCATAATAAATTGCCCGTCCGATAAAAGATATTATGCGAAAGTAACATTCTTACATTTTACTGAATATGGCTTATTAGATACCGGTGCTAATATTTCCTGCATCGGTTCTGATTTGGCAAATAACGATTTTTCCAATTTTGACAGCTTTGTTTCCGCGAAGACCTGCGTGAAAACAGCAGACGGGAGCATACAGAAAACGACCGGATTCATAAAAGTGAGCATTACTTTTCGGAACGAAATCCATTGTTTGAAACTCTTAATAGTTCCATCTATTACTCAGAGACTTATATTAGGTTTGGATTTTTGGAAAACATTTAGCCTTGCACCAGATGTATTTGAATCCGCTGTTATTGCTAACCCTTTATTCCAACTGAAAATGTCCGGAAATCCGTCAGATGTGTCTGTTATAGATTCGTCCGTCCTTCTGTCTGAAAATATTAAAAAATCTGCTGATGTAAAAGATATGAAATATCCGTTAACTTCCGGCCAATACGCCCAATTGAAAACTATTATAGAACTATTTCCCAACTTTGCTATACAAGGACTGGGAAGAACCAGCTTGATAAAGCATGACATAGATGTAGGAAATTCTCGGCCCATTAAGCAACGATTTTACCCTGTGTCTCCTGCAGTGGAGAATTTAATGTTCCAAGAAGTAGATCGTATGCTAGCATTAGGAGTTATTGAACCGTCTACATCACCATGGAGTTCGCCTATGAGACTGGTGTTAAAACCTAATAAAATTCGTTTATGCTTAGACGCAAGAAAACTTAACCAGGTGACGGAAAAAGATGCCTACCCACTTCCAAGCATAGAGGGAATATTTGCAAGATTGCCTAAGGCAAATATTATCTCTAAGCTTGACCTTAAGGATGCATACTGGCAGATAGGTTTGACCGAGGAAGCGAAAGCCTTGACAGCATTTACCGTACCAGGGCGACCACTATATCAATTTGTCGTGATGCCATTTGGTCTCTGTACCGCGCCTCAGACAATGTGTCGTCTCATAGACCAAATTATTCCGGCCGACTTGAGATACTGTGTGTTCGGCTATCTCGATGATTTGGTAATTATTTCAGAAGATTTTCCAAGCCACCTCTCGGTATTAGTACGCATCGCAGAAGAATTTCGTAGAGCTAACTTAACTCTTAATGTGGAAAAGAGCCACTTTTGTGTGACTCAGGTTAAATATCTGGGCTACATAATTGGAAATGGTGGTATAAAGACGGATCCAGAAAAAAATCGATTCTATCATGAAATGGCCGATTCCGAAAAATATTAAGCAGGTTCGAGGATTTTTAGGTCTTGCCGGTTGGTACCGACGTTTTATCGAAAACTTTTCATCAGTAACATGGCCTATCACTGAAACATTATCGACTAAAAATAAATTTAAATGGACTCCAGAAGCACAAAAATCCTTTGATATAGTAAAAACCCTCCTTACCACTGCACCCGTTTTATCCAATCCGGATTTCTCCAAGAAGTTTTTCTTGCATTGTGACGCATCCGATTTTGGAATTGGGGCAGTATTGGTGCAACGGGATGATCTAGGAAACGAAAAACCCATTGCTTATATGTCGAAGAAATTAAACTCTGCTCAGAGAAATTATAGCGTAACCGAGAGAGAATGTCTTGCGGCGATAGAAGCAATAAAACGATTCAGGTGTTACCTAGAATTGCAGGATTTCGAAGTTATTACGGATCATTCATCACTCATGTGGTTGATGAAGCAACCAGATCTTACTGGTAGGCTAGCCCGATGGGTTTTTAAGCTGCAGCCTTATAAATTTTCCATAAGCCATCGAAAAGGAAAAGACCACGTTGTACCTGATGCCTTGTCTAGAATTCATACGGATGATATTTCAGCACTAGAACTCATGGAACCAGAGATTGATTTAACTTCTCCGGCCTTTGAAGACCCAGACTATCAAGCTTTGCGAGTGAAAATTGGTGAAAATACTTCTAAATACCCCGATATAAAAATTTTGGAAAACTTTGTATATATTCGAACGGATCATTATACGGGAGATGAGGAACAAGAGAACCTTGCTTGGAAGCTATGGATACCGGAAAACTTGAGGAATTCAATTATATTCCGATTCCATAACTCTCCCGTAGCTGCACATGGTGGGATGGGGAAAACTCTCGAATTGATTCGTCGAAGTTTCTATTGGCCTGGTATGGTGACTGATGTACGCAATTTCGTGCGTCAATGCGATACGTGCAAAACCACCAAACATCCTAATATTGTACTGAAACCTGAAATGGGAAGACTTGTGGTGACACTTCGACCATTCCAGAGATTGTATATTGATATTTTAGGACCATATCCACGATCTAAAAACGGATTTATTGGCCTATTGATAGTTCTTGACCATTTGACCAAATTTCACTGGTTGTGTCCGTTAAAAAAATTCACTTCTGCTGTAATTCAGGATTATTTATTGAAACAGATTTTTCATACTTACGGTGTACCGGAGCAGATTGTCAGTGACAATGGTTCCCAATTTAAGGCTAACGAGTTCAGTGCATTTTTGACCAAATTGGGTATTAAACATATCTATACCGCACTGTATTCACCTCAATCGAATGCGTCCGAACGCGTAAATAGGTCAATTATTGCAGGTATTCGAGCATATTTGAAAAATGATCACCGAATGTGGGATGAGCATCTGAGTGCGATTAGTTGTGCCCTGAGAAATTCAGTGCATCAGGCTATAAAATGTTCCCCTTATTTCGCAACCTTTGGTATTAACATGATTACTCATGGGGACTCATACGCTCTTTTGAGGACAATGCGACTGTTGGAAGAACCGAATATTCACTTGAACAGGGAAGATCAGTTGCAGCTCATGAGGAAAGAATTGAGAAAACATATTGCAAAAGCTTATGATACCAATAAGGAGCATTATAATCTACGTACTCGACCCAATTCATACTCAGTGGGACAGATCGTATACCGAAGAAACTTTGCTCAGAGTAGCATGGAAAAGAAATTTAATGCCAAGTTGGCACCTGTCTTTATTCAGGCAAGAGTCCGGAGAAAGGTTGGAAACAATTATTATGAATTGGAAGATTTGCAGAGCAATCTTATGGGTACCTATCATGCAAAGGACATAAGACCATAAATCGTCTTTCCTGCTAATATTGTTGTCCAAATGACCAATATTATCCGGTTTGTAATGGACGATTCCTTCTTATTGTGGATTTCTATTTCATGTATTTTGGTTTGACAATATTTTTGTTTTAACTGATATACCATTTTGTTTGCTGGGATGCTTATCTTCTTTGAAGATTGCAATTTGGTCATTGCATATCTTTCTACTTATGAATATGATAATTTTAGTATTTTTTATGTCAATTGTTCCAATACATATGAATGGATTCAAAACATAACTTAGCCGCACCACAAGCCAGGCTTAGCATGGCACAACGGTTGCGTTGGCGACGCGGATGCCAGGAACCCAGGTTCAACCCCCCACTCGGTCATTATATTTTTTTTTTCTCTTCTTTTTTTTTTTTAAATTCGTTAGTACGTCCCATGTGCGAGTTCTATTTTTAGAACTGCACTTGTACTTCCAATGCAAGTTAACAGGTTTTTTATGACTCTTTTTTTTTGTTGATGTCGTTGTTGTAACATTCTATTGCTGAATCTACATATATACTAATGCCGAGTATGTATGGATGTTAATTAGAATGCAACGAGGGCTATGTATGGAAAGGGCGGCGAAAAAACACCTTCCAATATTAACTGGCCTACGTTTGACTTCTTTATCATAGAAGAAGGGCAAGATCTTTCTTTTGGTTTTTGATAACAGCACAACGCACATCAAATCGCTCGGTAATTACACAAAGTTTTTTTTTTATAAAAGTGAAAGTAAAAAGTACCAAGTGTTTAAGTTGATGAAATTAAAGGGATCAATTGTAATCGGAATAAATCTAGTACATCCGATTGACTAGATCTCCAATTATATACAAATTGATTAAATTCCGAAGAAAACCAACCACTGTCGGGTAAATTTTTGTATAATATGTGAATTTTATCGACTTTAATCAAATTTTGTGCAGGCGCTGAACCAACTCAGAGTCAACTTGTTCTCGGATTTTAGTGTCATTAGAAACTAGAAGTGACCATTTCCTGAATCCAGGAATATTTCCTTCAGGTAAGGAATGTAACTTCCCGTCTGTCCAATAAATTTACCGAGTACTTTTCCACCGTCTAGTGCTATAAATAACGAAGAAAAAGCGTGACAAATTCCGTGAAAGAATTACGTTTACGTCCTCATTTCTGTGGAATTCGGATGAATCAATGGGAATGAGGACTATATAAATTATATCCTGAAAACCATATTAAGTGACGCACATTCTAAAGTGGACAGGAATTAAGGCAGTTGGCAGATTTGGAGATACGTGCACGACCATAAGTTGTCCCGCATCGGAAAATCTCCGCCGCACGTGTACTAATATCCTGACAACCAATAGATGTCAAGACGGTTTCTATAATACAATCGCATACAAATAATGCGTAATCCAATCGGGTTATTTTAAATTTTGTCCCTATGGAAACTGCAGCATCGACCATGCAACATCAGAAGAAACAATACCAATAATTATGCTCTACACATCTAATCCCTAGTTGTAATTTTTACATAAATAAGGAAAAACAGATAAGATTTCACATTATTCAATTCATTAATTCTCAGCAAAATCTTAATGAAATTCTAATTTTAACAGCAAGAATATCACAACAGGAAAATGTTCATCGAGGCCTCGGAGTACATCTGTAATTTATCCTGAAAATTGGTGAGTGGTATATTTTTATAAGAGTTTATTTCCGTCATTGACATTTTGCTGATTTACCTGTTTATTAATGAAAGTTACGAATTTGAAATCTTCAATTATTATGAAAATTAGATAATAGTAACATTTACTTATTTATTACTTTTTTTTTTGAATTCAAAAGCTAACTCCAAAAATAATGAAACCATTATTTTCCAATTTCCTTGTTAAATTAAAATATAGACTACTATTCACTTCTCATTATTTTAAAGGAGCAGAACCAAATTTTCGTTATATTAACCTTCTGTAAATACTAATTTTTCTCTGTTAAACACATGATCTGCTTATGTTAACATTCTGTTAACGCGATAACATAAAATCTCACATTCTTCACTGCTTATGTTAACACTCTGTTAACGCGATAACATAAAATATCACAGTCTCCATAATGTTAGTTTGTATAGATACATTTTCGTATTCGCTGTACAATACAATATCTAGATAGATTCACTTCAATGAATTTTTGTAGCAGGGATCAATAGCAACCTGATTATGACTTTTTTTTTTAAAATAAAGAATTCTCTTAAGTTTTGAATATTAATATGAAGATTTAAAGTGCAGATAATTTCTTTTACGGTGGTAAGGTAATATGAGGTAATATTATTGGAATTGGGGTCCTAGAAATCTTAAGGCCACTAGGACCAAGGTAGGGTTTGGGTTAAGAGGCTGAAGCTCCAACAACATCTGGAGATTCCTCTCTACGGTACACATCGACTGATACTTCTTTTTATATTCACCCTCAAAATGACCAGACTGGGGCATTAGATGTTTTGGTCAGAAACTCAGTCCATCCAAATTTAGTTTTTCTTTTCGTGTTAAAAAAATAGGGAGTCTACAATAATTTTTGTTTGTGTATTGGGTTGTTTAGATTTCGAGTTCAAAGAAGACCCGAACCCCCCGCCCGACTGCTAGCTAGCGTATCAATGGCTCCCATTGTCTTTTTTGTTCGTCAACTACTCTTTAACCAATTTCCACCTATCGCTACAATCCAAGTTCATCATGTAACCATAAGGAATTATGAATAAGAACATCCTACTAGCTCGTGTGAAAACCTTTGCGTTGAACATTACAAAAATAAGTGAGATGGACATTACATATTTATAATTCCGCGAAATATTTTTTTCGCGCCAAATTTTGACAAATCTTTGAAAGATGGAATTTTTTTTAAAGCATCTCCATCGAAACTTAGAAAAAAAAATTATATCAAACTTACCTTATTTTGTTCCCTTTCTTATGCAAAAAAAATATTTTGTTATTCTCTGTAGGGAAAAAAGTTATATGCGTTTTTATACACAAGCTCACCGAGTTGATATGTTATTTTTTTTAGTTTTACAGTTTCATTTTTTTTCACCCTATGAAAATAATATATTTCTATATATAGGCATTTCAAAATGTGTCATATCAATCAAATAAACTATTTCAGTTTCTTAGAGCATAGAAGTTGATACTTGAATCTGCGTTCCCATTATATTGAGTATAGCTATAAATATTATCAGTGCGGTCCAAGATGTCTAGAGCTAAAACGTATTGCAACCCTTTCAATAAAACGAATCATAAATCGGTTAAAAATAATCTCATAATAATCAGTGAAAAGTACAATTTAAAGTTTGGAGCTTTAGTTGGAAAATTTATTTGTAAATCGTGCAGATCAAAAATGTACAAAGTTTCGGAAAAAATTATAAAATATCAAGACAAATTAAAAAATAGTGAGTGTAAAATTGTAGCGGATAATAGTCTACAATCTGGTTACACAGAGAATGACAATATTGAGAATGATCCTAATTACGAAAGCAATGAATTTAAAACTCTAAAGTTAAAAGAAGCTGAATAAAGTCCTGGCAGAACTCGAACAACCACCAAATAAAAAAATGCGTAAAGAAAACCCTACTCAAAGTGAACTGTGGATTGAAGAGTTAAAAGAAGCTCTATCAATGAAAATTCCAGAAGTGGAAAAATGTCTCTTTTGAGTACTGTACCTCTCCACTGGAGTATTAATAAAATGCAAAATGAACTCAAAGTCTCTAAAAGACTGGCATCGAGGGCTAAAAAATTACATGTTGAGTGCGGTTACGGTTCGTAAAAGACTGCTTTTATACAATTTGAACGAGTTGCATGCAAAATTCAGAGAAACTTTTCCACAATATAAAATATCGCTATCAAAATTTGGACAACTTCGACCCCGATATTGCATACTGGCTGGACAATCGGGAACACACAATGTATGTGTGTGTAAAATCCATGAAAACATAAGACTAAAACTCGTTGCAATAAATCACGAATTAATTAAAAGAGGTGTATGCTTTAAGAGTAAAGTAAAAAGTTTCCTGAAAGACATGCTTTGCGGTAATTTTTTTTCAAATTCAAGGATTCGACCTAACCCATCCATTCAAGTGGACAGTGATTGTCCGCAAACCTCAACACACTCACACATTGTTACACATTTTTGCTACTGGCCGGCCGACTGCCAGTGAAATGTTAGACTTCCCCAACACATTTGTGTGTGTCAATTTATGGGATAATTTTTATTGTGTTCTTGTGTTTTGACTGTTTTGTCTTCTAATACAACAAAACAGGCAATTGTGAGCATCATGGTCAATAAAGAATTCTTCGGACGTGTTTGAAGAACAAAGAACAGCATGTTGACCGATTTATGAAAACAAATTTGCTGGACCATACTTTTCGCCAAATGCTTTGACAATTTGTGGGTCACATTCTGTTTTTGTTTACAGCTTCAGACGGCAACAATTGTTCCGAGAAGTTACTCTTGCGACCACATTTTTCAAATGATTTTCATTTTTTTCTCTTTTGTTTCGAAGACAATCTGTATATCTAAATGGCAACAAATTAATTGTATGTGTAATGACAGGAAAAAGGTCCCAAAAAATACGTTTATTCGAATGAAAACAATTATTGGGTTTTCCGACAGACAACATGACACAACAATTGTTTGTATATTTGTCTTCAGTTTTGCACCTCTTACTTTTAGAAAGAAAAGTTTTTCCTGTACCAATTTTGCACAACAAACAGCAGTATTTGTATATTTTTAACATTCACAACATTCCTGTAGTTCTGGCCTCAGAATCAACTTTTGCCCGAATAAATATAAGCAATTTCTCAACGAATGATTTTACAAATTCTACAATGGTGAGCATTAAGATAAGGCAAGAGACTCAATGGCCCAAGCCAATGCATAACAAAAACAATCCCGCTGTCAATTATCAATTATCGTACCTATCAAGAAACAGCAATCAGCACAGCCAAAGAAGTATATTTCTTAATACCCTTTCCACAGCAAGGACACTCCGAGACCAGAGTGTACAATTAATTATTTAGTTTTATTCAACACTGGCCCAACACCGCCGGCTGATATATCACTAATTTAACTTCAAGTCATTAAGTTTTGCCATGTGGGATGGTGTGGTTATGTTCTGTTGACTTCGCCACAGGAACGAATAAATCTAATCTTTGTCTGTGCAACAGTGAAGAAAAAGTCATAAAAGAAATAAACAATAAACTTTTAACTTTGCTTTATATTCGTGTCTTAGACAGAGCAATAAAAGTTTAGTAGTCTGTAACGTATACTTTCATGCTTCCCTGCATAGGAATGTGTTTAGGTCTCTGTAATTGAGGGATTTTGGGGTGGTATCTGATTTTTACTCCAAGGGAATGAACAATTCCAAGAATTTGTCCTTTTTTTCAGTTTGTCTGTCGTTACATTGTGATTTAGATTTTGTGTTTTCTTTTTTTTTTTGCATTACTTATCAGTTGACAGTATTTGCAGAATTCAGCTGAATGAATTAGTTACATTTTATTTAAATTTAATATTGTATTTTGGGTTCCGCTAGTTTCATGTTTGTGAAATACGCCATTGACTTAATTATAAATTAATTGATTTACGAGATTCCAAGAAATACTTTCACATCGTTATTTTGAGACAAAGAAAATCAGAAACGGGTTTTGTCTGTCGATGTTACAATAGCTGCCAACTACGGATGTAATTAATTCTTTTATAGAAAATACATTGTTTTCTCTAGAGTTTAAAATATTAAAAATATTTTTTGTGGACAATAAGTGGTACAGTTTCAAAACAACAACATAATTTTGAAAATTCTTTGCTTGTTGTTTATGGAATTAAATTGTAAAAAATTTAGTTTTTTATTAATTCAGCCAAACGGCTGAAGGAAGGACATGAATATGAATCCGCTGAGAACGGAGTTTTGGAAATTCGGATTGGAAGAGGATAAAAATGGGGGAAAACGAGTAAAATATGACCCGACAACCCCTTGAAATGCCTAAAAATACAAAATAATCAAATATTCGCCCATGTTCTGGCATTCCCAATTTCTTGAATCCGCATGAGTTTTTGAATTTTGCTTTTTCGAACTTCTTGTATAATATAAGACAAACAAATGTTACGACCATAAATATTTAAGTGTAAATATTTTTGAATAAAAAAAACTTACAAAATGCAGTTAAATTTTTTGTTATTCGCCGTTTCAATTGGAAGAGACAGAAGAGAGTATCAGACGACGACATTTGCGGGAGTCTTCAATGAGTGGATGTAATTTATTTTCCAATTGATGTTTTGATTGTCGTTGCGATCAGGAACATATGTTTAGTGTGGCGACTCAGAGTTGCCACATATGATGAGTCTCTGCTACATTTGCCATATTGTCATTGTGAAACAAGTTTTTGGCAAAAACATGTAGATAATAGTTAGCGAAGGGACGAAAAAGTGGCCCAAACTTACCGAACCGGGTTAAAAAATTTACAAAAGGGGAAAAACAAAAATGTGTGAACAAATTTGTAATCGACAGGAATAAGCAAAAAAAAAATAGAGTAAAACTAAGTTTTGGCAACAACAGGTGGAAATGAGAGATGGGACGAAAAAAGGGCCACAACGTACCAAAACGGAATAATAAATCGACAAAAAGGTAAAAAAAAATGGTGAAACAGATTTTTGGCAACAACAAGTGGATAATACAGTAAAAGCTCGATTTTTGCAACCCCCGATTATTGCAACTCCCCGATTAGCGCAACCGTCATTTTTTTATATTACGGTCTTTATAAGTGCAACTTTCGAAGAAAAAGGTCGTGATAAGTGCAACTTTTTTCTGATGCACTGAAATCAGGAACTTTGTTTGGAGGTCACGGTTAAACCAAATGCTCCCTATTCAACATTATTCTCTGTTCGACTCTGTCCACTGTGAACGAGCGTACTATAACTGTTATTTTACCGTTGCCTTCCAGTTATTTTTCATCCCATATTCTTCGATTTCAATATTTAAACTTATATATTTGGGGCTCGGTAAGTGCAACAATCTCAGTTAATGCAACAGGCTTGATTTCCTATCGGTTGCGCAAATCGAGCTCTTACTGTATTACCAACACGGAATAAAAAAAGGAACAAGTAAAAAACAACAAAAGCACATTTTTGGCAACTACAGGTGGAAATGAGTTAGCGATAAAATGAAAACAGGGACAAAACGGGATAAAGAAGGGGAAAAATTTTAGAAAAAAGTAAAAATAGGTGAAACAAATTTTTGGCAACGGGATAAAAAAAGAACGAGGGGGATAGTACAAAAAAAAGTTAATTTTTTTTGTAAAAATTGGATGAAAATGTGGCCCAAACGGGATGAAAATGGGGTAGAAACGGCATTAAAAAGAGGGAAAATACCAAAAATGTAAAACATAACTTAGGGAAGGACGAAAAAGCGTTCAAAACGGGTTAGAAAAGGTAGAAAAAAACCAAAATGGGTAAAATTGTAATCGACAGGATTGATTACTTTTTTTTTTGAAAGAAATGGAAAAAGGGAACAAAATATATAAATGAAAAACAATTTAAAAATAATCACAATAGGAGGAGAAGTGGGAATGTGCATGGCAATAGCAGTTGGATTTGGATTGTAGAGGGGATAAAAAGGAATAAAAAGTACAGAATGGCGTCAAAATAGAGAAAATTAAGAATGTGGGAAAACCTATTTCAAATTAACTATTTCAAAAAACGGGAATAAAGGGACAACGAAGGAGCAGAGACAGGTATAACATAAAAAGTTATAGTAAGTAAGGAAAAGGTCCGGGATAAAAAGGAACAAAAGGTGGGTGAAACCAAAAAGTTTAATAAAAAGAGCTAACAATTTGAGGATACAGAAAAGACTGCAACGAAATCGTCGTGGGACAACGTTTTAGAAATTATCATAAAGTAGAAAGAAAATAAATGTTTGGAAATTATTTCGGGCTTGAAGTACAAAAAATGGGGAAAATTAAAACTGTGTGAACATATATTTCAAACTTAGATCTACCGCCATACATTGTCAAAAATGCGATAAAGGTTCTGAGTCGGTATAACGTCATTTTTTTCTGTTTTTAACCAAGACAATTAAAAAAATTTTGTGTGATTTACTTGAAAAGGGAAATTTATGCTTACAAAGTAGCGGGTATTTTCTGGTATTTTATAATACCTACCATTCTGAACAAAGTTGACATTTTGCAAAAACTGAAGTCTGGCATTCCGAGAAATGAAATTTGCCTTCAATTCAACTGTAGACCATCAATGACTTAGAAGAAATAAGAAAGCTCTTACAAATATCGCACAACCAAACACAAATATTGCAAAAACGCAAATGAGTATCGGTGGCAGTAAAAAAGTTTTCAATTGAAATTTTACATACATGTATTTTAATAGTTGTACCATAAGTTTCTATCTTCGTTTCAGTATTCAGTTCCTTTTTACTGGAAATCCGGCATACGTAAAAATCTTGAGTTTTATTTAATTTTCGCTTAATCGAATTCGATAGTATTTTGAAAATGCACTTAAGGGTAACATTGTTTTTGTCGTCATTCTCCTCAGACCGAGCCATTCATAAGTAGCCCATCCCATTTCCGACTGGCTAAAAATAATTTATTTTCATATTTCCAATGGCTAATTACGTACAGCTTCCACAGCAAGTAAATTGAAAATCAATTCCAGTCATTGGCAGACTTCATAATAGCTTGGCACAACTATTTCGATTTCCTGAGGGGACATTTTACAAACGCCTCAAAGGTGTCGCATCAAATATGGGAGCAAAATGTCCTTCGGCCAATGTTAATGTGTGCCGGCTATGGGGGACAGATGCATGAAATTTATTTGAAAATTTCATAAAAATGCAAATGGGTTTCCGAAAGGAACCACACACAAACATGGGTACACATCTCTGTTGTGACAACGAACAACACCAACAAGTACAATGAACACAACTGATGCTGTTGATGGCGGTATTGATATCGGTGCTGGTGCCGGTGCCAGTGCGGGTGCGGTGCCTGTAGCCGACAGCAGTTTTGGCATTTTTAATAAGGCAAAAATAGAAACTATGAAAAAGAAAACAATAGCAACCAAAAAACTGAACACAACAATAGAACTCGACACTTGTATATTTGTCGGGATAATATGCTCTCGTCCAGAGTTTGATGAGGCTCTAAAAAAAGCTGTAAACAACACGTGGGGCCAGCATTTTTGTTTTTGTTGTTTTTTATTCCGTTAGGTAATTATAAATATCGACTAACGAGCTATTAATCTAAAAATGCCTTAAACATTTATTTTATAAACATCTCTTTCACTGCCAGCCATGCAACGCCCACTTCCGTTTCCTTTGCATTGACGCTGTTGCTCTCTGGAGATGGTACGATGAATATTTAAATTGTTTCAATGTGTTGTCGTTATTGGTACTGCTGTTTTTGTTGTTATTGTTCTGGCACTTACATCACCACTAGAGGTACTCAGCCATACGCTCGACACATGTGTGTTTGCATCTGTTTGTGTGTGTGTATTTTCTTGATGCCGTAGTTTTTATTATTAGTGTTTTTGCCTTCTGGCGAGTGTTGAAAAACTAACTGAATATGCATGAGCTTATACGTATGCATGTGTGTGTGTGTGTGCACACTTGAAGAAAGTAAATCTGTCCATTGGGAGATGTTAATAAAATAGCAGTTTCGAGAAGGGTATCGCTTAACCGTGGCTCTGTACTCAAATAACTATACAAGCATACGAGTATTCCGGTAATCAAATATTGAAACATTCAACTATTGTAATATTGAGGCGTTAAAGTATTCAAATAATCAGGAGTTATACAACATATCGAACGTGCTCAACAGCAGAATTGCAGTTAGTTGTTTCGATCCCATTCAGTGATACGAACAATTTAATTTAAATGCAACGTTGTTTAAAGATTGCTACTGAAATCTCAAATTAATCTACAATTCACCTTGTTTGAATGAAAAATACTATTTTCGTTAAAAATCCAATGTGGAAAACTTTCGGAAAACTGACTTTAAAAGTCATGTTAAAGTTAAGTATGGCTAAACTTTTTGTGAACTTTATAACATTTGAGTTATTCCGATGCCTGTCATAGTCTAATACTTTAACATATCGCTCATTTACTTCAATAGTGTCACAATGCAAAATGCACTTTTTATTTGTAGCTCAAGAAAAAGCTGTAAATTCTTATTTGAACTGCTTATAAGAACTGCGCATGAAAAAAATTGTGCATAGTTTCAAACATTCAACAACAGTCGAAATCGGATAAGCACACGCTTTTTAATTAAAAAAAATCATTTAATTGAAAATAAATATGCGTAACGATTGTTTGTATGAAAATGAAAATATGCTTTATTGAAAAATCGTTTATGTGAAACATATTTTTAATGCAAAGCCACAAACTTATATTATACGAACACCGCTTAAGAGAAATTCATGGAACTTGTTAACGTACATACACAAGAATTAACGGACAATGAAATAATAGAGGAGGTGACGAATATGGCCAATGGAAACGTTCAAACTGCATTCAATACAATTTATTATGATGTCACCAAAATAAATTCTATTAGATCTAGTATGAAGGAGACATTAGAATCAATTTATGGTATGAAAACTTTTTTTGGAGACAATTCAGAAACCTTGGGAAAAACTAATGCAATGGATTTCGAAAATTCTGTATCAACCACATTTAGACACCTCAACCAAATGAAAACAAGTAACTGTTTTCATCCAAGCTTACTAATATTGAATTTAAATTTTACATACATGTATTTTAATAGTTGTGCCACAAGTTTCTGTCTTCGTTTCATAGAAAAATTTCAAAAGTACATACTCAGTTCGTTTAAACCAAAAAACGTTCAATGATCCGAAGTACTTTTAATTGAACATCTCGCATTAAGGAAAAAATATCTGGATTTTTTTCATTTCCGATTAACCGAATTTGACTGTATTTTGTATTCAATACAATTACATTGGGTAAGTACCGTCACATCTGACAATGCCGTCAGAAATAAAGTGATTAGTATAACCTCAACTGGCCAGTAATCATTTACCAATAGCGAGTATCACCAAAAAGTGTGTGAATGGATCATTGAAATTTTTTTCGAAAATGAGGAAAAGGTCACTTAATACAATTACTAGGAAGAACTGTTTCAATAGTAGTAAAAAAATAATAGTAGTGTTAAAAAAAGTTTAAAGAGCATCTGACCATCAATAAAAAGTCTAGCTTCCTAGACCTGAGGTAAATGGAGCTTTTCGGATGTGGACGACATTTGCGATTGAGTCTTTAATATAAGACATTCCCCAAAAAACGAAAATCTTTATAAAAAAAAAATAAATCTATGTATCTTCTATATAAATAAAAATTAATTGACGCATGTATGTCACTTCATCACTTAAGAACGGCTGGACCGATTCGGCTAATATCTTTTCTGTTGTATTAGAAATTTTCAGGACAAGGTTTGTATGAAATACAATTTTGACAAAACCAATCGGAAAAGCGCTATAAATCAAAAAATTCATAAAATGATTTTTTATGTTATTTTTGTATTGAATTTCATTTATGAATGGCGTTTCAAATTGAAAACGAATCATGTAACAAACACAAATAAACTTCGTAAGCTTTACGCGGTTTTTGAAAAATTGACATCACAAAAACAGTCTTGACTTGAACATATGACAATGTGTGACTTTAAGTTTCATAGTTTGGGACAACTTTATATAATAACAAAACAACATTTGTCATAAATAATTGTTTTAAACGCGATATTTTGCTCTGTACGTGACTTTAGTTTGTGTTTTTTTTAGAAATATTGGTCGGCGTACACATAATCGGAAAACAAATGCGACTGGCGATGAGCGTAGTCGGCTTTTGGAGCGTGATCCATTTTCACATCTAGGATTCATAACGTTTCACCGCTAAGAAATAATGTCTACACGCTAAAAAATACGTCTTTTTTTTTTGTTTGCACACAAGTAAAACGTGTGTTTGGTGTTCGTAGCAAGTAAAGGTTATTTCCATCTACACAATGCTTATTTGGATATAAATATAACTCATTTGCTATTAATATTACGTATTTGTGTATAAGCAATAGCGTGTTTGGGAAAAACAGACAACGAACTTATTAAATTCAACAAAGTACAACATTTGAGTGAGAATAAGTGTGTATTTCCAACTGTTTTTGAAATTTTTTTTTTTTCATTTTCGCTCTTTAAAACAAAAGCAATACCGAGAGAATGAGATGGATTGTTATATAGAAATTCACAAATTGAAGAAAAATAAAAAATGACTCAAAACTGCATACATATATATTCGATATTTATCACCTACAAACAAGTTAATGTTTGTGGTATGGAAAAATATATATATGTTTGATGCTGAAATTTGTTAAAATGGCCATTTTTTTTAAGCGTGTACCTTCGAGAATATTGTTTTTAAATTTACAAATTTAAGCACAAATTTAAGAAAAAGGACCTTGATTAAATTTATCGTTTTGAAATCCATTTTATAAAAAAAATATCATAACAAAAATAAGATATAATAGAGAATATCACCCTCAAAAACTTCATAGAAGTCTGTTCTCATTCATTAATCTTTTTACCAATCGTGGCTCTAAATTTCCATCTTCAGATTCACAGAACAACAGTTTCCACCAACAAGTTTCTGTTGGGCTATCTGAAATGCATTTTTAGTCATAACACAAAGCTTTGTCTTCAGCTTTAGGGCTTGACAACAATCAGGATGTTACAGAATTTAAAAATTTTGACTAGAAGAAAAGTTGGAGGTGTGTGGGTTTGGCTCATTGCCATGATAGAACATCCCGACCAAAAAAAAAGCATAATATTGCTAAGGATTTGTTTGTAGCCAATTCCATTCAGAGTATCTCTTACTACGTAAATTGAGCCTATTCCTTGGCCAGAGCAGCAAACCTCCGCCATTAGCAACTACCTGCACCAAACTTTACAGTTTTCGCGTATATATTTGCATTGGAAGATATGTTTTAATTTTGAATAAATTCCACTATTACATAATTTCTTAAAAAAAATAAGATTTTTTACTGCACAAAAAATTGGCAAAACCAAAAAAAAGTTGAAAAATTGTTATTTAGTAAAAATTCCCCATTGTTTTGTCACACACTGTATGTCGTATTTTTATTTAATTACAGTACAAAATACATTTATATGGACGATATGGATAGATTTTTGCATCCACAGATGCATGATTTAGGCGGTTTAAAAGAAAGTACTAAGGAATTAAACGCGTTTATAAAAATACGGTCTAAACGCTCTGAAAAGCGAACGTGCGATGGATGTCCCGAGTTTAAATCACCGCTGAGTCTGCTATTTTGGCAGTTGTTTGTTTAGCAGTATTATTTGGTTCTTTCACAGTGATATAAATGTATTTATATACCAAATGTGTCTTCTTCGTTGCACCTGTTTAAGTTAGGAGATATTTGGTTGCTTCACAGCGAGAATAGATTTCTCACATACGACAAATTAATACAAGCCACCGGCTGCTGCCAGCAGTTTTTCCAAGGTCAACATTACGGCCTCGGTTCGAGATGGCAACTGTCTCCATGTCGTCTTTAATTACACCGCTGTCTTAATTAGAACATTTTCTGTGAGTGCACAGACGGGCACATACTTAACAAAGTGTACATATTCATGTGTCTTAATGTGTATTTATAGTGGCATCGTACAGTGACTTCAAAATAATTATTATGCGCCTTCTATTGAATAAGTTTTATGAAAACCACATTCAACACATGAACAAAATGATCACAAATTAATACAAACAAAATAAATTTTTTTTTCGTAACGAGCTTAATTCTAATTGTGGTTATACAATTGTTTATTTGTAAAATAATACCAGGGAACTATGTACATGGACAAAACACTCAGTCGTAGATGGTTTACACGACAGGCCAGCGGAGAAGCTGGTCTGCTGAATTGTGTCCAGATCTCTTCTTTTGTCGCAACTAAAACAGACATTTAAATTTCCTTTATCCAATGAATATTTCCTTTACCATAAAACAATATTTTGCCACAAATGAATAATTTTTTTAGCCACAAATATAATAAATACATTTACATTTGCCGCAAATTATTTAGGTTAATGGGTAACCCAAGAGACTGTTTACCACAAACAAATTATTTTGTCGTAAATTTTTTTATTTTTACTCGTATACCAATATAATAAATATTACTTAGTTGTATTACGGTTCAAAGTTAACAACAATTACGAATTTGACTACAATAAAGTTTACATCTTTATTGTGAATGGTCTGAGACGTTCTCTAAGCTCACCGCAATTGTGAAGTCTATTAATTTTGGAGTCTGAAGGACTACATAACGACAAATATTTATATCTGCAAAGATATAAAACTGAAAATACAAAGGAATAATATTCCACCTTTCAAAGTCAAAGTAATCGGCAGTTTAAATTTAAAATTTTAAAAAACCCACCCACTTTATTTTCTGCCAAGGTGGCATATAACTTGCAAACGATTTTCACCGATGCAAAGTGAAGTGTGCTGAGTTTTTGGAAGCATTCAGGCCGGTTGCTTATAAACGTCTCATACTACTCGTGTGTGTGTGTGTGATTTAGGAAAATCAGACAGAATCGCTTAAGATTCAACAGCTCTTCTTGAAGTACTTCTTTCCGCCGGAGTCTGATTTATTAATTTTTTTTTGATCTATCGCATGTTTAACCATGCGTCCTTTTTTCATTTTCGACATAGTCGATGGTTGGTTAATATTGTTTCTTCGTCTACGATGTTTGATGTGTGCAGGCAATTTTAAATGTTTTCTACTTTCGACAAACACCACCCCCACATATACACACCCACCCTATCGACCAAGGACGCTTAACACAGTAATTTCTACTGCATTTATGCAAACTTGAGGAATTTGATGTGACAAGTTTAAAACACACCTCCCCCACACCTCAGCCGTTAAAATGGGTATACTGATCCTCCCATTCGAAAAATAATTACATATCTATGGCTTCATTCCAGAGTATGTGGAATCGACTTATCATGTTTTTATGGAGATTGGTTTTTTTCCATTCAGATAATTCCATCTAAAATCCTGTCTCCAAGAATTCCATCAAAAACGAGCAAAAAAATTACAAAACTTTTGATTTAAGAACATCAAATTAAAGCTCGAAAATTTTTTGTTTTGAAATGATGACTCAACGACTTTGAAAAGGCTTTTTATTGACCAGCTTGTGCTTTACCGGTTTGTAGCACCCAAAAAAATTCCAGAAAATCTGAAAAAAATCAATAGTACTTGATCACATATGCTTCCCTTAAAACGGTTGAGCCCCTATGGAATTCGAAAAACTATATATTTCTTGGACACCCTAGATAACCACGTTTGGAATTCGGCTACATTGAAAAATAGTGAATACCATGGACAATTTAACGAACTGCACAGAAAAAACATATTTTTGAAATCAATTACGAAGTTTGTATGGAATTCGTCAATTCAATTACTTTTTTAATAGATTTTCTTCCAATGACCAAAATTGTGAATTTAATTACTGAAATTGTAAGTAAGTAATTGAATTTTTCACTATTTTTTACACTGACTTCGCCAAGAATCTCTAAGCTCAATTACAACATTAATTGTATTCCAAACTTAATTTCAATTACGACAGACAATTGAAAATTGTTGGCCCGTATTTTTTCTGTGTGGCGTCTTTTTTTTCGATTTAATAAAATTTAAATAACTTACTGATAAAGATCAGCCGCCTTACCTATAAGAGCTATATAAAGCCTTGTTAAAAAAAACATGTTTTAAATTGTTATGAAGATATTTACGAGGTATAAAACGGATACTGAACGTTCCTACCCGACTTAAATTAAATTTGTTAAATTCGTTCCTGATAAATTGTTCACATTTTTAGGTCACATACTGTCCAAAAAATTCACCTCCACAGTTAAAGGTTAATTAAACATTTCGTTGTTGCTTTGTAGTTGAAAAAAAAGAAATGGAAGTGGTTCGGGTATCACCCACACAAATGTACCATTCTGCAGTTATTTGGAATTCAAGTAATAACGATCCACTTCTCTTCTTTGTATTTACTTTCGAGGTATGTTCCGGGCAGCCGTTATAAATAAGGCGATTTATTAATCTGCAACGATATTTCTGTTTTTAAACAGTGAAAAATATTCACTTATGAAAAAAATGCAGGCGATTTGTTGAAAATGTTGTTATTAACTGTTGCAGATGTTCTCATAACAGTGAACGAATTTTGTGTATAGAAATTTAATTTTGTTTATGTATTGTTGACCTATTTGCTTCATACAGTTTTGCTTGTGTTAGTCGAGTTTGAGATCATTGACTATTTCTTTGGAAAAAAACAGAAATTTTCCAAAAAGCCTTCAAGCTTCTTCATCGATACGCATTTGCAATGATTTCTGCTGCAAATATTGATCTAATACGTGCCATTTTTTTTCTTGCAAGTTTTTTTTTCCCATGTTTAGCCAATAATGAATTTCACATATCAATGAATTCTTATTTGATTGGGTGGGGAATTCCGGAGCAAGTTGCAGACACAACCAAAGTCTCTTTAGGCTGAGGTAGGCCACGCTTCCACTACCTTGGCGGATGCCAAAATACCCTTGCCCTGCAGATGTATTGGGAAACCATTGCCATCCGATTCCGAATCCCCCAGTTGAATTCGAGACTTACCACAAAAAGTTTCCGCATTCCGTTTGCTGTGAACCACTGTCCATCGTTATGGATGGAATGTATAAGTACATTTTTGTGTACAAAAATATGGCAAAAATTTAATAGTTAACACCTGTGATTGTATATAATTTGGGCATTTTTTTCTTCTGTACGTATTTGTGTGTGTGCGTTGGTGTTGAAAAATTGCCGGAAAAACATTTTCCAACAAAAACGATGTCTACAGCGACGACAATCTGATACAAATCACTATTTAAATGTTAATTTATAGAGGATGTCAGCCAGTCAACCAAACAGCCAGCATCAACATCATGTTCATCGAATTAAACAAATTTCAAACTTCCAAGTAAAGCAACAAAAACCAGCAGCAGTCGCGTCACGGTAATAGCGGCAAAACAAATCATCACCAGCTGGCGACCGACTCACGAAACTGAGAATGAACCCGACAAGACGGCCGGAGTGGGCGGGGAAAAAGGCACACGAATGAAAAACATAATAAAAACTTCATGAAATTTAATGAAAAGTTCATTAACTAACAATTGGCCAACAATAAAACACCCACCCACAGTCGATAATGAACGCCCGTTTTAATCAACGACGTCAAAGGTTATTAAATGTCAATATAAATTTTTTTCTTTCTGTTTGTTTAAAGCGTTTACAATCTGTTTTTTTTTTTTTTTTTGGATTTTTTAATAAAAAATTACTTGTGGCGTCATAAATATGTATGCGTGTATGCGTTTTTTTTTTGTTGTTGGTTATTATTTTGATATGTACACACAGAGCAATGGTTTCGATTTATTTTAAGCCCAACCATATTCATTTAAATGCAAATTGAGGTAACGCCAGTAAATGTGCGATAACTCAATTATGGATGGGCCTATGTGTGCATAGAAATCGAAAGGGCTTAAACATTGTTGCCAGCTTTCTGAACTGTGAACGTACACAAACAAACATACAGACATATAAATATTTGAATACTGATGGCTGCTGCTTGATTGGTTGGCTGTTCGAGTTGAGTTGGCTTGGCCTGGCGAGTGTATGTGCGGAATATGTGGAAATTTACATGCATATGAATCATGATGTTATGCAATGAATCTAAAGTCAAGAGTCGTATGACTTAACCGGTTGAGGACATTTTGAGGCCTTCTCTAAAGAGGCCGCTAACTGGGGAGTCAGAGGGATCTTCTACGAACAACGGTCAATGCTAATATTTCGAAGATCTTCATGTGGGATTCGTTGTCAGTATTTGCAATGATAGCCTTATGATAGAATTAACAATTGCCTTCTTGAACAATGATTTCGAATGACTAGCAATTGTTGCCTTCCAAGAGATCCTTTACCACACTGAAAGTTTCTCACTTGCTACACATTTGAGTGTATTTTCGGATTCCTAGATACCAATTATTGAAAAAAAGTATAGCTCATTAAAAAATATTTAAATGCTCTTCTCAGGGGAGAAGCCGGGGTTCTATTGTGGTGTCTCTATCGTATCACGGTGAACCACAAACGATTTGGGCGAATTGGACAATATTTTCTTAGAATACTCTTTTATAATAAGGCAAACATGAGGCAAACATGTGCTGCAGTCAGGAAACAAAATAGGAAAAGAAACACTACAGTGTCAGAAGGCATGGGGATTATTTTTAGCTGGTTGACATTTCAAAATGAAATAATTTTATACAGGACAGTATTTTAAGTTTGATGGAATTTTTGGGACCATATAAACGTTGCTCTCTAGTTTGTTTACCACAGACAGGCAGACATACAGACGGTCATAGATCATCTCGGAACTTGTTATTTGTATCCTTGAGAGCGCTTGCAAGTCCAGCTATAAAAAACAAAAACCGACTTATTCATAAAGTCTTTTTTCATAGAAAGTATAGCATATCTACCACAGGAGAACATCCTTGAATGCAATCATTCCATTCCATTCCTGAAAGAGCAGACAGAAAACATCTCTTCAATCAGTGAGATATAATTTCTATACTTACAGACCGAGACCTACTATTTAAAAGCCGGCTCCGAATGGGTAACGTTTTACTTGGCTTGGGGAAATCTATCTAACACATAAAATCGCTGACATTTACGAGGCAGAATCGATCAAAGAAAAATGTTTGATGTTCTTATCAGGATACCAAGCTGCTGTAGCGTGATAGTTGCACGCACTACCTTCCGCACACGGTCACCCAAAGAAAACAACTAACAGAAACAATTCCCTTCATCGAAACGAGGACCAGTTACACTGGACGTTGTTAATTTCTACAGCCGGTATTCAGTTTACAATAAGTTCTCTTTTTGCTGTACCATAGATAATGTTGCAGTTGCCGCCTGAGGTTGATATTCGTTGTGAAGTAGTGGGTGTTTCTTCATATTTATTGGACCCTCCATCGGAAACTCCATCCAACTGCGAATACGTGAGATTCATATGAATATTTATGAAATGTTTATTCCAGTGAAATTGTCGCTTATGTGTAGAACTAGAACCATCAACACTTTTTGGGTAAGAGAAATCACTGCTACGTTTTAATTTGTCTAGCGTGTAATGGAAAATCGAAAACCAATTGAAGTTGATTTATGTAAATTGGATTGTTTGAGATTAGAATTTTTGTGTTATGACGAAGTTGTGGCAAATGAGTAATAGCCATGCATGTAGGCTGGTAGCGCTTTATTAACAAAAGGTCGGTCGGTGTGATGTTTTTTTTTATTTTCATTTTTACTATAATAAATTTACTTAGCCTTGGGTATCACACATGTTTTTTTGTGAATTCTATAGAGGTCTAAGTAATTTTAGCCATGTTCTGACTTGTAAACTGGACGCGCTGGAATTGGAATGCCAAGTCGATTGAAATCATTGGCATCAGTTGGAATCAGTTTCTTTTCAGGTTATAAATTCTTGGTTGGTTCAGGTTGGGTAACATGAATATAACCGATCCTACTTTGAACTGCAAATTGTGCAGTTGCATTTTGTGGGAAAATCCCGTGAGTTAAGGAATTCAGTTGGACAGTTGACGACTTCATTTGGATCTGTAATAGAATCGATCAACTGAAATAAATACAATTGACCATCGATTTGACTTTCAATTGATATATTTTTTTTATAATTTGCTTCAAAACACTGTCTCGCTATGAAATCTTCTTTAAAAGTTTTGAATTGACAAAAAAAATAGGTGGAAGCGAAATGAGACCAGTGGAAGCGTCAACTGAAATATCCACATTGTCAATGACGAACAGTTTCTTCGAAAACACGTCCGCTTATTGATCATTTTGTTACTCGACCAGTATATTCGTTGTTAAATTGTGAGTTTTCACATATCTCTACAAATTCGATGACTTTGAGCACGTATTTATTTATTTCCTAAAAAGTAGTTCTGATTATGGCGTAAACCTTCCATTTCCTAGGACTTCCAACATACCTTTCTGGCAAAATGGTAAGTCGGCCTACATTGTTTGCATATCCTTCTGTAGAACGCAATTTTCTAGACTGTCCGTTTCGATTTTTAAATATGCCAACAGCGAATTGATGAAATGATTTGTGACATTTCCATATTTAATTATCCTCGTTTTGATGAATCATCAAACGATTGGCATACAAATTCATGTAGATGACATTTTTGTTAGTTTAGTTGTTGGCCACTTGTTAAAAAGTGACATTAAAACCCCGTGCCTTACCAACTGTTGTAAATTAAATCGAGAACGTTATAATTCCAATAGTTTTGGTGGCAATTTGACCTTTCCACCCGCACAGCATAGCAGGAGCATTTGGTGTCGGTTTTTAAGGCATTGCACTGTGGATTATTTGTTCTGGAGTCATAATGAATCGCGCTCGAATAATTTCCATGGGATTTTCCTCCAACAACTGACTACACTCATCGTCAATCACATTTGCTTTCCGATTATGTCGGTGGATTGCTGAGCGTGTACTGGTGATATTTTTATAATTACAAATAAAACACACACGAACTAAAGTCACGTTCTGAGCAAAATATCGCGTTTAAAACAAAGTTGTTCGAAACTATGAAACTTAAAGCCACACATTGTCATATGTTCTAGTCAAATCTCAAATGTTTGCGATGGAAATTTTTCAAAAACCGCATAAAGTTTACGAAGTTTATTCGAGTTTGTTAAACACGATTCGTTTTTTGAATTGTCTGAGTTTTTCACTACGATTTTTCCATTTTTCTCTTTGATACGTCATTCAGAAATGAAATTCAAAACAAAAATAACATAAAAAATTATCTTTGGAATTTTTTGAATTTCGCACTTTTGCGATTGGCTTTTGTCAAAATTACATACAAACCTTGTCCTGGAAATCGCGAATACAACAGAAAAGAAATTAGCCAAATCGGCTCAGCCGATCTCAAGTGATGAAGTAACATACATGCGTCAATTCATTTTTATTTTATTTCAATAATCTCAAATTACTCCTTTCTGTGTCCGGCTGTTTAAAATTGTGTTGTATTAACTAATTTTTTTTATAAATATGTTCTAAGCAGCTTATTATATTTGTTAAAATAACCCACGTATTAGTTTTTAAAATTTTTAATTTGTTAATATCGAAAAAAAGAAAACAGTACATGTAGTCTCAGTCCCGTGGCGTGTCCAAAGCCGACGCAGCAAAATAAACCGTACTTATTATGTATGTAAATATTAAAAATCTGTAATTGCATTCAAATGAATTTATGCACTATCACTTCAAGTCACATATACTCTTTTTTTGATTTAATTAAATTAATTTTAAGAAATTATAAAAATCATTGACTTTTGTCCGGAAAATTTTCTCTCAGTCCCGTGCCTGGTGTGGTTTTCTGCTTAAAAAAAAGGTAACGGCCGTTACGTTCAATTTGTAGTGTTTCTCTCGCGCTGAAGTATTGTTCTCTTCGAAGGTTCTCGAAGAAACTCTACTTCTATTTTAATTTGCGAATTATTTTCGTCGGAGTGGTTGGAGACTTTCCCCTTTTTCGGAGGAGTCATTTCAGATTATTCACCCTTATATAGATTTCTGTACAATTTTCAACAATTCTATATAGGGGTATTGTCATTAAATTGATTTCTTTCATGTTTTCCCCTCTTATCTTGTTGTTTTATTTTTGACAGTTACGTTTTATAACAAAAATATATAAAATTTAATTACATTTAGTTTTTTTTTGTCCGGGGCCGTCGTTATATTAAATACTTTTCTTTTAAATTATAATATACGTTCATACATTATTATCATAATACGCCTTCAGCATAAAATGTTTAATATTTTTTTAAAATTATTCTGCTAATGCATCCTGTTGCAATTGATTTGATTTATTCCAACATCCTGCAACAGTCACAAAATATAATTGATTTATTTGCCGTTTTGATTAATATCATATTCACACAACCATCGTCCCCTCACGTGCCGGCAATAATCATACATTATTTTCAATTACGTTATTCAAACCGCAGCACAGTGGTCCAAACCACCAACAAAGTCATAATTTGCTTTTGAGAAGACGTATTGAGATGAAACTTTGCATGCTGAAGGTTTTTTTTTTTATTACAATAGAGGTTTACACCAAAAATGGACAGAATTTATCAAATGGGCGTGGTATAGTTGTAGTTGGGACAACTTGTTAGATTTTTATATAAAATTATCTTTTATTTAGAAACACGAACGAGCACTTGTTCAATAAATGTATGAAAAAGTATGTTAAATAAATGTTAAATTCTTTAATCAAAATCTTCTTCTTTTTCTGAATCGACTTACGGCTTGGGCATTAATGCGACAGATGCGTGTAAAAGCAATTTTAGTACATCTTTCGATAATGGCTCTGCAATGCGACCATGAAGAGACGGCTTTGCACATAAAGACTGTATAAGAGGATCGAAAGGCAAAAGGCGATATTGAAATAGATCAAAAATTGTTTTTTTATCCAACAAAGTCGAAAAAGTAACCTTTTCCCCGACTAGATTAGTGTTTAGGACCACTGTGCGCCGTGACATTTTTGCATGCATTTCAGTTTCGTTGCCTACACGTGATTGCATTCAGAAACTCTATCCACCGCTGCAGCGAATGTCCACAGATAATTGTATAGCTGATGAATTTGTGTAATTTTGGTAAATTATTTACTGATATAGCATTTCGCATAAAAATATGTGTGTACAAACATACATAGGCCATACACAGGTAAACGTAACACCTCTAGAGTAAATGTGGAAATCAGTCTTTGGTTATGAGCGTGAGGTTGAGAATTAAATTAAAACTAATTAGTTTTCGTTTGGCTTGATTGTGTGTTTATATGATTTTGAGCCCCCCACTAAGTATAGTGTGTATATTAGGGTGGAGTGAAATTCAAAAAAAAAAGTTAACCTCGGAAAGAGATGTAGTCTGGGGTCCTAATGAGGGGAAAAATAAAGAAAAAAATTTTAAAAAAATTTTAGGGGTCGCGCCGCTCCCTCGAAATTTGGAAATTATCGCTATTTTGGCGTTGATTTTAGAAAAATCCTAAAAAGTTTTATGTCAATAAATGTTTGCAATAGCGTAAACAAAGAAATAAGGGCATGCAAAAATTTAAAAAAAATTTTCTCATTGTTCAAAAATTTCAAAAAGTAAAATAAGTCAAATCGTCCCTTCTTCAGAAAATTGACTGAACAATGAAATCGCCACCAAAGCTACAAATATTAGTCGATTATCCTCATATTTGCCTCAAATACTTTTGTTTGGGCACTGAACAAGCTCAAACTTTTAAATTTCGAATAAGTTAAGTCGTTAATTTTTAGGATTTTTCTAAAATCAACGCCAAAATAGCGATAATTTCCAAATTTCGCGACCCCTAAAAATTTTTTAAAATTTTTTTCTTTGTTTTTCCCCTCATTAGGACCCCAGACTACATCTCTTTCCGAGGTTAACTTTTTCAAATTAAAAAAAAAACATGTTTTCACTCCACCCTACTAATTAGTTTTCGTTTTGGTTGATGTTTTGTGTGTTTATATGATTTTGAGCCCCCCACTAAGTATAGTGTGTATATACTGTTTGTAATATGTGGATGTATGGATCAGGGAAGACAGTATATATGTATTTATGAGAAGGGTTAAAATCTATGACTATCAGCCCTATCCCGGCTACATCAAGTCCCCTTAATATCCAATTTGTCCATAGGCACTAGGGATACTCGAAAGGCTTGTTGACAACATCATATCTTTAAATAATTAATTGAACAAATATTATTTCAGGGACATTTGACAAACTGTAAATAGATAAAAACTACATTTATTTCTTTTATTCTTATTCCCTTTTTATAGAGTTAATTCCACATTTTCATTGTTGTATTAATAATTCCTTATCTTTATGTAAATTATATTACCTTATGAAGAAATTTACAATAAATTACAGACTGCAGTCAAAATGCCGATCGTTGAATTAAAAGAGATTCCATTTATCCGTACAACTAGATCGTAAAATTCAAAAATATTGCATTTGTCCGAACTTGCTTTTCTTACAAAAACCTCCGGTGATTGTTAAATGGAACCGAACCCATTTACCCAGCCAAATTGGTACAGAAATATAATAGAGTTTCCTCAAGATTTCAAATAGGCACTGGTTTTTAACATTTGGTTACATTGTCCTCCTGTTCCATCAAGGAATGTTAAGTGTAAATAAGTAAGTGAGGTTACATTTTGGTCTTGGGCCCATGGTTCCAAACCGGTACATGTAAATTTAGACTTATATGTATGCAGTTGAAGGAAAGGAATATCCTTCTTTTAAACAATGTACCAAGAACGTTCTATTTTGGTGGCATTTGTGGGTAATCATAAGTTCAGACATTGATGATAAGACAATATCGCTGATGATGTTTCATATAGGCTTTATTTCCTCTACTGTGATCTCATAGTCACAGCGAGAGGTCTCCGATAGAATTCCCTAACCCAGAATTCCATACCAGGTCTTTCTAACCGTTTACCAAAAAGTCACATTTTAAGACAGATTTAAACATAAAGATTCATCCGGTGCAGAAAATTAAACATTTACACCCACCTGATTGTGGGCTAATTTGTTGCCCTATCAAAGTTTTTCAAATTGTTAAATAAAAAAAATAAATAACTACCTTTGATAAGTAAATGTAATTATTAACTTTGTCTACCAAACTCTTTATGTAAAAACTCTTTACGCCCATTTATTCCAATTATTCGTTTGTTCGAGTATTTATGTGATCCGACTCGAATACCGTCACTACGGTCGTAAATTGCACTGGCGGTTTTCACGAGAAAGAACATGAGAACATTCCATGATTCTTTGTTCATTTCACAATTAACATTTTATAATGGGCAACAGCTTTTTTGTAAGGAATACTCTCAATATAATTTCTCATGAGTATGTTCCCCTACGTGCACAAATGGACGTTAGGTATATTTTTTTTTGAAAACAAATTAAATTTTTTGAGACATAATTTGTCATAAATTTGAAAAAAAACCGATATATTTAATCTTTTCCCATTAATAGTGTTATCTACTTATTAAGACACCATGTAATATAGATTACTTGGCCTTACCAGCCTTGTATATTACAATAAAACCGATAAATGAAATGAAAATCTGAAGGACAGTTGCGGAGATAACAACAAAAAGTTTGTTTTTTGTAAGTTTCAAAATTTCTGAAGTTACAAAAACTATACAGTTTCAATAGTTTCTCATAAACTGACCTATCTTACAATTCAAATGGGAATTAAAAGCAATAAAAGATTTTCTCTTCCATTCACAAAGGATGGCATACCATTCCCGTCTCTTTATAAAGACACACATAAGCATACATTTGTATCGTATGTAGGAAAAAACCAATTTATGAACATTTTGTTCTGGCCAAGGTGAAAAACAAAATTCCAAAAAAAATTATTGATTGGCTCCGTATTATTCAACTCTTTTGTCTCGCCTGAACGTGGGTTGTATATCGTTGTTCTATAGATATTTTAACGGTATGTGCTTCTCAGATATCGTCTCGTTCTTAGTGTTGCAAGAACGCACTATAGAGAAAATTCATTCTTTTACCGAACAGTTCGTATGTGGAATATTCTTCCAGCAAGTGTAGTTTCTGCCAATTGTGACATTCTGAACTTTCAAAAACACTACTTGCTCTTTCCTCCTTCCGATACCATAATTTCGGACAAGTTAAGAGTAAGGAAGTTATCTTTGAGCCAAGCACAATTTCTCTGGAGAAAGCGCCAGCTGTGATTCGGCTATATGAAAAATATCCCAAATAAAAATTAAGAATTCCCCAAATAAATAAAATAACACCGCAGAAGACCAATATTTCCATAAAATTTTTGAAAAATAACCCCCAAACACCAAATATTATGATAAAATACGCCAAAAAAAAAAAACAAAATTTTTTATGTGAAAACAAAAAATGAAATGTTTCCTAAAAATTATGAAAAACTCCAAAACTTTTTGGGGGAATTTTTCGTAAAGTAAAACTGCCCAATTTTGCATGAGATTTTTTTGAGGAATTCTTTTTTTTTTTGGGAACATTTTTCGTAGAGTCGTTATTTTTATTTTTATCATTTCATTTATTTTCAATCTGAAGTTGAAAAGTAATTCGAAAAGTGGCCGAATTTGTACGTAATGTGAACTCTTATTAATCCAGCATTATCTGGTAATTAGAGTGTTTCTCTAGCATGTCTTGAGATACATATGTATATTTGCTGAGAAGCAAACCCAAGAAATCACAAAACAATTAGTATTGTATTTTTGATCTTAAATATCGACAGGAACAGTAAAAGGTCTTCCTTTCAAAAAGTGAAATTTCATGACAGAATTATTTCTACAAAAATATCTAATCCACTGCGTTAGTGGATAACAGTCAGTGAAAATACGAAATAATTGTTTAATGAATTCCTAATAATTTGCGTTAATCGATAGTCATTATTAAATCCTTTACAAAAGTTAGTTATTATTATAAAATAAAAAAAAACACTTAAATTTTCAGAAAAAAAATACATTTTAACGCTGAACTGTGGTTTTTCAATTCAAGTATCGTTACTATTGGATTGTTGTTACAATACATTTTAATTTCATAATGTGTACGTAGCCAAATGCGGCTTTCAAGGGAAATGCTACCGTTGATTGGGTATGTGATTTTGTGGCATTCCCGTACTCTGCAATACTCGATTGATATAAAATAATTGATAATAGCTTAATAAAAACGTTCTTATATCTAGAAAAGTCAATTAAAAGAATTAGTGGACACTTGTATAATGAACCTACCCAGCAAAAACTCCTATTACCAACGATTATTTTATGTGCTTAACAAAATGTATAAACAAAACTGGTAAACTTTTTCGATTTTTTTTTTTGAAATTAGAAAGTTCCAGCCACTATAACTTTTTCTCAGGGACGTTTTTCTCGTTTTTTTACTGCTCGATCGGTCGAAATTTGCAGGGATAAAATACTACCAAAAAGTAAACTATATAACTAGATAAATTAAAATTAAGTTTTGAGAAAAACGCATTTAAAGTTTTATAACGCATTATCACTGTGCACACACCTTCAGTTGGGAGATGCGATTTGGTATGGTTAGGTATGATTGGGTGCCGACTATGATGATGTCATGCATATGTGGTGATGTTTTTTTTAGTGTGACAATACCAATTGTTGCTGCGCCAAGCGGTTTATCGTTGGATCGCAACTGGTCAGGGTCTTATGTACTGATTCACAGAAACTGGTAAAATCGTAAACCGAGTGAACACAAAGCGAAAAAAAATCGAAAAATAAATCTGAACCTGCCGGCAAGAACATATACGAGTTTATGTACACCGGGAAATTATAAGATTTCTAACTGCCCGAAACATTCCTGAACTAGTGGATTTTTTTTTATTATCAATATTCATTGTCTAGAAAACTTCTCGCACTATAGAGAAAATTCGTTCTTTAGCCGAACCGTTCGTATGTGGAATAATCTTCCAGCAAATGTATTTCCTGCCAGTTGTGACATTCAGAAATTCAAAACAAATGTCAACAAACACTACTCCCTCTTTCCTCCTTCCGATACCCTAATTTCCTTCCGCTAACACAATGCATTGCATTTATCGGGGGCATCCCCTGAGTGTTGGCCTTCAAAAAAAAAAAAAAAAAAAAAAAAAGGAAATATGTAAGTACGTTGTAGGCAATAAATTGAAAAAATATTTTTTCGTTTAAAAAAGCATCTAGCATATTCATGTAAAAAACGTGGGCATAATCGAGAATAAAAAAAAAAAATTGTCCGAAGTTTAAGTTTTCATGAGAACAGGAATTCATTAAAAAAAAAACGTAATACATTTGTAAAATCATCGATATTCGCGAGAACGCTTCAAATAATAATCTTGTGGAAAAAGGAAGAAACAAAGTTAAAAAAAGAAATTATAAAGAGTACATAAAATGAATAACCATCGAAGTGCTTTTAATTTTTTGTATTGTTAATTTTTTAGAATTTTTTTAGATGTGGTTTATTTAAATAAAAAATACTTTTTGGCGAAATTTTTTCGAAATTCTCAGAGTTTACACTGGTGTATACATGTGACGAATATTGAGCATGCAGGTTTAATTTGATTATATATGATAAATTCTCTTTTGGATTTGCTTTCAAAAGTCATATTTTTTTTTCATTTACGATGCAAAGTAAATTCATATTGTAATTTTGTGTCGAATGGCAAACCGGGTGACACTATGATATGATTTTATATGTTGACTTTTTTCATGCGACTTTGTTTGAGTTTTTTTAAGTTTATACTTGAATCTTGTTGATTTTTAAAATTGTCGAAAAGAAAAGTGTGAGAAGTCAAAAAGAAATTTAAAAAAAAAAACCTAACATTTTTTTACCCCGCAATCTTCTCTACACCTTTCGACTGCAAACTAGGAAATCATGATTTAAAAATCAAGCAAAAAGTCATCGTGTAAATCGGGTCTTAGATCAACGATGTTGTGCGTAAGTGATAGCAAGAGTGAGTTTCATAAAGGTCGGCAGCTAGTTTATCTCTGGGAATCTTTACTTGATCATATAGCAAATATGTGTGACGCTAGTGTTTCCAGTTAAATACCCGTGTATATTTTTCCAAACACTTGTATAACAACAATGCCATTTTAGAAATCAATCCATAGAAAAGTGATTTCCAATATTCTTCTTTACCTTTTATTGCTATCTCCTCCAGGAAACTTGACATTTGGCTGACATAGGATAAGATGTCAGACAACTTTTTCATTTCGTTTGGATTTTTCAATTCATCTTACAGCAATACGTGTATTGCAGCAAACTGTTTAACTTTACGCAACACAAGGAAACTTAATATGAAAAACTTTCCATTACATTCGATTTGAACTTTCGAAATAATTAAATGTACCCGACTGCGGGATAATGGCCATTATGCAGTTAATGGCATGGAAACACTATAGCGGTCTGTGCCAGACATTCGATGCATTCCACACATACTCGAAGACTGGTTTGTGACTGGCTGGCATGGCTGACTGGGGCATATGAATGGCGGTTTGCCAGAAACAAACAACCGCAAACCACAAATACAATTTTGATGTTTTGTTTTGTTTTTGTTTTAATTAATTTCAGCTTCCAAACTGACAATTTTCAAATTCTCATTTAATGTAAAATGTTTATTTACACTTCTTATGTTGTTGTTGTTGTTGGAGACCTTCCAGGAATGTAATGAAAGCAATATAGCGACGAGACGAGGCAACATTCCCAAAAATTAGCCGAACTGAAAATTGTAATATAAAACAAAATGAGAGTTTGCAATGAGCGCAAACAAAATGGGTTCGGGTCAAATTTTAAAGAGCACAACAGAGTGCAATGACCGGTGAGAGGGTGGTTGTTAAGCGTTGGTAATATAATCATTTGCCAGTTGATTTTATTTGCACAGTCTTACGAAAGACTGTGAGATGAAGTTCAAAATCGGACCATGGACCACGGGGGTCCATATTCAGCATGTGGCGTATCAGTGTTGGGAAATAGTAACTAATCACACGGAAGCTTAATCCTCAAATCTGGTAGGAATTCCCAGCCTCAATTCAAAAATGAAAAATCGCCCCAAACTGAAAACAACCTCAAGACAAGAGTGAAAAATTCATATATCGCAATTTTTTTTATAATATGTTGGGGTTATATCCTAATTATCACATTTGAAAAAATTTCCCCAATTTCACAATGAACGATGTCCCCCAGCAAAATATAAAAAATGAACCCAAATTTACATGTTTTGGGCAATGCAACATTTTGGACCGATTTTAAATTTTTGAATTGGGGCCAGTTTTCCAATGTGATAATTGGGATCACAACCCCAATATATTATATGATATATGATTTACTTTTGTTTTGAAAATACGCCCAAATTAATTAAAAATTTGGAAATTTTTCGTTCTTAAATATTTGAGGCGTTTTTCGGATGAAAAACAAACGAAAAATTAAATTTTACCAACAAATAAAGAAAACTACCCAATTTTGTAGGGGCATTTAGCATTGGGGGCATATTTTATAGAGCCGTTTTTCCTCCGCGTATCAACTATAGTTTGGTTGTAGCAACTATTTTAATAACGTAATAATTAAAACATTATAAAAAAAAATCGATATATGATTTACTTTTGTTTTGAAAATATCCCCAAAATAAAAGAAAAATACCCCAAAATTAAAAATGTTGTACATTTTTTTATTGTTAAATTTTTGAGATATTTTTCGTATAAACAAATTATTGTTATGAAAAAAATTTTTTTTGTGGGATTTTGCATTTGGGGCATTTTTTATAGAGCCGTTTTTCCTCCGTGTCTCAAATGTAGTTTGGTTGTAGCAACAATTTTAAAAATATCGATTTTTTAAAAAAAAATGACTTTGTATCACCTTTTCGCCTTATATATATTTAAGATATGTTACCGATTTGGGATGGTTCCTCATAGAAATTTGAGAAAATTTCCAGTAGTTTTTTTTTTATAGAATTTTCAAAAACAAAAACAAAAGTTATTTGGCGGACCCTGTACTTGATTTTTAGGGTTTCTAATACAACTCATTTCGGTGTTTTTAGATTATAGACATGGAATTGAACGATATTTGGTTTTAGAAGGATGGCCCGCCATGCTACACTACCCACGGAAAAATCGATCTTTTGCGTATCAAGAACTGTAATTGGCCACCTCAGTACTGTGCTGACAGTAGAATGTTTTTTGTGGGCCTTAGAAAATTATGTTGACAGGATGCGAAGCTAGATGACTCAGCCATTGGAAATCGTATTCCATAAATAATGGTTATGTTTCCTCTTTTAAATGGAACATTAATCTGCAAACAAATTTCTTGAAAAGAAAAATGGAGATATTTTCTTTTAAAGAAAAATTGTCAAAAGTAAGAAGTAAGTAAGATGTTGATGAAATAAGATCGACCCATAGACCGCACAGTGAATTTTTTAGGTTCAGAGTAGTTAATTTCCAGTTCCTGAAAAGCATTCGGACCCTCATTTCTTCGCTCCGCTTAGCACAATTGACACAATTTTCCTTGAATACAAATTAATTCAGTTCTCCACATTTAACAAAGCTCAGTGGTCGTCCACATATCTAAAAAAGAGATGCGTGTAAATTCTTGTCGAATTTCGGGTAATTATGAATTATTATTAGACATGTACTTAATATTTTTATATCCCTAACTCAGGGGTAGGTGGGCGTACTCGCATATTTAATTTAATACATTTAATACGGCCTAAAAGTGTAACACATAAAATGAGTCACTTTAGATTTTGAACCATATTGGATTCACGACTTTTTATGCAACATGAGCCGTGTCAGTTTATCTGTGCGACTGGTTCGCACAAAACGCCCTCTTTTGAAAACGAGTAATAACATTTTCTGAAAATTTATAGGTTTTGGACTTTGAATACTTTGGAATATGATAGTTGCATGTGTTTAGTGGGGGAGAGGGAATATTTCGGCCGGTTTACAAGACAGAAACTTTCGCATTTGTCTCTTTTTTTACCAGTCCGTACACATTTTCTTTTATTTTGTACTTAAATTGTATTAATGAAATTGTCAAATTAAGATTAAATCCATCCATTGTTTTGTTCTCTGTCGTCGTTCGATGGCGTTTGTTTTTTCCCAACATTTATTACGATATTTCCAGCAAATGCATAACACCAATGAAAAAGAGGGTGAGGGAGAGGCAAAGACATGTGGAATGAAGACCACACAAATTACAATGAGTTGTTTATCGTGGCCTTGCACTCGATGCTCAAAGCAATAAAACAATTTTGGCCCTAAGACCATTTGCTAATTTATGTATGTGTGTATTGTTATGTTTGTGTGTTCGCATATTAGGGTTGTTTGGAAAAAAAAATGAAATTTTACCTCTGGAATGCTTCAAGAAACAAATGGGCAACATCTCTTAAATCATTGAGCTGTATACTTCATTATGTGCATACTAACTGATCGGCACATATAGTTTAAAATCGATTCCGAGCGCCAATACTTTTATAGAGATAGCGATATGGAATCATGTGTTATTTTGAGAGAAACAACTTCTTCTCTCTCTAAATATTGGAAGAAAATCTGCAACATATTTCGTTTTTATCAAATGAACCCTTGACGCTTGAATAACATTGGGAAATAATGCAAACTTATTTCTAAAGTGAACGACTGTAGAGCAGTTCGAAAAAATGAAGTTTTGCCCGAAATGAGACACCTACTCCATCGGCTGCAGGCACATTTGAGGAAAGTTCTTGTGACTGGCGTGCTAGTGGACTACGTCGTTGTGTGCTGACGATTATGTGGCTGCAGTGGACCAGAGGGTGCTAGAACATCGTCTTGCCATCGATCACAGTAACTCAACATTTCACGATTCAGCCTGATGAGAACTTACACAAAGTGAAAGTTAAACTGGCCAATACCGGTTTGAGCCAGAGATTATTGTATAAGATTTCAGTTCACTACGAATATAATTTTCGTCACAGGATTTTGTGTTTACAGAAACACTTTTTAAATCATTTCAGTCCATCCTAGTGTATATTGATATCCAGCAGCGGAAATAACTGGGCCTCTGATTAAAGGCGCCTTCTAATACAACACATGCTTCATCTGCGAGTCGGGAAACTCTGTCCTATCACTGAATGTCCACTGTTTACTCTTAAATCGCTTGAGTCATCCAAGATCGTATTATTTTACAGATATATATTTATATATTTTCTAAAAATTCTCCAAAAAAAATTATGAAAGCCCCAAATGAAGAAACCCACAAAATAAATGGGAAAAAATCGCACCAAAAGCCCAATATAAAAATTTCCCAAAAAATTCTGAAAAATCCCCCAAACAATTTATGAAAAATTAGCCAATGCAAAATCCCCCAAATATTATAAAAAATACCTCAAAAAACAACATAATAAAAAATAATTGACTTCTGTTATGAAAATTGCGGAATTTTTCATTGTCCATGAAAATAATTGAATTTCAAAAAAATTAAAATTATAAAAAACTCTTCAATTTTTTTGGGAATATTTTCATTATGAAAAAAAAACCTCCCTAATATTGTTGGCGATTTTTTTTGGGGGGTTCTTAATTTTGTAGGCCATTTAAGACCTGCCTTCCGCAGCTGGACACATACACTGCGTGGGGCGAAATGTTTTCATTTGCATATATTAACCGGTTGGTTAAATTATGTAACATAGTGAAATCATTGGCATGTGTGTGCAGCTCAGGGCTGTAGAGTATCAGTCGGAGTTTGATAAGTCTGCCCGATGTCATCCATCCGTATTTTATAACTTATGTGTGTAATATTCTACTTAGTTCAGCATGAGTAATGTGTTTTTTAAACTAAAACATGTAACAGAACAAAAAAGTCGATGTTACCCTACGAAAGTCTATACAAATACATAGAGCGGTATAGATATATGAACTGTAATAACACATTGAGTGACATTTTATTAAGACATTTTGAATAAATATGTAGCGATTGTATTTATTCGACAGACATGGTACAGCCTGATCAATCGATGTATTTTGATGCGCTTAAATGCAGGATTTTGCAAAAGATTTCTCTATAAAATACACCCAGCACAGACTCATCGTTTTTCGCTAGTGCCCGTGAACCCAGGGTAGAATATTCGTGTTGTACAGCGTCGTTTTTGTTTGACGGCAGAAATCTTTGTTCTTAAATTCTTTGCTTCACCCGAAATATCATCTATTTGCCAGCACGAGCCTTCGCTTTATTTCGATGATGACATCATTATTTCTGTTAATGGCGGAACCAATTTTTCCACAACTGCCAGCCTTCACTGTGTCGCCTTTTTGTCGTCGCGGTGATTGCCTGGCAGTTGCAGTTACGTTTTGTCTTGTACTCGTTCACCATCAGACCCATTATCGATTTCTTCTCGATTCTAAGAAAAGCGCCAATTACATTCCGCTCTATCCTTCTGGCGACGTTAATGTCATCAGCACATGCGAGGAGAATGTGTTCCTTGGTGGTGAGATTGCCGGTTTTATAAACTTCTGCATTTTCCAATAACTTCACGATGTTAAAGAATTTACACATTAAACTGCCGCCCTCTCAGAGACCTCTTGTAAAAGTAAATGACTGGGAGAGGTCACTTCCGATTTTACTGAAGATCAAGTGTCACTCAGTGTCATTCTACGTATAAGTTGGGATTTTATACGCAGACATAGTCGGTGATCTGCTGTTCATGAGTATTTTCCTGGATGTGACGTAATGAAAAGATTTGGTCGATCCTTGATCTATGATCCTGGTAGAGTAGGTTCAGTTCGTCGAGATTTGGCTTCAATCTTATACTAGAAAATAGTTAGTTTTGTCTCCTTTTTTATGAGACAATAGGGATGGACATTAGGGTGGAGTGAAAACATGCTTTTTTTTAAGTTGAAAATGTTAACCTCGGAAAGAGATGTAGTCTGGGGTCCTAATGAGGGGAAAAATAAAGAAAAAAATTTTAAAAAAATTTTAGGTGTCGCGCCACTCCCTCGAAGTTTGGAAATTATCGCTATTTTGGCATTGATTTTAGAAAAATCCTAAAAATTAACGACATAACTTATTCGAAATTTAAAAGTTTGAGCTTGTTCAGTGCCCAAACAAAAGTATTTGAGGCAAATATGAGGATAATCGACTAATATTTGTAGCTTTGGTGGCGATTTCATTGTTCAGTCAATTTTCTGAAGAAGGGACGATTTGACTTATTTTACTTTTTGAAATTTTTTAACAATGAAAAAATGTTTTTAAATTTGTTCATGACCTTATTTCATTGTTTACGCTATTGCAAAAATTTATTGACATACAACTTTTTTAGGATTTTTCTAAAATCAACGCCAAGATAGCGATAATTTCCAAATTTCGAGGGAGTGGCGCGACCCCTAAAATTTTTTTAAAAATTTTTTTCTTTATTTTTCCCCTCATTAGGACCCCAGACTACATCTCTTTCCGAGGTTAACTTTTTTTTTTTGAATTTCAATGGACATGCCACGCCGTCGTTTATGATTGGTAACGGGTTACTATCTTCATCTGGATCCTCGCTCGCCAGTAGTCTTGAGAAATGTTGTTTCCATACTCTCAGCGTACTCGGCGGATCAGTTAACAGATTTGCATTCTCTCTAATCTCTACATTCGTTTGGTGTTTCTTTTCTTTCCCATCAGACTCAGATATGCATTGGGCGCGATTACTACAGGAAACACTTGGTGCATTTTAAATTTCCACTTCTTTAGACATTTGGACATTTACATGTTATTACAATTACATTCAACTTTACAGTACATTACAAATACATTTAGAATACACCCAACTTGCATCGGTGTGTAATACAAAATTTCCACAGATGGTGGCATAGGATATCATATAGTCGACTCCATCCTACTTGTTCCTAGACGGTTTCATTTAAACTTTATGTGCTTGGAGGCGTTTTCCAATTTCGGAATTTTATTCCAACATTGCATAAATAATGTCAATGCTACTTCTGAATGTTGCCATGTGGTATGTAAGATTTCCTTTGAGACGCCAGAAACTTTGCTGTTATTAAATCGATAGAATGGAAAAAGTGTGATAGTTGTCATTGACATCATTTGTGTGTTTTCATGCTGAATATTTTGCATTCTCTTCATAAACCGTATTGAAAAAGACCTAATAGAAGTTGACATAATGGACTTTTTTTTAATAGTTCTTTGCAGAAAGAATTCTTTTTTATATTTTTGTTTTAAACTTCGAGGTGGTTTGTGGATTTACTACACACAACGAGTATAGACATATCAATGCTTTTCATTGGGGACCAGAGATAATGAAGTATCTCCGGAATTAATGTCTGTTTCAGGAAGTATTTACATGATACACACACATACACATGTCTGCGCATACAGACTTAGAATTGCATGTAATTACTGTGGAAGACTTTTAATTGTTTTATGGTTGAGATGAAATTTATCGCACACATGCCATGTTGTTGACAGCGAAATGTGGAAGGTATCTGGCGGTGGTGCGGAATATGCCACATGGAAACTAATTGGTCTGTGTGTCGATTCTGTACTCAACGGGCTTATTTTTCTTTCGAATAATATGTGTGGTTTCAGTAATAGTTTTTTGTTACTAAATGAAACAGATAAGAAGCACGATATGTCAACGTTGGGTATACCCTAACCCAACCTATAAGTAGGGTATGGATAATTGGCGGTACAAAGAATTTCTAGTTATACTGGCAATTTAATATTTATTTCAGTTTGTTAAACATTTCTAGCTAATATCACCTTCTTGCGTTTTCATTATGAACATTATTTTCGTTGCAAAAAACATATGTTTGGAACCGAATAAGATAATCGAATACTGTAAATGGCATATGCTAGAAAATTGTTCCAATGAAATGAGTGTATGTAAATGCCATCAACAAAAATGTGTTTTTTTCCATTTTTAGTTTTTTTCCTGGTTTTTCTTTCTTTCCCTTAAAATTTAATTTTTGCTCTTTTTGAAAACTTTATAATTATTTTTGTACCATTTCCCCGTAAACTGGTTAAATGTGCATTTTTTTTACTATATTTAAACTTTCATCCAATGACATTCAACAGAATTTGATGTAAAAGGACGTGTTTCTTTGTGTGGGCGTCTTAAAACAGAAAACTAAAATTTAAAAAATATAAATTTTTTAAATTTCAAAAACGTTTTATTGCAATAATTTTTATTAGAGTGATAATTTAGAGTAAATTCTTCTTGTGAACATTTATTTAACGGAAAAAAGCACTAGTTTTTATTTAATTTTTTTTTATTTTTCCAATAAGTTTTTTAATTTTTTTTCAGTTTTCTGTTTTTTCAAATTTTAATGTTCTTTTGTACTTTTTTGTTTACATTGTATGCCTTTTTTTATAATTTTTTTGAGTTCTTTCTCCTATTTGTTTTTACTTTAAGTTTATGTTTTTTTAGTCTTCTCTGGTCATCAAAGTTAAAATTTGGGCAAAAGTCAATTTTATGGTAACTAAAAAATGTTTAATAGTTTTTATCTTCGGCATTTTGGGTACATTTTGGTAAATGTTACTAAAGTAATATTTATATATAACATCAGATGTCGAGTTCGATTACATTTAACATTTACCAAAAACTAACTCAATTTTTTAAAATTATTTTAAATTATTAACCCACAAATTAGGAAATTATTTTTTTCTCTGTTTTTTTTTTCACTAATTTTAATGCTCTTTGCCAGGTTTTATTTAGTTCTTTGTCTTTTTTCTTCGATTTGTTTTAGCTTAAAGTTTATGGTTTTCATGTCTTCCTGATCATCAACGTTAAAATTTGGGGAATAATCAATTTTATGGTAAATAAATTTTTTAAATTATTACCCAACAAATTAAAAAAAAATCTATTTTTAACTTATTTTTTCAAATTTTCTGTAAAATATTTTGCACTTCTAAACTATAAGTATTTTCCTTCCATATTAGGGACTTCACATGCAGAAAGTAATAGGGGTATGAGTAGATGCTTGAAGAGGTCCTCATTTTGCCTCAACCTTATTGCTTTGAACGTGTTCTGCGATCTATATTGGGTAGACAATTTGTTAAGAGACGCCTGTGCTTCGTCAGAAAGCCCACAAATTGGCAAGAAAGGTTTCCAATTATATCTTTGCGATGCGCCAATATTTTATGGACTGTCAGGGTCAACTTCTTTTGATGCATATTCTCTACATTTTGTAGAATTGACGTTTTCCTTGTAGTTTAATACGTAATGACCAAGGGTTCGATAAATCGAAAACTATACGTTAATTAGACTCTGCGACAAATGGTAAGGGTCAGTGATCGGTTTGGAATGAAACCACCGGGGAAAAGTTATATTGGTAAAAAAAAGTCATACGTGTTCCAGCGTTTCGCTGGGTCTCATCTAGGAATCGAGATATATCGATTTGAAGTTAGTAAGTATCGTATAGGGGAATTTGTCACGTTTTAGGCTCTTTTGTTTGACATAACTCGAGAACCACTCGTCCGATTTAGCTGAAACAAATTTAGAAAAATTAAGAATTACAATTCCTCTAATCTGTTCTTAAACCGTTTTCCTACTTAAGCAACAGTTTCGCAATTATAAATAAATGTATGAAAAAAAAAAATTATTTTTGCCTAAAAATTAAATTTTTTTTTTTTTTAATTCATAAAAAATCCAAAACGGTAAAAAGTGTCAAGTCCTATTACTTTCACGTAAAGTCACATAAGTCATATTTAAAAAAAAAATTTCTTCATGCGCTTATTTTTAACTTGGAAACTATTACTTGTAAAGGAAAATAATATATGAACAGATTAAGGGAATTGTAATTCTTGGTTTTTTAAAATTTATTTCAGCTAAATCGGACGAGTAGTTCTCAAGTTATGTCAAACAAAAGAGCCAAAAACGTGACAAATTCCCCTATACGATACTTACTAACTTCAAATCGATATATCTCGATTCCTAGATGAGACCCAACGAAACGCTGGGACACGTATGACCTTTTTTTGACCGATATAACTTTCCCCGGTGGTTTCATCCCAAACCGATTGTGGCTGTCGCACAGTGTTATTAAATTAAAACATTCAAGATGGCGAAATATCCGTGTAAAATGTCGGCCCGGTATCTCATATTTCTCTTTGGAAAGTTGTAAGTTCAAAAACATGACTAAGGCTTCTTTGGAACCGTACTTTTTAATGAGTGTGTGGGAATGTTTTCCTTAATCCTTTTCAGTAACAGTTGACAGATTTTATAATCTGAAACCTAACTTTTTCATTATTCTTTGCGTATTTAATAGACAGCGCTTCCGATAAAAGCTTTGTGGTCAAGTTTCCTCTTTCTCGTGAGAATTAAACATTCCTTTTGCTCTTCCGGTTAATGTGGTGGGTTTATCTTCTGCCAATGTATCCAGGATGCCAATGTATTCCCTAACTCGAAATTTCATTTCTAGTGGCTGTTAGGGAGACAAATTCTCTTAAACCATTTTATAAGTAAGTAATTCTCCGTAAGTCAAAGTTTTTTATGGTATAATGGTGTTTCAAGTTATGGAAGTTTGATTGTACTTTAGATATAAGGCTGAGCCACATCTGGGCAATAGTTCGTTTCATATAGTTTCATATGGCAAATATGCTATCCAATCTAATCTCGAGAATCTTGTTTGTTACAGTTAAAATGTCAAAAAATATACACTAAGTATTTTCCTTATTGAGGTTTAGCTGAATATCCTAAAAGTTCTCTCGGTATCTGTAAAGCTCAAACTATTGTCCATTTTTCTGAGCGTATACTTTAGGTTCCAATCCGGCAGCAACTTTGAATGTTATGTATTTTTTTTCTCTCTATACAGTATTAAATTAGTTTGTTTTATTATTTAAATGGCTTTTATGACAGCCATGTGGTTTCCTTTGTGTTGCCGAAACCCGCAGCAAACCAAATCTGCGCAATTTTAGTATTCCCTTTTTAATGTGTTGAAAATGGTCCGTGGCATTGTTTCTAGTGCAGGATATGTGTTTAAGTTATGTATTTGAAGTTAATCCGACAAAAACGAATGAAGCAATTTACGTTCAACAAATGGGTATTTTTAAAATACATTCCTTTGTTAGAGGAAATAGAACTAAACAACATGTAAAAAAGGGTATTACGTTTCAAAGCGTTGACACCCACAACATGTGGTGATATAATTTGGATAACAGTCTTTAGACTCAATGAGTCATCGTTGAAGTGTGTTTTCAAGGAGAGTCCAGAATCCCAGAAGACTACATAGGAAAGAAAATGGAATTTGTGTACCTGTCCAGGTTAGAAAGTGAACAACTGGCACGAGGGTTGGGCAGTTTTCACAGATCGACGTCATGCCTACGTAGGATACTAGAGTGGGTTGCACTGAATCAAAGGTCGTATGGCCTAATTTAGATACAACAGGCTATTCAATAGATATTTTAACGGTATCTCTTTGTCAGATATCCGTCGTCTGGTCCCAGACGTTAGAACGTTTAGCCGGAATACGCGGCTATCCGAGGAGTATCATCCGTTTATTTTCAAATGACCGACTACGCCCTTTATTATTGTTGTAATAACCCAGAGAAATTAAGACGGATGATATAGAGAGATTCACCAATTGGACAAACTCTTCACTGCATACATTTCAGAACAAAACAGCCAATTTCCATTGTTATATTATGGGCCACCCTGTTGTTCCATAATAAATATAATTACTGAATGAATTGTAATTGATGAATAGGCAAAACCCTGCAGTTAGAATAACTTGTGATAAGACCCAGGAGGCGGTTCTGGTTATTTTAGTCGAAAATAAACCAATTTGCAGGCTTAACATTGTTAATATCCGGGTCACTTGACCGTTTGTAATTTTTTTTAAGCTAAATTTCCAAGTTGTATCGTAAAATATTCAAAGTCAAACCGATTTTCTGTTGCCAGTGAATAGTAGAATTAAATTCTTTGTATTAAGGGACCAACAACGTGAAAATTAGCAAATATCAGAATTTTTGGAAAATGCACGCCAAAAAAAAAGAAGTGTTCCCCCAAATATGAGAATTTCCCCAAAAATTCTAAAAAATCCCCCAAACGATTTTTGAAAAATTACCCACGGCAAAGTCCCCCAATTCGGAAAATGTGTATTTTTTTTAGAAAAAGAAACAAAAATTTGGGGTTGTTTTTGAAATATCCACAAAAAAAAAGAAAAATTCCCCAACAATTAAAAAAATGGAAAAATTTTCATTGTTCAAATAAATTACACCGTGTTACAAAAAATAGATTTTTTTCTGTCCTATGAACCATTTTTACTTTTTCGGAAAGGGGATAACAAATAAAAATACACGTGTATCGGCGATTTTCATGTACACGTCAGAATTTTTTTTTTTAATTTTGAAGTGTAAAGCTCGTTGTGGCCTGTGTGAAAGCCTTTGGACCGATTTTTAACCCTTTTTCAGTGATCCAATCGAGCTGATTTTTGGCAGGCAGACTCGTGGAAATGTCTGTATCACGTCAAATTTTTTAAAAAATAGATCAATTCTCAAATTTTCTTAATTTTTTTTTTTTTTAGTTTTTTTTTTAAGATTTCAGTTCAAAAAACATTTTTTTTTTCTTAACGCTTAAGTAGTTTAAAAATTTGGAGTCTCTTCAAGTTATGCTAAGAAAAGTGAAAAAAATATTTTTTTTTTCAAAAATAATAAAAATTGGGGAAAATCTGAGAATTGATAAACATCTATTTTTTAAATTTTTGTTGTAAAATTTAAAATTTTTTAAAAAATTGATAAAAATTGTTTCTAAAAAATTAAACATTTCCACGAGTCTGCCTGCCAAAAATCAGCTCGATTGGATCACTGAAAAAGGATTAAAAATCGGTCCAAAGGCTTTCACACAGGCCAATACGAGCTTTATACTTCAAACTTAAAAAAAAAAAATTCTGACGTGTACATGAAAATCGCCGATACACGTGTATTTTTATTTTTTATCCCCTTTCCGAAAAAGTAAATTTGGTTCATAGGACAGAATGTGTGTAACACGGTGTTAGTTTTATTTAATTTACAACAAGTAAAAAAAAGATTGACTACTAATCGGTTAATAACCAATAAGATAACTCAGGTTTTTTTCTATTTCATAACTCTAAGAGTCGAAGAATTGCGAATATTTCGCTGAATATGGATTTGTTTGCAGTTGCCCTTTGTCCATACCCCAGTTCAATTCCCTTTTTCTGACATTTCAAAACGATTCAACAAACTTAGCATGCAGTTCATTGAAATGGTGGTGTTGGGTAATCAAGTTAAAAGTTGGACAACAAAGAACCGATTTGGCATTCGATAACAAGAACAATTCAAGTTAATCCTGTTGGCCTGTGACAGCCAATACATGACAACAAAAAAATAATATAATCTCCATGTTGCTACAGGATTCCCCTTTTTAACTTTACCAAATAAATTGCGGTTGAAATGTTTGTAACTCAATGAAATTGACAATAAACAAGCGAAACTTTGATAAATTGTTTGGGGAAATCATAAAACTTGGTCGGCTTTCCAAAGCAATTTATATTCGTTCGTTGGGTGTGCATCCAATTGATATTAAGTGAAGCGACTGTACTCGTCACACATGTCTTGCAAACAAGAGGACAGATAACGTGATGGACAGATGTTTGTTTGTGTGTTTTATATTAGAAAATTAGAAAATGAAAGTACTTGAGGGCGAGTAGAAATGAGGTAAATTGAGTAAAATTACATTTACGATTTATTTATTGTCTATTTTGTTGACGAAAGTTATCAAAATCGAATACAGTGTAAATATTATTACAATATTAGGCCGATAGCCTTTGTTGCTAATGACCCCCTATATTTTAATTTACTTTAATTTTTTAGTGTAATAAATATATAAATAACTAAATGTTACTATGTTTATTTTCCAATTAACGAATCAAGAATTGTAATTGAAGCATAAGTTATTTTCCCATTTTATCCACTTTCGCCCTTCACTGTGCGCTGGAATGGCCATTATGCTCGCTGAGATCTTCAAATTTGAACAGCCCACACGATTTCACTGGCCAGTGTTGCATTCCTTATACGTTTACGGAAATTTAGCTGTTATTACATTTTGCTGTTTGTATGATAAAAACCTTGGAATCATTTCATATTTCATACAAATCGAAGGAAGCGCGCGTGCCAGCCAAATCGTTTACTGATGTACCATAATATGAACTGATGCGAACTGAAAGAAATTTGAGTGAGGAAAGTTGTTAATACCTTTTACATTTTTCCAATTCATGAATGGGATACTTGAAGTTATTCTGCAACTTCATCGTTTTTTGTTTTTGCCTTCAAGTGATTCGATGGATGGATGGTTGAATGGAGGAATGGAAGGGTTCTGCTCGAAATGAAATGCCAACTTATAGTTATGAAACAATAATATAGACTGACCTAGCATTTTCTACGGGCTGTTGCCAGTGCTCTTAACAAATCCATTATGATTAGGGATTGCATTGTGCGAACAAATATTGAGAGTAACAGTGATAGGCTTTAAATACGCGACTATGTCAAGTTTTTTATTATCAGAACTTGATGGAATGACTATTTAGGTCAATTAGGTGTACGTTGCTAGATGATAAAAGCCTAGAATGGATTGGGTAGATACACCGTCCAGCAAAAGAATATTCTAAGTCTTAAAATTTACAAGCCAATTTTAATTTAATTTGGCAAATAATAAAATAAATTCATCTTTTGTCCACGTTTTCCAGAGGACTTGGCCAATGGTCTAATGAATACCAATGACAGAGGTTGCTGTCATCCCAAAAAGAGTAGATTGTGTTTCGGTCAGACTGAACAGCTGCTCAATGTAAATAAGAAGTAGAGAAGGAGAAGTAGATAAGGAGAGAGGACCCTGTGGTTAACCTATGCTCGTTAGATGCGACCCTATCTCCACATCAAATGAAAAAGTTCAATATACTGTAATCTCTAAGTGGTTGAAGGGATTTTTAAAGTATAAGAGGGGACAAAAATAAAAATAAAAAAAAAATACAACAATGCCATAAGGGAAAATCATCGATTCAATAACATTCCATACGTATCAATCTCAAGTGGAAATAAAGCATTTCATTTGCTTGGCCGACATATGAGGTTGCAGATTATTCCGTTCTCTGTCATTAAACTTTCAATTGCTTTTTGCATATATGTTAACAAATGAAAATCAACACATTTGAAATCAATTTATCTACCTGAAGTCTCGCAATATTAATTTTAACAAAGAGTTTCATCAATTAAAGTTCAGGAACGCTGCATAATTTCAAGTAATTTAAAGTTTACAAGGTCTGAGAAAAACAAAAGTGCCCTGACAAAATTTAAAAATATATCTGCAAATGATTTCAAACAAAATTCTCAAGAAAATCATTCAGTTCTCAAAGAGGAAAATACATTACGTCATAATAGTTTATTTCTTTCGGAAAACAAAATAAAAATGTTCTGTGGTATATGACGATTGGCTGGAGAAGAGACAAAGACTAAAGATGTACATAATATGGACAATGAAGATAAGGACAACTGACAAAGAAACAGCATCTTCGTATTTCATTGTTAAGAATGTAATAAACATTTTGTAGAGAAGTTCGGCCAATTAATTATGCATCGCATGTTATAAATGAACACTTAAAATACATATCTTCGGTTTTACAAAGGAAAAGTGATAATGAATCAAATGGCATCATTAGTTTGTAGGAAATATGTAATTAGCAAATTTCTGATAATAACTGGAAAATGCAAATATTAACAACATCATTCCATGAATGATATTTACACAAATTTAAAAGCTAGTGCTGCACCATTTGATCGAATTCCACAGAATCCGGTCTAATTTTGGTGTTACAAAGAATTGTCCTAAACAGGCCCGGTTTTATTTCGCAAAAGAAAAACTGTTGAAATCATTTTCGCAGAAAAAATAATTGTAGAAACCGAATGAGCTTCAGCTACGATTTAATCGCCGATATTATATGTTCCATGTAATTTCAGTTTTATGATATTCAAGTTAATATTTTGGTAGGTAGACCGAAGTCTGCAGGGTGCGCTCAGTTGTGAAGAAAAGCGACAACCTTGTATCGATTACACTAGTCAACAGTCAAAATGTACTCGGGATGCGATAATTTTTTCTGTGTAGATAACCTTGACATGAGCTCGAAAAACGCAATAAAAAAATTTTTTTCGTTTGGTTTTTGTTTTATTTTTTTTTTTTTAAATTTTAAAAAACAAATTTTTTTTTTAATTTGTTTCGTCCGGCATAACTCGGGAACCACTAGCCCGATTTAATTGAATTAAATTTTAAAAAATTTTAAATTACAATTCCCTTAATCTGCTCATATATTGTTTTCCTATACAAGCAACAGTTTCCAAGTTAAAAATGAATATATAAAGGAAAAAAACTTATTTTTTGCCTAAAGATTTAAATTTTTTTTTTTTAAAAAATCCATAAAAAATACAAAATGAAAAAAAATGTCAAATCTTATTACTTTTACGTAAAGTCACATAACCTATGAGCAAAATGAGACAAATATCATGAAAATCGATGCACGCGTTTCGCTTTTATTCGCAATTGAGTAAAGGTATGAATTTCAAAAATTTGCTCGACATATGCACAACTTTGTCTATGGTAAGGTTTTTTCTTTTTTATTACAAAAAAAATTAAAATTTGTTGGGTGACAAAAATATATGAAAATTTGAAATTTGTTTGAATAATTAGCCGGAACATGCGGCTTTCCAGGGTTCAATAGTAAAATCAAGTTCTCTGCATAGTTACTTTTCAGCCACATGGTATGGCGGCTGACAAATACCAAATGGTATTGTCACACATAATTGGAATCGGCCAAAGTGCAACTATTGAAAAAACCCAGTTATTATGGTGTCAGTGTCTTAAATTTTGTATTTATTTTAATCAATCATAAAGGGAATATCTATCTTTTGAGCACATAGAACGATAATCCTATTATCAGCCGTCTCGGTGAGGTCAATGGGTCACCTAGGAGCTGTAATAAGATTACATTTATTTGACCAATTTCGAGCGAATGACTACAACACTGATGTGCACATCCATTTCCATTTATTGTTTTCAATCAGCCTCATCTAACGCTACTCAATGCTTATTTTTCGATTCTAAACTGAATTCTAAAAACTCTGTCATAATTCAAATTTGTAAAATATTTGCTGTGTATTTTTAAAACCCTATCCTACAACCCAAAAACATAGAAAAATTCACATTACAACCATGGTGTCTGGTGTCTGAACCAAATTCTATTCATGACTTTTCAAGTCGTTTGAGCCATGCCCGTGTGCCTGTCTGGCAGTTTTGCACTACAACTTTCGAAAGAATTATCCAATTGCTTTGAAAATTGCCATAAGTTAATATTTTCCCACGAATACTTACACTGTGTTACACACATTCTGTCCTATGAACCAAATTTACTTTTTCGGAAAGGGGATAAAAAATAAAAATACACGTGTATCGGCGATTTTCATGTACACGTCAGAATTTTTTTTTTTTTATGTTGGAAGTATGAAGCTCTTAGTGGCCTGTGTGAAAGCCTTTGGACCGATTTTTAACCCCTTTTCAGTGATCCAATCGAGCTGATTTTTTGCAGGCAGACTCGTGGAAATGTCTGTATTACGTCAAAACAATTTTTATCAATTTGTATACTTCAAACTTAAAAAAAAAAATCTGACGTGTACATGAAAATCGCCGATACACGTGTGTTTTTATTTTTTTCCCCTATTTCCGAATATGTGCATTTGGTTCATAGGACAGAAAAAAATCTATTTTTTGTAACACGGTGTTATGGAATTGCATATGGGTGACATGGCCAAACACGAGACGTTTTCGTTCTTATATTCCATTTATAAAAATCGGCTGATATGTTTAGAAAACATATTTTTTATTTCAAACAAAAAATCGAGTTTAAACTGTTTGTATAAATGGTTCTGCAGATATTTAATATACTGATCAACAGTTAAACAGAATATGATTTTTGTTTGGTCTCATATCCTTGTATCCCTTGATCTATACAGGATACATATTTAAATGCGTTTTATGAGTCTCTACTGCCACCTGCAACATGTCGTTGGGCATCACAAACATTAGTTTCAAATGTTTAGGGACTCCAGATTCCCCGTTTGCTCAAAGTCGCCTAGCTATATCTCTAGCTGGTTCATTTTTATAAATAGCCGATCATCTTCTTAGAAATTAAAAATTTTGTTGGGTAATAGATTGCAAATTCTCCCACTTAAATTAAAATGTAATTTCTCTTTTAAACAAAGTTTTTTGTTGAATGATAAGAGAATGTCGGCTACAACCACATCTTCAATTCGATAATAAAACGTGTACGAATTGTTTCATCTAACTGACGAATTTTCTTAATACACAAATCCCCCTCCGGACTGTGTATAAAGAAGACGCACGTAAATGGAAATGATATGATTTATTTATAATGTTTTTTCCGCTGTTTCTGCTCCTGTTTATTTGTGTGTGCAAAAATCTTAATACTGTTAAGTGCTCAACGGATATGTCAGTAAATAAATGTATATTTCTTTTTCATGGTCATACATAAATTCATAACACTCCTCCCCCTCAAAAAAAATAAATGTTGACATTATAAACTTTGCTTAAAAACACATTCAAATGCGATGCATTTACACCAAACATTGATAGTTTGGTGGGGGGGAGGGGTGGTAGAACGTTTTGATAAAGTTGATCGGATTCATAAAAATTATCTGCAAATGTGTACATCAATGATATTGAGCTATTCATATGATTTCGCTGATTTTGTTTTTGCGTTGCCTTTTAAAATGTTCCACACTTATCAACGTTAACCTTGTGCGATAGCACAAAGACGTCATTTTTGGCATTTATACTTAAGAGTGTTTTAGATTATAAACGAAAGTTTGCTCCCCCAGTATTTTTAAACTAGAAAAATAGTTAAAACATTGTCGAATGACCGAAAAGTGTCGTGTCAGCCAAACATTCGCATGTTTGGACCTTCGTAAAACACACACTGGACCAACAGCAAACGGTGTAGGGGGAAGATCACCAATTGTGGTTTTGGGAGTGGTTAGCGAAATTCCGTTTTATTAACGTTTTTTTTATAAGCTGATTATGTCAAATTGTATAGATATTAATATGACAATGATGCAGAGCAAAGTTGACAGGAATTTAATATAAATTAAATTTGCTGCAGCAGAAAGAAACTGTTGAACTCTAAATTAAATGTGACTGATAAATCAAGACTATATTAAGGCAAGTACCATGTTGTTTTTTTTGCTCTTCCGAAGACATTTTAAATTAGAAATTCAGAATTCTTCTCTTTAGTTTAGTTTTAGGTCATTAGCTCCATAAAATGAAAATTTAAAATTAAATCGAGCCACATTGGCAGTGCTCCATAAGCAGATTGTATTGTAATTTCTTAGAATATAATGTTTGCAAATCTTATATAAATAAAAATGAATTGACGCATGTATGTTACTTTATAACTCGAGAACGGCTGGACCTATTTGGCTGGTAGTAGTTTCCAGGACTAGGTTTGTATGAAATAAAATGTTTACAAAACCCATCAAAAAATTCAAAAGATGATATTTTTATGTTATTTTTGTCAAAGAGAAAAATGTGTAAATCGTAGTGAAAAACTCAGAAAATTCTGAAATGAACTCAAGTTTAACAAATGTCGAATAGGCGATAGGATAGGCCCGATAAATCAAAAAATTCAAAAGATGATATTTTTATGTTATTTTTGTCAAAGAGAAAAATGTGGAAATCGTAGTGAGAAACACAGAAAATTCTGAAATGAACTCAAGTTTAACAAATGGCGAATAGGCGTCGTAGAAAATTTGAACTTCGACTGGCAGTTGGGTATTTATATCGAAAATCTGAATGTATTGATCAATATAACTAAATTTCAGAATGTAAGGGGCGTGTTACCCTCCATGCACTTTAACATTTGAACCACCACATCTCATGACCTATTAAAAGTAGAAAGAAACGTGCTGAAAAAACACAGTTCTCATTTAACAGTCCTTATTAAAAAATACTATATCTGCCGTAATATTGTAACGATCGTCATGGACTATTCATAGTATTTTGAACCTGCGAACTGTCCTGAGCTGCATTAGGTCACAAGAGCACGAAATTGTAACTTCCATGTCTCATGAACTATTAGAAATGTGGAGATGGGATTTGGTGCATATGCTATTGCTTTACAGTTCGACTTGAATTCAGAATGACGACAAATAACTCGCAAGGCCAATCATGTATACCTGTATATCCACAGTTACAGCTTTAAATGTACAGCTACGTCAATATTTTTCTAGGCAGAGTGAAGTAAATAAATAATAATGAAAATAAAATAAATTTTAATAAAATTTAAAAAAATATGGGTTAGTAATAGAATCCTGCAAAAATACAAAATAAAGTTTACCTATTACACACATTCTGTCCTATGAACCAAATTTACTTTTTCGGAAAGGGGATACAAAATAAAAAAATACACGTGTATCGGCGATTTTCATGTACACGTCAGAATTTTTTTTTTTTTAAGTTTGAAGTATGAAGCTCCTAGTGGCCTGTGTGAAAGCATTTGGACCGATTTTTAACTCTTTTTCAGTGATCCAATCGAGCTGATCTTTTGCAGGCAGACTCGTGGAAATGTCTGTAGCACGTCAAATTTTTAAAAAGTAGGTTTTATCAATTCTCAGATTTTCCTAATTTTTTTTTTAAGTGGTTATCGTTTTTTTAAGGTTTCACTTCAAAAAACATTTTTTTCGTGCACATTTCTGACGTGTACATGAAAATCGCCGATACACGTGTATTTTGATTTTTTCCCCTCTTTCCGAATATGTGCATTTGGTTCATACGACAGAAAAAAAATCTATTTTTTGTAACACGGTGTTATCTGTAGTCGTTACAAAATTCTTTTTTTTTTTTGTAAAGAAGTCTTAAAATCTGTTCAAATCTTTTCTCATTTCTAATGCAAGTGAACAGAAAAGGCAGGTTTCCTCCTTCACCTCCTCCTCCTCTTCATCCTTACACCATCTAGACGAGTCTGTGTATGGGATACGACGTCTCCAAGCATGTGAGCATGTGGCCAGTGACCACTAATGACCGCAATGAGGTTTCTCAGATGTACTCTTGACATTCGCTGTCCGCGTCTTTCGCACATCCATATCAGACCAGATTGTTCTGGTTTTTAAGAAGGTTGATTTCTTGTCTCCGTCAATGAAATGCAGTTTCCGTGATATCAGCTATTGGCACTCAGTGCCAATATCATAACTACACTCACTTGAGTTCAGGGTAGTTCTGGCCCTTTGCCCATGAACCCATATAATGATTACCAAGGAATGTCTCACTTAATTTAATTTAATTTTTTCTTCTTCTAACTATTACATTGAAGTTTTGTAATTATGAAAATTGCATTTCTTTTCCAATTAGTAACACAATTATTGTTCTTCATCATTTAGAAAATTATTCATTGCATTCCATCAATTCATCGCACTTCAATGTACTTTGTCGGCACATAGAGTAACTAAAGTCCGTAATAATCATACAGCGGACATTGAACAAATGCAATGTCCATATATCACGAACGGATTACCTTACAAAGCAACTGATTATTTTCTCTTTTTGAAACGGAAACTTTTTGCTTGCCACAAAGCAAGCAACTAATCTGCTAAATGCACACAAAACATTTGCGATCTAAGCAGGGCCCTGAAGTATAAGCTAAAGTTTACTCAGCAGCAGATAAGCTCAAATACGGGTTTGTCCATATGTTCGTCCTTTATGGTGTGTATGTGTGTGTGTCTGTGTGTGAGATTCTTTTAGGGGATTTTGTGATTTGAACAAAGCAAAAACTTTGCATTATTCATTCTTTTGTTTCATACTTAAAGTGAGTATGCACGAGAACAGGTTAATATTGTTATTAACTTTTTATATTACGCTCACACACACACATGCACAATTGTATAGCGCAACAGACATTATTGCGATATTGTTGCAGCGCACTTATGTTACAGGTGGCAACAACTGGTTGAATGTGAAAAGTGACTGCAGGGGCTGGATGTTGTATGAAAAGGTATTTTGAAAGCTGCTCGTTATGAATAGGGAATGCTATTCGGCCAATAATTTGCGCGATATTCTTTAGACATTTTCGTGATGTGTTTGGTCATTTGGCCAAAGGATGGAGTAAATATGAAGTTTGACTGTTGCCTGGTATAATAGTCGACAATTTCGGATATATATTTTTATTTGGATTAATTGGAATTGAAAATAGACCAAATTGAATCAAGCATGTCAATGTTCCGCTTTAAGGAACGCCCTAAAAGAATTTTTTTGTTTGTTTTTTTTTTTTGAAGGGGATGCCCTCTATAAATGCAATGCATTGTGTTAGCGGAAGGAACTTAGGGAATCGGAAGGAGGAAAGAGGGAGTAGTGTTTGTTGACATTTGTTTTGAATTTCTGAATGTCACAACTGGCAGGAAACACATTTGCTGGAAGATTATTCCACATGCGAACGGTTCGGCTAAAGAACGAATTTTCTCTATAGTGCGTCGTCCGGTCAACCGGCCATTTCACAATGAACGGATGAGATACCCTGGATAGCCGCGTATTCCGACTAAATGTTCTAACGTCAGGGACCAGACGACGGATATCTTCTGAACAGATACCATTAAAATATCTATAGAATAGCGATACACAACCCACATTTCGGCGATGCTGTAGGGAGACAATAGAGCTGGATGCCCTACCATCCCCTATCATCACCACCGCTCTCCTCTGTACACGGTCCAGAAGCTTCAAAGATGTTAATGGAGCCCCTGCCCATATATGCGAGTTGTATTCCATTTAAGGTCGGATGTAGGTGGTTTAAATATTTACGAGATCAGATGGGATGAAGTATTTCTGGCACCGCTTTAAAAAGCCTAAACACTTGAATGCTTCTTTAGACACTTCGAATATATGGCTAGCCCAGCGAGCATCACCCTGTATCTTCATGCCCAGAACATCAAGAGTATCAGATACGTCGATATCCACACCACCCACAGTGTAACATTTGGCTAATCTAGAGGGACAAAAATCGAATTGTGAAGATATTGAGTTCAAATTTGCATGTACGTTGCTAGCGATGTAGAAAATATTTTCCCAGAAAATGGGCTGGGTGCAATACCTGCCACGCCCCTTTTTTTAATAAAAATACAGAATAGAGGGAAAACTCTAATTTTAACGATTTTTTTTTTATTAAAACATAACGTAAACCAAACAACAATAATGTAACCAAACAACTACAACAACAAACGAACCAGTGTTAACAAACACAGAAAAATTTCAATGTATATTTTAATAAAATCGGCATCTTTTAAAGTGCAGTGTTTCATAATTTTTGCCAACTTTCGGCAAAAAAATTTCACTATTACTCCTAGAGGAGATACAACTCTAACTCCAGGTTACATAATTTTTGGTGGAGTTTGGTGGAGTCGTAATGTAATGGCCCATACAAAAAACCCAATGAAGCGAAATTTAATAAATTTTTGGTGCATTATTAGAAATAAAAAAATATATATATATATATATTACTTTTTAAGAAATAGCTCGCCTTATAGTGTAAACACCATAAATTACCAACTTTGAGCTACTATATTGTGAGAAATAACAGTAAACTATCATTTTGATTTTACTTTCTGTTTTAATGGGAATGTTTTTTATTATATACAAAAATATCTCGTCATTCGAACAACTTTAATATTTCGATTTTTGTCCCTCTAGATTGCCCAAATGTCACAGTGAAATTGACGACGATGCTGGATCTGGTGAACGTTTGTGTTACAACAAACAGGCTACAAATTCGCTCCATGGTTTTTGAAGGCGGGGAAGGGATGAGGAAAAGGTACAGGATTGATGCGTGGGAGATGGAGTGTGATTCAGGAATGGACCTATGCAAAAAAAATCAAGAATTTTAAAAAACAAATCATACGAAATTGGGAAATTTTTCATAAAAAAAAATTGGGAATTTTTTGGATAATTCTAAAGGTACGCTCACACTGGGGAAATATTTGCCGAAAATATGTTTGTTCGTATTTCCATAAGGATTTCCCAACACAGGGTTGATTTTGTGGTCACACTACGACCAAATATTTTCTAGTTTTTGTTTGTTGAAACATCTAGAAGTTGGGGAGAACATGTTTTTCGTGTGGTCACACATGAACAAATATTTCAGAACAAACAAAATTTCAACGAACTGTCAAAAGACAGAAATTTATATCACAAAAAACTTTTAAGAACGATGATGCAGGAGGACGATAGTTTCTATTTATTTTATTTTGCGGAAGAGGAGGAAAGAGTCCAGAAACCGAAAAAAGAGGCCATTTGCTTCATTTCATTTAATCTGATTGTCAGACACAGCTGTTCACTTTGTATAAGTGTGGTCATTTTGTGTTTTTTGGACGACAAACAAGACAATCGCGGAAATATGTTTTTTTTTATATAATTTTAGATTTTCTCAAAACATATATCATGTATGATCATAAAACACGCCACGGATATCTAAAGCCAAAAGTTCAGGCTTTCCTTAGAACCATATCGCCCATATGCCCGGTCCATATTTTCCGAGTTACGGACTACAAAGTTCGTAGACATAATTTGTACTATCTCCCTTATTATTTATCGGAAAATTAAAAATAAATATATCCGATCCATTAACCCATTCCGAGACATCAAATTTGGGCAGGGACACAGCAGCGTCAGAACAAATTTATTTAAAATTAATCACCCCCTGAATATGGTTGACGAAGGCAACCGAAATATTGGGCAGTAATACAATAAATACTAAAGAGAAAAAGACAACAGATGGTTTTTCAACATATGACCTCAAGCCAAACTAAATCCAACATAATTAATAGTTCTGCATAGGTCAACAATACATAACTATATCATATTCTTGTTATTTTTATGAAAAAAGGTCGAAACACAAAATATAGCTTATGCATAATACAGCGAACTTCTTCTGCTTTAAGACGGTACCTCATATATATCGTTAACGCAATAAATGCCAAAAATATTTAGGAACGAAATGTGAGATGTCAATTTAAATTTTCTACCAATTTTACGAACAACAAACTTCAAAAAATTTGAGACATATTTATTTATGTATTTGAAATGAATATACTGAAAAATTAATAATTATTTTAATTTGTCGATTATTTCTATTTCAATGATTAATTTTTTAAAAAAACTGCCAACACGGGTTTCTTTATCTATGGTTTCCCATTGTTTGTCTTACAAAATGTTTGTAAGATCAAACAAATATCTGTCAAAAAGAGGGGAACCTATTTATCACATTGGAAAAATGGCCCCAATTCAAAAATGGATAAATCGTCCCAAAATGTTACATTGACCACAACAACACGTACATTTGAAGCCGGCCATTTTGTTGCAGTGATAGTCGCCGAGTTTTACGTGGGTACCTGTCACGATGGCCTTGGTTTTAGCACCAGGCGAATACACAGAAAAAACATATTTTTGAAATCAATTACGAAGTTTGTATGGAATTCGTCAATTCAATTACTTTTTTAATTGATTTTCTTCCAATTACAAAAGTTGTCAATTCAATTACTCAAATTTTAAATAAGTAATTGATTTTTTTACTATTTTTTACATTGATTTCACCAAGAATTTCTAAGTTCAATTACAACATTAATTGATATCCAAGCTTAATTTCAATTACGACAGTAATTGAATATTTTTGGCCCGTATTTTTTTCTGTGTACAATGCGTCTTCCTTTTCTATTTAACACCTTAAATTATCTTTTTTTTTCGTGAATTTAGTCATCACACACAAACACGCGAAAAAATATATAACATTGAATATATCAATAATTTATGAGAAACACTATAATTTCGCTTTATATTTCTGTAAAAAATTACAAAGCAACCAGCAAAACGTGGTTGCCGAAAAATCAAATATTTACCAACTACAGTGGCAGCGGTAGTTGCCATCCGTAATGTGATTCTGGCAATTGGCAACGTTGAACCCCTTTAAACATTTGCTGGCCATGTTTTTGGCTTTGTGGAATAGTAACTTTGTTAGACTTTTACGGTGACGTAGGGGCAATCAATTCGTCGTCGCCTTTCTCCGTCTTGCTTATTCGTACAATAGACTATCGGATATCTGCACACAGCTTAACTGAAAAATATCACATTGCTGTAGATCATTTGTTTTGTGCTAATTTCTAACAAATAACTGCGCCACGGAAATCATTGTTTCTCAATGGTTCGATTTCTTATGAACAAAAACGCCCATCTCAAAATATTCAACGTTTTGGAAATGAGGTGTCTATGTAATACGCTTAACAGCAAATGAATCCGATACGTTATTCTCTCATAAGTTAGAGAAATGGAAAACATGCCTCTAGATAACAATGTCTTTCTCTAAGATCGTTTAACTGGAAAATATCGTTTCGAGGAAATTATTGGCTCCATTTATACAGGGTGGACCAAAAGTCACGCCTGCGTGCAAAAATTTAATATATTTTTTTTATAATTAATTTTTTATTATTCTTGTTTAAATATAATAGGCATATTTTCTTTACATCGCCAGCTAGATAATCGCTTATTTTGTTATGAGAGTTAAGTGGCATTTGAAATTATCGCTTAAGTGTTTGTCGTGGCACGACATTGCCAGCCTCAAAAAATATCAAAATGTCAATATTAAATGGTGCCAAGTAAACAAAGATATACAGCCCTATTCTGAATACTCCCGGGGAGATAATTCCCGGGGAATTTACATTTTTCTGAGTATAAAATTCTCATATTTTAAACAAACCAAGCGAATAATAATAAGGGGCACACAATTTCGATTATTTGGAGCCAGATGATTTGTTTGTTTCCCGGTCTGTTTACAATAGGTGGATTTTATACTCAGAAAAATGCAAATTCCCCGGGAATTATCTCCCCGGGAGTATTCAGAATCGGGCTGATAATATATTGGGAAGTAGTAGAGAAGAAGACGAAAATATATAGAAAATTGTTTCGAAAATTATGGACGAATGGTTAGAATTGTGTTTTTTTCACCACGCTTTCTTATCATGAGTATTTTTTATAGATTTTAATGAAAATGCTATTTGTGTCAAATGACAATATCGCTAGTTTGCCGTTTTCTTTGCCATTAAGCAAGCCGATTAAGTTGAAATATATTGAAAAATTAAGCGCCCCGGTAGGCGAGTTGGTAGCGTGCTTGCCTATCAGCGTGGGGGTTGTGGGTTCGATTCCCACCAGAGGCTTTGGTCTGTCGCTGCAAAAATCTAAACATATGGTCTGTGTCACCCGGTTTACCCTTGGACCAAAAAATTAGAATATAAATTTACTTTGTATTGTAATTAATAATAAATAAATAAATAAATATTGAAAAATTTTGATTTTAATTATGTTTAGGCTTTAAAAAGCGTGAATTTTTATGAAACAATTAAAATAAGACATAGACCTAAGAAAAGTCGAAGGAGTGTTTTCTCTGTTATTACCAATTTTGTGAAGGGTCTCATTTGAACAGGAATTGCAATTATTTAATGGTTCTTTTTGTTTGAATTAATTTGAATTAATTAATTTTCAAGTTTGTTTATTAATTGTTGAAATATATTCTTCATTTTGTTTCTGTTATTCGAGTTTAATTATATTTCTTTGCAAAAATAGAAATTTTCAAAATAGAATGTGAAAACTGTATTCCGATGTTATGTACGAAATATCAAATTAGTTATAAAAATATTAAAAATATTTGAGTGAGAGGTTTTTTACTTTTCATTTTGTAAACAGCCATAAAAAGTTCCCCATACAAATAAACAGGTGCCACAAATTCAATTCTAAAGTTCTTGAGATAATTCGGCCATTAAAAATTCTACCACTTTAAGTAGCTCGGACGTTAAATTTTTGCATGGTGATGTAACATGGTTCGATAAATGAAATATGGAAAAAAAATAAATAATATTAATAAATAAAAAAAAATCGTGAAGTGAAGTCTACTGGACTTGACTATACCGAGACAATTACTGTATAGTGTTTAATTTATATTTTATTTATTTATTAATTACAATACAAAGCAAATTTATATACTAACTTAGGGTTCAAGGGTAAAACCGGGTGACACAGATCATTTGGCTAGATTTTTGCAGCGACAGACCAAAACCTTTGGTGGGAATCGAACCCACACGCTGATAAGCAAGTGCTCTACCACATTGCCTTCCGGGGCGCTTAAGAGTAATAAATTTAAAATTGGGAAAATATACAAATACGACAGAATGATAGATGGCAGGTACCGCCCGCTTCGCTCAGATTGTTTAGCCCACAACTGGGACTTATATTTGTATAGGGCCTTTGGCCGATACTATGGACCGATGTTGACTTAACCGATATTTACTAATTTCAATTCATCCGTAATGATGTCCAGATGGATTAAGATTTGCGACCTTAACTTTTAATATAAAAAAGGATTCAGAATGCGATTCATTAAAATGTCATGAACATTATGGGTTTTTGAAATCTAAATGATTTTCAAATGGGATTCTTGCCAATGGAACCCTATGCAGTAATGCAAGGCTAGGAACTCTATACTGACCTACATAGGAAATATGATTTTCAGACGAGTATAAATTTGTTTAATAATTCAAAATCTAAAATGAATTGAAATCGTAATTTAATTACATGCAATTGTGATAGAATTGGGCAAGTGCGTGTGAATAATGTAGCACAAGATCTGAAAAATCGACTTTACAAATAGATGGAAGTCCAAATTTTTCTGAGGAAATTCTTACAAATCCTAGCATGAACTTTCTTTTCAAATCTGGTAGAAAATTGCGACTCGGACCGTTAGAGATTACACAAAAATCATTTGATTGTGGATTCCAACTACCGCTTCCACATATGTAGAAATGTTACTCCCGACTCCTATGCATATGTTTATATATATATATATGCACTGTTGATCTCACAATACACATGCGAAACAAACGTAAAGTGTCGTGCTCTATAAGGCTTTGAAACTTTAGATGTCAGAATGGTTCAACGACAGCACAAAAAAAAAACTGCACTTTCTAACAAAACTTTTTCCAAATGCTGCTACAGCACAACATTTTGCCAGCTGGCAAAGTTGGAAAATATAATGTTACCTTTAGTTTAACGCCACTTGGTTTTGCCAACCGCCAATTTGTTTGCTCGTATTCAGTGTGTGTGTTTTTCTGCATCATAAACACATGTCATGAGTGCGAACATGTCATCTGTATGTTACATGTCAGTTTTGCGAAAAATTATTTACTTTCGCTTTTGTAAATGACTACATAACAACAACGAGGCAAGTTGCAACCGGCAGCGCTGTGATGCCTCACTTTGTTGGGTCATGACTTTGGCCCACATGATAAACATGTTAAAACTCACAATAAATGTGATGCCTGCTACATGTTGTGGTTGAGGTTGGCCGGCCGAAAGGCTTTACAAAAACCTGGCAACGAAATGACATTCTGGATAATCATGTTTTTGTTTGTAAACGTAATTTATGTTTGTGTGTTTCCCTGTTGTGTGATGCATCGATAGGTGGGCTGATTTATTGTGGTAGCACATGTGTTGCATGAATTACTTTTTAAGGATGATAATTGTGAAATTTACGATTTTCTCATTCGAAGTTATAATTGGAAACCGTGAACAGTTTCAACCAAATTGAAAATTCAAAAAGGGGGGGTCGATTTTTATGGTCCGATTGAGTGTTGGCCATCATAATGAATGGCAGAGATTTACGAAAATGGCAAAGGTCGAGCCATGTACCACACTTGGGCTTTGAATTCTGTGATCTTTTAAAAGATATAATCATTTATGATTCTCTTGCTGGTAAAGTCGTCGAACTGTACGGGGTGGAATCGACTGTTGAAAACTATTTAACCCTTAAACCTTTAACCACTGAGACCGTCTGCAGACCATTTCTATTGGTTAAAGGGCTTGACTTCAGTTTGTCTTGAGCTGGTCAATGATGTCAGTCGGGCATTTTGTTGTACAGTTTGCTTTTTAAATAACCTCACCGCAAGAGGTGTGGATATTGTTGGCCAATCTAATTTTTTTTTGACGAGACAAGACCATTGAACTTACAGTGTGTCTCATCTTGTTGAAACCGATAATCGACCGTGCAGAAAGTGCGTCATTGACGCTCTCATTGTAGGCAAGACAAATTCTAATATTTATTTGTACCAACGAAATCACCATAAGACATGTGTCAACGTACAAACCTATCTGTACATTTCTCGAATTTATGCAAAATCAGTATTTCGAAAAAGTCGTTTTCTAAAAAAAATTCATTTTGTCAAAAAAAAGTCGCACAGTTTTTTAACGTTTTTAGTTAGACAATCCACAACTAAAGTGTTTTCCAACAAGAGGTGTTATTTTAAATCACCCGATATTTCGGTCGCTGTCACTTTTGAAGATTTTATTCGTTGACATTTGACTACGCCATTAACAATGGAACGATACACATAAAGGGTGTTTTTTATTGGGGTATAGAACTTTAAGTTGGCATCACTTTTTTAACTGGCGGCCATTTTGTCAGCTGTCAAGTGATTAATATTTAGTTTGGTTTGCCATTTCATCATGAACAGGTTGACAAAAGAACAACGCTTGCAAATCGTGCAAATTTATTTCGAAAGTAATGGTTCAGTTCGCGAAGTTCACCGCAAGCTCCGTCCATTTTATGCCATTACATCCACAAAAACTGACTGTTTGGTGTGCTCTATGGGCTGGTGGAGTCATTGGGCCATACTTCTTCCGAAATAATGCTGGAGAGTCAGTTACCGTTAATGGAGACCGGTATAGAGCCATGATAACCGACTATTTTGTTCCCGAATTGGATGGCATGAATGTGGATGAGTTGTGGTTCCAACAAGTGGTTGAAAATTGGACCTGTAGAATTGGCTTTATTCGAGCCAGCCGCGGCGGCCACATGCCCGAAATCATATTTAAACATTAATGGCATAAAATTATCCTTCCAATAAAGCCAAATTGATGGACATTAAAACGATTTTCTTGTGTTTTATTTCAATTCGAAGTTCTATACCTCAATAAAAAACATCCTTTACTTCACAATCCATTGAAATTATTAAAATTTACTACGAATTGCGGACCGTGTTATCTCTCGAATTGGCCACCGAGATCTTGTGATTTAATACCTTGCAACTTCTTCCTTTGGGGAAGTCTACGACAACAGCCCAGCGTTAATTCTAGACCTTAAAAGTAGAAGTCGTGAGGCTAAGGAGGCTGCCACTTTGCGATTTGGCTATGGAAAATTTCATGACACGGATATGGTCCTGATGTTGCGTTTCATTATTAACGGCATACCTTCTTTCCTATGAAATAAACCTCCGATCATTTTTCTTTTTGAAGGCCCACACTCAGGGGATGCCCCCTATAAATGCAATACATTGTGTTAGGGGAAGGAAATTAGCGTATCGGAAGGAGGAAAGAGGGAGTAGTGTTTGTTGACATTTGTTTTGAATTTCTGAATGTCACAACTATTCCATATAGGAACGGTTCGGACCCCTGGAGACCCTGGATAGCCGCGTATTCCGACTAAATGTTCTAACTTCAGGGACGGATATCTGACGGACAGATACCGTTAAAATATCTATAGAAAAGCGCCCCGGTAGGCGAGTTGGTAGCGTGCTTGTCTATCAGCGTGGGGTTGTGGGTTCGATTCCCACCAGAGGCTTTGGTCTGTCGCTGCAAAAATAAAGCCAAATGGTCTTTGTCACCCGGTTTACCCTTGGACCCAAAATTATAATATAAATTTACTTTGTATTGTAATTAATAAATAAATAAAATCTATAGAACAACGATATACAACCCACATTCCGACAATGGTGAAGGGACAGTTGGATACCCTACTATCCCCAATCATCACCACCGCTCTCCTCTGTACACGGTCCAAAAGCTGCAAAGAAGTCTTTGGAGCTCCTGCCCATATCTGGGAATTATATTCCATTTTAGGCCGGATGTAGCCCTTCATCTAGCCCTTTATGATTGTTTTTAAAAAGTGTTCCCACATTCTCTATATGTTACCCGTCTTGCAGCATTTTCGTAGTCTCCTTAGTATCCTCGAATTGTTAGTTCAATTTCTTAAACTTCGTTTGCTTTTTTGCCTTCTTTTCTATATTTTATACTTTTCCGTTTTTTCCTTTTTATCCCGTTTCAGTATGTTTTGAAACTCATATCCACCAGTTGTTGCCAAGCGTGGACCAATTTTCCAAGAAAAATCACAATAAGTCATTATTTTGCATATCGAAGGGTTTTGGGGACAAATTTTACCCGTTTATCCCCTTCTAATCTGAATTTTTAATAATCCCCAAATTTCATGGTTCCAACTTCAGCCGTTCGGTCAGGACAGTGATGAATCACTCAGTCACACAAGAGCTTTTTTTATATAGATTAACAATTCAAAAAATTTGAAAAAAAAAGTTAACAACTATCCATGGTTAAAACATTTTTTTATAAACTAATTTTATTTTTTTGAAACTGCGTTATAGCGATAAAATAGAGTCAAAAGTGTTAAATAATAAATAAAATCGTTCAAAAAATTGTCCATTTGATTGATTGAAATTTCACACAAGCCTAGCTGAAGCATGTTCCAGCTGTAGTCTGGAAGATGAATCTAGTCAGTCTAAGCAGATATGAGCTATAAGGTCCAATGTTCCAAACCTCGATTCTCAGAAAAATTTAAATAATATTATAAATAATATTAATAAATAATAATAATAATAAATATTTTATTTATTTAATCTCGAGGTCTTGTTGTTTTACATTAATTTAAATGTTTATTTTTCGTCGAAAGACATTTTCAGGAATTCGACAAAGGACTTATTTTTATTAACAAATATAAAAATCGGGAACATACACACACAACCAAATTAACAATTACAAAATATGGTATCGATGTAATACCGTCGTCATTGTTTTCGTCTACTTATTGTAAAGTCGGCACAGTTTGACATTTGAAGATGTTTTATAAAAGATGGTTCGCCTAAGAAACTTTGTACTAATTTCTGAAGATACATGGGAATTTAACAAGTATTCAGCATGTAAACAAGGTCACATGTCTTTAGTTTAGATATTTTAATAAACGAATTGTTACTTTTTCAAATATTAATTATGTTTTTAATTATTTTTTTTTACAGAGTGCTGATTGACGACATATAGGAAATTTTTGGTAAGTTGTATTTAAAATACATACGTAGAACATTTAATCGTATTCGGGACCAGTGTTGATCAGATTTGTTAGAGAACATTCAAATCCTTCCAAAATCGTTCTATACAATGAAATATAGTCTGTCCCTATATATACATATATACATTTTTTACACTTTCAATTAACCCATGTCCTGTACTTACAAAAAAAAAAAAAAATGTCAAGCGCATGCAGTATTCATCCAACATAAGTTTATTTATAACTTTAACTTTAATAAATTTAAATTAAAAAAATGAGCCGATCAAAAAAATTAAAGAATTCGTTAAAAAAAAAGTGAGAAATTTTTCATAATGAAATTTGGGGAGTTTTTCACAATTATTTCGAAGTATTTCATTCTTCGTTTTTGGGGCATTTTTCATCTGAAAAATTTAACAATAAACAAGTGGACAAATAGTAAGTTCGGTCGGGCCGAATCTTATATACCCTCCATCATGGATCCTTAAAAAGTCAATAAATAAGAAAACTAACTGAGTTTTTGGGCCGCTCGTGACCCGATAGTCCCAGGAACCCGATCACAAATTTTATCCAAATCATGAAAATAAATGCATATTTGGGTTCGCGAGAAAATTTCGTTGCATTTCGATACCCATATGTCCATGTTTGTCAAGGGACGGTTTTTGGGCCGCTGGTGACCCGATAGTCCCAGAAACCGGATCAAAAAATTTAGGCAAGTCATGAAAATAAAGGCATATTTGGGTTCGTGAGTAAATTTCGTTGCACTTCGATACCCATATGCGCATGTTTATCATGGGCCCTTTTTTGGGCCCCAAGGGTCCACGGAACCCATGAGCACGCCCATTATTGGGATTTTTTTCCCCATCTATAAATTATATAAACTTAGAACAATTTTACCAAAAAAAATCAAATGTAGTGAAAAAAAATATTTGAAAAATTTGATTATGGCCGGGATATATTTAGTCCCGTAAAGGGGAACTTTTTCCCCTTTGGTCCGATATTGCCCATTCTTAACTGCGAACTTAACCTGCTTATGGGCAAAAAACATCTTCCTACAAAATTTCAGCTTCTTAGCGTTGGTCGTTCGCACTCTATCGTGATTTCAACAGACAACAGACGGACATCGCTAGAATGTCTTAGAATGTTACACTGACCGATCATATATATACTTTATAGGGTCGCAGATCACTCTTTCGAGGTGTTGAAAACGGAATGACAAACTTAGTATATACTCCATCCTATGATGGAGTGTATAAAAATTACCAAGTTTTTTTTAATTTTGGCGATATTTTCAAAACAAAAGTAAAACACCAAAGTAAAAGACCAACTCCGAAAAAAGTTTGGCCAGATTGAAAACATACACATATTTCCCTCAGAATTACATGGAATAAACATGGAGTAGACAAATGGGAACGTATCAGTCCGGTAAACCGACAGATTTCAAAGTATGCGAATTCCAAAAGTGGGAGTTGCCATCACCTTCAGATTCTACATATTTAAGTCATGGAAATATAACCATATACCGACAACAACATTCGATAAAAAACCAAAAAAGGCCCGTGTCTCCCAGTTTTTCCCAAAGTTGGTGCCATTTTTGCAAAAAAGTTATCATTTTATAATGCCAACCCTTTGGAATTCTAATTGACTCTCTGAGGCGAAGTTCTAACTCTTGACATAAAGAACAAATCGGATCAAGAAAACTTAATCTTCAAGGTCAATCTCGTCAACATGTTTTTAACCTTTTTACCCTGTTCATGTTCAAAATTCATGGAAACAATAAACTATGAAAATGTCAATAAACAAATTCCTGCAATGAGTCTTAAAAGTCTATCAATGGGAGCGTATAAGTAATATTAATTTGAAAGACTAGCACTCATGCGCACAGGTGGTTAATTAAACTGAGTTGTTGTACAGTAAAATCCCGATAATTCGTTATGTCAAGGGACCGACCGTTTTCTACGAATTAGCGGGGGAAAGAAAGAAAAAATATGAATTACCGAGGTTTTTATTCAATCATGAATATATGTACATACATACATATTTATATGTATGTATGTATAAAGTTTTATTTTTTAAAAACAAAAAAGCGCCTTGTAGTGCGACTGTTTTTGTGCCATTTTAATGGCCTTCGGACAAACTGCACACATTTTTACGGAGTAAAATCACCACTTAATTCACTGAGCTGCAGAAAAATGTGAATATGCCCGACCCATGCCAGTTTACAGCAACGTAAGAACAATGAGAGTTAAAGAAAGACACACACATAAACAACAACAAATGCTTCGCCACTTGAGAGCATATAATCACTTGTCACAGACCCCAAATTGTTAGGGTCCCATAAAAAGGGCATAATTTTGGGCAAAACTGGGACAAAAAGGATCTTTTTTTTTTTGGTTTTTTATCGAGTAGTGTATATTTTTTCGTGTTGCACTTTGTAATACAAAAGCAACCGCGTAAAACTGCATTTTGTAGAAATACTGGCATATGGGACGTATCCGAAGGGGTGTGGCCATATAGCCTAAATGCAAGGAAAATATTAACCCATGCCAAGTTTCAATGCAATTGATTAGTTCATTCGACAGTTATCATGCGAACCAGTCGGACAGACAAACAGACGGATATTATTGAGAATCGAATATGTACAACGAGAAATTCAGCTCCCGTTTAAAGTGACTTATTTGATGAGTTACCATTGCCCGAATACCTAATTTGTGTCATACGCTTTGTTGTATGCAGTTGTGTCCACAGGAACATTGTTTTTATTATTATTTTCCATAATCACCTCTTTATCAACGCAGTAAAACCCAAGAACATCGCCCGACCAAAATCCACAACATGTGTAAATGTAAATGTTTTTCATGCGCCCAAAGTTCGACAACTCTGTGTGTCGACGAAACCACTCTTATAAAAATGCGTGAACATAATTAATGAAGTTCTTTGGAAATACTACTACATTTTTCTGAACGATTCTGCCTGTCGATGCCGAGGAAAATACGTGTATAATATTTTAAATAATTAATTTAAAATTAAATTGTTTCTTATCTAGTAAACGGAAAGGCAATTATGAAATTCGAGATTAACACTGCAAAGTGTTTCCTACGAAAACAATAGTAAGTATTAAATAGCCAATTTAGCCAATTTATATAATTACACGATTTCTAAAGTGGTTGGAATGGTACACTTGTATGGGAGATACCAGAAAAGGAGTTGCCAGACTTCCAAGTTTTTGTCCAAAACTTTGTATAGCTATAGGTTTACTAAGTACAGAATTTGAATGGGAGGTACCAGAAGGGAAGTTGCCAGACTTCCAAGTTTTTGTTGGAATCTTTGCCAAGTGTGGGTGTGGCCATATAGCCCATATGCAATCCCATAAGCAGTTTGGGAAAATATTAAGCCAAGCCAAATTTCAGAGTGACAGACAGATGGACAGACGGGCATGGCTCAAACGATTTAGAAAGTCATGAATCGAATTTGGTTCAAAGACACCTGGGGTGTAATGTGAATATTTGTAGGTGTTAGACTTTGGAGCCGCATCAAATGATATATACCCTCCTACCCGTAGTGTGAGGGTATAAAAACAAAATCAGATCCAAGGACAAAATGTGGCAAAAGTGCACTAGTTCCAAAATATTTAATTTTGTTTAATAGAAAATCCATTTTTTTTATTGGCAGTACAATTTGAATTGTATTCATTCTTATGGAATTTTCATGAGGTTTCAGTACCCACACTTATATAATGGACGGCGGATCGAATTTAAGAAGGGGCCACGCCCACGTTTTTTTTCTGTTCTTAAGTAATTTCCTGAAGTTTGACTTAGGGTTGTACAGTTGCAATCAAAGATCGACTTTTCATAAATTTGAAAGTCGACTTTTCGACATCCTATTTGAAAATAAAAACAAAATAATTGCTTTGTGCATATTATTGGACAAATGATAGCTTAAAATGAGACCAATTCAATACCTTTTATGGTATACCGAACAAAAAGAGTTTCCTGGGTCTCAAAAATAGAGTCCTACCGGGAAAAAAAAATTATCAACGCGACAATATTTAAAAATGTACATTTACAAAGATATAGCAAATTCAATTGTACACGACTTTTTACTTGACCACAAAAAAAAAATTGTCTTTTTGGCGCTCACGTCTTTTTCGCGGTTAGGCCTCGATATCCTGTTCAATCGATCGAAGAAACCAGCATATTTTCTAAGCTTAGTTTCATAAAAGTACAGTTTTTTTTACAACCAGTAATGAAATTCGGTACAGATTTTGATAAATACTTTTTAAAAATAAATTGTAGATGCAATTTAGATACTGAATATTAAATTCGACATTGAGGTGTTGTTATCTACTAATTATAAAGTTGTTGCTATATATAATAGACGGCGTAAAAAAAATTGCTGATGACAGAAATTTTATCAAGCAGGGCGATTGTCTAAAATGCAACGATGTATTGGACGTCGTAAAATGAATATGTGTTAATATTTGTATAATTAAGTTTTCAATATTTTCATTTAAACTAAAAAAGTCGACAACAAAAAGTCGTATTTTCTCGACTTTTTCGATATCAAAAGTAGACTTAATTTTTCACAATTTTTTTTTTTAGGAAAAAGTCGATTAATCGACTTTAGTAAGTCGACTTATATAACCCCAGTTTAAGTACCCACTTGACATTTTTAGGTCAAGTGGATTGAATGGAGCCTCTGACAGACTCCCAAATAAAGCTTGTTTCTCTATAGACTCTATCACGCACTATGATTATGCAATCGGTGGCATAACTACGATATATAGACATAACGTCATGAGGCCCGTTACTCAGATCAGGAGATTGGTGAGTTTACCAAGGCATCACGTTCAACCTAACATTTCCCATAAGATAAAAACAAATCTATTGAAAAGCAGTAAATCTGTTAATAGTTGTTAAAATTTGAAAATTTTTCGGTTATATGAACTTTTTTATCTATAAGTTACAAACGCACCTCAGTGCAATATAGAGTGGTGGAGGGAAATACAATTTTTGAAATTTTGTTATTAAACATTGAAGTCATAGTCAGGGTCTGAGTGGAACTATATAACAATGCCCTGGTCTGACTACGGCTCTATACAATCAGTGAACCAGACTTTAAGTCCCATTTGTTTCCCTATTGCCCATCAGTTGCGCACCAATATTATGTCCTTATTAAAACTTTGCTTTTGGAAATAACAAAAAATAGAAGTGACAGTTCTATAATAACAATAAAGAATGGACGGGACAAGATTTAAACTTTGGGCATATGTTTTTGTGCACAAAGTTGTAATAATTATGCCATCGCATGGAGTGACAGCGCTGTCATTCTTACTTAGCCGTGTCTTTTAATACTCGGCCTAATTGCCGTCTGACATGCTCATAGTGTGGCCATTTAAATGGTTATGTAAGCAGCAAATTTGCCCTTATGCGTCCATGTTTCGTTTGTGATGTTTTGCCTTTTGTTCGTCTAGGCTGGATCAGCTGCTGCACAAGTTTCGGCAATATTCGTTGTCTTCCAAATGCGTTTTAGATTGCATCCGTTTTATTGCTGTTCTTGTTTGTTTGCTGATTGTGTTCGCAGTTGGCTGAACATGGGAGTCGAATCGCAGAGAATGTCCCTCAGCTGTTGGGAGGTACGGGTGGGCGTTTCGTGCATTTGATAATTTGTCAGACTAGTTTTGTGTTTCATTGCTGGAGAAAGAGAGACAACAAAAAAAAGAAGGAAAATGGAAATGTTTTATTGTTAACTCGTCCATTGTTAGCAGTTTTCATGTTGTTGCCGTTGTGCGTTTCCCTTGTTTGAGGCATCACCGGCTCCCCGCCTCATAACTCACAATCAGGATGCCACATTCATACCGTGAACACTATTCATCATTCAGCCGGGTTGTTACAGTTAAAGTTGGAAAAACTGTAACGGGAGACAAGTACAAATGGGCTCTGCTTGTTAGGTCGGGCCGAATTTCATCTGCTCTCCTTTATTATGGTTGTCTTGTCGTTAGAACGCTGACGGTTTAGTCACCTGCCAATAATGAGGTTATTTTGCCAACATCGAGGGTGGTGGTGTCTACTTACGATGGCTCTCAAACATTTGACAGTATTGACATTTGGGACATATAATTTCAGCCATTGTATGGCTTTACTTTGGCGCAGCTGTGAAGAGTTGTTAGAATATTTTTTTTCTGTTATTTAATTACAATACATAGTAAATTTATGCCCCCATTTTGTAAAACGTAAACGTACATATCGTTTCTGTTTGAAATGCAGCTTAATGTACGTTTCATTGAATTCTGTATATCGTAACGTTTATTGTTTGACTATGACAGTTTTTGCACTAAAAACTATTTTTATTCTTTTATAGATTATGCTGTTGCTGGGTTGCAACGCAAATTCCGTTTTTCAAACGAAATACAAAATGTTAAACCTGACGTTTTTGGAAAGGTTACGTTTTTAAACTAATTACGTTACGTAAACTAATTTTCATTTTAAATTATCATCGGCATACTGGGAAGGCGGGTATTTGGTATTACTGGATTTCCTAAAATGCACATAAGTGTCTACCGTAGATTTTCACTTGAACCGTTTCGTGACTTGGTAAGTTGTTTGAGTCATATCCGCGTGATTTCCATAATAACTTTTGAAAACTTAACTTTGACATCCCATTTGGGTAAATATTCCATTGTGTACTTGGTATAGTCCAAATAAGCTTTATAAAATAACTATGAATGAGACAATTTTTAAGAGGTTCTCTGATGTGAAACTTTGTATTTCTTGTACCATCGACGAAAGCTATTTGAAGTGAAAGCACACTATTATCGAATTTCAGAATGGTATAGTTGTGGAAGATCGGTTGGATTATATAGCGAGTTTCCGCCACTGCAGGTGAGCTTTATAAAACGCAGTCCTATTTCAATACAGGAACTTCTATTGGTCCTTGTAGTAGACTTTTTTTAACATTCTATAAAAGGTTGTCCTGTTTCAAAACACGCTGAGCTGTAGGTTTTTAAATTTATCGCCATATTAAAACACTCCATTGAAATCATTGCATTCGGTTAAACAGTGTAGAAGGTAAATGAAGACAGCGGTTTAAGGACGTGCTGGGTAAAATCATCTCACAATTTCAGCGAAGGTCTCAGTTAGCAATACCGACAGTTAGCAAAGTCGAATATAAAAGTGATGTGAAAACATTTCATTTAATATTATTGAATTTAAAGATAAAAAATTCATTGAAAATTTTGTAGAATTCGGTAAGAGATCAAAACGTTAGAGCCGTTTTGTTCGGACTTTAGAATTAAAAAAAATATTTAAAAATCATCGGTGTTTATTATTTCTTAAAAATATATTATATATCCATTTCCTGGTTTCAAAAGTATTGGGCTGGAATTCGACATCTGTCAAACTGAGTTGTTAAACCAATTTGTTTTCTTTCGTCTGACATTGACGAAAATGGATTGCTGTGATAGTTAATCACACAACGCATAAACAATATTAAAACCTACTAAAACAATCGTTATTCTGTCACAGCCACATATCGTGCTTTAAGAGGAGATTATGGTTTAAGGTTAAACAAAATTGTCGTATTTGGGGTTCTGAGAATCCTCAAGTAATTGCAGAGATGCCATAACATCCACAAAAAGTCACTGTTTGGTGCGCTCTTTGGTCCGAAGGTGTGATTGGACCTTACGTCTTCGAAAACGACGAGGGAACGACTGTCACCGTCGTATGATAACCGACTTTTTTTTGCCTGCTAGTGAAAAATACGACTTGGAGAATATGTGGTTTCCACAAGACGGTACCACATGCCTCACAACTCGAGCGAATATGGCTTAATTGCAATAGACATTTCCTGGCCGCATAATTTCTCGTCGTGGCGACATCAACTGGCCACCAAGATCATGCGATTCAACACCATTTGACTTTTTTTGTGTGGTGCTACGCGAAAGACCGTGTCTATGCAGATAAACTCTTAACTCTTGAGCACTTAAGAACCAACATTCGTCAAGTTATGGCTGAAGGAGCTTTCAACTTCAAAACAACATATAATTCAAAAACCAACAACTAAATGGACCACCTGGTATTTCAAAATAAAACAAACGCTATAACAAACGAACCACACCGTTCATCCTACCTACGGCGATGTATAGTAAAACAAAAGCGAAATATGTTTTTGGGCGAACAAAAAAAGTAGTTCAAGGATTAGGAACGGAATACAATAAAATACCGAAAAGAGAAAAAAGTTTTGTCTTTCGCACTATGATAAAATTTTGGTTCGTGTTGTTTCAAATAGATTTTTTACACAAAAGGTAACTACATCTAAAATGAAAAAACCGTATGTTATTTAAATGTCTGCAATGTATTGTGAAAGTTTAATGGAATGACAAGTTGCAAGTTATTTCACAAAACATATTCACATAATTTGTGATAAAAAGCCACGACTGACATATACAGCAATGTTTGTGTCACGAATTTGAAACATTTGTCACAATTCATTAAGGTGACTTCTTTTTGGTGATCAAGAGATGGCATAAGAACAAACGCAGCGAATGTTTGTTTTCTTATATCAAGAGTAGGCTCTATTGCCCCCACAAACAAAAAATTAAAAATTCCCAAAAAAAAATTTACAAAATGGACAATGAAAAACTCCCCATTTTTTTTATTTTCGTTTGGGGCATTTTTCCGAATTTTTGCGAAAATTTTTATATTGGGATTTTGGGGGGATTTTTTATTTATTTTGTGCAATTCTTCATTTGCTACATTCTTCATTATTTTTTTTTTGGGAATTTTCTATTTGGGGAATTTTTCATATATTTTGGGTAACTTTTTCTGACTACGGTTAGTTTCCGGAACATTTGTTTATTTTAATTTTGGCCAAACTTTTGATACACTGGTGGTTGATGATTCTATGACAGGAATACAGAGTATATATATACATATATATGTATATATATAAATGTTTAATTTTTAATATTTTAGGATTAAGAACGTTGGACCATTTTCTATCGAATTTCATTAACAAGCAAGTGTCGGCAAAAAATGGCGCTTACATCGCGGCAAGGGCTCGTTTTGTTTGAAATAAAACAGTTTCGTTTGAGGCGTATGAATGATATTAAAAAATTCACATTAAGTATACGCCTAAATAAAAGTATTCACCATACATACTGGGGTTATACAGTTGCCATTATTATTTCATTTGGTGTGACTTTTCTGATTTTTGATAAAATTGTTAGTTTCTATTCACCGCTATTAAAGTCTCTTTGGTTTTTTTAGTAATGGGTTGCAAATGTTCGGTACAACATTTTATTCTCAGCAAATTTGTCAAACGGGAATTTTCCTACAGACTCTACTCCCACCTCGTCAACTGCCTGAAGCTCGTCGAAAGAGAAAAGCAAAGTGTGCTCTTGGATGTGTGTGTATGCCTATCGGTTGGATACAAACGCCTAACTTTACTGTAAATTAAAGCATGTGTGTGTGTCCCATGATCTAAAAGTTTGAGTTGCAAAAATGTCCAGGCCGGTTGGGTTCCACCAAATCTCCATAAAATATAATTCCAAAATTATATTCAATCAATTCATTGCTTAAAACCATTAATATTTCCACATTCCAAACATTAATTTGTCACTCAACCTGAGAAATTTATGTAGAATGTGCCCTGTATTACACTAATTGTCACCTTTTGTTTGCTGCCTTCGAGACAGACCTATCCAGCTGTATTACGCTGAATGGGTCGGGAATGTAGAGATGTGAGGGAGCAAGAACAACACCAACTACTCGAACAGGCATTACCAGGTGCAAAGCAGAATCATCGCTACATCATCACTGGGCGTTGAATGGAGTCTTTCATTGTTTTCCTTTGGTGTGGTGGGGGAGTACAAAGCACTGGTTCAGCCTCCTGGACCAATGGTTGGACGCTGACAGACACAAATGAAGAATGAGTGCGTGTTTGTAGGGGATTTGTCACTGAATAATGGCTACATATTTATTTGGCTCAAATACGTGGCGTTGTCTGTGTTTGGCTTAGAATTTGTTTAAATATCTGCTGACTGCGATATTCAACCAATTCATTGCACGGTAGTTGGGTGGGGGGGGGGGGAGGCGCTCTCGACAATTTGTCTTCTGATTATAAACATGCAGTGGGATTAATATTCCGTTTTTCCGTCAGCCCAGAATCAACAGAAAAAAAGTCACAAAACAAAAACCTTGCCCTGTGTTTATTTATTACTCCCTTAGCAGCGTATATATTTATAAAATTGAATGTGATAAGGTCGATCTTAATTTTTAATTGTCACAGCTCATTGGATGAAAACCACACTCGGGAAAAAATGCCATGCCGGTAAACAAATACTACAAATATATTTTTATAGAGGGGGAGTTATTTTTTTTTTTGGATTCGCAAGGGTATTGGAAAATCAATTAAATTTAACTTACTTGTTTTTAAAATCGGCTGTTCTATAACTGATAATGATTATTATTAGGTAGTTGCTAGGTTCGCTAGGTAGTTGTCTCCGAGTAATTTCCGTGGATACTCACCAAAGTCATCCTACAGCTAAATTTGAATAAAATCTGGTGCAAAATGCTCTACAGCTTTTTTGTGGACATATATTAAAATATTTTTTTCATTTTACAGTTCAGTAACTCTAAACGTAAGGCCTAGACAATGTGAAAAAAACAAGAAGCTAGAAGGAGAAAAATAATATTTATTAGATCCCCTGGTCCCCCACATTCACATAAGTGGAAAAGGAAAGTTCATAAGGATCGCAAAAATATTCATTTTGTAGATATGTATCTGATATAATGTTAAAATCATTTGCGACCGCCTACCTAGTGATATAAATAGACGATATGATACATCAGGTAATAGGCCCATCATTTTCAGCAAACTCATTATGGAGGGAAATCTTTATAATTTCTCTAACATTAATTTCGACGAACATTTTCACCGGAGTGTAAGTGCTCAAATATGTATATAAAGTTATGCCCGACATAATTTATCAAACATAAATCCATTTGAGCATAACGGCAGACAATCACAAATTATTGCCCTCATTTGATCCACTTTGACAGCAGAAAATAAAAAAATTTTGTCATTGTGTGCTTCGCGTATACAACAGATAAAGTCAACGATTTTTAAGGTCCCTTTTGCCATTGTTGTCCTTGTCAGGCAAATTATGTTAATTTGGGCTTTCATTTAACAACACAGCCGGCACAGAACCCTTCACTGTCATGCCTTAATTTGGAGCAGCGTTTGTTTCAGGTGTTACATCCGGAAAAAAAACTCTCAAAAAAACAGATTATTGTGTACAATAAAATGTGGGTATTTCCCATTCCTTCTGTTAATTGATGATAATTATAAAGATATACGTGTCAGAAATATCTTTAATATTGATTTTTCAATAGAAAAAGAATAATGTTTGCTTACAAATAAATCTCCGTTGAAAATATATCCATAAGGCTGTGTGAGTATAGATATGTAATATCTTCACCTTTATCCAAAACTTGTGAAGATTGTACCAGATTCTAAGGAGAATAACTCAACAGATTTAAGTAAATTTCGCCCAACATATTTACTGCCTTTAATGGACAAGGTTTTGGAAATATTTTTACACAAACAACAGATAACTTTCCAGAGGTGTTATTTTGAACCACCCGGTATTTCGATAGCTGTCACTTTTGAAGCTTTTATTCTTTGACACATTGACAAGTAGAAACTACGGACCGCAATACAGAAATTGGTGACAAAATTCGAGAATATTCCTCGTCGTTCTTAGGAATTGGGCATTCCACAAACGTTATTATACCGTATTTTGCATTACGGCTTATAAAGTTCAGTTAACACAAGAAATCAAGCCGACCGATCATCAACAAGGTGGTATCTTTGCTGATTGGGTCCTTGAAATGAATGAAAATTATCCCGAATTCCATCGAACAATCATCTTGACTGATGAGGGTCATTTCCAACTCGCTGGCTACATCAACAAGCATCTGGAGCATGGAAAACCCAAGAGTTATTGTTAAGAAGCCTCTCCATCCTCAACGTGTGACTGTTTGGTCATTCGACCTTACTTTTTCGAAAATGAGGTTGGATATGTTACGGTGAATGAACAGTTACGGTGAATGAATTGCGCTATCGGGAGATAATTAATGATTTGTTATGGTTGGAGTTGGATGATATTGATTTGGACAACGTTTACTTTCAACAAGATGGCGCTACGTGCCACACAAGCAACGAAACCATTGCTCTTTCCGGACAGTATTATCTCTCGAAGAGCTCATTTTTCTTACTCTGGGGCCACGTGAAAGATAAGGTCTACGCCAACAGCCCTGTGTCGATTCAAGACCTCACAGATAGAATTCGTGAGGCTATCGAGATTTGGTTATGGAAAATTTCCTGAAAAGGATATGGTCCTGTAAGCGGGGTCGTGGTGGCCATATGGATACATCACGACTATTTTGAAATGCGTGGTTTTCCAAAATCGATGGTCCAATCAAATTAATTTAAGCTATAACGCCTGTTCATCGCTGATTGTCTTTGAGGATCTTTGAGTTCTTTCGAAGGCAGCTCACTGTTCCTAAAAAACCGATCCATATTTGTTTACCTTCCGAATGAGTTACATCAATGGAATAGCGTCTGGTAGCTGTAGAATCTCTGGTACATTGTATTTCTATTTGGACAATTTTAATATTAGCTCCACTGAACGACAAAACATATTTTCAATTAAACTAAAAAGTCGACAACAAAAAGTCGTTTTTCTCGAGTTTTTCTCTTTCCTTTAATTTTCTTTTCTTTCTATTTATTTTTTTGTTCCTCTTAATTTCTGTTTAAACTTTTTATTTTTTAGAAAGTGAATTTTTATTGAATTTTGAGCAGCTAATAGATTATTTAAACACGTTGCCAGTTAGCTGTGGATACTATACACGAATAAAATCCGATACTATTTAGGTTAATCTTTAATACTTAAGATTTATTTTCAGTCCTTAAAAAGAAAACTATTTCCCTTTGTCGCTGTTGTCTATTTACACGCCCAGACCAGAAGTCATTATCTTTTTCGTATGCATTATTTCCATAGAATTTGTTCGGATTTATAACCACAAATAAGAAATATTTAAACAAAAAAAAAACATAAGCAGACGTGCTGTATTGCACGCTTTTATACACATAACAAATGTGATCCAATATTAACGCATTCGATATACTAATATTGCAAATGACTGCTGACATGCGAAATGAGGAAAATGCAAATCAATAAATAAATAAATACATTTATTCATTGTGTTGCATGTGCACATCCGCAAACATAAACCGATTCGTGCTGTTGGCGAGTAATTGAACACAGATAGAGCGAATAGAAAAATGATGAATATACAATTAATGTGAGGTGGGGCGCACATCATAAATACCCTACAGCCTCTGTCCGACAGTCATTCGTTGAGCAAGTGGGATTTTTCTACTTTTGATACAAATAGCACCACCGAATTTCAGTTAAATTGTGATTACATTGTTGATTTCAGTCTTGGGTACAACACTTGTCTGACGTGTGTACTGTTCCATCTCTTGCACTTTAGATAGGAAATTCAAATTAGGGATGTAACGAATGTGGTTTTAGCGAAAGCGGAATCTTATATTGATTTCTTTTTTTAGTTAGAATACAAAGAAAGTATATATTCTATTTTTGTGTCTAAGGGTAAACCGGGTGACACAGATCATATGGATAGCGGCACTTCAAAGCCTCTAGGGGGGAACCCCCAAACAACCACCATGGTGATACCATGATACCAACTCGCCTGTCGGGGCGCTTTAATATATTTATATTTATGATGCGAATAATTCGCATATTCGAAATTACTAAAACTAATTATATTGTTTATAAAAGGAAACAACTTTTACGTCTTAGGCGTAACATATGTAAGTAATATTATTTTTTTTGGAATGATAAAGCGATAAAATATTCCAAAAAACATTTTTTTGCCAATGTTCAAAATTATGCATATAATTTGCATTTGCATATGCGAAAGCCAACTTCCTTATATCTGTAATTTGAATTTATTCCAGGAATTTCCCAAAGCCGCACAAATATTCATAATTCACGTAGGTTGTTATGGGTAAAAATACAGGGTGTCATACGTAATGTCCATTGCCGCGGAGTACGAAGTTGGGTAGGAACCAGACGTTTTCTCCAGATAGATGTTTCTAGCCAAGCTCGTTTACCATGGTTCTATATATTTTACGAGTCCTCAAAAAATCTTCTTTGCCTAAAATAGCCCAGCATGCTCTCAACTTCGTCACTGAAAAAAAAATATTTTGTCCATTTTTTGGGGCATTTTTCATATGAGAACTAAAAATTAAATGTTACCTAAAAATTATGAAAAACTCCCCAATTTTTGGAGAAATTCTTCATTTTTTTTTTTGGGATATTTTCCATTTGGATTATTTTTCATAGAGCCGTTAAACTTGAAATTACAGAAGAACATGGACATTATGACTTTATTATAGAAGAAACGAGAATCTCTATATAAATAAAAATGAATTGACGCATGTATGTCACTTCATCACTTGAGAACGGCTGGACCGATTCGGCTAATATCTTTTCTGTTGTATTAGAAATTTTCAGGACAAGGTTTGTATGAAATACAATTTTGACAAATCCATTCGGAAAAGCGCTATAAATCAAAAAATTCAAAAGATGATTTTTTATGTTCTTTTTGTATTGAATTTCATTTATGAATGACGTTTCAAATTGAAAAATTAGAAAATCGTAGTGAAAAACTCAGACAATTCAAAAAACGAATCATGTTTAACAAACGCGAATAAACTTCTAAAAACTAAAGCTTTACGCGGTTTTTGAAAAATTGACATCACAAACATTTGAGTCTTGACTTGAACATATGACAATGTGTGACTTTAAGTTTCATAGTTTGGGACAACTTTATATAATAACAAAACAACATTTGTCAAAAAAAAAATTGTTTTAAACGCTATATTTTGCTCAGTACGAGACTTTAGTTTGTGTTTTTTAGAAATATTGGTCGGCGTACACTCTCAGCAATCCAACTACATAATCGGAAAGCAAATGCGACTGGCGATGAGCGTAGTCAGCTTTTGGAGGAAAATCGCATGTAAATTTTTTCCAGCTTGTTCCATTTTGACTCCAGAACAAAGAATCCACAGAATCTCACACACACATCCCAAACACCTCGTACAAATCCACATCTAGGATTCATAACGTTTCACCGCTACGAAATAATGTCTACCTTCGAGATTATTGTTCGAGAATTTGTTATTAAATTGACAGATTCAAGGACAAATTTACCATCGTGCAGGAACATTGCTGCCACTAGTGAATGCTGATCAGATGTTTCGTGAGATTTCATTCCTTGAAAACTCTAATGATAAAAGCAATCAGTGTCGTCATCAATATATACGTAAAGGAAACTAACAAAAATGTCATCTATATGAATTTGTTTGATGATTCGTCAAAACGAGGACAATCATATGTTGAAATGTCGCAAATTATTTATCTATTCTCTATTCGGAAAGTCGAAAAAATTGCGTTCTGCAGGAGGAAATACAAAAATAAGACAATTCAAAAAACGTATCATGTTTAACAAACGCGAATAAACTTCGTAAGCTTTACGCGGTTTTTGAAAAATTGACATCACAAAAATAGTACTGACTTGAACAAATGACAATGTGTGACTTTAAGTTTCATAGTTTGGGACAACTTTATATAATAACAAAACAACATTTGTCAAAAATAATTGTTTTAAACGGGATATTTTGCTCAGTACGTGACTTTAGATCGTGTTTTTTTTAGAAATATTGGTCGGCGTACACTCTCAGCAATCCAACAATATAATCGGAAAGCAAATGCGATCAATCAGCGGATGTGTTTTCCAATCAATTGTTAGACATTGAGAATGGGGAAATTTCAGTTGTCGCTTCCACCTACTTTTTTTTGCAATTCACAACGTCAAAAGAAGAAAATTATTAAAAAAAAATATCAATTCAAATCCAAATCGGTGGTCAATTGTATTTATTTCAGTCGATCGATTCTATTACAGATCCAACTGAATTCTTTAACTCACGGGATTTTCCAGGAATGCCGCAGTACAATACAAAGTAGGGTCAGATACGCAATCTGAACCAACCAGGTATTTGCAATGTAACAAGACTAGCTGTTAAAAATCAGATAAAGCACCTGTTTCAAAGGATACCAGTGATTTCAGCTAAGTCAAAACTTTTCTGGGTAGGACGAAGTCTAGCGGGTCAGCTAGTTTATGGCAAAAAAAATGCTTGTTTGTGGTATTGGACAATATTATGTTTCTGTTAACAGCGGCGGATGGAAAAACTGTTGGGAGAAGTTAATCTAGCGACGACATTTTTCAAATGAATATGCAGGGGCACATGTAGACGGAATAAGTAAATACAAAATAAGTATGATTTTTTAAAATCAGTAACAAGCTTTTTGCAAAAACACGATAAATCACAAAATCAAAATACATGGCAAATCGCCTTCGAAGTTTGAAATAATTGCAGAAATTAGGGATTTGCTGAAATCATGAAAAAGATTGCTTATTGTTTTTCAAGAAGACATATCACATACCCAGAAAACTTTAGAAATCGACAATTTTATAAAGTTCTGGCAAAGATTTTAGTTAAATTTTTTTTTAAAATTTATTTTGTTTGAAGCAAATCGTTTTTGCAATTCAAAATTCATTATTTTTTTTTTAAAAAATTAGATGAAATAAATAAGTCTATGAAATCGCTTTTGCAAATTCTAATTGGGCACCATCAATTTCAACGAAATTCTTCTAGATTGTTGTCTTTTAGTTATCTTTTTAGGCAAACCTGTTATTTTTTCCCACTAAATGCAACCAAAGAGGTAGCTGTTTAGCAGATCATAGGATACCAGGTTCCAAAAATGGCTAAATAAGAGTTCTCCGGTGTTAATAAGCCTCTGTCTACAATTAAACGAAAAATAGCTAAACATTTTTTCAGCGGACGGTGTAAAAACCCTTTTTTAAAATCGTGTGGCTTATCGTGTTTTTACAATCCGGGTATTGATTTTAGTTATAGAAGTTAATTGTAGTGATGAACACCACCAACAATAACCAGTTCACATTTCCGCGCGTTGAATGTATTTGCAAATATTTACATCATGATCATCAACATATTTCCCGTCATCCTTATCCGGTTTGGTAATACTTATTGTGTGCAGCATCAGTACAATATGTTTGTTTTAACAGAATATTATGTGAACACATGCGCACAAACACGTACGTTCATCTGAACACATACAGTGTGTAAAAACCAAAGTCGTACAGCAGTTGTGTGATTAGCAGGAATTTATTTAATTTTTCAATACTCTGTTGGTGCAGAGGTATTGTACATTTGCTGGATTTGCTTTTGTCGGCAGCAACATAAATCTGGAAGGGGCCTTTGTTAGGTTGCTATCAGGGCTGTGGAGTCGGAGTTCAAGGATTTTGCCCGGATTGAAGTGGCAGTTCAAAATTTTGAAAAACTGTTGTCAAAAATCCGCAGCCATGATTTCTACATTAAAATATAGTCTAACTATTCCCGATATGATGAAATTCTTTTAAGTATTCCTAATATAATGAACAAATTTTAACATGATCGGATGTCACATGCGAGCTCAAGATAGGATGACATTGACAGTCATTAAAACAATTTGCAAGGATATATATACTAAAGTATTGACCGATATTAACCAATATGCATATGGTACATTGTGTCAACCAAATTCAGTTTTCATATTTGCATGATTGTGAGTAAATTTCATATGGATTAGCCAGACAAATTACACCTTAGTTTTTGTTTCCTGCCAATTTAAACCATAACGGACAAACATCTTACAGATTGAGTTGTGTAAAAACTGTGTACGTTTTGGGCTGGCACCCACAGTCACAAAGCATTGTTCTATTCACACGGGCGATATGATGTGGTTTAGATTGGTATTGTAAATATTTTGACATCAAACTCTCTCTCTCACACACACACTCTGGCACACATAGAGAGCAACGCATTAAATTGAATTGTGCTAAAAGTGCAAAATTATACAAACTTGGCGATGTAATAAACAATTACAATTCACGGCTGCAAAGATTGTAAAGATTATTCATTCAATGTGAACCTAAAACTCCGCAGACAATGATGGGCAAAATCAAACTAAAGTGTTTATCAAAGGAAATGTAAGGGTGCTATTTACATACAAACACTCTTATAAAAGTTCGGTACGTGTGGAAAGTGTTTCGAGCGGAAGTAGCGCGACGCCCCAGGCTCGTGATGTGCTGATGATTGGGGTTAATTGGCATCTGTTATCTTAGAAGCATTTTCTTGTTACACCCACCACCATAGGATGGTATGGTATGAGGTATACATATATATTATTGATTGTAAGAAAATCTACCAAGGACTGTGGGTGTGTTAAAACGGTGTGATATCGGGCCTGTATGGAAAGAAGTCTGTTGTGCTTCAGTAAAGTTTTGTTAGGTGCATTTCATTACCAAATAATGGCAACTCCTCGTGATAAACAGCGAAAAGAATAAATTCTGTATTTAAATTATACTCAATTTACATGTCATTGCTTTATTTATTTCCCTTAACATTCCATCAAGCAACAGATGGGGAACTTGTCTAGACTATTTTTACCAATTACTTAATATATAGAATTTTATTATATGAGTACTACATTCTATAGCACAGATTAATAGTTTTAGTGTGAGTGCCGACCCATGCTCTTATAGCAGACCTTTCGTCATCCTATGGGTGGGTTGTGGGGTTCGTTGGGATTATCACATGTCCTTTTCTCCCCATGCCCTCTTAGCTCGATTTGCATCTGCTTGCCCGTGACCATTCCTTACACCGTGTTACAAAAAATAGATTTTTTTCTGTCCTATGAACCAAATGCACATATTCGGAAAGAGGGGAAAAATTAAAAATACACGTGTATCGGCGATTTTCATGTACACGTCAGAATTTTTTTTTTTTTTTTAAGTTTGAAGTATGAAGCTCGTAGTGGCCTGTGCGAAAGCCTTTGGACCGATTTTTAACCCTTTTTCGGTGATCCAATCGAGCTGATTTTTGGCAGGCAGACTCGTGGAAATGTCTGTATCACGTCAAATTTTTTAAAAACAATTTTTATCAATTCTCAGATTTTTTTATCTTTGAACATGCTACCGTGCGAAATACTGCAACCGCTGGCAACGTAAACCAAACACACAATAAAAACGACATGTTCACATTTGAACAGTTAGTGAAGGTATTCCATCGTTTCAGTTTCTTCTACATATCGAGCCCTAAACGTAAAAATGACTTAAGGTCCATAAACAAAATTTTACAGAATAGGATTGTTTGTGTTGTCACGCAAAAAGGCGTGGCGTGCTTACCAATACAGTTGTATTTGCTATATCTTTGTCAATATAAAATTAAAATTTTCAATATTTTGTGATTAAGAGCGGTTGGACAATTTTGTATGGAATTTTATTAAAAAGCTAGTTTCGAAAAAAATAAAGAGTTTACCAACAAGATGTGTTATTTTAAAGAACCCGGTATTTTGGTAGCTGCCACTTTTGAAGCTTTTATTCTTTGTCATTTGGCCAGTAAAAACAACTTACTTACTTATTTCCCTTAACATTTAATGAAGGAACAGACGAATCAGTGAGCTGTGTACGATATAATTTGTATACTCCGAACGGCTAATGCTTTAGAGAAGTTTTACATGGCTTAGAGATTACTGTCTTACTCGTAAAGTCACCGCTGAAAAAATGTTGATGGTCTTACCCGGTTACGAACACGGGTTCTTCTGTGTGATCATCTTGACAGATGAGGCCCATTTCCACTTTTTTTTAATGAAGACTCAACGACTTAGAAAATGCTTTTTATTGAAAAACTCAGAAAACCCGAATTTTTCAACAAAAAAAAACATTTTCCAAAAAATCGGAAATGCAATTCGATAAAATATATTTTTTTTCAACACATTGGGCATTAGTGGGTGATTTCTTTCTCGCCTGTTGCGAGCCTCAATGAAAAAAGTTAAATGTTGCATACTTGTGAATCAGCAACTTTCGGTTTAAATTGAAACCTCTTGGCTAAGCTAATTATGACGTTGCAAGAGACTTCGAAGGAATTCGACAAAGGTAGTAAATAATGATGTGCCTATAAGGTATGTCTACTAGGGTGGAGTGAAATTCAAAAAAAAAAAAATTAACCTCGGAAAGAGATGTAAAACAAATTTTAAAAAGATTTTAGGGGTCGCGCCACTCCCTCGAAATTTGAAAATTATCGCTATTTTGGCGTTGATTTTAGAAAAATCCTAAAAAGTTTTATGTCAATAAATGTTTGCAATAGCGTAAACAATGAAATAAGGGCATGAAAAAATTTAAAAAAAATTTTCTCATTGTTCAAAAATTTCAAAAAGTAAAATAAGTCAAATCGTCCCTTCTTTAGAAAATTGACCGAACAATGAAATCGCCACCAAAGCTACAAATATTAGTCGATTATCCTCATATTTGCCTCAAATACTTTTGTTTGGGCACTGAACACGCTCAAACTTTTAAATTTCGAATAATTTAAGTAGTTAATTTTTAGGATTTTTCTAAAATCAACGCCAAAATAGCGATAATTTCCAAATTTCGAGGGAGTGGCGCGACCCCTAAAATTTTTTTAAATTTTTTTTCTTTATTTTTCTCCTCATTAGGACCCCAGACTACATCTCTTTCCGAGGTTAACTTTTTCAAATTAAAAAAAAGCATGTTTTCACTCCACCCTAATGTCTACATAGCCAGCATAACAGACTGTTTGAATTGGTGACCTAATATTATTTATAGAGATGAGGCTCGTGCTAGGGAAAACTTTGTCTTTGATTTTATTTGCTCCGCCATTTATCCATCTGTTCCTTAGCAGTCGATTAGAAGTAGTTAAAATTAAACTAGTCAGAGGATTTTAAAAATCGATAACATGTGTTTGTGTTTTCACTAAAACGTTCTCAATTTGATTTAGTAGGTATCGTTCGCATTGACCGCCCTTTGGCGTATGTCTGACTTACTTACTTATTTCCCTTAGTATTCCAGAACCAGACAGGGAACTTCTCTGGAGTCAGTGAGCTGAACAGGACTTACCCCCAATATTATTTGGCAATAAAAGGTTTGGCTGGCGAAAATAGCATTCACATTGTGTATTTATAAATTTTAAGTTGCTTCAAAGGGATGGACTCATTTCTTTAAAAAAAAAACGTTATCATGTACAGATGTATACAAATACATATAACAATTTTTTTTTTTTTTTTTTTTTTTTTTTTTTTTGAAGGCCAACACTCAGGGGATGCCCCCTATAAATGCAATGCATTGTGTTAGCGGAAGGAAATTAGGGTATCGGAAGGAGGAAAGAGGGAGTAGTGTTTGTTGACATTTGTTTTGAATTTCTGAATGTCACAACTGGCAGGAAATACATTTGCTGGAAGATTATTCCACATACGGACGGTTCGGCTAAAGAACGAATTTTCTCTATAGTGCGTCGTCCGGTCAACCGGCCATTTCACAATGAACGGATGAGAGACCCTGGATAGCCGTGTATTCCGACTAAATGTTCTAACGTCAGGGACCAGACGACGGATATCTTCTGAACAGATACCATTAAAATATCTATAGAATAGCGATACACAACCCACATTTCGGCGATGCTGTAGGGAGACAATAGAGCTGGATACCCTACCATCCCCTATCATCACCACCGCTCTCCTCTGTACACGGTCCAGAAGCTTCAAAGATGTTAATGGAGCCCCTGCCCATATATGCGAGTTGTATTCCATTTTAGGCCGGATGTAAGTGGTGTAAATATTTACGAGATCAGATGGGGTGAAGTATTTCTTGCACCGCTTTAAAAAGCCTAAACACTTGAATGCTTCTTTCGACACTTCGAATATATGGCTAGCCCAACGAGCATCACCCTGTATCTTCATGCCCAGAACATCAAGGGTATCTGATACGTTGATATCCACACCACCCATAGATATTGACGACGATGCTGGATCTGGTGAACGTTTGTGTGACAACAAACAGCACTGGGTCTTTTGCGCATTAAAATCTACTCTATTCATTTGGCCCCACTCACAAATCGTCGCCAAATCGCGGTTAAGTGAGTCATTCATCATTCGCCTTTTGTCCTCGACCTCTAGGGGACCTGGCCGATGATCAAATGAGTATGAATGACATAGGTTACTGTCATCCGCAAAGGAGTAGATCGGGTTCACAGTCTGACCCAACAGGTCGTCAATGAAAATAAGAAATAGAGAGGGAGAGAGGACAGAGCCTTGTGGCACTCCTGCGGTCAACCTATGCTCGTTGGATGAGACCCCATCTATAACTACTCGTATAGAGCGATCCCTGAGAAAACTCGATATGAATCGAGAGAAGATATTACCGACACCAAATGCAATAAGTTTTGATATGAGTGCTTCGTGCCAGACCCTATCGAACGCCTTGGAAATATCTAGAGCTACGACTTTACTTTCACCAAGGGCGTGAATAGATCGACTCCATCGCTCCGTAAGGAACGCCATCAGGTCTCCAGTAGATCGATTTCTACGGAAGCCATACTGTCGATCATTTAGAAGGCCATTAGACTCTAGATATCTGACAAGATGGTGGTTAACCATGCTCTCCATAACCTTTGAGAGCGCAGAACATATTGCTATTGGGCGGTAATTCGCAGGATTTGTAGCCTCACCTTTCTTGGGGATCGGCTGGACATTGGCAACTTTCCAACGTGAAGGGTAAATACCAGCACGATACGACATGTTGAAAAGATTGCGCAATGGACGAGCTAGCGTCGAAGAGCACTTACATAGGACAAGTGCTGAAATGCCATCCGGGCCCGGAGTTTTGTTTACATTGAGATCTGCAAGAACCCTTTTAACCCCACGTGATCGAAAAAATATCTGAGGCATCGAACTAGATACGTTTTCGATTACGGGGAGTGGTTGACTGCTGTATGGCAAAGACGAATTCTTAGCAAATATTTCAGCCAGAAGGTTAGCTTTGTCAACCGGGTCAGTGAATATCTGGTCACCGTTAACGAGAGTTGGGATAGAAGATGAAGAATTGTCCCTTACTCTTTTAACAAATGCCCAAAAGCTCTTACTTCCCCTCGGAGAAGAAAGAACTTTAGCACGAAGGCGCTGTTCGTGGAGAAGTTTTTCGCGCCTAAGCACTCTGGCACAATTGGATCTTGCCTGCTTACGTAGCAGCTCAGTAGTGACGTTTTTATTTAAACGCCAATTTCTGAACGCTTCCTCTTTGGATCTGACAGCTTCTTTACATGTCTGATTAAACCAACAATTCTTTGAAGGTTTAATCGAAGTAGTCTTCGAGGGAATAAACGTGTTTATTCCAAGAAGAATTATTTTCTCGACCATTTCAGCAGCAGCATCGACATTATTGTCTAGGAAACATAATTTCCAATTAAAATGCTGATAGAAATTGTTGAGCTCGGCCCAACGTGCCTTTTCGTATATGTACAATGTCCGCTTCGTGACTGGTTTAGAAGTGGATCGAAGATCGGAGAACGAAAAGGATGCTGAAATGGTGCAATGATCCGAGTTACCAAGAGGTGCAAGAATGTTAACCTCGTACTTTTCAGGGTGTGAGGTTAAGAAAAGGTCAAGAATATTATGATATTGCCCTTCAACACGCGGAATGTGTGTTGGTTCATTCACAAGTTGCGTCAAGTTGTTATGCGCGGCGAAAAGCTCAGCGTACTGGCCCTCCGGAGAAGTGTGGCTCGAATGGGAAAGCCAAGATTGATTATGGACATTGAAATCCCCAGCAACTACAATTTCACTGTCCGGACAATCTTCTAAAACTTTTGATATGGAGTCGGAAAGGGCGTCGAAGCCGTTTAGGGTAGCCTCCCTTTCCAAATTTGGGCTTCTGTAAAGAAACCCGAGGCGTAATGGGTGTGATCCAATCCTGAACTTAACCCAAAGAAAGTTAAATTCTGGATCTTGTGAGTCCAAATGTTGCTGGCTCTGGAACACCACACCATTACGTATGTATACCACAAGCCCTCTGTGGGAAGAGAAAGAGGAAAGAGTGTGATAGCCAGGAATGTGGAAGTTCTGTGGATTAGAACCCAACAATTTCTTGCTATAAACAAATTTATCTAAAAATAACAAAAAAAAATCCCCCAAATAAATATTGATTGATAGATGGCAAAACAATATCGAAAAAATGCAAAAAGGCTGCTATGACTGAAACAAAAACCAAACAATCGAACAACATAGAATAATGTTTTCTCAAGAAGAAGAAAAATAGAAAGGAAACGAAACAACAACAATTCAAAGTAAATACAGAAATTCTTTGGCGAGGAGACGTAAAAAGTTCGTTATTTTCCTCATCAGTGTGGGGAATAGGAGACATTTTTGTAAAATATATGTAGCATTTATAACTTGTGATCCGATTCTATGGAAGTTTCACATAGGCGATATTATTCTTAATCCTGAAGATGGAGTGGCTTCTTCAACACATTGACCTGGAAAATATTCGAAAAAGCAGAAGTTATTAAAACAGGCCACAATCTCTTTGTCAACACTGATTTACGCCGTGCCCTTTCCATCTTATTTCCTGGATTGCGGTGATGTCAGCTCTGTATTCTTCGAGGACATTCGCCAGTTGGATAGAGCCACCTGGTCTGAGGAGTGCTCGTACATTTCAAGTGTATATCCGTAAATCATGGTCCTTTAAACGTTTGCGGTGGTCGTCAACATTAGGGGGTTTCATTGGTTTTTTTTTTCGGGAAGCGGGTACCAACTTCCAACTCCAACCTCTTAACCTGAGGAAGGTTCGCCGCTCACACGTTAGCCGTCGTCTTGCCCAGGATTTACCATGTGGAGGTCTGTGAAGACTACTTGAGATGTAGTCGATAAGGATCGCACTGGGTTATCCGAAGTTCGCCTTATTGAAAACCCGCGTAAGAAAAAAAATGTTTTTTTTTTTCATTTCCTCTTAATGGAATTTGACAAACAAATACCGGATATCTCGCCCATAGATGCTTTACTGAGGAACTACTCAGCCAGTGTTTATCTCCGTCTAAGAGAAAAATTGAGCTTTAGACACCTGTAGGCTTCATTCTAAAAGCAGGATTCTAAAACAGAACACTGACACATATCTCCGATAATATACTAGCGGGAAATCCTTCAATGTCTTCATAGTTTCTAGAGATGTTTTGACCAGAAACTCAGTCAGTTATGATGATCAGATTTTTCCGAAATTTGCACATTTCGATTTGAGATTCTAGAATTCATATTGTCAAATCTTCATTGCAATTGGCATTGTCGCTCACCGTATGATGTGGATTATATCGGAATGGTATACAAAATATTTCCTCAGTACGATTTTATAATTTAATTACAAATTTGCGTATAAAACAGACTTTCCTAAAGCCTTTAAACAAGTTTCTCATCATTTGGTTTACGGAGTAATACCTTAGCCTTTCCCGACTGCAGTTTTACGATATCGACTAATTGAAATGTTTACTGGTGATGTGAAAAATTGTAGCTGCCTGCTTTAAGCACTCCTTAAACTTTTCGTGGAATTTCGAATACTTGTCTCTGCCCGATTTCACGTCGTATCTTCATGTTTAAGCATTGATGACATTGCAGTGTCATGTCTAGCTGTATTTATGGAGCAGAACATGTACCTACATACATCTAATTTAAATTTTAATTACTTTTTTAATCAGTAATTTTATTACCGCCAAGCCAATTTGTGGTTGGCATTTTTCCCAGTGTGGCTGGTACATAGAAATTCTTCAAATATTTCGCAATGTTCACAGCCTACGATTCTTTATGTTCAACGCCTAGATTGTATATGAAGCGTTGACGGCAAAAGTGACCTAACCCACATTTAGGGTTCTATGCTCTCTGTGCTTTTTTTTTAGTGATAAGAAGAATAAACTAATTGAAAATTATTTGCGAAAAACATGTTCCAAAATGAGGAAATATTGGAAAAACTTAAAAAATTTGATGCTAGAACAATTTACAGTTAATCAACAATATAATTTTAATTCAAAATAAATTGGTTTTAGTTTACACATTATTCTCTTTCTGCACCAATATGTGATCTCTTAATGAACTCATATGTATGTATAATTGTATATCCAAATACTACATTGCCAGGGAAAAAAAAACTTTATTGAAAACACGAAAAGTCCCTAATGAGGATTAGGCCATTTATGCTCTCAACGCTTCATATGGTTTAAGTAGACTTTGCAGTCCTCGTGGAGGCGACATTACCAATATTGCTCCAAGAATAATTGAGTTAACACGTGCGTATGAGTGGTACTCGCTTTGGGTGCCATAGACTTAGAAGTGCAGACAAACACTCTCTGTTGTTTTTTTTCCAATTTGTCCTTCTTTCCTCCAATTTCTGCCATTGTTTAATTTTCATTTATTTATTTTTGTCCTTCTGTTGTTATCAAACAATTTCGTTTGTTATGTTATGCAGGAATGAAAAGTGTTCTGCAGCAGTTCTTCGTGTGTTCCATGTTCTAAATTTTTGCCGTGAGTGATACTTTAACATTGGTCTACTTTAACATTTGTTTAACAAATGAACCCCAATTGATTGAATGCGGTGGCGTTCCTTTGGTTCTCATACAAAATTTGACATTGAAACTGAACTGGCTGGCTGGCTACAGCGAATCCTTTACACATATTGGTCAGTTGATGCGACTTAAGCAAACCTAACTCAAGTCAACATCGACTTATGGAGGTTTGTGCCATTATTTTTCTTCGAGATATAGAGAAATATAAGTTATGAAAATTTGAGTTATAGAAGAGCTAGGGAATTTGTCTGCCACTATATGTGCTTTGACTTGGAGAAAAGTTGACTTTTAAAAGTTCGAGTGTGGGAAGTTTCACTGCAATATTAGTGGACTTTACACAAATAATAATTTAAGAATGAAGCAACAGTTTGGCTTTTGGCACGAGTTTAACAAGTCAAAGGAATCGCAAATAATAAGAGTAACCGAACGAGTATGCGAATAATATTTCTGGAAACTGAAAATGTTTTTAAACAAAATATAATGGGCTTGTCTATTTGCCTTCAAAAGAATTTTAACCAATATAAAAATGGTGATTACCATGGGCAATGAAAAATATACAGAAAGGCTAAACCCAGCTAGTGTAACTCTAAAATCGTTATTGTTTTCCCGGCGAATTAGAAGCACAGATAAAGACAAAGCCAAAATCTGGATCAATCCAGACATCTCGGATGCATCTGCTGTAAAGTAATATCATGATGTAAAGTACCAATCATCAGACCTTATCCTGATCTGAAAAGAACTGCTAGCACATTTCACTTGTAGATCGAGTGGAGCTCAAAGAACAAGCGGCGCCATATCTTACGTAGACAACAAATAGTCAGCAATAGAAAATACCCTGCAGTAAAGGGAATCGACTCCACGTCGATGAATTCATCGACTACCACTAACATGCCACCGATTACCTGCCAAACTACCCACAATGCTTTTGAGCGGCGAATTTAACAAGGGGATGGCCGCTTTGGTGATGGCTCACCCTCTGCACTACCATTCGTTGATGAATTGATCGGTAACATTTCATCGACGAATTTATCGGTGACACTTCGTCGACGAATTTCTCGGTGACATTTCGTGGACGAATTTGTCGGTGACATTTCGTCGACGAATTTATCGTTGACATTTCGTCGACGAATTCATCGACAAACAGCGATAGAATAGTAAAAAGATCCCGGGTTCGATTTCGGGCTGGGAATTTTTTGTTTTCTGCTTATTTTTATTTTTTAATATTTTTATTTTTGTTTTACAAACGGAAACAATAAAGCCAATAAAGAAAAACTAAAAGCATAAAAAATTTGAATTTCAAAAAAATAAAAAAAACTTAAAACATTATGACTTAATTCAGGTAGTCAGGTAGGTGTACATAAACAAAATATAAATAAAAAATATGCAACTATGGCAAAAGTAAAGGCTCATTTTGTTTTCCTTTTTTTAGCGAAATGGATTTAAAATGCCGCTTCTTCTGCAGGTTGACTGCTTTGCGAAGTTGCTCTTCTGCCGACCCTGCGTTCTCATCCATAACAGTTATGGATTCTGTAATATAAAATAATATAATATTGATTTGCTCTTATTTCAAAGATTCTTGAATTGAATTACCTAAAAGAGCACTGTAGAATGTTTCTACCTGTTTCAAACTCTTCTTTCCCTGGGTGCCATCGATGTTATAGTCCAGAAGGACTTCCGTACTTATAATAAACTTTAAGTTTTTTAATATGCCTGCAGGTCCTTCCTTCTTTATAAGTCTCCGCAGTTGCCTTTTACTACTCATAATTATTATTAAATTATTCACCTTTGACCAATCACCAAATTTTGCAAGAAGTTTTTATCAACACAGTTCAATTGACGAAATAGACACAAGAAATAAAAAAATTAGAAGTCACTCCACGCACGTCTTTTCTTTTTTAATGTCAAACACTTAATGACTCTTTCTCTTTCTTGCGTCCCTCAACCAAGTTCATATTCTCATGCGTGTTTGATGTTTTTTTTCTATTTGCAATGTAGTATGTGTTGTTGTTGGGTTTTTTTTTATTTGGGTGCCCGTTACAGTTTTTTGTTTTTTTTTTGCACGCGTTTTTTTGTTGTTGTTATCTCTTTGATTCTGTGTAACTCTTTCTTGTTTGTCTCATGTGGCATTTGTTGTTGGTTGGTTGTTATTTCTCACCCTCACCCTCTGCACTACCATTCGTTGATGAATTGATCGGTAACATTTCATCGACGAATTTATCGGTGACACTTCGTCGACGAATTCATCGACAAAAAGAACCCAGGTTCCATTCCGGGCTGGGAATTTTTTTTTCTGTTTATTTTTATTTTTTAATATTTTTTCAATTCATGTTATTTCAATTCAACTACAAAGTTAACAACCTAAAGCATTAGGTGAAAATAACATTATTAAATTCTTAAGGTTACTTCATATACGAATGACAATAGAAAATCTCTCGAGACACCACTTTACACTTTACTTTACACCAGCGATGTAGTCGATGAAATGACATCGGCGAGGTAGTCGATGAAAAGTTACCAGCCACTACTTGTGAAACTGCAGGGTACGTCTACTAAGATCCCACCTTACCCATACATAGAGCCGAAAATTCAATGATTTTTTTCATCATGTGTCTGGTTCAATTTTTCATGGTAAATGTTTGATTACGAAGACAAAATAACGTCTAGTGTACATGAAAAATAGTTGAGTTAACATTGTATAAGGTTGGGTTTTTCGAGAGCGAGGCAGAAAAATGTGCGAAACAACCATGCAAAGACCATTCGGCTCTGTTGTGTCGAAGTTTTTGAACGACTTTGTGTTAGACGAATATCAGTATTATGTTACATGAAGTTGCAACGAATGCGTTTGCTTTCCCCTCACATTCTTCATTTTCTATCAACATGTGAGCATTTTATCGCGCTTTTTCAAAATGCATCTAATTTTCAATGCATTGATTGCTTTACTGCTTGATTTTTTTGGGATATGCGCTACTAACAAAATATTTCTCTTTCAGTCGTTTAGAGCTAGGCCCCTTATTACACCAATAATCATTGCAGTTGCGTACCGATGAAGAAGTGTTACCGCTTGCGAAATCGTACCGGCAATCAAAACAAACACAATGCTCGAAGCCGTTTTTTGAAAATTTCTATTTCTGCATAGAAATAGAATTTTTTTATTTTTATTTATTATTAATTACAATACAAAGTAAATTTATATTCTAATTTTTGGGTCCAAGGGTAAACCGGGTGACAAAGACCATATGTTTAGATTTTTGCAGCGACAGACCAAAGCCTCTGGTGGGAATCGAACCCACAACCCCCACGCTGATAGGCAAGCACGCTACCAACTCGCCTACCGGGGCGCCTAGAAATAGAAATAAATCAATGATCCCGAACAACAAATCACAAACTGCATGATTTTATAATATTAACAGTTTCATTATTAAATTAAACATGTACTGTTTCAATTAAATTAATATTAACAATTTCCATGGTAAACATATTTAAAACAACAATTATTACTTTAATTATTAACAATTATTATGGTTAAAAAATTAAAGCACGGAATAGTTAAGTTAACTATTATTATTGTTAAAATGCAGTCAACAAGAATAAGTTTTAATTATCCTTATATAACGTAGACTCCAAATCTTGTCTATTTATGGTTAAGTTAACCTTATACAGGGTTATCCAATAAGAGGTGTTATTTTCGTATTCAAAGAAAAATTAAATTTTCTGAGATAAATGATCGGATGTTTATTTCATAATAGAGAGGAAGGAATGCCGTTAATATTGAAAAACAACATCAGCCAAATGGTCACCACGACCACGCTTACCAGACCATAACCTTTTCATGACATTTTCCATAACCAAATCGCAAAGTAGCTGCCCTGTGTCATCGATAGCCTCACGAATTCCATCTTTGAGGTCTTCAATCGATGCTGGGCTATTGGCGTAGACTTTATCTTTCACGTGACCCCAAAGGAAGAAGTCACAAGGTGCTAAATCGCAAGATTTCGTTGGCCAATTGTGATCACCTCTTCGAGAGATAACACCGTCCGGAAACTTTTTAGTTTTGCGAACTGTGACTTTCAATTTTCACAATTTTTGTGGTGAATTTTAATAATAATTTTTTTTTTTAATGACGTAGTTTCTACTTGTCAAATAATAAATGTCAAAGTAAAAAAGCTTTAAAAGTGACAGCTAACGAAATACCGGTTGATTCAAAATAAGACCTCCTGTTAGAGAACCCTGTATAAGGTTAATTATTTTTTTTTTGTAGAATTCAGCATTCCGGCCATATCACTCTGATGAGTTTTAGATGAACCATATTTTTATTGATGAAATTTCATTTAAATGGCGTAGTTAATAATTTAGGCCAGAATTATTTCCAAAATTATTGAGCTCACTGTAGAGGATACATCGAGATATCTTCGAGATGAAACCCTTTTGAAACACTTTTTGTTTGCAATCAGGCTGTTCCCATATTTTTATGATTTCCGAAATGACATAGGTTAGGATAGGTTGAATGGAGGATCTGTCATGTACCATGGCCGTCTCATGTCACTGACATACACCTAGGCCAGCAATTCGGCCAGTTGTGCGCTCCTGGCTTCTACGAATTCCCTTTCCCCTTTATAATACGTTAGGAATTCGGTCCACTCTATAAAGTTCCTTAAATTCCTTATGTCTATTGATTTGACGGCCGATAGGTCACCTAAGGTGTCCTCTCCTAACTGGACTTTCCGAAATGACATAACGTCCATGGGTTTTATGTTTCATTAGACATTGGCACAGTGTCCATGGACATAATGTCGCCGGAAGTTATGACAATAATTACCTAGCTGTTTATTAAGTAAATCTGGTTAAACTCGCTGCAGTTACTGTAGTTCCTTAAACGTCGTCAAACTTCATATATTTCACCTTCCCCATAGATGGGCAATGTATGCATAACATTTTTGGTGTTCATACTTCATCTCAAAACCCCTAAGGGCCGATGGTAGATATCTTATAATACTTTATCGAAATTTGTATACAATTCTATATGTAAAAAATATTATAATAATAGGGCAAGTAGGGTTGTTGTGTTCTTTTCGATTCATTACGAGTTTATTTCAACAACCAAAAAAAAAAAAAACTGACGTCTCAATTTTGTGTTTAATTAAAATTCCACAAATGATTTGCAGTACAGTACTCGAAATAACAAAAAAAAAAAAACAGTTCCTACTACTAGTTCTGACAGTTGCCAGTCAAATAAACATTACTAGGGAACGCATTCATATTCCCCGCAAACTGTTCACATGAATCGATTGATCGGGCGTATACTTCGAACAAATATCAATTCGAATAGCAAATAGGCATAATTCGAATATATTTACAGTGGCCTGGGTTCTCTGGGGGTATGGCGGAATCTCTATATACATATATGCCTTGGTCTTCTTACAGGTATTGGTAAACATACATTTCAAACCTGCAAATGGATGTGTTTTGTTCTTTTCGGCAAAATGTACAAGTAGGAGTACCTTCTGATGTTATGTAAATATTTTCTAATAAATATTTACCTTGAAATATGAACTTATTGTATTGGGATGTATGTATGTAGTGCCGTTGATGTGGCTTGCCGTTATTGTTGTTGTTCAAGGCTACCGTTTACATCCACACAAAAGCAGGCTAGGGTGCACCTTATTTAAAAAAAAACATTTTTAAAAAACTCCCACCCATAAATGTACTTAGTAGCAAGAAATTTGTATTTTTTCATGAGATATGGACGTTAAGAATGTTGGGGAGTATGGCCGAGGTTACGCTCACTTGATATATCAAATATTCAAGTAGCCCATTTTCACCCACGGGTATACAGTTAGATTCTGTGAATATCGGTCTAGCCGTTTAGTCTATACGAAACTAATAAGCCGACGAACATTCATTTTTACATATTTAGATGTAAATTCATTTTGTTGGGCGTATGAGGCACGCCATCCCATAGTGCATTCGGCCGAAAAGTTTTGCAAAATGTATTTTTTTTCTACCCAGAACATTTCTGGAAGAATTACCCGGTTTTTGTTTTAATAAGGTGCACCCTAATGCGGACACATGTATTAAAAAATGACCTTTACAATGGTGCGGATTGAACAATGGAAGCCAACAGCAAACAACATGGAAGACAACAAATAAATCTATTGTTTTGTTTATGTTTTGTTTGGCTTTCTGTTTATTATTTAGTATACAACATCTACGGTTGCTATCGCGTTAAAGTTATAATGCCATTTATTTTAGTCGTAATTTAATATACACCGAATAAATATTCCAGGTAAATGTTTTTAAAAATTTCTTACGATTTCTTATGAAGGCATGGATATATCAGTACGTCCATTTGTATGTCGTACACACCACCTCTCCAAAAAGTTCAAGTTTTTTAAGGGTCTAAAACGTAAATCGAATGATAGAAACTAATGAATCTGATGGCAATAATATCCTACCTGTGGGGTCTATAAAACGTCAAGTCAAAAAGTCATCGTATAAATTGCGAGACGACTTTAAGCAGTAGGTCTCCGTCAGTGAAAAACCAAGTGATTTCAGACAAATTCCCAGTCAGTGCCTGCAAAGGATGTTGGGGGGAAAAATTTACACTCCAAAAAATAACAGACAGACAGAATTTCACAGTCATCCCCACACTCGACAATTTTATTCATTTTTATAAACGTTGATATGTTCGGCGATTTTTGTTATCGAATAAAAAAAAAAATAGATCAACGAATCTGTATTATGTTGTGCCAGAAAAACAGAAAATAATTGACTGTGGCATTTGATGAGTCTACTTTGAGCAACAAAGAACAAAAGTTTATAAGTGGTACAAACACTTAACCGAAGGCCAAGGACAATGTCTGCCCTAGACATTCACAGCACGTCAACAGCCGATGAAAACACGATGAGGAATCCTTGAAACTTTATTGAAGAAGTTGATAAGGATGTCAACTTATCGGTGGGCTCATGCCATGCATTTTTGGAGGCGTTGGAATGTGTAGGTACACGAAAAATATGAATGCGACCATACGAAATCTCTCAAAAGGATCATAAGAGGCAACGAAAAATGGTTTGGGCATCGAAACCAAAACTCAATCATGTTCGGAAAAATTAACATAATGAGGGAACAACAAGTGATGGATCCAACGGCACCGCATAAACTATTGCTTGTTCCTGGACGGAAGTCTTCACCTGACTGGAGACAGTCGGATGTTTCCTTTTCCCAGAAAAAAAAAACTCTCTCACAAGTATTGTACATATGATGAATTTCATGTAAAAATCGAGATGCATTGAACCCGACCCCCTCAGATATCGGTGAAATTTTGTTCATAGCTCAATTTGATCAATACAAACAAACTCTCATTTTTAGAAATGACTGTTTTGGGATTTTTTGGGCGTGGCACAGTGGGAAAGTTTTGGAAAAAACGCGAAAATGGTCGAAAAGAGCTCCATTTAAACTACAATACCTCAGAATGGGCTGAACTGAAAATACACTGTAAAAAAATTTATAAAAAAATAAGAATTTTTACTAACGAAAAAACCAAAAAGATCAAGGGTTTTTTTACAGTGTATTATTTTTTTAGAAAGGTTTATCCTTCACCTATAACATATCCAAAAAGTAAAATGGGTTCTTTTTTAGTTTTTTTTATATAATTTTTTAAGTAGTGTCACTTCTAGTAATTGCCCTTATATTTTATAACAAAAAAAATGTTTTATATTTTTTTTATTTTTTTTATATTTTATATTTTATATTTACAGGTAAAATAAGTAAACATTGTCCCAGGAAAATTATGAATATGTTTCAACCCCAAAAAGTTGTTGCTTGCCTTAAAAATTGCTATATGCACCTGATGAACGTACCGAAATTCATAATTATAAACAGTTTCGAGAAGCCAAGATATCCCATTAACATTTTTTAAATTTTAAATTTTTAAATTCATATTCACTCAAATTTTTAAAATATACGCGTAAAAATTTTAATGGGACCATACCCTTTTCATGAAATTTTCCATAACCAAATCGCAATGCCTCGATAGCCTCACGAATTCTATCTTTGAGATCTTGAATCGACGCTGGGCTATTGGCGTAGATCTTATCTTTCACGTTACCCGAAAGGGAAAACTTTTTAGTTTTGCGAACTGTGACTGCAAGATTTTCACGATTTTTGTAGTGAATTTTCATAATTTCAATGCATTGTTGAAGCGTGTAACGTTCGATTTAGTAATGGCGCAGTTTCTACTTGTCAAATGTCAAAATAACACCTCTTGTTGCCGAACCCTGTACAATGTGTTATTTTGTTTTAATTTAGGTTGGTTTGATCAAGACATATATTCTGTTTGTGGTTTACTATATAATTTTCAATAAAATACCATCTTAGACCCAAAAATATTTAGTGTGGCCCTAAAATATATCTCAATGAAACTGGACGCAAAAATGCGAAAATATTTTAACATTTTAACAAAATTATACCGCAAAATTTTTTAGAAGTTTTTTTCACACAAAAACTGGCCTTATGAAAATATACCCCAAATATGAAATTAGGCGCCACACTATCAAATTTCATGTTGTTGTTTGCCATATATTTTTTGGGGTCTAATTTTATTTTTGATTATTTTTCGTGGTGCCTAATGACATGCCGTCGATTTGGCCACATCCGTGCAGTAATACAATTTCGTACCAGTATTTTGTTGGTTCATGCGAATTATTCAATATTTTTTCATTAACATTTTAATGTCCTATGAAAAATGTCCAAAATGCCCCAAAAGTAAAATTAAAAATTTCCCAAATAAAAATGAAAAATTCCCCAAGAAGACCAAGATGAAAACTCCCGCGAAAAATTTCCCAATTTAAAATTGGTCCTTCCATTAATGTTACATCATTTAAATATATCAACTTACCTTCACATCTATGTATTCAATATAAATGTCCATAACGCACAATTTAAAATTTACCGTCAATTAAATATGTCCTTCTTTCGACCGGAATCTTCGATTTAATCAGAATAGCAATGTCATCTGAATAAAAGTTTCGGATACGCTGTATTCTCTGTCAATCCATTAGGCTTTCAAAATGTTTTTCGCTTGAAAGTTTCCACAATGCCCAGCGGATTTTGAAGATTTCACGAATAAATTGTGAGCTAAATAAAATTGGGGAATTTTTCATTAGTCAAATGTTGGGTTATGTTTGATATGGAAAATGGACCAAAACAGGAATATTGAATGTCATCCAAAAAATTATGAAAAAAGTAATGAAAAATTGTCCAATTTTTTTTGCCTACATTATTTAGACAAAATCTTTCCTGAGCCATCTTTCGTTTTCAGGAACTATGTGATGAGATTATTATTTTTTTTATTTATTTATTTATTTATTATTAATTACAATACAAAGTAAATTTATATTCTAATTTTTGGGTCCAAGGGTAAACCGGGTGACACAGACCATATGTTTAGATTTTTGCAGCGACAGACCAAAGCCTCTGGTGGGAATCGAACCCACAACCCCCACGCTGATAGGCAACACGCTACCAACTCGCCTACCGGGGCGCTTGAGATTATTCTACTTGATCATTTTGTGCAAAGAAAATTCAGTATAAATTGAGTGTAAAAGGTCTGTGTACGGTAATGTTGAGAAATTTCCGATGAATACAATAAACTTTCTATTGATACATATAAAGCTTTCTTCAGCAAATTAATTGAAAACAATGATATCGAAGTAATGACAACACTGAGTTCTGTTGCACAACAACAACAACAAAAAAAAAACGAAAGAGAAAAATAACTTTATCTCTTCTTTGTTTGTATTTATTTTAGGTTCGATTACGGGGAATCGCAAACGGCAAAAGGCGGTGAACGAAAAGGATATTTACACATGTCCTTAGAAAGCTAACTTTAATTACAGCACAATCAACTTTGGAAAGTTCTGTGTCAACACAAACAGCAACGAAACTCAGAAACAAATGCAACTAAACTCCGTAAGTATGAATGTGTGTGTGTGTGTGTGTGTGTGTGTGTGTGTGTGTGTGTAAAGCAGAAAGACACAAGACACATTAAGTCGTTCCATTGGAAATCGAGTCACTAATAGGATATACAACTAATAAGCAATGACAAAAGTGAGAAAATTAATTAAAAACGACATGAACTAGTTCTTACTCCCACTTGCCGAGCATCATACAGAGTTTATCTCAAGGGAAATATTTCACAGCATTTCGATTTAGGTTTTAAACTGTTTCATTTAATTTGCAATCAAAATGTAGATTGTTTGGGTAGATTGATGAAATTCAATTAATTTATTACTAATTAATTTGTTCGCTCAAATGTGACGTCAATCAAGCAGCAACATTCAAAATCTTCTGCAGATTTGATACAATCAAAATTGTTACTATTTGTATTCTTAATACAAATGATTTTTGATGTGTTGCTCTGTATTTTTTTTATAAAGTAAAAATGTGTTTTTGTAGTTTTATGTAGAATGAAATTTTAGATTGTTATATTATTATTATTTTATTTATTTACTAGCTGACCAGGTAGACTTCGCCCTACCTAGAAAAATGTGAATTTAGGTGACCCGGCCCACGTTGCTGATTTAACTCTGTGACTGTGGACATCTCCTTGTTTATTTATTTATTATTAATTACAATACAAAGTAAATTTATATTCTAATTTTGGGTCCAAGGGTAAACCGGGTGACAAAGACCATATGTTTCGATTTTTTGCAGCGACAGACCAAAGCCTCTGGTGGGAATCGAACCCACAACCCCCACGCTGATAGGCAAGCACGCTACCAACTCGCCTACCGGGGCGCTTAACTATCCTTGTTTATATCGATAATAAATTTCTTGGAATGAAACAAATTGGAAATTATTTTGAAAACAAATTTGCTTATGAATTAAATGCACTCATCGCAAAGATTGCTGATAAACAAACTTTTTTGTCTCTTCTACCGGAGCAAAGTGAAAAGCGCCGATGATTTACCGGCTGTCGAACATGTCCAGGGGAAAAACAGGGGAATTCTAGGTTTATTCCACAGACTTTCAATGATTGTCCTTGCGATTTATTAATCGTCATTGCGAATTCAAGGCGATCTGTAAACAGGGACTTGACAGGAGAATGATGGGTTTTTTAAAAATTCAAAAAATTTAATGTAAACCTAGTTAACCGATGTCGTCAAATTCAAAGATTGCGTTTCCATTTCTGACGATATAACGAATTTAAAAAGCTTATCCTATTCCCTTCATTTGAGTTAGATGCGTTATCCTATAAATGGTTGTTTCTTTTGGCCGCCAGAAAAATGCACAAAACAGGAATTGAATTTTTTAAAAGCGACTAACACTCTGGCGATGCCCCCTACAAATGCAATGCATTGTGTTAGCAATATGAAATTAGGGTATCGAAAGGAGGAATGAGGGAGTAGTGTTTGTCTTGAATTTAGAAATGTCACCTGGCAGGTGACATATTCGGCGACGGCTGAAGACGAAATTTGCGTCGCCAGATCAACCACTCATTTTACAATGAACGGATGAGAATCCCTGAACAGCCGCGTATTCCGGCTAAATTTTCTAATATCAGACACCAGACGTCGGACATCTTTGCAGCAGATCCAGTCAAAACATCTATAGAACAACTATGATATAAGAATTAAGGAGAAAAACAAGTGGACAAATAGTAAGTTCGGCCGGGCCGAATCTTATATACCCTCCATCATGGATCCTTAAAAAGTCAATAAATAAGAAAACTAACTGAGTTTTTGGGCCGCTCGTGACCCGATAGTCCCAGGAACCCGATCACAAATTTTATCCAAATCATGAAAATAAATGCATATTTGGGTTCGCGAGAAAATTTCGTTGCATTTCGATACCCATATGTCCATGTTTGTCAAGGGACGTTTTTTGGGCCCCTGGTGACCCGATAGTCCCAGAAACCGGATCAAAAAATTTAGGCAAATCATGAAAATAAAGGCATATTTGAGTTCGTGAGTAAATTTCGTTGCACTTCGATACCCATATGCGCATGTTTATCATGGGCCCTTTTTTGGGCCCCAAGGGTCCACGGAACCCATGAGCACGCCCATTTTTGGGATTTTTTTCCCATCTATAAATTATATAAACTTAGAACTTAGATGTAGTGAAAAAAAATATTTCAAAAATTTGATTATGGCCGGAATATATTTAGTCCCGTAAAGGGGAACTTTTTCCCCTTTGGTCCGATATGGCCCATTCTCGAACTTAACCTGCTTATGGGCAAAAAACATCTTCCTACAAAATTTCTATCGTGATTTCAACAGACAACAGACGGACGGACGGACAGACGGACATCGCTAGAATGTCTTAGAATGTTACACTGACCAATAATATATATACTTTATACGGTCGCAGATCACTCTTTCGAGGTGTTGCAAACGGAATGACAAACTTAGTATATACTCCATCCTATGATGGAGTGTATAATAATCCGAGAAAAGTTATTTACAATAAATGGTATTTTTTTACTTCAAGAGGGAACGAATAAGAATAAAATTTTAATAAAATAAATACGTGGCAAAATACACGAACAAAAAGCCAACATTTTCCGTTAATCTTCAAATACGTTTTTGAGTGGTCAGTCAAAATAATCCACAGTTTCGGCTGTTGATGTGGCAACACTCTCACTTTTATCAGAAAACATATGTTTCCCGTAAATAATTTAATGCTATTAAACTTTTGTGGTGACGTTGGTCACACCAGATTTTTAGAAAAAATATGAGACATTTAAAAAAACTCGGGTAAATGAACTTTGGCTCGGGCAAAAGACACATTTATGGACCTAGTGGTAGTCGGATACCAATTCCAGCACCAACAGAGTTACACGCTGCTTTATTTATGTAATTTATTTTATTTGTGGAATTTGGTGAATCAAAAAAAATTTTGATTCTTCTTCTTTCGTTGAATAATGTCACAGTCATATGACTATTAAACAGTGGTTTAAATGACGCTTAAACGTTGACAGAAAAAATTAATTTGAAGTTTAACTTCAGTTAAAACGAAAAACGAAGATCAACCTTGACCCATTTATAGGGCTTTAGAAATAATTGCCAACTCAACTGCAGCTTACTTCTCTCTTATACTCACTGTTTAAAACCGACCACAAATAAAGCCTTTACTAGTGTACGTAAGTAAATCCCATAATATCCCATCGAGGAATAGATGGAGGATCTTCTCTAATATAAAAAAACTGGTATGCTCAGTGTTTAAAACCGGCTTCGGACAGCTAATGTCTTTCATAGAGTGCTTTACATTGATTAGAGATCACTCTCGTAATCGTAGAGTCGCCGGCATTTACGAGGTGACAGTACCAATGCTTGATATTAATTCTTCACCAAACTCACCTCTCAAGTGGTCAGTGTGACATGTGATACCGCCCTAGGTGAATTCTATAATTGTTAACAATAAAAGAACTCCTTGGTAATTAATTAATTATAATCTAACTAGTAAGTTGTAATGCGCCTATGGCGCCCGTTGAAATATGGAAAAAAAAAAAATTTTGTTGAAAAAAAAAATTTTGTTGAAAAAAACAATTTTGTAAAAAAAAAAATTTCTAAAAAAGAAATTTTGGAAAAAAAAAAATTTTGGTAACAAAAAAATTTGGGGAAAACACAATTTCTGTACAAAAAAAAATATTATTTTTTTATTATTATTATTTATAGAAAATTATAGAATGCCTATTTAAATTCCTACGTACTGCGTGACACAGTCAGTGAATCAGTGTCGAGGGTAAATATATATTAAAAGAAGAAGATAGTACCTTGGTCCATTGACCTTAACATTGCGGCCATAATCGCTATTGAAGAATTACGGTCCCATGATTCCGCCAAACAGTGAATTTCTCCAGACTGCCTTGCCTGTTCTTGAATAGTATCTGGTTCTATTCTCGAATTCTTTTTTATTAGCGTTTCCATTGAGTCAAAAATTAGTACGAGATATAAAGAATCGTAAAATTACTTTTATTATTAACCACTGTAACCACTAGTGACATTCAAAGGCGGCCTGTGGTTAAGGGTCCGATTATGTCCCGACATTAGCTGGTTCTAAATGGTTACATGTAAAATATTCTAGCTAAGGCTTCCCAATTTATTGTATTTTTATATATTCGCTACTTATTACTGTCCATATATCACGACTAACCAACGAACTTCAAGAGCCTTATTCTCTCCCATTTGCCCTGTGGAGTCTAATAAATACATCTTTGTTCGCATTGTGGTCTATCAGGAAAATTAAATTTTATTAACACAATAACGATAATATGATTACGACGACGCACGTAAAGGAAGTGGAGAATTAAATTTATAAAAATTAATGCAAACGTAATGGGATAATGAGGCCAACGCACAGGCTGCTTTCAAAGGGAATCCAACAGGCGTCAACCAACAATGAGTCATTCTACAACACCACCCCCCCACTTCGTCCCCTCCAACCAAACACTATCATAGACGATGCCACATAGTATAGACTTTCACAACAGCTTTACACGAGTACAACAATAGAAAAGCAATGCTTAAGACAGAAACCACGTGAAGAGTAAAAGATATACTTGCAATATCTTAATGGCGCAGACATGAATTTCCGTTAGGGATACACCAATCAGAAATAAGGAAACCGAAACCCGGTTGCTGGTGAATTCAGGAACCGAATAACAATAAAACAGTCCTTGATTTAGAAATAAAGATTCTTTGTTAGGGATAAATTAATCAGAAAGAAAGAAACTGCAAACCGGTTACCGAATTGCTGAACGGACACTTGACTTGATTTAGAAATAAAGATACTTATGAGTCTTTGGCAGGCATGTGTAGATATTCTGGCTCTGAGATAATCGCTAGACTATTTGACCCATAAGAAAACTTTGGACGGAAAGAACCTTTTGCATAGATAGACACTTGTCGAAGGTTTTGAACTCCCTGTAATTCGTTGAAATGTGAAGTTAGACTCCCACTTTTAAACAATAATTAGTCATCGATGATAAACTCAACCCCCCGAGACGATTAATCTTGGAAGCCAAGGTTTTCATTGGAAGCCGCTGTCTGTGGTTACCATAGAAATGACCCAAATAGCCCGAATCTACACCTGTGTAGCCCGAATCACTTTCTGTGAAGCCATCTGCAAGCCATACGATTAAATGGAGACTTAAATGGAAACTCAAAATTCAGAGTAAACTTGGAGAGACAAGGCTGCAATTATGACGAAATATCATAGATATTTTCTACAAAATAAACGACATTTGCAAGATATAATTTGTCATTCGTAAAAAAAAAATAAATAAATATAAGGTCAAATTTCCACTCAAAATGTGTGTATAATGTGTAATCTTAATATATATTTACCCTCGACACTGATTCACTGATACACTGATTCCCTGATTCACTGATTCACTGACTCTGTCACGCAGTACGTAGGAATTTAAATAGGCATTCTATAATAATTCTATAAATAATAATAATAAAAAAAATATTATTTTTTTTTTGTACAGAAATTGTGTTTTCCCCACATTTTTTTTTTCCAAAATTTTTTTTTTCCACAAAATTTGTTTTTTCCAAAATTTTTTTTTTTTCCAAAAAATTTTTTTTTCAACAAAATTTTTTTTTTCCACAAAAATTTTTTTTTTCAACAAAATTTTTTTTCCCACAAATTTTTTTTTTCCCATTTTATTTTTTTTCGAAATTTTTTTTTACAAAATAGTTTTTTAAAAATATTTTTTACAGAATTTTTAAAATTAAGTAACAAATACTTTCTCAAGCAAATTAACGGGCGCCATAGGCGCATTACAACTTACTAGTTGTAATATAAACTACAGACTGAAAAACAATTGGGAATTATACCATTAGTACAGAGTTCCTAAAATAACTTCAATCCATAACTGCACAGTTAGGTTAGGTAAGGTTAGGTTGAAACGGTGGATCGTTCATGTACGAATGATCGTCTCATGTCACTGACATACACCTAGGCCAGCAATTCGGCTTGTTGTGCGCTCCTGATTTCTTCTACAAATTCCCCTTCCCCCTTTTTCCTAAGTTAGGAATTCGGTCCCCTCTATAAAGTTCCTTAAATTTCTATTGCTTTGACGGCCGATAGGTCATCTAAGGTGTCCTCTCCTAACTGGACTTTACTGGCCTGCGAGAAAGCGGGCACTGGCACATGAAGTGTTCCGCTGTTTCGGAGTCCTCTCCGCATGCAATACATTCGTCGTTCTCGGAACATCCTATCCTAGGAAGGTGTGACCTTAGACTAGAGTGTCCTGTGATGACCCCAAGTAGCGTGCTCAGATAACTTTGGTTAAACCCGAGTATTCTTCTTCTGTTCTTGTAATCGAGATTTCCCCACAGTTAGAGCCCACAACAAGCCGGCATAATGGCTTCTTTGAGGCGGAGTAAATCTGTCAACGTAACCTAACCTAACATAAAGTCCAACGTGACAGATTCTGTATATTCGTTCGAAAGCGACTCCTATTCAGGATTTCTTTTGAATTGGTGTGAAACCCGGTTATCCGGTTATCGATTTCTATGTACACACGACCAACATCTATGCAAACAAGTTGTTAACAGAGATGCGACTAATGCTTTGATATGGCACAGAAGTCCTCACACTTTTCTCTTCGTCAAACAAACATCTTACAAAATGGCATCCATCCATACAGACATACATACATACGTACGTTCCATTAACATCCACCAGCTCAAGGCCTCATGGCGCAACTTATAAACGATGGCTGTAATGGAATCCCACTGAAACATATATGTGGTGTGCCATTCGCAAATATACACGCATAGACACACCGAGTATCGCGATGTCAACATCATTATCGGCGCAATTGTCATCATTACCATCATTATAGCCATTATTAACATCATTATCGGCGGAAGCAGTAGGAGCAGCCGGAGCCGCTTTGGAACTCTGCCATTAAAACTGAATACGTATACAATGTACTATAGATATTCTTCGTCTGGTGCTGAGCTTCAAGAAATTGTGCTCTTTTGCTGGAAAATCCTGCTGTCATTGGGTGTCATTAATTCGAGCATCCACCACCACCACCACCAACAAATGGTGAGTATGGCAGAAAAGTGGGGGAGGTTGCGGTAAATCTGGGCTTATGAAAGTCACTTTCATGTTTATATTGTTTGATTTAGACATCGACTGCTGAGCTACAAATTGTCTTTGCTCATCTGAACAGAGAGCTATTAAATGCTTTGTATTTTGTGCCATAGAAACATTTGAAAAAGAAAGAGTTCAACAGGAAGGAAAATGTTTTGTTTTTTTTCGAAAAATTTGTTTCTCTGGGAAACCGGAATTAATTTTAGGAAATTCTGGCTTTCCGAATAGCAAGGATAAATTAATCCTTTTCATTCCATTTGTTTTAATTAGAATGATATTCTTTTTTTTAAAAGCTTTTTAGGATGATTTGTTTTCCGCATTGAGATGCTTTTCTTTATTTGGCTAAGGCATTGCTTTCACATTTTAACTTTCAGTTCCATAGACAATTCATGTACATAATTGATTTTGGTTTCGTTGTAATATGCCCTTGTTGATGGGCCATTTAATGAGGCATTTTAATTTGCTGGTTCGAGTTCGGTTTCAATGGATATACGAAACCATGGACGCTAAGCATTTCATTTAACAATCAATGACATTTGTTTGGCCGGCAAAATCCATCACAGCCGGGATGAATACGAAATGAAGAATTACAGCACAGACCCCTTAAGTAATGACGACCATGATTTGCGGATATGCAATAGGGTGGAGTGAAATTCAAAAAAAAAAAGTTAACCTCGGAAAGAGATGTAGTCTGGAGTCCTAATGAGGGGAAAAATAAAGAAACAAATTTTAAAAAATTTTTAGGGGTCGCGCCACTCCCTCAAAATTTGGAAATTGTCGCTATTTTGGCGTTGATTTTAGAAAAATCCTAAAAAGTTTTATGTCAATAAATGTTTGCAATAGCGTAAACAATGAAATAAGGGCATGAAAAAATTTAAAAAAAATTTTCTCATTGTTCAAAAATTTCAAAAAGTAAAATAAGTCAAATCGTCCCTTCTTCAGAAAATTGACTGAACAATGAAATCGCCACCAAAGCTACAAATATTAGTCGATTATCCTCATATTTGCCTCAAATACTTTTGTTTGGGCACTGAACAAGCTCAAACTTTTAAATTTCGAATAAGTTAAGTCGTTAATTTTTAGGATTTTTCTAAAATCAACGCCCCTAAAAATTTTTTAAAATTTTTTTCTTTATTTTTCCCCTCATTAGTACCCCAGATTACATCTCTTTCCGAGGTTAACTTTTTCAAATTAAAAAAAAGCATGTTTTCACTCCACCCTAATATGCAATTATATTTTTTTATTATATTCCATTCTACGGAATGATGTAATGTAAGTTCTCAACAGAATGATAAACATATCACTTATATTATTTTTACTTTGTTTGAAAAGTAACTGGTATTTGAACAGTTGTAGGCAACAAAATAGAGAGAAATATGTTGATAGTACATAAAGGGTGTTTTTTTTTTGTGGACGTGTGTTTTTCAGGAAAAAGTAATACTCATATAATTTAGTGCTATGGCCAAAAATGTATCTTTTTTTTATAAAGATAAGGGTTGCCACTGTGTTTCAAAAGGATTTCGGGTAAGTTGCCGCCGCAGGTTGCTCGAATAAATTCCAGCGTGTTCTATTAATAAAGAGAATTAAAGGGATAATTTCGAATAAACCATAAAATGACTACAACATGTTTTGCTGTTCTTTAAAACATCACACCTCATGTAGAATGTTACGAGAGTGTGCACGAATGCTTAAGACTTTTATCCCAGGCAGACGATTTACAACCGTCCAAAAAAGAGTGACGAAGGTATTCGATAGGCCTATACCTCTAAGCAAGTGAGAGGATTTGCCCATGCAATCTGGAATCGGCCCTCCGAGTGTATTGACTTCAATCATTTTGATTACTGGGTTGACTAGGAATGCCCACGTCACCATGATTTAGGCTTTTAGTCATGTACAACTTAAGGGACTCTCTAGTCAATAATAACACCGTGTTACACACATTCTGTCCTATGAGCCAAATTTACTTTTTCGGAAAGGGGATAAAAAATAAAAGTACACCTGTATCGGCGATTTTCATGTACACGCCAGAATTTTTTTTTTTAAGTTTGAAGTATGGAGCTCGTGGCCTGTGTGAAGCCCTTTTTAACCCTTTTTCAGTGATCCAATCGAGCTGATTTTTGGCAGACAGACTCGTGGAAATGTCTGTATCACGTCAAATTTTTTAAAAAAAAATAGATTTATATCAAATCTCAGATTTTTCCAAATTTTTTTTTTTTTTTTTTTATATGTTTTACTTGTTAAGATTACTTGTTTTTCTTTTCTAATTTCCTTTTACATTATTAAACATTTAACAATAACACCGGAATTTGAATTTTCTATTGAAACATTTATCCGTCCCCTCTTCATTGTCTACGCACAAAAATGCGCACCGCAACTGGAATATCAGTTTCCATATGATTTCCATTATTCGTCGGTAAAGCTAATGGGGCGTAATTGTTTGGAAAACAAAGAAAAAGAATGCCAATGAATGCATAACATAGTTTTCATGCTTCACTAATAATATTAGACGAAGCTGATCTGAATGAAATCAGGATAAAGGCAAACAAAAAGTATTTGCCATGCAGCTGCGTTCTAGTACGTCACCCCCTGGCGAATACCCCATCGACATTGTCGAGTCCTATGGCTGACTTTAAGAAAAACACTGGAAAAACTTCTAAGGATGTTTTTTTCCCACCAACAAGAATTGGTAGCAGTTGCGAAAAAGCAAAACAAGAAGGATGCGCCTTTTTGTGGAATGTTGCAGCTGTGACATCACCGCACTATGTCCTTCATTTACTGGGTAATGGAAGGATGGCCGTAAGGGTTTGCATTCAAATGCGTTTGCAATTTGACAAGATGACATAATGCAAACATCCCCGCTCCCTCAGCTTCCGCTCTGAAACATGGTGTATTTGTGTGTTTGTGAATTTGCCTTAACATCATTAATTCTTGGTGAGAAAAAAAAAAGTTTCAATGGGACTGTCAAAATTGATGGTGGCACAGTGGATGTAAACTAAAGTGTTCCAAAACCAGTGAAAAAGTTGCAGTCGGGTAAACCGACTTATATATACCCTCACCTTCTCACCCCTTTGAACCGCAGATGAAGTATCGTTGATTAATTTTGTTGACAACTATACATCGTTGACCAGCAACGCACACACCCCTGATATATACACGAACTTCCGTTGTTATTGCTTTTCAGCGGCCGTTCACAAATAGGCATATACCGTGCATTGTTGTCATATAAACCAGCTTAAAGGTTTTGTTTTTTTTTCTACCAGTCATCAAATTGAATCAATTATCCGTAAATAAGGGGAATTTGACTCTATTAGTTATTGTGTGTTCCTCCTCTTATTTTTTTTTTTTGTTCTATTTTGGTTTGGTTTGGCGCAAAATGGCACATGAGCATGAAAGGATTACCAAAGGAATTACAATGTCCGTTAATCACGAGACCAAATAGAATGAAATGATTTTATATGCCATGTGAAATTTAGGATATGTTTGTGGTAAGACCTCCCAGTGGACAATGTACAGAATTTATTCTGCTAATACTCGTACATGGGCGAATTTAAATTAATACAGCCGCAAAAGGGACCATTGGGTGCACTGACCACACAATAAATTATTTGGTTTTGGGATGACATGTAGTATGTGGTTTTAAACATTGTTGTGATATTTTTGACACTAACAAATGGCTTTCTGATAATAACATTCTATGGGTTCTGTCACACGAACTGTTAGCATCCATCACACGAAACGTCACCGTTTCGCACGCATCTGCTGCTGACTTTTTGATTGTTTTTTCGTCGTAATCTAATAGAGTTCGTCAAATACAATTTAAGGGTATGGCTGTCATTGCTCTGTAATTGACCAATTTTGCCAACAACTGTTGTACAAATAAAATCAATCTACTTTTCGTGAGGCTTTCACAATTGGTCAACACTTTCTGTCTGGGGTTGTTGGTGGTGTTCGGTGACCTCCTTTATAGGATTGTGTGCATGTTTTGTTTACTCTGCCTGTAACTCGTTCTAGTGTTGATTCCAACTCTTTTTAAAGCATATTAGTATTTAAGAAAATTCACGCATGATGGGTGAAAATCTGAAATATTTATGGATATATTGGTATATGATTTTTTTCGAACTTTTTCTTTCCAAAATTCTGGCGTGAAAATAGGTCAATGTTCAATGAGATTCGTACAGATAGAGCGACATTAATCGAACGTCTCACAGTGTTGCAAAAGCGGAATTTTTTGGAAATCATATTGCCTAAACTGTATTTTTAATTGTATCGATGAGAAACTTCTACAGATTGGTCAGAATGAAATCCCCAACAAAAAAAAAAATTTTCGAAAAATTTACAAAAAAAATTTATTTTAATTCTTCTTTTATTTCTGATAAATACCCTATGATTAGTTTTTTAAATAAATTATAGGGTGGTCCGAACAAGAATTATAAACGTCAAATTTTCATGATTTTTCGATATTTGTTGAAAAACTCTGAAATTTTATAAAAAACCAAAATCTATTTAATTTCTTATTTGAAAGGTGGCAATCAAAGCTTTAATTTGATACCGGTTTGAAGTCAATAGCTTCAGTTTTAAGAGAGTTATGCTCATTTTTGTGGAGTGCTAGAATAGTAGTTTGAAGTAGTTGGATGATTTCCAACTTCAATATAGCCCTCTTGAATCCAGTCCGTAGCTCCAAGCCGTTCATACATCCTGTTAAACTCTCATGCAGTTCCTGATAGGAAATTTTAATGTATTCCATAATTCTTGACTGTCACCGGTCTGAAAATAATAAAAATTTGACGTGGGATGACGGAAAGTCACCCGAAAACCAATATGATTAAATTATTCAATAAGTGATTCCGAGAATTTCCGTTCTATTTCTATGGAATAAATACTGAGAGTGATATACTAAAATCGCTATAACTCCCAGGAGGGCAGGTATGGGCAGCTGATTTTTTCACAGTTCGTTGAAAACAAATTATGTAACATTTCTGTAGTGGTTTGGAACTGGGACTCTCTGGGACTTTTTAGATATTGCTTACCTAACCCAAATTTAAAGGAAAAATTGACCTTTAGTCGGGTTTTCGTTCTAAAAAAGGTGCATATGAAAATGTCTCAAACAACATTCCTTTTTTTTACAGAAGATACTTGTCCGAAGGCAGATTTTTTTTTCCGAATCAAAATATCTGTCACCAAAATCAAATGAGATCATTTTGAATACAGCCCTGAAATCCCCTCTTTTCGTGAAAATTTTGTATATTTACTTCTAAAATCAACGGGCCAACATAAAAATAAGCTTTATGTGTTTTTTGTTTACTTGGAATGTCTGTGACAAAATTGCATCATTAAAAACACTGAAAAAAATAATCGGAAAAAAGTTACTTTTCCACTAGCCGCAACACAGTGCGTCTGTATAAATGGTAAAGGGGATACTAAGATTATTAAGTGAGGTTATATACTATATACGATGCGTTATATACTTTTGGGCCTACCCAGTAGGATGACAGTATAAGAAATATATAATGTATAGTTTTCATAATTTTGTTAGTCAGACATTTGGACGCGTATATTTACACACATTGTTGTTGTCACCACAAATATTTAGAGCAAGAGGGTGCGACTATCACACTGAAGATCCAGAGTTCGAAACCGGGTAAGACCATCAAACATTTTTCAGCGGCTGTTTCCACCTCGTAAATGTTGGTGACTTTACGAGTAAGAGAGCAATCTCTAAGCCATGTAAAACTTCTCTACAAAAGCATTAGCCATTCGCAGCCGGCTATAGGTCCCGGTCAGTGAGTATACAAATTATATCGTACACAGCTCACTGATTCGAGAGATGTTCCCCGTCTGTTCCTTCATGGAATATTAAGGGAAATAAGTAAGTAAGTAAATCTTATTTCCTTTTAAACAATTAGGGAATTCACAAGGTGTACTAATGTTGTAAGTTGTAACAAAGTACGAGACCTACAATAGTACGTATGTGAACAACCTGTCGTATGTGTATGTACTGACATCTAAGAAACGTACATTTTCAAACGTCAAATGTAAAAATAATAAATAATAAATAAATACCAAATAATTTCAATTGTACCAAAAATTATACAAATGTACCATTTCTTCCATCACTGTCCCTTAGTACGATTTCAAAACATATATCCAAACGTTGTACTGTCTGTTATATGGAAAATATCAACAAAAAATATACAACAGTTGTACAGCTTTAGTACGTACGACACCTACAACACTTAGGACACCCTTGTGAACACCCTAAATATTTATTTGGCTGCAAACAGTTATTTTTGACATTATCACCTGTAAAACCATAGTTCTCACATGTAGAAAAAAAATTGTCCCAAACATATTGTGCACGCAACATATATATTTTTGTATGTGCTAGTAGCAGTGTTCCCAAACATATATATGATTACCTGCAAACATTTTGATTTTCCGGCGTGTATATTAACAAAATTCTATCGTATAAAACATCTTTCAAACATTTGTGTTATAGAATATGTACAGCTAAATTTAATAAAAAACAAGCTCGATTTACCGAAAGGTCGAAGATAAAAATAAAAAGAAATATTAATTAAATTTAAATAAATATTAATTAAATTAAATTGAAGAAATGGTGCAATTTTGAAACATTAATTTAGTGATCAATTTTCTTTATCATTAAAATATCTGTTGTGTTAATTAATATTACTATAATTAAATTTAATATTTTAAATGACATTCTTTGAAATTGGAAATGAATTAGTTTTTATCTAGAATAACTACTTTTTTTAATTGAAGAATCTAATTTTTCAACTGATTAATATTAATATAATTAAATTTAATATTTTAAATGACATTCTTTGAGAGTGGAAATGAATTAGTTTTTATCTAGAATAACTACTTTTTTTAATTGAAGAATCTAATTTTTCAACTGATGTAACACATGTTTTTATTGAAATTTGGTTTCCATTTATTGTTCTTTTAAATTCCCTAGTTTTTTTTTCTCTTTTTCTCTTTTTTTTTAATTTTTACTAGAATTTCTTACAAATGAATGAAATTTCTCATGACTTAAAATAGCCCCATTTATTGCTTCAACAAATCCGAAAAAATTTCAGTAAAATGGAATAAAAGTGAAATTTTCTGGCCTATTTTCTACATCTCTTTTCCGCCACATGCACACTTTTACAGCCCGCAACCAACCCTGAAACCCATATTATGAACATTCAACAGTTCTGATTAAGTGAAATGCCTTTTGGCCCTAGCAAATATTACAACGACGACCGCACCTGAAAATGCATTCCCAAACTGTAGCACATTTTGAACGTAATGAGTGCCAAAGGCAAACTCACAATTTCTTTTGTACGTCAGCAGCATAATAAGAATTGTTTTAAAAAAAGATATTGTGCTCCGATGAAAGATGATTAAAAAATCGTTTACACCATTGAATTTCCATGGACGGGAAAATGCCTATATATACATAAGTATTCGTATACAAGAATATTACTGGTTATAACAGATTTGTTAAATATTTTATATTGTATCTGATTTGCACATGGTGAAGGTAATACGTTTTTAATAAAGCCATACCAGTTTTAAAGGGATGATTTGCTTACATTACAACAGATTAAATTTTCGAATTTGTTTTGTTAACCTTTCAGTTTCATTTGAATACATTCAGCGCATTTAAAGAACACACTCTTACTCGCATGGGATTTTATTTAGCTGGAATTTATGTTAACGATTTCCAGAAAACCAAAAGCTAATGCGAATGTACTTTTCTATATTTTCAAATTATTCATGTTGAATAAAATTTAATATTTCAGCAGATTTCGCGGAAATCTACATTAAAAGCATTTTTTTCACAGTCTTTTTAGATATTCAACAGGCAAAATAATAACACAACATTCAGTTCACTAACTAAAATTTGTTTGTCTTATAGATTTTAGTTTAGCTCGAGGTCATGTATAACAACGATGTTGTTGTATTTTATTATTATTTTCTTTAAATTTGCCGGATGTACCATTATTATTTTGACTAATTTCGGAAGGATATGCAACAACAGAATACATCAGGGAATTGTGTGGGCGAATAATATTGGGAACTCGACTTGTATATAAGAATAATGGTTACAGACAGTGGGCAAGAGATATTTTTCTCTTAGTTAGTTAAACCATTATTAAACAACGCACTGAAATTATTAAAATTCACTACAAAAATGATAAAAATCTTGCAAAACCAAAGCATTTTTCGGTCGCCGTAAAGTACCTTGTCGGAACGAAATAAAGAAATTGATGGAAAAATTCCAGCTGTTGGGACAAGTTAGTGATGTGATGAATAAAACCCGTGCAAGTCGCTCAAGAACAACTGAGAATATTGATACTGTAGCCCTCGTCGTTCTTTGGAATTGGGCATTCCACAAACGTCATTAGACCGTATTTTGCATAAAGACATGGGTCTTAAGGCATATAAAGTTCAGTTAACTAGAGACTCAAGCCGGTCGATCGTGAACAAAATCGTGTCTTTGCTGATTGCGTCCTTGAAATTCCGGCTAAATGTTCTAACGTCAGGGACCAGACGACGGATATCTTGTGAACAGATACCATTAAAATATCTATATATGATCTATATTCTTCATACAGTTTTGTCTCTGTTAGTCGAGTTCGAGATCATTGATTATTTCTATTTTTTTTTTTTATAAAAAAATGTTTCAATCATTGTGTTTGCTTTGATTGCAAGCAAGGTATACGGATCGATTTCGGAAGCTGTCACACTTTTTCATCGGTACCCATTTGGACGAGCATTTCCTATTGGTTTTTTCAGATCCATAAAAAAATACCCCAACAAAAAATGAAAAATTAACCCCCCCCCCAACTTTACATATTTATTAGGTAATATTATATAATATTATTATTTTTAAAATTGAACAATGAAAATTTCCCAATTTTTTTTTAATTTGGGGATTTTTTTTTTTGGGATAGTTTCAAAACAAAAGTTAAGCAACGTACTTATTTACTATTAATGTAATATTAAAATTGTTTTCATACTTTTGATTTTTTAAAATAAAAATTTTCCAAATTGAAACCCTGTTGTTGTTTTTGGGGGTATTTTTCATAATATTTGAGATAATTGCATTGGGTGATTTTTCATAAAATGTTTGGGCTTTTCAGGAGATTTTTCTTCATTTTTTTTTGGGCATTTTCCTTTGGGATATTTTTCATAGAGCCGGTTTCTCTAACACCAAAACCGGTATACATTATTTTTTATGAAATATTTCGATTTGAGTGACATTTTACATAGACCTAGCTGGGAGTGTTTTCGAGCATATTTGTGAGATTGCGACTAACAAGGGCAGAGCTTCAAGGTAAACATTTCAATAACTCAGTCAAGCTTTGATCAACTCAATTTGTTATTAGAATTATCTCGTACTTTTAATTATGAGATATATGCATATTTAATCATAAAACTCTATTACTTTTTATTCCATTGAAGAACAGACAGGAAACTGCTTTCAGTAAGCCGTGCACTACCTACCCTACACCACGATCGACTTAATGGCAAAGCGTGTCTTAAAGTGCACAGTAGCCCATTAATAGATTTATAATGACAGAATCATTATTTCGTTTTAATTAACTACGGCGAATGTTCAAGAATTTGTTAAACAATTAGAAAGAGAGTTCATTAAATTCTAATTTAACGGATGTTGTAGGTTTTCTGAAAATTATATGTTTCGGTTAGGTGAGCCTATTAGGTTCCATCTTCCACCATTAGTTATCATAAGTGCCATCAAAAAAAAAAATGCGATGTTTCAAATTCCGTGAGAAAAAAAGAAATGTATATAATGTGAAAAAGGTTTTTGTGTCCACAATTGAATTGTTTATGTTCTTCTGGTCTCCACATTTGGCAAGACTACAGATGTGCTCAAATCAATAGTCATCTTCAGCTATATTGAAGTTATTTGTAGTGGGAGTAGCACAGTAGACTTATCGCAGGTGACACGTGTCAACATCGTCAGGCGCCCTTGTGGGATATTGCCTAATCACTCCCCAAGGTAAAGTCGGCTCAATGGAAGCGGTACGGTAACCTCCTTATAACATGATTCTGTTTTTCAGTTAATTACATCAAGTCTTACCCTACACTGTGTACTAATGATGCTTGTAACTGTCGCAGGAATTTAATGGAAATATCATTGCTTTTGTATTTGGTATGCCTGTAGCACTAATGCTCCATCATGACACTTGATTTCCAACCTGATGAGAAAACAAAGTAGTAACATTTCCTTAAATTCCATTAACGTTATCCATCACCGCAAAAACATTTTGTTGCTGATCATTGTACAGTTCCTGACAGATTGCACTCAAACAAAGAAACACAAAACCAGGCGAATAAAAAGGAAAACATGTTTGGCCGGAGCGAATCTATCGTTGCCTCCAACATGTCGTGATGAATGCTAAAAACACATTTTGAAGACACTGCGTGGATTTCCAATACGACAAAACAATTATACGCTCCAATCCAAAAGTACAATAACAATCAATCACTGAATTTATATTGATGACCGAACGTACATTTAACAAGAAGTCCGGCAGAGGTTGTCATTAATATCCTGGGTGGAACAACAGGAGGTCTACGCCCAATTGATTCGTTCGTATAATTTATATATTTCAATAAACTGCACGCATTACTCGTTCGGAATTATAATGTGTTTTACCAATGCATGCTAAATTGTCAATTATTACCAATATATTATAATTAATTTAATTGTTTGTTATGGCGATGGAGGCGTTTTGTTATAATTTTCATAATTTGGATAATTATTATATCCAACTATGAATGAATGTCCTGCTGATGAGGTGGAACATCTGCTTAATTGTAATTTCGATTTACTGTGAACCATCGGTCAACAAATATTTCAGTAACAAGGGAATACCAATGCCAGCGGAAATCCCAGCAAGACTTGCGTTGCATTCATGAAATAATTTCCTTCATTTAAAAATGTCAAATGGCTACAGTAGATCGATGTTAAGATCAAATACTTATTTTGATTTTATTTAAATAAGATAAGTTTACGGAATTATGATTATTTCCATTTTAATTTCAACTCTATTCATGGATTTGTAAAGTATCGAAAGGCAACTTTTATTGAGATCAGACGACTATCGAAAATGCTCGCAGTTCTGTTCTTGATGTTCGAGGAATTGTCCTTAGGGGATTGTCGGAATGTAATGGGCAGTGCAACTATCACCCACAACCCCATGTTCATATTCCGGTAAGGACATCAAACTTTTCTCAGCGACATTTTCCACCACGTAAAGGTCGGCGACGTAAGAGACAGTTTATGCTAATGCATGATTTAATGAAATGGTCAAATGACCCGGTCTGTTGGAATTTGACCATGACTGTATAGCGGCCATACAAATTTTTCCACGGATGTATGGCCCTAACATTCTAAAAGCCACATGTCAGATCTAATATTAATAGAATCAAGCGCCCCGGTAGGCGAGTTTGTAGCGTGCTTGCCTATCAGCGTGGGGGTTGTGGGTTCGATTCCCACCAGAGGCTTTGGTCTGTCGCTGCAAAAATCAAGCCAAATGGTCTTTGTCACCCGGTTTACCCTTGGACCCAAAATTATAATATAAATTTACTTTATATTGTAATTAATAAATAAATAAATAAATAAATAAAATATTAATAGAATTTATTTCCGATGTGATAATCTATTTTTTTTTTTGGGGCAATATCCCTTTTTGCAATTGGACTCTACAAGATTAGATGTTCTGATAACTATAGCCTTTCTGTTATGACCACAACCGATTATGTTATTTTCATATCTCAGTTGATCCGTTATGATACCTTGAATTCGTTGGCCAAAATATATCCTAGGTTTCTAGGTCTCGGTCGACTTTTTTCCGCCAACTCGTCGCCGAAATGAAGGAGTGGATTATTCCCACATCATCTTTGGAAAGACAGGTTTTGTCTACTAGATTTTGTAGACCATTTTTTAGCTTAGGTTAGCTTAGGTTAGGTTAGGTTAGGTTAGGTTAGGTTAGGTTAGGTTAGGTTAGGTTAGGTTAGGTTAGGTTAGGTTAGGTTAGGTTAGGTTAGGTTAGGTTAGGTTAGGTTAGGTTAGGTTAGGTTAGGTTAGGTTAGGTTAGGTTAGGTTAGGTTAGGTTAGGTTAGGTTAGGTTAGGTTAGGTTAGGTTAGGTTAGGTTAGGTTAGGTTAGGTTAGGTTAGGTTAGGTTAGGTTAGGTTAGGTTGAATGGAGGATCGGTCATGTATCATGACCATCACATGTCGCTGACCTACACCTAGGCCAGCAATTCGGCCTGTTGTGCGTTCCTGGTTTCTTCTACAAATTCCCTTCCCCCTTTTTCTACGTTAGGAATTTGGTCTCCTCTATAAAGTTCCTTAAATTTCTTATGTCTATTGCTTTGACGACCGACAGGTCATCTACGGAGTCCTGACCTGCGATAAAGCAGGGCACTGGCACAGTAAGTGTTCCGCCGTCTCCTCTCCGCATGCCCTACATTCGTCGCTCTCGAAACATCCTATTCTAAATAGGTGTGCCCTTAGGCTGATGTGTCCTGTGATGACCCCAACTTTCGTCTTAAGTTCACATAATTTGGGGCAATGGCAGAAAAGGTGTTTGGTAATCTCGTTGCCGCTTCTACAGAAGCCGTTGAATGGGATACGAGCCAGTTAAGGCCAATGACCTATTTACAGCAGAATAATCCAACTGAGGCTTTCGTGTTTCTATTTAGACATAATCCTCACCGACTTACCGACACCAGAAACAGGGGTTTCGACAGGCCTGTATCCGCTCTTAACCACATTCTACTAAGCTCAGGTTGCATTTTATAAGATTTGGTAAGACAATTAAACATTATTCAGCGGTTGTATCCACCTCGTAAATGCTGGCGATTTTATGAGTAAGAGATTAATCTCTAAGCCATTTAAAACTAAGCTCTCTCTCTATCTCTTTAAACAGTAGGTCCGGTCAGTGAGTATACACATTTGATAGTGCACAGTTCACTGATTCTACAGAAGTTTTCCGTCAGTTCCTTAATGTAATGTAATGTAATGTTTCCTAAACCCTTTTGATACGTCAACAATGTATGCTAATTATCTTCCCTGAAAAACGTTTGGAAGAGTGACATAAAGTTATATCGATGAATTTAACTCCACTTAATTTTTAGGGTGATTGTTTTTTTCGATTCGGATAATTTCCACTAAAATCCTGTCAATATCTTGAATTTATCTGACAATCCTTTCAGAAAGTTATGTTTAAAATAGTACTTACTATATGCTTGAAGTTTAAAAAACGGTCCATTCCAAAATTTTTGTCGTGCTTTTTTTTTTCAGTGCAAAAATTTTACGCTTGCAGTGATGTCTCCGAAGGTATGAGTCACTTGTCGGATATCATCATATCAAAGCCAAGTAGACCGCTGAAAGTTTAGTAGTGCAGCTACGAGGTAGTGTTTTGACATTGGAAATTTCACGCCTAAATAAAAACATAGAAAAATAGGCATTTGAAAAGTTGCGAAATTTGTTAATAGAATTAAAACCCTAAAAAGGTTTTTGTAAAATTGTCATTATGAAGATATTTGGGTACTTTTCAAAATTAAACATACGAAACAACGAAATCCACTCAAACGCAAACAAAACTTTGTACAGTATGATCAAAAGTCTGATTGAACAACATGTAGTTCAAAATTACGTTTTAACTTTTCTTTGACTTCGATATGGATGTTGTTATAACCTACAAACTAAAACCAATTTGCAACATTTGAACGCAATGAATTGAACGTAATAGGCGATGAAACGGAAAAAGGGATTAACAAGTGCGGCATTCGCCGCAGTCATGTTAGATTCTTTGTTTGCCTGTGTTGGCATTTTTATTTTTTATTCGCATGTTGCTTTTATTTGAAAGCGACCACAATAGAATGAAATGTTGTGTTTGTCCTTTCATTTCGAAGTCATAGAATTTTCGGCAATTTTGTGGCAATCCTGTGTAAATGGTAACCTTTTCATGACATTAGAGTTGGCGAGTTATTTTGAATGGTTTCCAACAGCGGTAATTATTTATAAACAAACAAAAACAGAGAATAAACACTCGGTGCTGTTTTGTAGAGCATACAAATTATGAGCAAACCCAACGCCGCAATTGATAATCGCCCACCCAATCCAGGATGCCATACCCCATATGTAGTAGTCAGAAAGCTAACATATATGCGTATATACATATGTGTAGGAAGGATTAAAAATTTAGAAATGATTTTGGAAACATGTTGTGTCAGGACAAATAATTGTTCACCACCCACTGGGTTGAACACTTTAATTCGACTTTACTTTAGCTAATCTGATGCAGAAGTATTTTAAATGAGTTTACTCAGCGGCAAAGTTTGCAACGCCATTATGGAAAATATATTCAATGTCTACTTACTTAACTTGGCTCCACAAGACATTGAGTGCCGTGGCTTGCTTAGGAAATTAAGTCCAAACACTTCGATCTTGTGCGTGTTTTCTCCAGATTTTCAAGGATCGCATGTTTTCTTTCGCTTGGTCCTTTCACCGAAGTCTGGGTCTTGCCTGCCAGCGATATTCGTGGTAGTTTGTAGGTCAAAGCCTTTCCGACAGGTTTTCCTACATGTATGGAAACATATATTTGGGCAATCACCCAACCCAACTTCAGTTTTGTGCCATAAAGAAGTACGAGAATAAGAGAGCTGCATAATAGGGTGGAGTGAAAACATGCTTTTTTTTAATTTGAAAAAGTTAACCTCGGAAAGAGATGTAGTCTGGGGTCCTAATGAGGGGAAAAATAAAGAAAAAAATTTTAAAAAATTTTTAGGGGTCGCGCCACTCCCTCGAAATTTGGATATTATCGCTATTTTGGCGTTGATTTTAGAAAAATCCTAAAAATTAACGACTTAACTTATTCGAAATTTAAAAGTTTGAGCTTGTTCCGTGCCCAAACAAAAGTATTTGAGGCAAATATGAGGATAATCGACTAATATTTGTAGCTTTGGTGGCGATTTCATTGTTCAGTCAATTTTCTGAAGAAGGGACGATTTGACTTATATTACTTTTTGAAATTTTTGAACAATGAGAAAAATTTTTTTAAATTTTTTCATGCCCTTATTTCATTGTTTACGCTATTGCAAACATTTATTGACATAAAACTTTTTAGGATTTTTCTAAAATCAACGCCAAAATAGCGATAATTTTCAAATTTCGAGGGAGTGGCGCGACCCCTAAAAATTTTTTTCTTTATTTTTCCCCTCATTAGGACCCCAGACTACATCACTTTCCGAGGTTAACTTTTTTTTTTTGAATTTCACTCCACCCTACTGCATGATGTGAATTTGCTTTGTTCTTGAATTGTTTGCTTGGCCCAAAGTAGCATCTATTGGCTTTATATCGATGCTGTCACACTTTTTTCTGTTGATGCCGAAGCTAGGTAAACAAATTCGTCCTCCAACTCCACGGCCTCTACAGTATCTTTCTGTAGACGCTTAAATTTTGTCCTAGCAATTCTTGAATAGGTATCAGTTACATTACGCTCTATGATTCCGACAAAGAAAATGGTGATATTTGGCATTCAATGTTCTGCATTTATAAATTTCTGTTTTTCTAATATTTCCTCAATCAAAATGTTAAAGAAACTGCCACCCTGCCTGAGATTTCCTGTTTTAAATGGTTCAGGGTCCCCTTCATATACATTTCGTCTTTTCTTAGTTTGAGAGCGTGTGCTAGTCTAATGTGCACACATTCACTACGTACTCACATATCTGTAAGATTTGTTTGTATGCAAAGGATGACATATGTGTGGAATTTTTTGGGAATAACTCACACAGCTCCACTTTTGTATTTACATTTATGATGATGTACATGCCGAGGTTATGTCTCTGCCAGTGTGTAGGTGCGTACATTTGCCGTCCATTTCGCTTCTAAAAGAAAAATATCCCATCTTTATCGACCGTATGCCAATTTCCATAAGGGAAATGTAAAAAAAAAAAACTCAAACGAAAATTTTTGGTTATTGCTGTGAGTCGCATTGCAAACAAAATTCCCGTACAAGACTTATGTGCACGTGTATGTCGGATTAAGCAGATACACTTGGAAAAAAGTCAGCTTAAGACCGGATAGTGTCAGATTTTAGCAAGAAACATGTTTCGGAAACATGTCTCCTCGGAAATGCGAAAGGTATTTCTCTTTTTTTTATTTTTTTGTTATGGCAGCTATTTTGGTGTTGGTCATTTTAGTGTTTGTTTGTTTTTTGACCACATTTGAAGAGGATTTGTTGTAATATTTATGGCATGTTTCAAGCCATAGTTGTGCTAATGACATAGGGGAATGTTTGAAGGATACTTTACGATATAAACAGAAAACACAAGAATATTTTCACAAATGGTCGTCCGAGTATGGTTTGTTTGCAATAAAAAACACTGCCTCGATTGGAAAATAAAATAGTTTTGCTTTTATCACATCTTTAAAAGCAGTGCTAGAAAAGTGTAAATACGTGTAAAATATTCCGTTTATTTTTAAATAATTTCGGTTTCGACTTTGGTATTAAAAATTACTAATTTGGTGCGACTTTTACATACTTTTAGTATACAGTAGTTTTGTCTTGGCTGACACAACCATTTGTCACATAAACTCTAATTCATTTAACTGCCACATCCATCCAATTCGCTTACCTGCCATACAAATTCACATATCTCAGATATATTCACTTACTGCCTAACAAGTATAACAAGAACATATGCAGACAGCTATTGAATGAAATAAATAAGAAATAATATTTAAATATAAGTCAATTGTTTGGTAAAAACAAGTCAAATTGCAATTGTTATCTAAACGAATTCCGGCTCTATGAAAAATACAGCAAATGATAAATATTTAAAAAAAAGAAGAATTCCAAAAAAAAAAAAAATCAAAAGGTCCATACCCCTCCCAATATCAAAATTTCCCCAAACAATTTATTAAAAATTACCCAATGCATTATGAAAAATACCCCAAAACAAAAACAACAATAGATTTTTGTAATCTTTAAAAAAAATCCAAAAGTATAACAAATTTTGAATTTTACATTTAAACATTTAAAGTAATTGTATGTACTTTGCTTTTTACACATAAAGTGTCAAAATATCTTCATCGTCTTTCTGAAAATATGGAAATAATATAAACTAGGAATGCAACGAATTTTCGCTTTCGCATATGCGAATTATTCGCAACATTTTGTAAGATTCGCTTTGCCAGATTTTTAGGAAATTTGTACGAATTTCCCAACAGTGCGCTGCTTTCGAAAAACTATTAAAGATATTCTGGACGAATGTAGTTTCCAATAAAGATCTCTGACATAAAATAGGTCAAACACTAAATCGCAACGAAATTGCAGGGAAGAAGTGCATATGTTTTGAGAAAACTCCAGGACAATAATCCAAGACGGCAAGATGACAAGGTAGACCTGCATACACCTGGATAAGATTATTACAATATACGATTTGCAAATCGTGAATAAGTTGGTCCGTAGTAAAACTAATGGCAGAAGATAGATTTAGATGGCTCTTTTCTCCAACTCCAACAAACTATGCAAGACGAAGTATGGTAAAATTATATTTTTTTTTATTGAAAACTCTGAAAAGGCTGTTAGAGACTTATGTAACAGGCAGGTCAGTGCAAACAGCCCGACACGAGGTGTTAAGTTTCATCGAGGAACCCCCACTTTCGAAGAATTCACTCTAGTATATCTGGAGTTTTCTATAACGTAAAGATATCTTTAGTCCGTAAACTCAATGGATAATTATAACTCAATGGATTAATTATAGTAGAACATTTTGTCAACCATGGGCAATAGGGCAGTAAGAAGAGAGGTCACTATAGACACCTCACAGATATTCATCATAGGAGTGGTGCGGCTACAGCTGCCCTCCATTTAAGAGAAAAATACATGCTCAGCCAAAAGCATTACGTGTCGGCAAATTAAAACAAAAGACTGACTAGCAGTTACCGACAACGAACTTCGAATTGAATCCTGAGCAAAATGGTCCACAAACTCAGTCGTGGAATAATATCAGATCTCAATATTGACAGACGCTTTAAAAATGAAAGGAGCTTGGGAGTTTTCTCGGAATCCCTGGCGGAGATATGCAGTTGCAATTCACAAGACAACGATGATGGAAATCAACGTGGACAGCCAGATGTACAGTGTGTCTCAAAAGTATTTTGCTTCCACTTTTTGCCGTAATAATTTGGAATTTTCGTTAAAATTTTGCTGATTTTTTTTAATATTACTATATATTCTTAAATAACAGCATAAATAATATACTTCCGAATACAAATACAAGAAAATGTAAAAAAAAAATGTAAATCTGATAAGTTTTTGGGTCATTGAAAAAGTGTTGCCAACGAAATTAGTACTCACAAAAGTATTTTGCTTTTTTAAAAATACTGGTAGTAGTCCTTGATATTATTGTCACTGTTTTTTCGTGTTCAACTTTTTCGCTTTGTTTACACGACTTATGTGTATTTCCATTCAAATTTTTCACAATTCGGTCATTTTTATTGTTGTTTGTTGAGTTTTAATTCATTAAAATGCCAAAAGGAACCGAATTCAATGTTTCTCAAAGGAAAATCATCTTATACCTTTATAAACAAGGTAAACCTATTGCTTATATATCACAAATGTTTGAAAGTCGTCAAACGATCGAAAATGTGATAAAGCGAGCAAATGAGCGCGGAAATATAGCTCGTACAGGACGTCCGAAATGGTTGTCAAACAGAAATGAGAGAAAAATACTGAAAGAAATTCGGGAGAATCCACATTTATCGGCTCCAAAACTGAATGATAAATTAAGAGGAACCCCACGCAACAATGTAAGCAACGAAACAGTACGCAGAGTACTCAGATCCAACAATATTCATGGACGAGTAGTAAGAAAAAAAACTTTTATTTCTGAAATAAATCGCCACAAGAGATTATCATTCGCAAATCTCCACAAAAACAAAGGTTTGGAATTTTGGCAGTCAGTAATATTTAGCGATGAGAGTAAATATAATATTTTCGGCTCTCATGGACGACGCATGGTGTGGAGAAAGCCAAACGAAGCGCTTAATATTAAAAATCTCAAACCAACAGTAAAACACGGAGGTGGTTCTATAATGGTATGGGGCTGTATGTCAGCCCTAGGAGTTGAAAACTTAGTATTTATCGATGGAATTATGGACAAGCATGTGTATTTGTCCATTCTTAAAGAAAATCTGAATGCTAGCTGTGACAAGATGGGGCTTCCAAGAAACGGTTATTATTTCCAACATGATAACGATCCCAAACACACAGCTTTGGACGTTAAATTATGGATGTTGTATAACACAAAACACTTGCCAACACCTCCTCAAAGCCCGGACATAAATCCAATAGAAAATTTGTGGGCGTATCTGGAGGAAAAAGTGCGGCAACACCAAATTTCTTCGAAAACTACATTAAAACAAGTTTTACAAGAAGAATGGGACAAAATACCCATAGAAAGGTGTCGAAATTTGGTGGAGTCTATGCCACGACTATTAGAAGCTGTGATTCATAACAATGGATATGCCACAAAATATTGATTTCCACTTTTCAACTTCAGTATGACGGAAATACCATATTATAATTTAAAAGCAAAATACTTTTGTGATCTTGAAAAAAACTAACAAGTTTATAAAATCTCCCATATCTCCCATAATAACGAAGTTATTTTGAGTATTTTTTTATGAATTCAATCTTTAAGTTTCCCTTATTACGTTATAAATAAATAATTTTTGTTTTTGAAAATATTAATCAATCTCTACAGTGTATTTCTAAAAAAAAACATAATATTCAATGAAGGCAAAATACTTTTGGGACTCACTGTACGTTAGAATGTATTAGTTAAATCCCTTACCCACATCCAACAGCATAAGATAACACTTATTTAGTTTCTGGTCATAGAGAGATAACGGGAAATAAGATGACAGACCTAAGTATGTAGAAGGCATGACTCTGAATCGGCAATCTCTTGCATACGCCGGTCTTTTGTTGAATGATTAATTTGTATTGCAAACGGCATATGTGATAACCAGATGACGGTCGGATACATACTTGTCAAATATGTCGCTCTAGGGACAGGCATAAATCTTAGAAAAAAGTCGCGTCGGAAAACAGAGACTCAGCATTTCCACAGGAGTCGTTCAGTCATCAAAAGAAATAGTAAAGACTTTCTTAATCCACACACACGAACGATTTTGTTTACGTCATTTGTTATGTCATGGCTGAAGTATGCATCAATGGTGTGGAATCCATTTTTTAAACTCAATTCTGATCGAATAGAGAAGTTGCAAAGGAAATTTATTAGAAAATATGCTTTGCTTTCCTTAAATTTCTCTGAGCCTGTTTCAAGCTATGAAACGTTGGAAAATCGTAGAGCTAAAAGTTCTTTTATATTTCTTTACAAACTAATTGGTGGGATTATTGATCGCCCATTCCTGCTTAGTAGAATTGGCTTCAAATTATCTACTAGATCACTGCCCTTTTTTTAATATTCCATTACATAGGAACAATTGCTCTTTTAAGATCATTAAAAGAATTTAATCAAATTAATGCTAAATTTAATTTAGCTTTATCTTATTATTATAATAAATATATTGACATTTTAACTTTATATTATATGAGCTTGTCTGTCCATAGACTATTGAATAAATGAAATGAAATAAATCGTACAGTTATATCTTGGGATGACTACTGTAGAACTTGCAACAGCCAGAATAATCACTGACACATTGGTTATGCCACTGTATACAGGAACGTCTACTCTCTCATCCTTGGGTGAGGTTCCACGAAATGATTTAAAAATGATTTCGGACAATTGGCCGCCGCGGCATGCTCGGATCAATTCCAGACGAGAGGCCCAATTTTTGACCATTTAGCATTTGGTGTCGTATATCAGCAATAACGTGCCGAATATTCTCTTTTAAGGCGTCAATCGTGTCGGGCTAATCAGCGTTGACAAGCGACTTCACTTAACCCCACAAAAAATCGTCCAGCAGTGTTAAATCGCACGATTTTGAAGTCCACGTCACAGGCCCAAGACGTGAGATAATGCTCAGCCCAAACGCTTCCTTCAATTAATTGATTATTTCGTTGGCTGTCCACATCATCATCCTCGTCCACAGCAACATCATCCAATCGAGGCACCAAAAAGACATTAATCATGACTTTATAGCGTTGTCCATTGACTGTAACATTACACCGTGTTACACACATTCTGTCCTATGGACCAAATTTACTTTTTCGGAAAGAGGGGAAAAAATAAAAATACACGTGTATCGGCGATTTTCATGTACACGTCAGAATTTTTTTTTTTTTAAGTTTGAAGTATGAAGCTCGTAGTGGGCTGTGTGAAAGCTTTTGGACCGATTTTTAACCCTTTTTCAGTGATCCAATCGAGCTGATTTTTGGCAGGCAGACTCGTGGAAATGTCTGTATCACGTAAATTTTTTAAAAAATAGATTTTTATCAATTCTCAGATTTTCCTTAATTTTTTAAATGGTTATCGTTTTTTTTAAGGTTTCAGTTCAAAAAACATTTTTTTTCGTAACGCTTAAGTAGTTTAAAAATTTGGAGTCTCTTCAAGTTATGCTAAGAAAAGTGAAAAAAATATTTTTTTTTTCGAAAATAATAAAAATTGGGCAAACTTTGAGAATTGATTAAAATTGTTTTTAAAAAATTTGACGTGATACAGACATTTCCACGAGTCTGACATTTCACACTTAAAAAAAAAAAAATTCTGACGTGTACATGAAAATCGCCGATACACGTGTATTTTTATTTTTTCCCCTCTTTCCGAATATGTGCATTTGGTTCATAGGACAGAAAAAAATCTACCAATATTACATCTCTTGTTTTGTTGGGGTAAAACGTTTGGTGTATGGATCAGGTAACTATCCACATGATTAAGTATATCCCCAAAAATGTATACCAGGATCCCTTAGACAAAAAAATAAAAATAATCCCTTTACATGCCATAAGTTACCATCATAATTATTAAAAGCGTATAATGTCAGTTGGACAGAATACAATATAATTAGTAAACATGAATAATAAATAACTCAAATTAAAATAAATTTGCCAACATGACTTCCTTAGCCACCCCAACAAAGCAACGTCCATGAACATATACACATTCACACGATTATAGTTACTGTCTGATATATTCAGTTAGACGTTGCCCGGCTCGACCATTAACTTCAGCTTTCGAGTGCAAAGGGAATTTCGTACACCTCTACTTCTTACAATGTACACCATCTTTCAAAATTCCTGGAAATGGCCTGAAGTGCTTGAGCCGTTATTGTCGTTTTGTGTTGTGCATCAGGGCAACAACTGTTCCGAACTGTTCTCGTGTTCGTTGTTTGATTTTACAGCTTAAGGCTCTCTGTGTACTTAAGTAAACTTTTACTTTATTTTCCTTCTTTATGGCATATTTTGTGTTGTTGCCAGTGGTGGTGGTGTTGTTGTATTCTAACACTTCCAAATCCATTTGGCAAACTACAGCTGCTGCATAAGACCGTACAGTGCACCGGCATCAGAAGCCCCAACAACGCCAACAACAACAACTTTGCAACTTTTACATCCTTCAACAGTTACAACACCAGCAACAAAGCAAACACACTTAAGCAGCGGAAGTTTGTTCAAGATTCAACATCGAAAATGCACGAGGCAGTACAGCTACCAGTGTTGGAAGTAGGACACTACATGGTACAAATCGTATGAAATGTTCCACTTTATTGGGAACTGCATTTTTTTTTACCTTCAATATTCAGTTCCCATTATTGTTTGTAAACATAATAGGTCATGTCATTGGAGGCAACATTTCGTCAGAACCATTTGAAGAAACCAAAACCAGGTGATGGTGTCAAATGTCTAAACCCGTAACAAAATAAGGTCAAAAAAAAATATGGGCAGAAGAATATATGATCAGAACAGAGTTGATCTGACAAGGTGGATGCATCAGCTAGTCTGTACAAACCTAGACGTTATATGTTTGATTTGCAAAAAAGTGACACAACAGTTAGATGGGACTACCTCCCAATCCATTGAGGTTCTCATCCCAGCAAGCAGAGAGATTGAAATCTAATTTCGACTAACTGATCCAACTACATCGGTGTATCTATCAGTGTAGCTTCAAATCAACTATGACCAAATCTTCACATCCGTCAAATTCTGGAATCTTTTCATCGACTATAAAGCCGACTTCGAAAAAAAAAATCTTTAAATCGTGACTGCTTATTAGATTCCTGGAAACATGTTAGTCTTTGTAGAATGATTCTGAGTGACACTAGGTTAGGTTAGGTTAGGTTGAATGGAGGATCGGTCATGCACCATGACCGTCTCATGTCATTGACATACACGTAGGCCAGCAATTCGGCCTGTTGTGCGCTCCTGATTTCGTCTACGAATTTCCTTCCCCCTTATCCTACGTTAGGAATTTGGTCCCCTCTATAAAGTTACTTAAATTCCTTATGTCTATTGCTTTGACGGCCGATAGGTCATCTAAAGTGTCCTCTCCTAATTGGACTTTCCTGACCTGCGAGAAAGCAGGGCAATGGCACAGGAAGTGTTCCGCCGTCTCGGCGTCCTCTCCGCATGCCCTGCATTCGTCGCTCTGGGAACATCCTATTCTAAATAGGTGTGCCCTTAGACTAGTGTGCCCTGTGATGACCCCAACTAGCTTACTTAGTTCATTTTTGTTAAACCCGAGAATTCTCTTTGTTTTATTGTAATCGAGGCTTCCCCAGGTTTCTTTTGTGGTTCTTCCCACCTGTTCCTCTAGCCACTTTACGGCATGGGTCGTCCTCATCCATTCCCTCAACTCCTTTTTTGTCTCAAGAAAAGGTTTAGACAGTTGCAGAGTATTTTGGTCGGATTCCCTTCCTATTTTAGCCAGTTCGTCAGCCTTGACATTGCCTGGAAACCCTTTGTGGCCTGGTATCCAGTTTATAACTATGTCGTTATTTCTCGATACGTCATTTATTGTTTCCTTACAGTACATGAGTGTCCTTGATTTGACATTATCATCTCTGAGGGATCTAATTGCGTTTTGACTGTCTGTGAAAATACAGATAGTTTTTCCTGTGATTCTGCTCCGCAGCCATTCTAGGCATTCTGTGATCGCCTTGATCTCTGCTTGTAGAATCGTTGAGTACTTAGGTAATTGGTATACTAATTCAGTCCTCGGATTGTGGATGTAGATCCCTATGCCTACTCCTAACTCGGATTTGGATGCGTCTGTGTAACACTCCACTATTCCCCCATCTTGGGTGTATGTGTCGTGTTCTTGTCCGCGTCTATCTTCTATTCTTGTCGTGCAGTTCGCAACCACGTGTGTTTCTGAGATGCGGTCTGTCTGACAGTCTGTTGTCAGGAACCCTCCTAGATGTTCCAATATTCTCTGATGTTGTGTTTGAGGTGCATCCTCAATCCACTCATTCAATGCCCTTAGTCTCCTTTCTGAGGAGACACTAGATCGTCAATAAAAAAATTACTAAAAGTTTAAAATGTTGCAAAGAGAATTCAATGCATTTAATTTTTCTTTTTTTAAATCAAATTGTTATTTAGTTTTTTTTATAGACGCTTTTATTGTTCTATTTCATTCTTCATTAAAATCATTCCCCTGATTATTTTTCTCTTAATATTCTATACTAGTAAGTTGTAATGCGCCTATGGCGCCCGTTGAAATATGGAAAAAAAAATTTGTTGAAAAAAAAAAAATTTTGTGGAAAACAAAAAAAATTGTTGAAAAAAAAAATTTTGTTGAAAAAAAAAAAGAAATTTGGAAAAAAAAATTTTGTAAAAAAAAAAATTTTTGTAAAAAAAAAAATTTTGGAAAAAAAATTTTTGGTAAAAAAAAATTTGGGGAAAACACAATTTCTGTACAAAAAAAAAATATTTTTTTTTTATTATTATTATTTATAGAAAATTATAGAATGCCTATTTAAATTCCTACGTACTGCGTGACAGAGTCAGTGAATCAGTGTATCAGTGAATCAGTGTCGAGGGTAAATATATATTCTATATTGGGTCCCCGGTAGGAGAGTTCGTAGCGTGCTTGCCTATCAGCATGGGAGTTGTGCGTTCGCTTCCCACCAGAGACTTTGGTCTGTCGCTTTAAAAATCTATCCGTATGGTCTGTTTACCTTTGGAACCAAAATTATAATATATATTTACTTTGTGTTGTAATTAAATAAAAAACGATATTACTGTGTACCATACAAACCAGTAGCATAACAAGAAGGAATTACACCGTGTTACAAAAAATAGATTTTTTTCTGTCCTATGAACCAAATGCACATATTCGGAAAGAGGGGAAAAAATAAAAGTACACGTGTATCGGCGATTTTCATGTACACCTCAAATAATCTGAGAATTGATAAAAATATATTTTTTAAAAAAATTTACGTGATACAGACATTTCCACGAGTCTGCCTGCCAAAAATCAGCTCGATTGGATCACTGAAAAAGGGTTAAAAATCGGTCGAAAGGCTTTCACACAGGCCACTACTAGCTTCATACTTCAAACTTAAAAAAAAAATTCTGACGTGTACATGAAAATCGCCGATACACATGTATTTTTATTTGTTATCCCCTTTCCGAAAAAGTAAATTTGGTTCATAGGACAGAATGTGTGTAACACGGTGTTATTAATTCAGAGATATATTTGAAATTGAATCCACTTTTTCTAAAATTAAAAATTGTGTGATTCAATTGCTATTGCGTATAATCCTGGGTGGCGTATGATTTATATTTGGTACTGGTGGCGTATGATTTTTATTTGGGTCAGACCAAACCTCTGTTTTACCACTGTGAATGCCATTAGGATATCATTTAGCTGTTATCCTAACGCAGTCTGGAACTCATATGGGTTCGAGGGCACACAGCCAGTGCTCAAGATCTCAGACAATTATGGTCTTTCAGTCGTTAATGTTCAATTGAAAAATGGACCAAATCGAAAATGCGGCGAAACAACGAACACTCTATGGTGTGACCCAAATGCAATCGACATTGAATAAACGTGATCTAATTAAACTGATGACCGCCTTACTGGTCGATCGGTACTCAGCTACGGGTGTTAAGGGAGAAAGGAAAAATATGAAATAAATGTGAACGAGTTTTCTTTATAGTACGTCGTCCGACCAATGAACGGATGAGATTCTCAGGCTTGGGGAGATATAGATCGTGGCTCTTGATATTTCCAAGATGTTCGATAGGGTGTGGCACGATGCAAGCTTGCTGGAAGAATATTCACAGTTCGGCTGATGAACAAGTCAAAAAAGCATTGAGTTTTCTTTGATTGCAGGTAAGGTATAAGGATCCATTTGCCACACTTCTTCATCTTTGTGAAAATAATAGTAGCTAGCATATGAAACAAATCGTAAAATGCTTTACATTCCAATGAGCCAAAAGGAATCGCCTTTAGGGGATTGTGCAACGAAGACATCGCCCAGTTTAATTTCAATTTTTAAACTATTGAAGTGCCAACACTGACTAGCGCATCAGTAGTTACTAGTATCTACATACAAATATAGTCAGTTGTTCGCTGTCTCCGTGTTGCTTCTTGTTGGCACTGTTTACCCTTTCCAATCCCTGAAGAACACTATGACTTGGATGATGTCTTAGTTGATCCTCTAGAGATGCCGACGATGACGATGACGACGACGACATTGGTGATGGGGATAGTGAGAGGGGTTCATGTTTGTGGACGTGTTTGAACTATGACAGACAACAACATGTTTTGAATTTAAATTAGTTGGACATTCTCCTATGACAAAATAAACACGAGTTTAAGAATTAAGTAAAACAAACGAATGTTGAAACGTTTTTTTAGATTTAAATTTCATTTACGCTTATTGATGACGTCTTGTGGTCCACGATAAATTAGGGAAAGCGTGAAGTCGACTACATTCATTTTAATTTGACAATGTCGCAAACTTACATCCTTCCAACTCCATGTGCACGAGTAATGGTTAATTAATTTTCTAAATATATAATTTTCCCAAAACGCACCAAATATTCTACAAGGGTTAATTAAGATTTCTGTGAGTGGTTTTGTGGCGGCTTTAGTGGTTTTGTGAAAGTGTTTGTAAAAATAAAACTGAAACACTTCTTTGGGCGAATTAGTTTTCTTAGTCGGGTAAACGTACGGGCTGTGGCGATGGTGATGGTGTCGGTTGCATAAGAATTGCCGTCCAATAAATTTAAAAAAGTCTGTCGTTAATTTTCATTTTGAGTAATGTGAAGAATGGGAAACGTATGAATAGAGACTAGTATGTGTGGATATCAAACAAATCTAGTGCATCGAACAGCAACAATTCAATTGGCAGGAAGATGTTGAGCAAATAGATAAACATGTTGTGGCTCTAGGAGTAATGGACGGCAAGAGCAGAGCGTCCATTTCTCATTATAAGTTGGTTTAAAAATTAATTTGCATGTCAGTCTTATAATGTCAGTCATCATTATAATCTAACAGCCGAGGGATTATTTATATTAGGATGCGTCTGATACACCTTAAGACTATCTGCTATGTAGATTTTTTACGAATAATACTAAATATGTATGTATTTTTCAAACGCCTCGTCGGTTTCTAATTCAAATGCCTCACTCTCCCTATCCCATAAGGGGTGCTCAATAGTTTCTTAGAATATATATCTTTTTTTTATATATCTTCTTTTCAACCCTTATGAAATCAACTCCTACAGAACCCATGGTGCCTTCTGGAGTGGTAAATATAGGATAAACTCAAATACTATTTCGCAATATTATTTCCATATTTCTCTAAAGTTTTAAACTCATACAAAACTAAGTTAAAAAAACAACCAAAATCGAAAAAAAATTTAGAGAACATAATATTTTCGTTAAAATATTTCTGTTATGAATTGAATACGACATGGATCATAAATAAAAACATGAATGGATTGAAAAATATAACCGTTCCAAATGTAATATCCGAAAAGTTCTGGCAAATTACAAAATCAATTAAATCCTTTTGATGATCTGAGGCTTAATCGGGAGGTCTTGAAACCCAGTAAAACAAATGTTATGACATCTGCCAGGAAATGCGACGGAAGACCGCCCTTCCAATGATTGATATTGGACACTGCAAAGAACTACAGGAACCTAAATAAAATATTTCATTCATATTTTATTTAACAGAATCGAGTTCAAAATCCAAAGTCATGTCGAGACCACTAAATGAGAAAAGTTTTGATGAATTTAAAATAATATAGAAGATGTCTATTTTCGTTGAAATCTGCTGATATATGTGTCGAGCATTTAGGTGCCCCAGTAGGCGAGTTGGTAACACGCTTGTCTAACAGCGTGGGTGTTGTGGATGCGATTCCCACCAGAGGTTCTAGTCTGCCACTACAAAAATCTAGCCATATGGTCTGTGTCACCTGGTTTACACATGGACCTAAACATAGAATATAAATTTACTTTGTATTGTAATTAAATAAAATAAAAATTAAAAATAAAAATAAAAATAAAAATAAAAATAAAAATAAAAATAAAAATAAAAATTAAAAATTAAAAATAAAATAAAAATAAAAATAAAAATAAAAATGTGCAGGCCTCACTTTCTTCTGATATTTACGAAGAAAAGAAAATAACAAATTTCAGGCACCAGGCTTTTGAAAAATTTTACCTCACTCGACATTTTCAAACCTCTCTGAAATCTTAAAATTTGTGTCAAAATTTTTTACTCTACTGTGGCGGTTAAAAAATTTGAAAAGACGACTTCCCACACCAGTAAAATGTTAGAAAAGATTATTACAAAAAACTGGCATTTAGTTAGTTAGTGAGAAAGTTGCTAATGGATAAACCTCAGGCAACACATAACATTTTCATATTTCAAAGTATCCGAATTGCAAATGTGTTTATAGCTCAAGCCGAATGTTCGTTTTTTTTTGTATTACTGAGCCCAATCCGATCTTACCCAAATTCTGAATTGAGCAATACTTAAACTAGATACAGTTTTCGAGGAAAAATATGTGGAACTCTTGCCAGGCCCATTCTGGCATTCGGTGTTTAGGGGTTGCTGTTATAGCACTTCATAAGATATAACATCTAATGGTGGTAACCACGCCCACTTTTGTCTTACTTTTTAATATAAGACTTGTATGTTTTTAATGAGAGTGACGGTTTTAATTTACCTCTTCTCTGATTTCATTTACATATTCTAAACTATAACTCATTTCGTTCTATTTTCGTTTCGTTTTAGTTTGAAATCCATTTGTGTGGTAAAGTCCATTGATAACCTCGAAGTGGTACAACGACTTTGTTTGTGATAATGGCAGTTAATGAATCTGAACCGCACTATTGCGGTGTTGGCATGGACAATTTTCATACAAGGTAAGTGCCTCCAATCCCCCCCTCCCCCCCCCCCCACCTAACCAGCAAACAGGTCCTTTGAAGTTGTACCATTAACTGCAACGTAAGTGTATATTTAAGGATTCGTTCATATATTAAAATGTGTGCGTTAATGAGAGGGCTTGTGCACTAGCCAGACGCACTGAGCGCCAGTGTCATGTACAACAGGCAGAGAACTCATCACAGTATAATTACCGTATATGTGTATCGCATAGATGTATTTGTATAAGTACACATTTATGTGTATAATTAACGAAGGCTTTGAGATTTAATTGAGAATTAAAGTCCGTAGGACAAGTCACAGAGGTAGCATTAATGTCAGCCCCTTTTAGACTAAATCTAAATGGAAAACCTCAATGGATATATTTTGTAAACATTTTGTGTTATCAGTACCGGCCACGTGTGCCTGTGCTGCGGCAGCTTATAGCAATTCTTCACCAGAATGATGTCCTTCATAGCAGGATATGAATGGTCGACCACGTACGATGTACCCCAACCCGCCCACATCCTTTTGACAAAGCATTGACATTTGCATAGAAATTGGAAGAGTATGAGAGATGGCAATTCAAATTGTGCACCTTTGACGTCACATCTGTGTTTATTAATTGATGTTGAGACCGGCATACAAATCACCACCAAAAATGCTCACTACGTGAATATTTGCCAGCACAAGAAAATTCCAAGAACTGGTTAACATCAAATTCGGAAAATTTGCTGATAGATAATAATTATTTCATCTACTAGCAATAAATCTCCAACCAAAGCAAAGTGATGTCCAATATCTGCTACTGCTGTCAGCACATGTAATCAAGGACACCTACATACCTACCTACATCTCTGTATTAATCCCTTACATGAGTTGTCAATTAATAGCATTAGCATGCATTAATGTGAGGAAGATATTACACAGAGCTCCGTGTTGTGATAGAAAGGATGTGAGCCTGCCAATCATCACATTTTCGTAGGCTGTTAAGAAAATCTTTGCAAGTAACAAATCTTTACGAGTAAGAGAGAAATCACAACGTTAAAAGACATATTAGCAGAACTTCTGTAGTATAGTGTCCTTATTTAAGCGCTTCGCATTTTCAAATTTAAATTCTCATCCGATCCACAGGGCTGTCAATGAACACATAAAAGTCAGTGAATAGGTGTGTATCCCGGATAAAAGTCCTGTAGATCAGCGAGATACAGCCCATATTCCGGCGATCCTAAAGGGAAATGCATACCCTACTATCCCCAATCATTACCAACGCTATCCTCTGTACATGTTCGAGGAGCCCCTGTCCAAATATGGGATTTATATTCCAATTATGGACGGATGTGAGTGGTGAAAATGTACTTCGATAATATGGTTAGCCCAACAAGGGTGTTTAATTCGTCGATATCTACAGCACCGGTAGAGATTGATCAGTGGAATGTTTATTTGACAAAAAAACAGCACAGGGTGTTGCATGCATTAAAATCTAGTCTGTTCATTGGACACAATGAACACTAAATCGAGGTTAAATGTCTCACTCATCGTTCGTCGTCTGTCTTCGAAATCCAGAGGACTTGAACGATGGTCAATTGCATACAAATGACAGTCGCTACTGTCATCCAAAAGAGAAGATTGGGTTCATAGTCTATCCCTTCATTTCGTTAACGAAAATTATAAATAGCGAAAAGAAACTGCTGGCACTACTACGATCGAATTTCGATATGAGTGAACCGTTTCAGACTCTATCGAACGCCTTGAAAATGTCCAGAGCCACAGCCTTGCTTTGGCCGTCAGGTCTCCCGTAGATAAGCTTGTACTTCTGTGAAGAAATCAGAACCCAAAAGGGTGTATGAGATCTCCATAGATCTTATGAGGCCAACTGTTGCTGGCTCTGGTGCGCGACGCTACTACGTATATAAACCACAAGGACCCCAACGGGGAAAAAAACAGTATAGAATCTGATTACCAGAGATGTGAAATTCCTGTGGATCAGTTTCCACACTTAGCGGGGTTTCACATATCTGGCCTATAGAAATAAAAGTGAGAACAAAATTGGACTCAGCCCTTGTAAATTAGCGAAGTTTAAAAATACTTCTGCTACAACACAGAGCAGTGTCAATCGAGTCCAAATACAGGGCCCGCCAAATAAAAATTTTCTAAAAAAAACCTACTGGATATTTTCTCAAATTTTTTTTTTTTGTTTGAAAGTACAATCCTTCCGTTTAATAATGGAAAATAATTTCATTTAAATGGCTGCCTCGGCTGGCCATGCAGTAGCCTAACAACATCAGCTCTGCGGCTGATAATGTGATGATAATGTGATCTTCGCCGTCCTTTTGAAACCAAATGTTGCAAATATCATCCTCTTAAATTTTTGTAAACAATTCGTTCTACATAATAATGAAATAATGAAAATAACGAAAACGAAATAAGCACTACTTGAAAAAAATAACGTTAGATGGCGACCCTTTATATGACCGACCCCCACTAACTTTGGGAGGCACAATCCCTGGAATCCACCTGGGGGGGTTCCCTATACAGACATTTAAAAAAATCACCACTTTAGAAGAAATATTTTTGTTTAAAAAAAAAATTCGTTTGGACTCTAAATAAGTCAAAAAGAAAAAAACGCTATTTCGCTGGTTTTTTCGTGTTATTTTATTGTGTAATTTGAATGTAATTTTTTACATGAAAAAATCAGTTTTTTTGAGTTTTGACTTATTAAGAGTGCCCCAATCGAGTCCAAACGAATTTTTTTTTTGCAACAAATATATTTCGTCTTTGGAGTGTCAAATTTTAAAAAAATGCCTTAAGAATCGACCCGCCCTAATGTATATATGTATACACCTAATCGTGTTTTACGTTCCAGAGTATGTCGTGTAAAGAAGTTGGTAAAAAAGACCTTGATAATGGAAAAATATTAGACTGGTTCACCTCAAAAAGTCTACCAAAACTATTTTATTATTTATTCAATTACAGAGTGCAGCACGAAAAAATATAACCATATACGGAGAACACTACGTGATAAAAGACCAAGAAAAAGACCCGTGTCAACCAGTTATGCCCAAAGTCATGCACTTTTTTTTATGGGTCCCAAAGATTTGGGCCTCGGTGTTATTTCAGCGAAACAAGTTATTTCTCAGGCTCATATCTTGCAAACCATTTGATTTGATTTACTTTCGGAGGCAAAATTGAAGCTCAAAATAATAAAACTTCAAAAATATTTCAAAAAATCGATTTTTTTTCACTTTTTTTCCTCTGGTTAGGTCCGTAGATAGCAAATTGTTAAAACTTCAACGAATCGACACTAAAAATAACCTTATATCGCATTAAACAACTTTCTAGAACATATGAACTTCCTAGTAATGATTCTTAAAAGTGTATCAATTCACATTTGCTTTCTAGAATAGCAATAACCAATATTTGGAGCGTATGCGTAATATTAATTTGAAAGCCCAACACTCATACGCACTGGTGGTTAATTATATTGAATTGATGTAATTATTTTAAAACTAATAAGTTGTAATGCGCCTATGGCGCCCGTTAATTTGCTTGAGAAAGTATTTGTTACTTAATTTTAAAAATTTTGTAAAAAATATTTTGAGAAAACTATTTTGTAAAAAAAAATTTCGAAAAAAAATAAAATTGGAAAAATATATTTGTGGAAAAAAAATTTTTGTTGAAAAAAAAATATTTGTGAAAAAAGAAATTATGTTGAAAAAAAAAAATTTTGTTGAAAAAAAAAAATTAGGAAAAAAAAATTTTCGTTGAAAAAAAATTTCGTTGAAAAAAAAATTTTTTGTTGAAAAAAAAATTTTGTTGAAAAAAAACATTTTGTGGAAAAAAAAATTTCGTTGAAAAAAACAATTTATTGAAAAAAAAAATTTGTAAAAAAAAATTTTGTAAAAAAAAAATTTGGAAAAAAAAAATTTGGGGAAAACACAATTTCTGTACAAAAAAAAATATTATTTTTTTTATTATAATAATTATTATTATTTATAGAATTATAGAATGCCTATTTAAATTCCTACGTACTGCGTGACAGAGTCAGTGAATCAGTGAATCAGTGTATCAGTGAATCAATGAATCAGTGAATCAGTGTCGAGGGTAAATATATATTAAGATAGCTCGAACCATGCAAAAGCGTTTTAGAATTTTATTAGCTGTCACTTTGCTGTTCAGAAATAAACATGGATATTCTGCCTAATCTGTTATCAATTACAGAATCTATCGAGAAGTCCATAGTATTGCCGGCAGAATGTTCAAAGATGAACACGGTTCCTGTTGTGTGTTTGGATTGTGCTGTTGGTATATGTACATTTCGGAGTGTGTGCAATCAAATCACACTCTCAACGATAACAAATGCAAGAGCAAACAGATACCTATCGATAAGGAGAAAAAGGCATGTGGTAGCAGCAGCCGCCTCAGAATGATCCCAACGATAAGAACTCGTCCAATAGTGTGTCTGTCGTTCTTCATATACAAACTCAATTCGCTTTGTGACGTGGATGTGAGTGTATCGTGTAATTACGGAAAATATTTCGTGGCGTCTGTTGATAACGTGAGTTTCTGGGAAGAGTTTTTAGAAGAAAATACAAGCTTAGCACAGTTGTGGCAGATAAAATCTGATATGTACCACTACAAACAATTAAAAATTAACAATAGCCCCAACATATTTCCGTTTAACTGCCATGCTTTTACTTCAAAAATGTCTGCGTACTGAAGTAAGCGTAAGGCAGTGAGGTAGCAAAACGAAATGTTTGCAAGCATACATGTCTACAGACATGTAATAAACGTACACTTTTTTTCAGTACCAATCTATTTTAATCCTCTTGTGTAATTATCAAATAAACGGACAAAATTCTCAGACCTTTAGGTGTCCGCATATGAGAGAGTACACTATATGTTTAATAGCAGTGAATATATGAGTTTCAATAGAAAATATTATAAGAACCATTCACCACTACAAGTGGTCCCCGACAATGTTGGTGCTATTTGAAAAAAAAATTACACCAATTCGTCCTTAAATAGTTGGAGCTAATTAACAAAAAAATTATATTAATTCAATTTAATAACTGGTAGTTTTTAAATTAACATTACGCATACGCGCCAGAAATTGGCTAATGATCATCCAGAAAGCAATTGTGAATTCATACACATTAAATTCCTAGAAAGTTGTTTGTTGAGATCAAAGGTTTATTTTTTTATTTGATTGTATCCTTGAAGTTTGAAGGGTTTGCTACCTATGGACCTGAACAGGGGAAAATGGTTAAACAATTCAAATTTTTCAAAGATGAAGATGAAGTTTTATATTTTTTTGGTCTTTTTGACCAGAGCTACAACTTTGCCTCCGAAAGCAAATCAAAATTCCAAACGGTTTGCAAGATATGAGCCTGAGAAATAACTTGTTTCGCTGAAATAACACCGAGGCCCAAATCTTTGGGACCCATAAAAAAAAGTGCATGACTTTGGGCATAACTGGTTGACACGGGTCTTTTTCTTGGTCTTTTATCACGTAGTGTTCTCCGTATATGGTTATAGTTTTTTGTGTTGCACTGTGTTATTGATTTAATGCCAACAACGGAGTTTGTTTTTTAAATTCCTATCATTCCCATTCCTATCATTAGCTTATCCAGCCTATGTGAAGTGGTCAACTCAAAAATATGACACTGTATTTCTCGAATTTATGCCATAAAAAGGAATTTGGGACCAGTGGGCACTGTGCGTCAGTATTATACTTTTAACGACTCCACATGTGTTAATCTTTACTACAGCATTTCGTCCGCCATGCTGTTTGCTTAGACCGCGAGACTTTGTGGGTGTTGATTATGTCGCTCCAGTTACACAACAGAGTCACAATCATTTCCATTCACAAACAAATGCATCATATACTATTAGAATTTATCTCATAGCACATGCCGTTCCATATTATATATACCAGTAGATTGTAGTTTCTTCATTCCAGTTTTACAACAATAAGTAGTAAGGGTAACTTCACTTCGACCAGCTGAACTTTAGCTCATTTAGAAATTAAATTTGTTTTGCTCAGAAAAAAAAAACGAACTAACTACTTTACAATTGTTTTTCAAACTTCCATCAATCTCGCCGCAAAAAAAATCCACTGTTTAACCAGTAACGTCATCAATCTTAATTAATTCGAGGCTAATATGCAGAAACGTCTGGTCTAAGTGGGGGTTTGTTAACAAACTGTAAGCCGTACTAAGGCGCACCGTGATAAAGGAGTTACTAAATAATTGATGGGCCGCTAAACAACTGCTGCATGCAGACTACATATTTATACGCTACTTTATCATATTTAATGACATTTTCTTTTCTGTTTTTTTTTTGTCTTTGTACGCTTGCAGCTATAAAAATCTTCACGGTTACATTTCGTTGATTGTCTGCATTCTGGGAACCATTGCAAATACACTGAATATCATTGTGCTGTCACGGCGCGAGATGCGTTCACCCACAAATGCCATTTTGACGGGGCTCGCCGTGGCGGATTTGGCCGTAATGCTCGAGTACATACCGTACACCATACACGACTTCATACTGTGGGAACGTTTGCCGCACGAACAACAACTCAGCTATTCATGGGCCTGTTTCATTAAGTTCCACTCAATATTTGCCCAAGTGCTGCACACAATCTCCATATGGCTGACCGTGACATTGGCCGTATGGCGGTATATTGCAGTGGGCCATCCCCAGAAGAATCGTCAGTGGTGCGGCATGCGTACCACAATCATAACGATAACGTCCGCGTATGTGGTATGCGTGCTGGTGGTGTCACCCTCGCTGTATTTGGTCACCTCGATAGCGGAATATTTGGACACAATTGATGAGAATGGCAAGCTCATAAAGTATGTGCCATTGTCGCAGTACGTGATTGATTATCAACAAAGTTTAATGAATAAATCAGCCTTAGGTGCAACTGATGCCATAAGACCGACAACTGCAACAGGCAGCAGTAGCAGTCAGCCCAACAACACTGCCGCCATGCTCCTTAGCATGGTGAATTCTTCCTATGTGTCAACAACGTTAGCGTCAACAACTGCAACTACAACTACCACCGCTGCATCACCATTTACGACAACCACCGTGACACCTACGCTATCCAATAGCACGGCAGCCCCTGCTGAGGGTCTCCGCAATATAACCGTTTACCGTTTGTATCACAGCGACTTGGCGTTGCACAACAAAACACTGCAGTATGCCACACTCCTCATCTACAGTGTTCTAATTAAACTGATACCGTGCATTGCTCTGACCATACTTTCGATACGTTTGATTATGGCCTTGCTGGAGGCCAAACGTCGTCGCAAAATGCTTACCAGCAATGCTGCCAATGGCATGAAGCCCATGGTCAATGGCAAGGTGGCCGGCGCACCACAACAGACGCCACAGCCGAGGCCACGTAAGAACAGCAAAACGTTGGAGAAGGAAAAACAGACGGATCGAACCACACGCATGCTATTGGCCGTATTGTTGCTATTTCTAATTACCGAATTTCCACAGGGCATAATGGGCCTGCTCAACACCGTGCTGGGAGATGCGTTCTACATGCAGTGCTATTTAAGACTGAGTAAGTATAATTCGAACAGATTGTCTCAATTATTGGGGGAAATTTGCAGACACAAAAAATAAAAATAAGTGAATTTCTTTAATGGAATCTGGTTCTTCCTAAGAGGATGAAAAAAAAAATCAAAAAAAAAAAGACGTGGTAAAATTATATTTCTCTTACGTTTTTCGTGGATTATTTGTTAACTTATTAATTTACTTATGTTTGCTTTAATTGGGCTAATTGTATGCCCATTTCAAAAGGATATTGTTTAAACGCCTTCACAACATTGAAGACGGTTGTTGTTCCTCTGAAGTTTTCTAGAAAAAGTTATTGCCGAATCCATAACAGTTTGGGCAATTAAATGCTGAAAACCTTTCCAGTCACCCGCACTCACCGAATTTCTGAATTTCTAGCATAACATCCCGGACAGTGTGATATAGGCCACAGTGATAACACCGTGTTACAAAAAATAGATTTTTTTCTGTCCTATAAACCAAATGCACATATTCGGAAAGAGGGGAAAAAATAAAAAATACACGTGTATCGGCGATTTTCATGTACAGGTCAGAATTTTTTTTTTTATAAGTTTGAAGTATGAAGCTCGTAGTGGCCTATGTGAAAGCCTTTGGACCGATTTTAAACCCTTTTTCAGTGATCCAATCGAGCTGATTTTTGGCAGGCAGACTCGTGGAAATGTCTGTATCACGTCAAATTTTTTAAAAACAATTTTTATCAATTCTCAAATGTTCCCCAATTTTTATTATTTTTGAAAAAAAAAAAATATTTTTCTTACTTTTCTTAGCATAACTTGAAGAGACTCCAAATTTGTTAACTACTTAAGCGTTACGAAAAAAAAAAGTTTTTTGAACTGAAACCTTAAAAAAAAACGATAACCATTTAAAAAAAAAAAAAATTTAGGAAAATCTGAGAATTGATAAAAATAACCGGTCACTGAAAAAGGGTTAAAAATCGGTCGAAAGGCTTTCACACAGGCCACTACGAGCTTCATACTTCAAACTTAAAAAAAAGAATTCTGACGTGTACATGAAAATCGCCGATACACGTGTATTTTTATTTTTTATCCCCTTTCCGAAAAAGTTCATAGGACAGAATGTGTGTAACACGGAGTAATATATGTGTGCAGGGGGAAAATAGGGAAACAATGCGCATTAAATCCTCGCATAGTTCACTGGTATATACTGACGGCTCAAAATTAAATACTGAAGTAGGTTTTGGGATCTACTCCAAAGACCTAGAGATGAATATAACACGAAGACTACCTGCCTAGTGTATATCAAGTTGATATTTTTGGTCATTAAAGAGGTGGCGGAATGGCTGCGATGTAACGGCCTCACCTCAGTGGGGATTAACATATTCTCTGATAGTCAGGCTGCCATTGAAATTGGATTATATATTATTGAACTGAACATGAAGCCCGGAATTACCGCAGATATATTTACTAGATGGCTCAGAATCCAACTTATGTGTGTGATGGGTCTACATGCAACGAGAATGCAGAGCAGATGAGCCGGCAAAACTCCACCACAGATTCCAGCCGAACTGGAATCCGAGGTCATGCCTCTAGCCAATGGAAAGCTTCTACTGCGCGATAAGGCATTCGGAGTTTTATTCGATGTAGATATAAAGTCCATATCCTAATATCCTAATATCCTAATAAATATAATAATTTGTGCACCTCACTGCCTGCGGTGAAGCATTTCTTTACTCTCTTTCATTACTCTCTCTCTTGATCGCTCATTTTTTAACACGTCATCATTCTCTTTTCACAGTCGCAGTGTGTGTGGCTGTGTTGTTTACACATGTGTGTTTGGCTGTTTCGTTGTTGTTGTCATGTTCACAAAAAGAACAACAAACACACATAAAAAGCAGAAAGACATGTTTTTTTTCGACCGTTGTTTGACGGGCTTTTCAACTAGTTAGATATAAAGCGTTCGCATGCAATGTTGTCCCTATCAAGACCCGATGTCCTATCACTTGTGTCAGTCATGACGGGACAACGTCTAATTTGAGGTCTTGCGGGTTGCGACTAGTAACTTTTGCAAAAGCTGTGGGGATTAAGAGGCGGAAAAGTCAATAAAAAAGTCCATAGTCTGCTTTTTCCCTGCCCTGGCGAACAGTCGGGGGATCAACTCTGGACTCTTATTTCTTTAGGGACCTACGCAAGCTGGCCGATATTGATAGTGGCCGACTCTGAAGCCCTTTGAAGTGCAGAGGATGGTTCAGTGGGAGGAAGTAGGGATACGATTTTAACTAGTTTCCACGTTATTACTGGACTTCAGAATCCAAGAGTTTCTAAAAATGGAACGATTTATTGAAATTATTAAAATTCACTACAGTCACAGTTCACAAAACTAAAAAGTTGGCCACCGAGATCTTGTGATTTCACCTTGTGACTTCTTCCATTGAGGCCACGTGAAAGAGAAGATCTACGCCAACAGCCCAGCGTCGATTCAAGACCTCAAAGATAGAATTCGTGAGGCTATCGAGGACATAGGGCAGCCACTTTGCGATTTGGTTATGGACGATTTCATGAAAAGGATATGGTCCTGTAAGTGTGGTCGTGGTGACCAATTGGCTGATGTAGTTTTTCATTATTAACGGCATACCTTCCCCTTTAGTATGAAATAAACATAAACATCATTTATCTTACAAAATTCCATTTTTCTTTGAATACCAAAATAACACCTCTTGTTGGAGAACCCTGTATATGTTTGATGCTAATTTATTAAAATTACCCTTTTTTCAGCGTGTAGTATTGAATAACATTTCAGATTGCCTATTCGATTAGTTGCAATTTTTCACAACACAATTGCATACCTTGATTTCCAATTTTTAATTCAATGTATATTCTGCATTTCATTGACGTCCGCCCCTCACCATAACCACAGAACTCCCATCAATCAATTGAGTTTACAGCGCTTGTTAACTTGACCTAGACCAAGTGACGTTGATTTAACTAAAACCATTCGTCGTCGTCGATTGCCTTTACCAGTCAAGGTTAACCAAACACCGGACAAGAGGCAATCGATACACCTCATGGCACCAAACAAAACTGTTCAAGTTTAAGGTCTACAAACGGAACGGAACAGTCCATTGCAAGTCATGGCGTTATATTTTATTCATAAGAACGAGGTCTGTTCATCAAGAACATTAACGTTGACTGTTATACAAAATTAATTTGTACTTGCATACGAGTTCATATTTATATATGAGTATGAGACTACAACTTTGTATGGGGACTGTAATCGAACTGTGACTCATATGTTAAGTTAATTATACCCTACAATGTACTGTAACATTACATTCATTAATTCGTGACCATTGCCCAAAATAATGGATTAAATGGACCACTCATAATCAGTAATTGTGACTGGGTTTGGTAATAGCCTGGACACAGTGATTTCCACAAAGAAATCGGAAAGTATTATTTACCCCAGAATGTCCTAAATCTATGGGAATCGCATATGTCGTAGGAAACTCGATCAGAGATAAATCTTTAAAAAAAAAACTGGTTGAGTTTTGGGTGTCTACATTTGGCCATCCCTGTGAAATAATTATGGAAGTCTTTAACATTTACAAATTGCAAAATGCACAACTCGGATATTAGAATTTTTATTTGCCGGACGTAGGAAAAACTTGCATAAATAGCTGTTGCCCGAGTGAGTGTGGTAAATATTATTATGACCTAATATGATCAAAAGTATTACCTAGAGTACAGATCTAACCACAGTTAAAGAAACATGTGAAAGGTTGTATGACAGGTATTGCTGAAGTTTCAAGGAAATGGGCGACCGATTTTGAATTTAAAAGTGTTAATACATTTACATTTTCTGCCCCTCGGAAATATGATAAATGGCCCCAATTTTGGGGTAAATTTTATAAAAAAAAAAAATGACCCTACTGTAAAATATGAAATTTTGCCGCATTCCAAAGTAAAAAAATATCCCAAAATTAGAGAAAAAAATTACGTCATAGTAATTAACAAACGTTTTGTGGCAAAATCGATATATAATTTAGAGTTATTTTTAAAAAATATTTATTTTTTAAGAATATAGAATTTGGGGTTATATCTCATTATGCAATATGGCCCGAAAAAAAAAATTAGAAACGACTACGCTATTTAAAACAAGTGGACAAATAGTAAGTTCGGCCGGGCCGAATCTTATATACCCTCCATCATGGATTCGGTGCATTTCGATACCCATATGTCCATGTTTGTCAGAGTCCGGTTTTTGGGCCGCTCGTGACCCGATAGTCCCAGGAACCCGATCACAAATTTTATCCAAATCATGAAAATAAATGCATATTTGGGTTCGCGAGAAAATTTCGTTGCACTTCGATACCCATATGCGCATGTTTATCATGGGCCCTTTTTTGGGCCCCTTTGGTCCGTTATTGCCCATTCTCGAACTTAACCTGCTTATGGGCAAAAAATATCTTCCTACAAAATTTCAGCTTCTTAGCGTTGGTCGTTCGCACTCTATCGTGATTTCAACAGACGGACGGACGGACAGACGGACATCGCTAGAATGTTACACTGACCGATAATATATATACTTTATAGGGTCGCAGATCACTCTTTCGAGTTGTTGCAAACGGAATGACAAACTTAGTATATACTCCATCCTATGATGGAGTGTATACAAATTGGGGTAATTATTGGGGAGATTATCTTAATATATATTTACCCTCGACACTGATTCACTGACTCTGTCACGCAGTACGTAGGAATTTAAATAGGCATTCTATAATTTTCTATAAATAATAATAATAAAAAAAATAATATTTTTTTTTTGTACAGAAATTGTGTTTTCCCCAATTTTTTTTTTTTCCAAATTTTTTTTAGAAATTTTTTTTTTTCAACAAAAATTTTTTTTTTTACAAAATTTTTTTTTCAACAATATTTTTTTTTCAAGAAAAATTTTTTTTTTCAACAAAATTTTTTTTTTCAACAAAATTTTTTTTTTTAACAAAAATTATTTTTTCAGCAAAATTTTTTTTTTTCAACAAAATTTTTTTTTCCACATTTCAACGGGCGCCATAGGCGCATTACAACTTACTAGTTTTCTATATTCGGGTTGTGGCAATTATTGCCGAATTCACGTTTAGTGGTACTGATGCAATTGAATATCATGGTAACACTTGTTCCTTGATCGAGTCAAAGATAGACTTTATTGAGAAATCTGCGAACAGGGAATTTTCTACCAAAATGTTTACATTGTCGGCGAGTTGTGAAACCACCCTCGTACCTTACTTCAACTGACATCACACCAATGTGCGACAAACGAACAGTTGGCTGTGTCGTTGGATTCATTGTTTCGACATCGGTTGTATACCAATTAATACCCAGATCCTTTTTGCGGCGAGTAGGGTATTGTCGACGTAGTTGAACATTGTTTTTCCACGTTTTACATGTTTAACATTACATTTATTTGTTTGAGAAGCGTTCCAGTGAATTATCAACAAGTATGAATTGCTAAACGGAGGGTGTGCCTGAATGAAACTTGTCCCCACTAGAAATGATACTTAACATGCAAATTTTAAAACGATAAAAAATCGATTACTCTGTTTGTTGTCTGCCAACATCAAATATTCTACGACAATTTGATAAATAATTAATAGAATTTCCAATTTACATGCACAATGGGATGAAAACAGACAGTGGAATGTATAATAGAAACTTATAATAAGAGCCAATATTGTCGGCATGAGATGGCAGAGTTGTTTGAAGTGCTGGCAAGATAATTCTTTATAATATTTCTATTTGAATTTGTGTAAATAGTATTAAATGTATTAAAATCAATTTTTTTTTTAAATAAGATTCTAAATGCTGTTAGGCTGGTCATTTCCATAAAACAATAACATGTCCCATTGAAAAGTAGATCTAAATTCAGAAGTCTTTGATATTCCAAAATAATAGCTGATAGCAATTTGCATGTAATAGTCGGTATAGGGTTAAAGTGTATGTTTTAAACCACCCTCATATCGATGACTTAATAGCATGCTAAGTCTAAAAAGTAAATTGTACAGGAAACGCCTTTTAAAATTATTTGGAATTTCTCAATGTCAATCTGAGTCGTATGCTAAGTGCAATTTAAATCACAACTATTGATCGGATTGTTCGTGAGGACAACTCCACCATTTTCGTAGGGAACGCACTAACAATAATGTGGCTATCGTAGACGATACTTTTGGACTCGGTCGGATGAGAATTTTTGGTCAGACTCTAAGCAACTAAATATTTTACACACCTCGCATTATTCGGTTGACAGCTGGAAATGTACAACGATTTTACAAGAAAATAAACTTTAGTGACGAAGTTAAGTTTTATCTAGGCAGCTATGTTAACAAGCAAAACTGCCGCATCTGGGAATCGGAAAACCCGCACTATGTACTCTTACAAAAGTACTTGACTTGAATACATGTCTGGTCTCGATTTGAGTATGTTTTGGAACTTGAATAACGAAATAAGATGTTAATCCCAAATATATTTTCTCCCTGTTCTAGAATCCTAAACTGATAGAAAGAGGCAATGCGAACAATTGAATTGAGTGCTTAGCCCCATTTTAACAATATTTTGAAACTTTTGCTGTCGCACTGCGTAATTCTCAAAATACAAACAACAACGGTTTTTTAATTTAATCTCACTGTAAACGAAGACTCAACAAACAAGATACTAATGATTGTGAACTTTTTTCCATATTGTTGTTTAAAACTCTGCCCAGCCTTGAGTGCGAAACATGAAATTCTCTGAAAAATCAAAAAAAAAGGCGTTGTTTACTCTTCAACATTTTGTTGCAAACATCATTAATTTTAAGCACCGCTTTCAGACCACAAATGAGGCACAGTAAAATCATTCACTTTGGAATGAATGTGTACTCCTAGGGATCCTTTTTCATTTTATTGTTTTTTTTTTGCCCGAAAAACTTGCTGACTTTTTATGGCAACGATGACTGTTAACCCCGTAACCTTCACGGCCATCTGAATGCCGGTATAACAGTTTAGCACGTCAAAGTTGTAGTTGTGTGTGCGATTAAAATGTCACAGGCCTACGATGAAAACGGATGTTGTTGCCCTAGGTAAGATTGTTGGCAAATACGTATGCGGACACTTGGCTGCGAAATGAGGGCTGATGAATTAAAGATAAATATCGTCGGAGTAGATCATAACTTGGGCAACTAGTATTTTGAGTAGAACCCAAAACATTGTTTTACACTGGACAACAAGTACATCGTTTGTTTTTAGTTACTCAAAAAAAATTATTTTGCTGCTGTAAAAAAAAGAAGAACATTTTTTAAATTTTGATTTTTCCTAAATAAAAATTACATCTAAGTTTCCGTTAAGACGGATTCGCATTTTTACATATTTCTTCATTTCTAAACCGACGACTTAGCTATAACACTCATAGATTTTTACATAATAAAATGATAACAGGAACGTAGGTGTGGCCCATAAATGTGGGTGATGCAGTTGAAGTTCGGCTTCCGGTGTCTCATGCATTTCTAGAGAAGTGTTAATTGTTTGAGGGATTAACTGGCTGTTACTGGGCAAACAAATATTGTTACCCAGACTTGAACTTGCAGTTTTTTTAGTTCTGATAGCCTCACACAGACATTCTATGTCAATGACACCAGCACGCTTGAGGCGTGTGTGTTAACGTGCAGTAGTGCCAGTCCACAATTACGTGACTACCACACATAACAAATCCATGTTCATCCTGTTGTCGGTCTTCGCCTGCTTAATAAATGATTTCTAAGCATTTCGCCAAATTTATTTCTACTCGATGAGGAGGTAAATAATTTAAATTTTTTTGTTATGAAAATTCAACTATTTTCAACAAATTCTGCTCTTTATACCCTCACCCTACGGGTAGGAGGGTATATATAATTTGATACGGCTTAAAAGTGTAACACATAGAAATATTCACATTAGAACCCAAGTGTCTTTGAACCAAATTCGATTCATGACTTTCTAAATCGTTTGAGCCATGTCCGTCTGTCTGTCCTGCTGGTACGCACGATAACTTCGTTAAACAATCACTCTGAAATGGTTGAATATTATTACGCCTACTTTAAAAATCATGTAATAATACCAATATGCTCTACGCGATCTTGCCCAAATTCTGTATTTGCTAAAGCTATGGCTAGACAAAGTTTTGGACAAAAACTTGGAAGTCTGGCAACTCCCCTTCTGGTACCTCCCATACAAATGTACCATCCTGCCCCTTATAAACCGTATAATACTATCAATATGAACAACGCGATCTTGCCCAAATTCTGTATTTAGTAAAGGTATGGCTAGACAAAGTTTAGGACAAAAACTTGGAAGTCTGGCAACTCCCCTTCTGGTACCTCCCATACAAATGTACCATTGCACCCACTTTAGAACTCGTGTAATTATATAAATTCGCTCATCGAATCTTTCCGAAATTCTATATTTAGTAAAGCTTTAACTACATACAATTTTCGAGAAAAAACTCTGCTTTATATTCCGCCCATTTTGTAAAAACGTCTAATCACGCTCACTTTTGACTTTTCGATACTTTGGAATATGAGACTAAGTCGAATAAGTCGGTTTATCCGACTGCAACTTTTTCACTTTCTTTATTAGAAGCATGAGAAAATTTGACTTTTAACAAATGTGTCCTCCATTTTTGTTAAAAGTAAAGCAAAACTATATTTCTTTTATAGATTAGACTCACGCGAACTCTTCCCGAATCATATCTCCTATGGGTCCCATTGTGATACCGTGTATTCGTTGATCAAAATTTATCTTAGAATTCCTGATTCAGATGGTCATTCTTCATCACACCCTTTGCGAAATAAGGGTGTGAATTCTGCCCACATCAAATTTGGTTAGACGTGTTTTGTCTTCTGGAATTTCCATTTTCCATCTTAAGTTGGGCAATGACATAGTTGGTATTCGGTTGTCTTCACTTCCTCTTGCACAGAAGTCGTTGATGTGTTTTACCCATTCTCCAGGGACTTAACGACCGCCCTGTTGTAAACATGAAGATATCCCTGCACGATTTCACAATGCTGCTGAACTTGTCGTGCGTCCGTTACTATTGTCATTATGTCGGCCTGTTGTAGTCCGGTAGTTTATGGGACAATTTTATTTTTGATTTACTTATTTATTTTAATGCCACATTCCTTCTGGTGGCTTTCACACAAATGTACTATTTTGGCCACATATGGAATTCGGGAGATATAGTTTTTTTCCAATTCTTGATAATTATATTTTGGGATCTTGTTCAGCTCCTCCTTCGAAGACGTCTCCACAATTGTGGCGTAGCCTTTCATGGGCCTTTTCAGTTTTGCGAACAATAAATAGTTAAAAGGGGCTAGGTCAGGGGAATACGGTGACTGCGGCAGGATTACTGTGTTGTTTTTGGCCAAATATTCGCGAAGCGGTGTTATCATGGACCAAAATCCAGTTTTTGTTCTTCCACAAATCCGGGCGCATAACTGCAGGTAATATTCTTTATTGACCGTACTACCCTGTGGCAAGAACTCATAATGCACCACGCCCCTGCAATCAAAGAAAACTCTGAGCGAAACCTTTATGTTCGACCGAACTTGACGCGTTTTTTCGGTCTTGGTTCATGCGGCAACTTCTATTGGGATGATTGAGCTTTAGTTTCCACGCGTTTTTTTCGGTCTTGGTTTATGCGGCAGCTTCTATTGGGATGATTGAGCTTTAGTTTCCACGTAGTAACCATAAACCCATGATTCGTCACCAGTTATGACCCTCAGGAGCAAATTTGGGTCGTCACGGACCGAGTTTAACCTCTCCTGAGCACTTTTAACGCGATGCTGTTTTTGGTCCAAATTGAGCAATTTTGGCACGAATTTAGCGGCAACCCGACTCATGCCCAAATCATTGGTTAAAATTGAATGGCACGAGCCAATCGATATGTTTAGATCCTAAGCAACGTCTCTAATGGTAATTCGTCGATTGGCCAATATTATTTTATTCACTTTATTCCGGCACGCTGTGGTACATGTTATACCACCGATAACACTAGGTCACAAATAACAAAATTTTCTCTGTTATTTGTTTCTAGCATACTTTTTCCCATTGATTTTGACCTACTAAACACGAAAATGAGTTTTAAAAATTTTTCTGTCGATTGGTTTTCGAGATAAAAATTTTTGAATTTTTTTTTTTAAATTTTTGGAGGTACACTTACAATTTTGAGTATATCTTTCGTCTTCTTTGACCTATTTAGTCCTACTACTACTCAAATTAAAGAAAATTGAGCCGTCTACAACTCATTCTCAGAAAATTTTCAAATCGGGTAAGTTGGCGTTTTTTTAGTAAAAATGTGTCAGAAAAAACCATATAAAAATTCATATAAAATATAAAACACGATGCTAACAGAAATTTTTTTTTTAATATAATGCTGAACATCAGCGCTGCTATTCCAAAGGCACAGAAAACAGCAATGTCGCGTATAGCCTCCCTGGAGTCCACACAGAATCTCGAAAACCAATCGGCAGAAAAATTTTTAAAACTCATTTTCGTGTTTAGTAGGTCAAAATCAATGAGAAAAATTATGCTATAACCAAATAACAAAACGACTGTTGGCTAGTGTAATCGGTGGCCCAAGACAGCTTCACCAAATGCCACAGTCAACGTTCGGAATGCGTCAGCGCACTTTATTTTGTTTTTCACACAAAATTTGATGCAGATTCTTTGCACAAAAGATTCCAAGCACAACTGCTATCAAAAATTAACTAAACATTCAAAATCGCCGACCTTGTCAGCATAAGTAAGGGACATGAGTACCAACATAACTCTACAAAAATATAAAAAATCAAATACACGTAGCCCGTGGAAATTAAAAATTTGCGATATTTTTTTAACATACCTCGTATATCCCTATGACCATGGTGTGGTAGGTCACATACCAATTGGTTAGCATGACGTAAATGTGTTGACATAACTAACAGAATATGTTTAAATATTAAAGCGCCCTGGTAGGTGAGTTTAATTAATAATAAATAAATTTTTAAATATTATTGAAGGACTTGCAAATAAAAAAATTCCAATTTTAAATAAACTGTATTACAAATACATGCTCTACTGTATAACATATAATATTACACATTTTCAATTTTGTACCTCTACAATTGATTGGAGTCGATTTTGGTGTATCTGCTCAACATTATTTTCATTTTACAAGTATGAATTACTTTAAGAGCTAAGACTGATATTTAATATTTTCTTTTGTTTTATGTTTCAATTTGTCTGCAGGCGATCTAATGGACATTTTGGCACTCATCAATTCCAGCATAAACTTCATTCTGTACTGTTCGATGAGCCGACAATTCCGCACAACATTCACAATGCTCTTTCGTCCCAAATTCCTTGATAAGTGGCTGCCGGTGGCACAGGATGAAGAAACGGTGGCAGGACCGACACGAGGTGGTCCGCACGGTGGTCGAGGCGGCGGTCCGGGAACGAATGGTGTCAAGCGAGATGCTGTCAGCAAAAGCTGTATGGGCGATAACAACCAAATGACCACCACCCAGGTAACGAATGTGTAGCATAACCTTAAACAAATGCTGCTACAAATACCCACGGAAGTGGTGAACGAGGAAACGGAAGCAGACGTTGCAATGGAAAACCATAAAGTCGATGAGGTAAAAGTAGTAGGTAGATGTCAGTTACCGGATAAGTTAAATAATAAGAAACCCCTAGTTAGTAATACTGAGTATCAAACACATAACCAAGAAACAAATAATTATACTAAGAACGTAAATTGTTCCGCAGAGGATAATGATGGCGATACGAAGCTCACATCCAGGCGGAAGCGAAAAGAACACAGTAGTAGTTGGCTTAACAAACCATCGACTTCGTCGTCTACCCTATTAAGTGGCATACTATGTAATCTTAGGCGTCGCCGTAGTTTAAAACGCCAGCAACAGCAACATTTCCTAAGTTCCACAACAATGTCAACGACTGCGACAAGTCGTAATAATCCTTTAACACATCCAGCAGTTGTTGTTGTCATGAAAACGGATTCATCTACGGATCATCAACTTTATGTGACTCATATAATGACACAAAGCTGTGTTGATGTGCCCGACAATGAGGGGCGTAATCATCATCAAGAGCAACAGCATTGGCCACCTTTAAATGGTGCTGCAACACTATCAGTAGCAGCAACATCAGCACAACGACCATTGGCGGCAGCAACGACGCCGGCGACAACGTCCACAGTTCCATGTTTATTACTTTGAATACTTTATGAGTACTCTCGCCGTTCCACTCACGACTAATCGGCTTATATGGCGATTGTGTAACTGACACTCGTTTTTACATTCATACTCGTATACGACATTACACTGGTCCATCTGAAATTTTAAAATTTTTACTGATAGAGTGGTTACTCTACAACATTTTGTTTGTTAGGAATTTTGTTTAGAAAAAACATCATAAAAGTCACGTAAAATGAAGTAATTATCGTATGAAGCCATAAGCCAGTGACTATGAGGAACTTAATCGCTAACAAAGATTCCTTGCCACCATGCCACGATTTTTGATCGCACATCAAGAGTTTCCCGTAAAGAGTTTTGCCCAAATTTTTGTCAGATTTGAATTAAACATAAAACAAAGTTTTCCTTCCCAAGGATTTTGTTCAGAATACCATAGCGTGCTAATGACCACCACAGCTTTGTCGCCACATGCACAGAACGTTTTTTGAATTTTTCCATGACCCTTTTACATAGTATGTGTCAATTTCGGCCATTCATGCATTAATCTGCGTCATTAACGCTCTGAATCTAAGGACGGGCGACAAACGAGAGAGTCCACGACTAGACAATTTCGTACGCAATGTCTGAATTAGTTCACCAGCTTTTTCACATCGAACCTTATCGTGAAAAGACGTAAGCGCCATCTATTTCCAAACTTGTTTTTTAATGAAATTCGGTAGCACATTGGCCAACGGTTTTAATGTCACAAAAAATTTTAAAAATTAAAATTTTGTATTTACAAAGATACAGCAAATGCAATTGTATCGTAGGTATCACATAATGAAATCCGCTTTTTTCGCGGTTGGGGCTGTATCAGAATTTCTCAATTTAGGCTGAATTTACTCGATTCTTATGTCGAGTATTGAAACTCAGTAAAAACACACAGCTTGGTTAGTCACATTTGCACAAAAAAGATGCCTTTAGATCAAATCCAACGATGCCTTCCTTTCTAAATCCGAACGGAATATTAACATGTTAAATTTGCTCTGTGCGGCAATTTTGGCATTGCGGAAGCCATCGTTGGCTTGACCAGCTGTAATACTAGTTTCTAGAAGGCTTTTATAGAAATTTTCAAGCTGCATTCTTCTGTCCATTGATAGACATTCTGGAGAACAATCCAGAAGGTCATTGAAACAATTAAAAAAATGCAGACATAACTTATTACTTGATGGCATCATTTATATCAAAGAAAGTCACAAAGAAACACACCCACAGGCCTTCTTTAACTCGGCAAGCAGAAGTTTAATAAAAGAATACCAATTGGACTGAACTGTATGACTAAAATACCTCTCGACATATTGAAGAACACCTCAACACATTATAGAGAAAGCTTGTAAGGGTGACAAATGCAATGTATTGAACATCTGATCTTCAATGACAGCGCCATCTATAGTTTATAATTAATTTATACAAATATGGCATCTCTGTGAAAAACTCATTTGTGTTTTATGCTGCCCACACACGATGCAACATTGTTTGAAACATGTGTTTGAAACCTGGTTTCATTTTTTACTACAGACGACGCAACCAAAATTGAAACCATAAATGAAACATCAGTCGGTGAGTTTTTCTGGTAAACAAAGATACGCGGAAGGAAAAAAATTTTTTTAGTTTTATTTTTATAACTATCACATTTTACGTTCCATAACTCTGGTAAATTCTTATATTCATTTATAAAATTTCTCCTGTTTTCATTATTTCCAATTGTTGTCATTTTTCTCTCTCTTCGCTTTCGTTTACTCCGCGAATTATAAAAAAGAACCTCACAGCACGACTGCTCGCAACGAATGATAAAGCAAAAGCAGTAAACATCGCTACACACGATGCAACATTGTGTTTCAAACACAGAAAATATCAAAAAAATTTGATATTTTTGAAACCAAAAATTAAACACGATTGTAAACATGAAACATTGCTACACACGATGCAACATGGTTTGAAACATGGCCATGTTTCAAACAATGTTGCATCGTGTGTGGGCAGCATTAGATAACGTCAGTAGGCTGAAAATAGCCCAAAACAAAACAAAAAAGCCCCAAATTAAAAAATTCCAAAAAAAAAACATTTCAAAATTGTTTTTGCAGAAAATTTCATTCTGATATTCGGACGTTTTTCATTTCATGAAAAATCGCCAAAAATTGGAATTGAAAAATTGCCCAACTGAAGAAATATAATACTGTTATATTAAGTAAATTGAACCAGTATGACTTTATTAACGAATAAAAAATTGTTTTTGGGTGATTTTTCTTTTCTCATTTTTTTCGTAACCATTTTTTTTTTTTTGTTTCTAAGGCGTTTCTTTGTTTTAGTAATTTTTTATTTATGATTTTTGGTGCGTTTTTTCTCTGCATACAGACTGAGAATTTCCCCAAAAATTACCAAAAAAATTAATGAAAAATTTCCCAATGAAAAATTGGGGGCTCCTCAGCCATACCGTAACCACATTGCAACGTTTAAAAATAGTAACTTACCTTCAAATCTTGAGTAAATGCCCTTTGAATAAATTATACAAAACGAGAAGTCATTTCCAGAAATGGCAGCTTTAAGGGTTAGTTTCGGTCAATCTATAACGCTTTCAAATGTTTTGCCATCCACCACAGCTGAGTTCGGAGATTTCACGAATATTTTATGAGTTGAACACTATAGGTCTGTTGGGAATTTTGTGTTAATTAATTCATAAAGAAAAATGGCCTAAGTGTGTTTTTTTGGGTTATCTTTCGTTTTTCGGGCATTTTGCATTTAGGACATTTTTTATACAGCGTCGTCCTTATGAGGAACAGAGGGGAACTTCTATGTCGCTATAAAGAAGTAGGTGACAGTGGGTAGATAATGATAGAGGATATATAGTTTAAAGTGGGCTACGAACTGCAAATATTAGGTTTTTTTATATTCATCTCGTGTGTATGAATTTTTTTGTTTGGCTAGATTTTAACATGTCAATCTTATGTCACTGGCCATTTCGGACATCATAATACATGGTTCTTCAATACGACTAAGAGACTTTTCTTAGAAATATTCCGTAACTTTTGAGTTGCCATCATTTTCACATTCTTCAGTTAACGGACAGTTCGGAGGTGTTCACAAAAAAACCGCTTCGATTTTGACGTATTGAGACCAAATTACAACATTTTTAATGCTGACTAGATTTGCGTAATCTTTTATTGAAAATAATGTGCCGTTACTGATTTTTTTTTAGCCAAAAACAACTTAAGTGGAATTTTTCGAAACATTGTTTTCATCATTAATGACATAAGTAGACATAATTCATGTCACAATTCAATTCCTTTCGTAAATAACTCATATATGCAAAAACAAAATAAGTTATAATTAAATTTCGTTCTTAAAAATAATTGTGTGCTTCCAATTTACTGGTAAAAACAACATAAATTCTCGTGTGTGTTCCCAATGACACTAATTATTTCCACAAAAAACATCTTAAGTGGAGATACGTTTTTATTTTGCCCACAGTTTTTGCACATATAAACTTGTGCTTTTTTTCTACAACTCATTAAGATTTTATTTTGAAAAAAATGTTAATGCAAAAAGCATATATATTGTTTTGTATGTTCGTGTTCATTAACAGAAAATATTAAAATTTGTGCAACTGCTCCAAAAGGCCCGAAAATCATGTGGCTCTCCTAAAAAATCTCAAAATTGGCCTGCTTACCCTCTTCTCCTGTTGCTATAGGGTATCGCAAAATTAGATTTGAATTACATACAGAGACGAATTGGATTTTAAAACATTTTCAAAGGATAATACTGCAAATTGTTGTCATGGAGCACATACAACCGAGCAATGTTGCGGACAATGCTGAGAAATTCATATGGATAAACATATACACACTTGAATAGGGTCCTGAATTTTTAGAAATTTCAATGAATTTCAATTCTAGTCCCAATTTTTGGATTGACTTGTTTTAATTGTCTTTTGGATTTGCTTCTAAAAGTCGTATGCATTTATAAGTTTAATTTTTTTGTTTTGACATTTTTACTTGAATCTTATTGATTTGTAACAATGTCGGAAAGGAAAATATGTCAAGAAACACCCTCAAATTTGTGATTAGTGACTTTCACCTGCAAACTTGAAAATCATGATTTTAAGTTCGAGCAAAAAGTCATTTCAATCTTTTTTTATTCATCTGAACAGCTTTGCAGCTTAATTTGTTCTGTTAGACAGCATGTATGGTATTGGAGAAGTTTTCTTTACTTAAATTCTTCAAACATTGACTCAATTCCGAATTCCATTCAAATTCCTTTCCTTAGACGAATGATGCACAGTGTGTACGTTGTAATTTCAATGGTGATTTCCTATTTTATTATACTCTCGCAAGTGTGGACGACAAGGCAAATGGTTTTCATTGTTGCCATTAAATGTGTTTGATAATCGCAGTTTAACATTTAAAAGGATTATGTTTTTTTTTAAGTTATGTACATATATAAAAATGGAAAAAAAAAACAAACAAACAAAGAAAACAAAAATGAAAAACTTGTATAGTCATTTCAAACATAGCATAAGTCTAAAATACATACTATTGTAATAAATCTTATAAAATTATCTATTGACGTTTAAATGTCAGTTGAACATTAATGGCATAAAATATTTTATTTTAAGAAAGGTGCTAACACAAGTGACTGGAATCAAAAGGTTTCGCCTAAAAATTACGAAAGAAAAGGAACTCACAAAAAAAAACGAGTTTGAGTTGAGCGAAGCGTCTTCCATATACCCTCATCATACGGACTCCATATATCCAACTGTGGTAATTCCCCATAAGTCTACAGAAAACATCAAGTTATTGGTAAAAAAATAATAATTAATTTCCCTCTCCCAGCAAGAACTAATCAATAAAATTAACTTTTTAAGTACAAGATTCAAATGCTCAATTACTAACATTCTCTATGGGCTCAAAAGGCCAGCAATTGCCAAAATCATCAGTGAGGTTATGTTAAGGCTCAAGAGAATCATACAGCCAACAAATACTGAATACTTTGTATACACAAATCTGAAGTAATGAAAAATTCCATTGTTAGGTTAGGAAAAGTCACTGTCCAGCATCGGCCCTCTTAGTCGATGTTGTTCAGTGCGATAGCATGGAATAGCCGGAGTAAACGTCACTATTAAACCTCAGAGACCCCAGTAGAGACTGTGGAGCGTTAAAACCTGTAATTCCCACCTCGTGGTATTCCAGGGATGAAACATTAAGACACAATGACGCTGACTGTGTTAGGTGTGATACCATGGAAGACCCTGAGTCAACCACACTGTCACCCTTAAATGTGCCCCTAAAATATGTATTTTCCACCTCCTGACATTCCTGACTATCTGGATGACATTTTTTTAACCTAAAAAATATCCATAAGTCCCTGTCAATATTACCCGTGAAGAATAAAGCGAGGTCCAAAGACACTTAAAACAAAATGAAGAGAAATTATTAGTTTATTCGAACACGATTATTCATTCATGTGTCTACCTTGGATTGTTTCTCAGTAGAGCATCCTGTCAACCAAATTTGCCAATAAAATAGTGATGGTTTCTATTTAAATCCATACACGAAATACAGTTCCTTCAGGCGACTATAAAGTTTTAAGGGAATGAATCGCAAATTGATTGTTCGCATAACATCGGACCTTCACAACTCCGAGGTTGCCAATTGAAAGCGCAGAGACAGCTGACAACTCATAGCGCCATAGCCCAAAATCTTCGCTAATCCTGCTGAAAAAAAATGTCCAACAGTAAAATCGATCAATTTTTCTCAGATTTAAAACTGCACCATTAGATCTTCACACTTTCAATGAAATTTTTAAAATTTATGTTATTAAAAGGCTTTGAAAATGCTTTTTATTAAAATACAAAAAAAAATTAGAAATCAGAATTTTTCGCAAAAACCCGGTTTTGGGAAGCTCTAAACCTTTTCGAAAAAAAACTCAAAAAAATCAAAAATACTTTAGCCCAACTGCTGTCCCAATGGAATTCGATAATTCCCTACTGCATATGCTAATAATGACACCGTCTCAATGATGCTAATGATGATAGCCGCCGAGATGCTCTGAGGGCTAAACTGAGAAGCCATAACTAAGCGGGTGTCAATTGGACTTTGTAAGCTAAAATTTCGTTTCGACACAGACCATATGTTTTTAGATTTTTGCAGCGACAGACCAAAGCCTCTGGTGGGAATCGAACCCACAACAGCCACGCTGATAGGCAAGCACGCTACCAACTCGCCTACCGGGGCGCTTACCTCAAAAAGATATTTTCTATTTTTATCAAACATTGTTTTTTCGACCTAGACCTGCGTTTACTGATTTCGTTGGTCGTTAATGAACAAATATTACGGTAACTGAAGCTATTGAACCGTATTAAACGGATCATTTAATTCGGACCACTTAAGTGAACGTTTTTTCTTCTTCTTAGAATTTAGTATATTCCAAAATAATTTGCAATTCCAATTAAAATATTTCAAAAACTCATTAACATACATACTGGGTAAATTTAAATAACAGATTTCGACCTAAAACTCAAAATCGCATACATATATTTTTCATGGGCAACGGCTGGATTTATAACATTAATTGTTGTGACTTTGAAAAGCTCAGGAAATTTCCTCCTACACTGAGTTCCTTTGTTGAATTTGCATTTGGTGGAATATAAAAGTAAATCATCCTCAAATAATTGGGGGATTTGTGCGTTTATTCCTCTTGATTTCATTATTTAGCCAAATGCACTGTTGCCTAATGAAATTACTTAACTTTATGAAGTGGCAACAACAAATCACCATCTTTAGCTGTTTTAGGAGCATAATATTAATTAGGTTGTATTTTTTTTCCTTTTCTACTATGCGAAACAAAACCCAAAATGGTCCTTCATTCGGAATACATAATTTGCTAACATACATTTCAATTAACGCAAAATTGTATGCCAAATATTACTCAGAGGAATTTACGGTCGCTTTTTATGCGTCTCCAACAAATATTGATGTTCCACCTAAAACAGCAACACCAAGATATTCCCAACACTGAAGACGTGGCAACCACCACTGTAGCTTTTCCCACAGAAATTGGCAAACAAAAAAGAAAAAAACGACCACTCAAAGGCTCCGAATTAAAAGAGCCGTATTTATTTTATGCTTTAATAGCTTTAATTTCCTTAATGTTTATCCATTAACGGCCAAACGAACAAGTGAACGCTCAGAGGGGCCACCACAAGAAGTGCAGAGAAGAAAAAACACAAAGTAGCAAAAGGTACACAATTACTCATGCAAATGATGAAAAGACTGCACAAAAAAAAACCCCCCCGACAATATACAAACTTTTAAATGCCCAAAAGAAAACACGATGGGCAAATTATTTGTATTTGCACAGACGTGCCGTGGAGAAAAAATCCGATAACGTAACAAAAAGAGCTCACCAAAGGATTATAAAAATGCGTATAATTTGAATGCAAAAGTCATTGAGATATTGCCTTTTTGTTTATTAATTGTTTCGACGTTTATCACATGAAGGCTGTAAACTGCAAAGACGCGCTACGCTTGCTGGCGAATCCCTTGAGGTTTGATGGAATTCTGAAGGAATTCATGAAGGCTGTACATTAGGGTGGAGTGAAATTCAAAAAAAAAAAGTTAACCTCGGAAATAGATGTAGTCTGGGGTCCTAATGAGGGGAAAAATAAAGAAAAAAATTTTAAAAAAATTTTAGGGTCGCGCCACTCCCTCGAAATTTGGAAATTATCGCTATTTTGGCGTTGATTTTAGAAAAATCCCAAAAAAGTTGTATGTCAATAAATGTTTGCAATAGCGTAAACAATGAAATAAGGGCATGAAAAAATTTCAAAAAAATTTTCTCATTGTTCAAAAATTTCAAAAAGTAAAATAAGTCAAATCGTCCCTTCTTCAGAAAATTGACTGAACAATGAAATCGCCACCAAAGCTACAAATATCAGTCGATTATCCTCATATTTGCCTCAAATACTTTTGTTTGGGCACTGAACAAGCTCAAACTTTTAAATTTCGAATAAGTTAATTCGTTAATTTTTAGGATTTTTCTAAAATCAACGCCAAAATAGCGATAATTTCCAAATTTCGAGGAAGTGGCGCGACCCCTAAAATTTTTTTAAAATGTTTTTCTTTATTTTTCCCCTCATTAGGACCCCAGACTACATCTCTTTCCGAGGTTAACTTTTTCAAATTAAAAAAAAAAGCATGTTTTCACTCCTCCCTACTGTACATTGCAAAGACTCGCTACGTTTGTGACGGAATTCTGAAGGGATTTAACAGGACCACCCTCCATCATATGAGGATTAATTGCAAGAATAGTTTATTTAAAACTTTGGTCTTTGTTTTTGTTGGTATTTTATTTTTAACTGCATTCAAGTTAACTAAAAAGGCTGCTTCCTTGGGTTTTAAGGGCTATTGTTGGCTATTTTATTTTGTAGGGTTTTTGTGCTAAACAAAATGTATAACTTTGTGGCTTTGGATAAAATTGCCTTGACATTTCATTCTTTATTTTTAAGTATAATTTTTAGCAGCCATTTCATTTAAGCTGATAAAAAATATTCTTTGGGCTGCGGTTCTGTTTCCATAGCTGCACATAAAATCTTTGGCTGCAGCCAAAAAATGTTGTTGTCTGATATTTAACGATTTGCGCAGCTACAAACCAACAATAGAAAATAATTTCAAAGATCACAGCAGGCAGTGGTGACAATCTTTTGGAAATAAAAAAAAACATTGATATCTGTTTCTCTTATTCCATATTCACTCGCTCTTTTTTTCGCATTTCCCTTGGACTCTAACTTTACAGCAGTTGACTATGTGAAACAGGAGTTGCCAGCACTGAAATGAAAACAAATTATTTTTTAGCTGTCACATCATGCAGCTTACCATTTCTGTTGGCTGTGATATTGCGCAACTCAAGATTTTTTTAGCTGCGCGTAACCAAACAGCATGTAAACCAAACAGCTGGTAAAAGGGGGCAAAAATGGCTGTATTGGCGTTTTAAAAGATTCCGCATGAGGGTAATTACAAAGGGGTTGTCAAAGTTTCGCCCCTTTTGCATATTCTTATGATGAATAGTCATATGAAACTATGTGATCATTACAAGATCACACATATTTTATAACTTTGACTAGGTTCTTAAAAACAATAAAAGGTTTCTTATTTCGTAGGCCAAGGCAATTCATGATGAAATAATCCAGATTTGTATAAAATATCTCATATTTTTTTTTTTTAATTTTTTCATATATCTTATACAAGTTTTGTATATAGCAAAAAAAATGAAAATTGAACAAAAAATGTAATAATAAATAATATTTTATTTATTTATTAACGTGTCCTTCGCAGAATAAATGTAAAACTTTGTACATGGGTTTTAAACTCGGTTTCTTGGGAAATAGCCTAACGTACTAACACGATCAATCTTAATATATATTTACCCTCGACACTGATTCACTGACTCTGTCACGCAGTACGTAGGAATTTAAATAGGCATTCTATAATTCTATAAATAATAATAATAAAAAAAATAATATTTTTTTTTGTACAGAAATTGTGTTTTCCCCAAATTTTTTTTTTACCAAAATTTTTTTTTCAACAAAATTTTTTTTTTCCCACAAATTTTTTTTTTTCAACAGAATTTTTTTTTTTTCAACAATTTTTTTTTTTTCAACAAAAATTTTTTTTTTCAACAAAATTTTTTTTTTCCACAAAATTTTTTTTTCCATATTTCAACGGGCGCCATAGGCGCATTACATCTTACTAGTCTAAAAATAACACATCCGCAAACCGTTACAGCAGAGGGTATATGTGAGTTGTTTCAACCGACAGAAAAGTTTCGCCTGTATTTTTTGCAGTTGGATCTAAACCTTAACTAATACTTAAAATAAACTGAACATTGTATTTAAAGATAGCAAATTAAAAAAATAAACCCTTAATAATAAACAAAGTACATCAATAAATGTACTAATGACGAATTTTTGAGGCAACGAAGAAATTTATTCATTCATTAGGTTTAAAGCCTACGTCTGAACAAGAATAAAAAAAAAACAAAAATGTCACAACTTTACTAGACACTTAACTAATTTCATTAACATATTTTTATTGTCAAATATTATTACCGCAAATAAAGCTAAAGGAAAGGGTCAACAATTGTGCCCCAACGTAGAAACATATTTGTGTGAGCCCCGCAAATATGTTTTGGGCCCGTGTAACCCTCCACAATTTTTTTGTCTAAATACTTTATTCTGTTAAATCTTGTGTAAATATCCATATGCAAATTATTTTTTTAATAGTCATACATTTTAGTTATTTAAGACCTGTATTATATTGATATTTGTTAATAAAAAAAAAATTTAAACAAAAAAACCATATGGAATTAAACAACAACTAAGTAAAATATTAACGTGTATTAACTTGTGTTAAATACTCCAGCTAATACCCATTGACTTCGAGTATTACAACACAAATGAATTCAAAACTAATTGTTTTAAATAAATATGTATGCACTCATGTGTATTGAGGAAAATAAATCCGACAAGGACACAACACAACACACATGAAATTAAAAATAAAATAAACTGTGATTAAAACTGTAAAGTTGTTAAATGTAATTATTATGTATTAATGTTGTATTGGACATTTTTATTAAATATTTCATTTCATTATTAAAATTAACACAAAACAAAATGAAAAGGTAAACTGCTCGCGTACTGTAGACAAATATTTGTATCGTATTGAAATAAAGAATTGAATAAATAAATGAGATGTAATAAAGGAAATGCCCATCAGCCAATGTTTTATTTCACTTTAAGACAATTTGGTAATTAACGGAAATTTGCAGGAATATTCAGGTAAGGAAATCTTTTTTTTTTTTTTTAAAAATCCCACTCTTGGAATATATTTTCCCCGTTTTATGAATTGTGGTATAAATTCTATACACTGTATGTGCGCTGGTGGCGAAGTAAATTGGGTGGACTTTATGGTTTGAGTTTTGATTTCTATCCGACTTATTCTTTTTATTAAATCATTCAAACTACTTAATCTACTTGCAAAAAGTGTACTCAAAATTCCCATCTTCCTCCCCAGCATGCGTCGGAAGATATGTTAAGAAGGTTCTTAGGGTAAATACATGACATTAGACCGATATCAAGTGTGCCTTCCGAAATGGTTTGTCTATTTGTGTGGCCTGCGAGATCACCCTCACGACAAGTACCCGACCGTAATAAAACTATTGTAAACAGAACGCGATAGCAATAAAAACGTCCGTAATTAAAATATCGAAAAATATTGAAAACCGAACCGCAATAAAATGTTGAAGAATGAATTATGTTCGTTCTCCAACATACTGTCTATGTGTGATTTTTAGCAATAACATCGTGGTTCAACATCTTCTATTCTAGTTCTATGAATTTTCCTAATAATGTTTTCTACATAACTGGGACCAATGTGTCCGTTGACCAAATAACACTCATGTATATTGTTTGCATATCAGCCCCTGAAAAAGAACCCCCCAAATATTAGATAAACCTTTTAAATTCGTCTTACTAATAAACATCATTTTTTTCCGAATATTGGCGATTACCCAGAATTTTAGTGTTGCACTCGATATATAACTGGTATTCCGACAATTTGAGGAAAATCGATATTTTAACCTAAAAATTTAGAAATTTTTCAGCTGATTGAAGCGAAACTAGGTACAAGTGGTTAACGGCATCGAGATATCATCTGGTAAGAATTTGGTCAATATCAGACAATGGTAACAAGTGGCCCAACGAGGTCAAAGATCATTATAGAGTTTTCCAGTGGATGTTAACAGGACTTCGTAAAACTGTTACACAAGGTCTTGGTATATTTTATTTCCCTTAACATTCCATGAAGGAAATGTGGGGGAAGTTCTTTCGAATCACTGAGCACGATATAATTAATCGTTAAAATAACTAACAGAAATTCTGTTTGTCAGTTCGGGTTTTCGTAACACGACCAGTTAAATTCTAATTTAAATTTATTCTTAAGTATTTTTGTGTGTATTGTCTAATTGGATTCTTTGGAGTTCGTCTCAGACGTATACGTTTTATAAAAACTTGTAAGTCTGACAACTCCCCTTCTGGTACCTCCCATACAAACGTACTGTTCTGCCCTTTATAAACCGTGTAATATTATCAATATGACCAACGCGATCTTGCCCAAATTCTGTATTTAGTAAATCTATAACTAGACAAAGCTTTGGACAAAAACATGGAAGTCTGGCAACTCCCCTTCTGGTACTTACATACAATTTTCGAGAAAAAAAACTCTGCTTTATATTCTTCCTTTTTGTAAAAACATGTAACACAATATTTTTCTATAACATTTGGTATTTTGTTTTCCACTACCAAATTCTCAATTTCATCATTCAAACTACTGTACAGATAAATACTAAGAAATTCGTAGGGTGTGTAATTGCCAACTCTGTCAATTACGATGCGTACTTCTCGAAATGTAACTCTTGTTATATTTGTAAATATGGGATTAATTGTACAGGGCAAACATTCTCTTCTACAAACGACACTTATATTTAAAGACGTTGATTTTAAAGTTTAAAATTACTTGTCTAAAAAGTCCCCATTAGAACGGAAAGAAATACGGGCTCATTAAGTCTTCGAAGTATTTTCATGTCCGCTTCCATGTGTTGTTTCCGTAGGAGCCGAGGCCTTGCCTATCACTTTTCAACGCCTTTCTCCGTAGACCAAATCAGATCAATCATTGTATTTCGATGTGCTTTAAATCGCAACTTTCCATTTGAGATATTAATCTGAGTTATTAATGACTGAACTCATCATATCTGCAGTACTTTAAAAAACAATTCTTTATATTCATCTGTTACCACAGCTCATGTCGTTCCTGTTCCGTATTCAATGTTACGATGCCTCATAAACTATGTCTGTTTATTTGTTATTGGTCCCCATGGCAACCATAATTTATAGAAGTTTACTGCCTCCAAAAGATGCCATTCAAATTGCACAAATATGTACAAAGTGCATCCGCAAAGAAATTATCCGTTCCCCATATGCGAAGTGCTACAAGTTGTAGTCGTTCGCACATACCCAGCAAACCAAATGTCGGTATCTGACACGTCTGAACAATGACCGATCATCTCTTCCGACAAATCGTAGCGAATTCTGTTCGACTTTTCTGAGGGATTTTAAATTCTATTGTGTTATTCGTTTTAATTTTGTGTCTTGTTTTCTGGTTGTTAGTTATCGAATAGAATTCGCAGAGATCACTTCAGTAGCGGATGAAAAGAATTTAGTTATTATTGATTTATTTCAGAGTTGACTGTATAATGTATTGCACATACCACGGATTCGACCATGGAAGCAAATTATACATCCGTATATATATAATAAAAAAATATATGTTTTTTGAAAATACAGCTCCATAGTATTTTTTTACTACACATGCATCACCCTGTTTCTAATTGATATGCCAATTATTTGAAATTAAATCATAGTTGGTTTTGAATAAAATCTTTTTAGCTTAATATGAATCATAGTTGGCCACGAGTTAAATGTGTTTTAAAGTCAAACAATGAAGGAGCATATTGGCAATCAAAAAATTAAAGCATTTCATATCTGATAATGGATTTTATACCACACCAAAACAAAATCTGAAGACAAAACTTCGGTGTGGCTTTTTTCTTAGTTGCTGCAAATACATCGGACCACGCACAGTGTAAACTTAGCAAAAAGGTTTTAAAAATGTCTGGTGGTCATGTACAAAATGTTTGTTGTGCCAAACAAATTATTTATATTTGTTCAGACTGACTGGTATTAAATTGCAATGTAGATGAGACAATACCGCGAAAGATTTTAAAAATTAGAAACTTTCTTAATCTACAAAAAGATGAATCTCTTGGGGTTGTAATTGCAAGACTGAAAATTTTTGGAATATTAACTGAAATACAAAAATGTTTAATGGCTCGAGGATTTGCCTTACCAGAATCACGTGATTCTATAGAAAGTTTATTCGTGGATTTTTTTTTTTCAAAAGCAAAAACGCAGCAGCAAAAATTCAAGGTTGAAGAAATAAATGTAACCTAACAAGTGATGTATGGATTTTATAATGAAACAAGCGATTTATAAATGCTATTGTAAGAACCTCAGAAAAATCGTTTAACACTGGATTAAGAAGACTAAACAAGATTTCAATTTGTCATTATCGGATGATATCGGTGGTAAACTGATGATTACACCGTGTTACAAAAAATAGATTTTTTTTCTGTCCTATGAACCAAATGCACATATTCGGAAAGAGGGGAAAAAATAAAAATACACGTGTATCGGCGATTTTCATGTACACGTCAGAATTTTTTAGTGGCCTGTGTGAAAGCCTTTGGACCGATTTTTAACCCTTTTTCAGTGATCCAATCGATCTGATTTTTGGCAGGCAGACTCGTGGAAATGTCTGTATCACGTCAAATTTTTTAAAAAATAGATTTTTATCAATTCTCAGATTTTCCTAATTTTTTTTTTTTTTAAGGTTTCAGTTCAAAAAACATTTTTTTTTTCGTAACGCTTAAGTAGTTTAAAAATTTGGAGTCTCATCAAGTTATGCTAAGAAAAGTGAAAAAAATATTTTTTTTCAAAAAAAATAAAAATTAAAATTGGGGAAAATCTGAGAATTGATAAAAATCGTTTTTAAAAAATTTGACGTGATACAGACATTTCCACGAGTCTGCCTGCCAAAAATCAGCTCGATTGGATCATTGAAAAAGGGTAAAAAATCGTAAAAGTAAATTTGGATCATAGGACAGAATGTGTGTAACACGGTGTAATATACATTAATTTTTATTTTATTGTGAAATTAAAATATAATCTAATAACATATCTATGTACAGTAAAAGCTCTACTCGCGGACAGCTCCCGTGAACGGACAAAACTACTGCGACCGACCACCGGAGCTTTCACTGTACATACATATACAAAAAAATTCAAATAAAAACAGTTGAAAAGTTGTTAATTTTTTTATGTAATTTAAAAAAATAATCTTGAAAGAAAAAAAAATCCAGGATCCAGAAATATTTCTTCGCCCCGAAAAATCCCCATCCTTTCCGGATGAATTTTAAATCGCGAATCCCGGGATTTACAAAAGTCAATCCAGTTTGGCATCCCTCGTCGACTAACACATCCACTACATAATTCGTTGAGAATTCTAAACAACGTTTAGAATTTTTTTAAGATAATTCAGAGTTCGTTCAGAAGTCTGTACAATGTGTCGGCAACAACATCATATTTCCTCCGACGGTCCGTTTATAATTCGAATCGGACATAGGAAGCATTTGCCGACATTTGTACCGATTTCTGAACGAACACTGATAGTTTGCTTCGCTGGGTACCCATTTACATACACACGCACACACAGAGCCATATCCATATTCTGGCCACCAACAAGGGACCGGCAAAGAAATATTTGAATATTCAAGGTAGCACATGTTGGCCAACGTTATGGCCCATAATTTTCAATTGAAATTTTTTTGTTCGGCCACCACGTTCTTCCGCTGGCATTCGATGGTCTTTTGACCTTTTTGCAACAATAAAATGGAGAATTTACGATATCACCAGAAGCAAATGTGTTTATGCGAATCGTCACACGTTGATATAATGGCGCAATAAGACAACTGCTTCTTGTCTCTTTTTTTTTATTTGGTTGAGATTTTGTGAGTTTTCCGTAAATTTTAAAAATGCATTTAGAGTAATGGGTTCTTCGCAGTTGTGTGTCTTAGTATCCGTAAAATTTGGACAGCTTGGATTTATTGAAAATTAAATATGAATTTTTAAACATTGAACACAATAATATGCGTTTTAATCCGATCAAAATTGTAAAATGAGAAACAGCTTTAGTTGTTATACTGTGCTGGATATTGGTAACTAATGAATTGTAACAACATGTGTTCCTCTTAGAGCACTCAACTATGACACTCCACTATGACATCTTATTAAGATATATATGCATATTTATAATCGTTGTATTACAGTATTACAATAGTTGTATAAATTATATTAAGAGTAAATTGTTAGAAAAGTAAATGAGTAAATACCCAGCAAGCTAAAGTTGCCGAAATGATTAAGATTTCTTTGAGAGTGTGGAAGGTTTGACCGAATTCTAAACAAAATCTACACAAAATTCGTATTGTTTTCAAGACAAATCATCTGAAAGAATTTGCAAATACTTCACAATAGCTACCGTCTTGTTCTGTGGTAGTGTGTAATGAAGGAAGCACTGAACCTTGAACACTTTGATCTGTAAATAATAAGTGTTAGGTTATTATTGCTTTCTTGAAAAGAACTTTATTTTGGAATTCAGTATATCTACACACAAGCCAAGATGGCGGGTTTATTAAAAGTGGTGCCGTGCAATGGAGTCCCTTTACATGATGAACCCGTATGGAGTATATGTTTTAATAATTGTTCTGCCTCTTTTTTTTGAACGCTTGCTATGACATTTGGTTTTCAATCTGCCCACACCTTTTTCGGAGTTGGTCTTTTTGACTGCTCATCCTGGATTTATGCTCAGTTTCGTTTGCCATGTTATAATGATAAGAGTTGCTAGGGAGCAACGTTTGCAATTCGTGTAAATTATTAAAATTGTCCCATTTGGAGTAATGAAAATCCACAAGCAGTTTTTGAGACATCGTTACATTCTCAAAAAGTCACTGTTACACCATAATTTTAATGACTTTTTCATGCCTGAATTGCAGGATGTTGATGTGGATGAACTTTGGTTTCGACAAAACGGCACTAAATGCCATACAGCCAACGAAACAATCAATTTATTGAAGGACTCACTTGGTGAGCGCATTATCTAGGGGCGTCGTGAGCTTGCGGAATGGCTTCAAAATCGTGCAATTTAATACCGCGTGACTATTTTTTGTGGGGTTATATAAGCCCGACACGATTGAAGCCTTGGAAGAGAATATTCAGCTTGTTATGGCTGGCATACGGCCACAAATTCTGTAAAAAGGTGTCGAAAATTGTGACGCCCAACTGGAATTTATTCGAGCCAACCCCGGTGGCTACTTACCCGAAATCATTTTTAAAACATAAATGCAAAACCTTGTCTTTATAATAAAGATACATTCTTGGTCATACCATTACATTTTATTTGTTTTATCTCTTCGTGAAAACCACACGTCGTAAAAATACCCTTTATATTTCCTGATTAACTTACAATTTGTACACGAAACTCTTAACACGCACTGGAGTTATTAACTTCCGAATTTTGGACAACAAATAACTTTTTACATTAATCAAAATAAACACAGAAATGCCCCGTTATCATTATGTATGATATATTCATCTATCAGATATCTTTGCGAATTCCTACACGCTGAAAAAAAATGCCATTTTAACAAATTTCAGCAAACAAATTCGCATCAAACATACATATATATTTTTCCATACCACAAACATTAACTTGTTTGTAGGTGATAAATATCAAATGTATACGTATGCATTTTTGTCTTACTTTTTTTTTCAATTTGTGAATTTTTTATATAACAATTCATCTTATTCTCTCGATTATTGCATCTATTTTAAAGATCGTAGATGAAAAAAAAATTATAAAAACAGCTGCAAATACACACTTATTCTCAAGCAAACCGTGTTGACAACTTTGGAACATAGTCGACGATTTCTCCACATCCATTTTTTTTTTTTTTTTTTTTTTGACTAACACTCAGGGGATGCCTCCTATAAATGCAATGCACTGTGTTAGCGATGGGAAAGAATGGTATTGGAGGGAGGAAAGAGGGAGTAGTGTTTGTTGACGTTGGCCTTGAATTTGGTAATGTCATAACAGGCAGGAAAAATACTTGCAGGAAGATTATTCCACAAACGAACAGTCCGGCTGAAGAACGAATTTTCTCTAATATTTTATAAGAAATCGTTAAGAATTCCTGTCGACATTTTTGCACAAGCAAATGATATAAATCACAGACATTTCGTTGCGAATTCAAAACAAAATCTGTTAGATGTGTCGGAAGACATCAGATATTGTACAGAATTGTCAAATATCAGACAAAGTCGGAAACTTTTGCTTGCTGGATAGTGAGTAAGAATATATGACAATGCATTTGCATTACAATACTCTACACCAATAGGGAAGAAACGGATAATGTATCTCGACATTAGTGATATGACTCCGCTATTCGCCTAGTCAATGGAATTAACGAGGTGGAATCAGCTGGTTATGAATCTGAGTTTGTTAATTAAAGCAATTACAGAAACAGAATCTTAATATATATTTACCCTCGACACTGATTCACTGATTCACTGACTCTGTCACGCAGTACGTAGGAATTTTTTTACCAAAATTTTTTTTTTACAGATTTTTTTTTTTACAAAAACTTTTTTTTTCAAAATTTTTTCTTTTTTCAAAATTTTTTTTCTTTCCACAAAAATTTTTTTTTCAACAATTTTTTTTTATCAACAAACATTTTTTTTTGAAGAAAATTTTTTTTTTTCAACAAAATTTTTTTTTTAACAAAACTTTTTTTTCCACAAATTTTTTTTTTCCAATTTTATTTTTTTGTCAAATTTTTTTTTTTACAAAATAGTTTTCTCAAAATATTTTTTACAAAATTTTTAAAATTAAGTAATAAATACTTTCTCAAGCAATAAATACTTTCTCATAGGCGCATTACAACTTACTAGTTCTACATAGTAGAACGGGGAAACCCCTGTGTTCGTATCTGTGGTCACAAGTCACAGCAGCCTAAGTCAGTATCTAGACTTTCTCATGATCGAATGTTTATTTCATAATAAAGAGGAAGGTATGCCGTTAAAAATTAAAAACAACATCAGCCACCACGTCCACGCTTACAGGACCATATCCTTTTCATGAAATTATCCATTATCGAATTGCAAAGTGGCTGCCCTATGTCCTCGTGGCCTTAAAGGAAGAAGTCGCAAGGTGTAAATCACAAGATCTCGGTGGCCAATTGTGATCACCTCTTCGAGAGATAACTCGGGAAAATTTTCCCGTAAAAGAGCAATGGTTTCGTTGCTTGTGTGGCACGTAGCGCCGTCAGGTTCAAAGTAAACGTTGTCCAGAACAATGTCATCCAACTCCGATCATAAAAAATCATTAATCATCTGTCGATAGTGCAACCCATTCACCGTTGATCGAATCTCATTTACGAAAAACTAAGGTCCAATGACCCCGCAGGACCGTAAACCGCGCCAAACAGTCCCACGTTGAGGATGGAGAGGCTTCCCAGCAATAACTCTTGGATTTTCCGATCCTCAGATGCGACAATTTTGCTTGTTGATGTAGACAACAAGGTGTAAATGGGCCTCATCAGTCTAGATGAAATTTTCGATGGAATTCCGGATAATTTTCATGCATTTCAAGGACCTAATCAGCAAAGTTGATGATCGGTCGGCTTGAGTTCTTGTGTTAACTGAACTTTATTAGCCTTAAGACCCAAGTCTTCATGCAATATACGCTGTAATGACGTTTGTGGAATGCCCAATTCCAAAGAACGACGAGGAATGGACAAACCTGGCAATCTTAATATATATTTACCCTCGACACTGATACACTGATACACTGACTCTGTCACGCAGTACGTAGGAATTTAAATAGGCATTCTACAATTTTCTATAAATAATAATAATAAAAAAAATAATATTTTTTTTTTGTACAGAAATTGTGTTTTCCCCAAATTTTTTTTTTACAAAATTTTTTTTTCAATAAAATATTTTTTTTTTACAAAATTTTTGTTTTTTACAAAATTTTTTTTTCCAAATTTTTTTTTTTCAACAAATTTTTTTTTTCCACAAAAATTTTTTTTTTTCAACAAAATTATTTTTTTTCAAGAAAAAATTTTTTTTTCAACAAAATTTTTTTTTTCAAAGAAAAAATTTTTTTTCAAAAAAATTTTTTTTTTCAACAAAATTTGTTTTCCATATTTCAACGGGCGCAATAGGCGCATTACAACTTACTAGTTCTCAATATTCTCAGTTGTTCTTGAGCGACCTGCACGGAGTTTTATTCTTCACATCACTATCTTGTCCCAACAGCTCGAATTTTTAAACCAAATATTGTATTGCGGTCCGACAAGGTACTTCATGATGACCCAAAAATAATTTAGTTTTGCGAACTGAGACTGCGAGATTTTCACCATTTATGTAGTGCATTTTAATAATTTCAATGCGTCCTTGAAGCGTGTATCGTTCCAGTTTTAGTAATGGCTTGTCAAATGTTAAAGAATAATAGCTTCAAAAAAATACCTGGTGATTCAAAATAACATCTCTTGTTGGAAAACCCTTTTGCAGTTCTACACCCGAAGAAAGTGTGGACATTGGAATCGACTCGAAAGTTCCCGGGCTATACATAATATAATCGCAGATACTGGCCCACCAAAGTTTAGTTTTTGCCTTACTTGTTTTTTGCTCTTGGCAACAATAGACACGAGACGCTGTTAACAATGGAACAACAATGAGACTCGCCACTAATATTAATTATTACGGGTTTCACTAATAATCTATTGGGAATTTGTATTAAAGCCGTATAAATGCTGTCTGGAAAATTTAAAATCACCCCTAAGTCAACAATGAGCCAGACTCACAAAAGCCCAATGCAGTAATTTATGCCTAAACATCTCATACATCCTTTAACTTGATGACACCTTTATGGAAAATGTAAATCTGTCGCAAATTGAAGTCTGGCCTTTTAATCCTTAAAGTGTAATTACATTATGTTGTTGTTGTTGTTGTTTGGTTCACCACAAGAACATAAATGTGCTTAATAACATTAAAGCACAAAGATGTTGTGCAGAAAATGTTGTCAATTGTCTCGTATAATTTCATTAAAAGAATTAAAGTGACAGTTTTAAATATTTACAGCATAACTTTTTGTTTTCCATTTAATTAAAAATTGCAATAGAATATTAAGGGACGTGGTGCGGTAGGCAGTGAGTGCTACAGCTGAACTCAGGCTAAAAACCTGGTGAAACCATCAAAACATTTGTCAGCGGCTGCGTCCACCTTATAAATGCTGGCGACATAACGATGAAGAGAGTAATCTCTCAGGAATCACTTTAGAGCTTAGGTGTTTTGGAATCAAATTCGATTCATGGCTTATTAAATCGTTTAAGCCTGTCTGTCCGACGAACCTTGTGAAACTCCGTATTAATACGCACACTTCTTCATTTATATGGGAAACAACTTTGGAATGTTTTCTACCACACTGTAAGTATTTCTTTTGTTCTGTACATTTTCTATGGAATCGCCCAGCTGAGATTTGTTGAATATCTTAATCGCGAATATTTGTTTATGCTGCCTGTAAAGCTTTTTTATTCTTTCGATTATTATTATTATCGTTGAATGGCGAGATCGAATCCCCTTAAGAAATATCATCTGATTTGAACATCTACTCGTACTTAACGATGTGTGCCATCGGACGTGACTGTAATTTTGACATGTGTCATGCGAGTGTCTTCTCTGTCGTTAAGTTGGTGTTTATGTCTGTACAACTCTGTAGATTTTGGTCCTTTTGTTAGCATTTACTTTCGGTGGCTTTTCTTATTTCTCATCAAGTTGTCATGTTTCTGGCAATGATTTTGTGGCATGCTACAGAAAGCGATTGCGTTCACTGTGGACAATGTCATAACGAAATGGAGATACTGGTAGTTTTATATTTTCTCAAAATCAAGTTATCAAGTGGTTGAAATCATGTTAAGAACTGGTGAGATTTTTTTCCAGATATATGGAATAAAACTCTAAGCCACGAACAGTTTTTCAGGTTTCAAACAGTCGGTCACGATTAGTGAGTATACAAATATATAGCGTACAGCTGCTGAAATGTTGCGGAAAATACACACATTCACGTACCGTTTTTTTAAGGAAGTTCCCCGTTAACCCCTGATTACCCACATACCTGTTACACCACTGCAATATTATATCATATTTATCACTAAATGTGCAACGTTAAAGGTGTAAAAGTCGTACTGTGAAACAAAAATTGGGGTATTTCCATTGGAAAAATTCTATTATTTTGTCATACAAAAACTTAATGTTTTCTAAAAATTAGAAAAAATTCCCAATTGTTTGGGTTACTTTTGCTATTTTGTATGAGTTATTTTGGACAATCTTTCGTTTTTATTTTTGGGCGGGCAACAAACATTGTTAATTCAAAATCGAATTAAAAAGCAAAGGGATCGTGCTGGAAAACTCATGTTACCTTAAGGTCAAGACCTAAAGCTTATTATTATTTAAACTAAAAAACAGCCTGTGTAATAAATAAATTCTTGTTGGGCGAGACTGGAAATTTTTTTATATTTCTTTCTTGAGAGAACTATGTTACGTATACGTACTGATGTACCGGCGAAATCGACGAAATATGGGCCGATGATGTCAATGCTCCAAAATACACAACACACTGTTACTCTCTGTGGAGACATTAGCTTCTATGATGGTTTTCAGAGTCGCCGAGATGAAAATGCTCCTAATATGAACATACAAATTTTCGATCTGTTCTATGGCCCAAACTGAGAACCACATAGGAACCTTTGGAGAGGTTTTCCGCACTACAGTTGTTGTAAATGCATTAAAAAAAATAGCTCCTGGTATACAAACCAAAATCATTGCAGTTTCAGATGATATGGATGGTTTGCGAAAAATACCAGATAATGTGCCAAATCAAGATATGCCAAGGGAGCTAAGGGAGCCTTTAATTACTGAGTCTATTGAAACTTGTAAGAGAATAATACGAGTTCTTTGGGTAAAATGTCCATCAGTCTTGGGTGTGAAATATTGAGTTATTCAGATCGATGTCGAGTCGATGTTTTAGTACACTTTCGGCTACGGCAGCCACATTCCTCTCAGTGCCCACAATATGGGGACCAGGAGTCTCTCAATTTTTTTTACACAAATTACATTTCGTTAGAGCGTGTAAAAATAACATACGATTCAAAAAGAAACCACCCATTATAGAAATTATTTATTATAATAAAAAATAATTATATATTCTTATTCTTATTAGTATTATGATTACAAATTACATGGCAATTATTTATGGGCAATGACAGCGCAGGCCTTCAGCTCAGGTATAGAAGTCATAATCTTACTATTCGTTCAGTTTTGATAGCTGCAACAGGCTACGTTAATTACAATTCGGTAGTACGGACAGCATTAGTGAATTATTGAAAGCAAAGAGTCAGTTAGTACAGGGGATCGAGCTTGTTTGATTCCGTCAATACACAACACGATTTGTGGTTATTAGAACTAAATGCTGAGCGGACATCATCAATTATTCGTAACAATGTGGACTTGTGGTTCACACAATTAGTGTTGGTCACAACTGTCAGTTGTGACAAGTTATTATTTGATAGTATTGCTTTTGCTAGGCGTACAGTTATATTATGGTCGATAAATTGTTCTTGTAACACAAATTGGTTTTGGTTCAACTGGATTTTTGAAGTTCGAACCCAACTGAAGTTGTCTCCCCATATGTCAGTGAACAGTATCAGAGATTGCAATGGAATATTATTAGGCCATTATTCCAATTTGTTCTACATTTACCTTTATTTTATGGGATACGTTACAGTAAAGCTTTTACACATTATTTATTGTTGGATTTCGTCATACGTCTGCCATTGGACATAATGGGTTTATTCTCAAGCATTATTGATGTTACTTCAGGTGTTTCTCAGCGAAGCCACTTAGGCCCCGTCTGATTTAACTTATATTTGAGTGGCTTCACTCACTGATAATAGCTTAATTGATACAACGGTTTTATTGCAAGACGATGTCAAAAGATCATCTGTTTGGATTGCTGAGTTGTATATCTTTAAATTTGAAAAAGTGTTAGAATATGTACTTTTCTAGATTTTCCCCATTTACCTTGGTATAATTCTATTAATAACTTTATTCTAGAAAGCGTGTCCTCTTTAATGACTGTTGTTTGTAAGCTAAATTTTAATCTTCATAGCAAATCTTGTGCAACTAAAGCTAACGCTTTTTTTGTTTTCATAGAATTTTACGATCCTTACTTAGCGAAGCACTTGTGCGTTAGCCTTGTTCTAGAATATGACTCCGTTGTATGCCCCCTAATTATAAGTGTCCGACTGATAGGTTCTAGTCTGTTCAGGAACATTTTATTGTTATTTCCTTAGGTCGAATCATCCATCATATGAAAATCAACTAAATCTTTGATTGATATTTCTACTTTAGAACGTAGGAGATTTATGTTAGATATGTTGTTTGCAATTAAACTAATCAATGGTAATATTGATTTTAATTTTTTTCATTAGCTAATTTTCTTTTAATATTCCTATACGTCCAACTAGAAACTTTGTTCTCCTTCGAATCCCTAGCTATAAATTCAATTATAAAACTTTAATCGACATTTCTCAGAGATGGCTCTATACGCAATGTGAAGCCTTGTACAAAACACTTTGAATATATGACGCAATGATAACAGGCGCATAACAAATATACAACTGTAACTGAATGATTGCAAAAATGTATAGATAATGTAATGGATAGAGAGATGGAAGCTAGGGATATAAACCCTACGCTTTTTCACACAAAGTGATATTAATTGTTATAGCAAAACAACGACTTTCATTAATTGGATACATTTAGGTAAGAAACATAACTGAATATTAGGGTGGAGTGAAAACATGTTTTTTTTTTAATTTGAAAAAGTTAACCTCGGAAAGAGATGTAGTCTGTGGTCCTAATAAGGGGAAAAATAAAGAAAAAAATTTTAAAAAATTTTTAGGGGTCGCGCCACTCCCTCGAAATTTGCAAATTATCGCTATTTTGGCGTTGATTTTAGAAAAATCCTAAAAATTAACGACTTAACTTATTCGAAATTTAAAAGTTTGAGCTTGTTCAGTGCCCAAACAAAAGTATTTGAGGCAAATATAAGGATAATTGACTAATATTTGTAGCTTTGGTGGCGATTTCATTGTTCAGTCAATTTTCTGAAGAAGGGACTTATTTTACTTTTTGAAATTTTTGAACAATGAGAAAATTTTTTTTAAATTTTTTCATGCCCTTATTTCATTATTTACGCTATTGCAAACATTTATTGACATAAAACTTTTTAGGATTTTTCTAAAATCAACGCCAAAATAGCGATAATTTCCAAATTTCGAGGGAGCGGCGCGACCCCTAAAAATGTTTTCTTTATTTTTCCCCTCATTAGGACCCCAGACTACATCTCTTTCCGAGGTTAACTTTTTTTTTTTGAATTTCACTCCACCCTACTGAATATACCTGACAGTTCTGGGGTTCACACCAAAATGTATCAATAAGAAAAAGTTGGTGAAGGACCATAATCCTTTTTATACCCTCAGCCTACTGGTAGCCGTATATCATTTGATACGGCTCAAACGTGTAACACATAGATATATCCACATTAGACCCCAGGTGTCTTTGAACCAAATTCGCTTCATGACTTTCTGAAAAAGTTAAACAATCGCTTTGAAATTTGGCATGGATTAATATTTTCCCAAAACTGCTTATGGGATTGCATATGGGCTATATGGCCACATCCCTTCGGGTACCTCCCATACAAATCGCCTATTTCGCTCACTTTAGAAATCCTGTCATAATATCAATATGACCAACGCGATCTTATCCAAATTCTGTATTTATTAAAGCTATTGCTAAACAAAGTTTCGGAAAAAAAACTTGGAAGTCTGGCAACTCCCCTTCTGGTACCTCCCATACAAATGTACAATCCCGCCTACCTTAGAAATCGTGTAATAATATCAATATTCCCTACGCGATCTTGCCCAAATTTTGTATTTAGTAAAACTATTGCTACACAAAGTTTTGGACAAAAACTTGGAAGTCTGGCAACTCCCCTTCTGGTACCTCCCATACAAATGTACCATCCCGCCCCATTAGAAATCGTGTAATAATATCAATGTGCCCTACGCGATCTTGCCCAAATTCTGTATTTAGTAAATCTATAGCTATTCAAAGTTTTGGACAAAAACTTGGAAGTCTGGCAACTCCCCTTCTGGTACCTCCCATACAAATGTGCCATCCCGCCTACCTTAGAAATTGTGTAATAATATCAATATTCCCTACGCGATCTTGACCAAATTTTGTATTTAGTAAATCTGTAGCTAGTCAAAGTTTTGGACAAAAACTTGGAAGTCTGGCAACTCCCCTTCTGGTACCTCCCATACAAATGTACCATTCCAACCACTTTAGAAATCGTGTAATTATATAAATTCGCTCATCGAATCTTTCCGAAATTCTATATTTAGTAAAGCTTTAACTACATACAATTTTCAAGAAAAACCTCTGCTTTATATTCTGTCCTTTTTGTAAAAACGTGTAATACAATATTTATTTTCTATTACTTTCGGTATTTTGGGGATGCTAATATGATATTTCATCGGATGTTACATCCAATGGTGGTAGCCACACTCACTTTTGACTTTCCGATACTTTGGAATATGAGACTTGTCGGTTTACCCGACTGCAAGTTTTTCACTGGTTATACTTTAGAAACGATAGCAAAACTCTACTCCCTCTTCCCTCCTTCCAATATCCTCAATTCAAATCGCAAAAAACACCAGTTCCTTTTCCGGTTTCACCAAACTTACGTAACGCTTGTTAGGTGCAGCCTTATATGTTCCTTAACTTTTCGTGGTTACATCAGTTCTGGTGCCTATTAATTGTATGTGTCCCATATATCACGCTGTTCCTGTTCATTTGTTGTCTCGTCTCCTCAATTAGTATAGTAATTGTTCCCTATGATTGCATCGCCTTCATTGTTTTTGTTTCGTTTCTTAACCCAGCTTATTGTCTTTTAAATAATACTACTTTTATTCGAGTATTTTTCAATTAATCCACCGAATATGTTATTTTTCCCCTAAATTTGTAGTTCCAAATTATTCACTTTTTTTCTCCTCAACATCGTATTTCGTCATTATCTGTTTTTTTGTTTTAATTTGTAATATTACGTATTTTATTATATCCTTCGTTATTGTTGTATGTGTTTATTTTTATAATGTAATTGTTGAACATGTAATTTCAGCTGTTATTAGTTGTAAATAAATAGAAAATTATGCATTAGTGGCCCTGTGTTTTTCGACTACAGTCGATCAATTTATTCTCGCCCTTAATTCATCTGTGTGTATGTACATACATACGTACCTATTTCTAAGTGAGTATTGCATCATGTACTGGCCCCACCTAAATTAAGACACATTATTTCTTATTATATAATTACAATAAAGTTAATATACCCGAAAATAATAATGTTTCATTTTGTGTTTCTGCTGCTGATTCCATTTCGTATTTGGTAAGTTAAGTATCACATAATTGGGCGCAATGTTTGAACGACTTATAGTTGTGACCAGTTAAATAGCACAATTGCATATTGGCAATCACCATGAACTCTTTTCGAATTGATTGGATTTGTACATATAAGGAAAGCTCAGTGCTATTTTAAGGCACACTGGGGTTGACCTCGGTGCTTTCGGTGCAAAGATAACTAAACCTCTTAAGGGAATGTAAGAAATTTTTACTTAATAATATAAAATTAACTTCATTTCGTTGTGAGCACACACAACAGCAAACGTGTATCAGGATGTGATAGTCGCAAACTGAAACGAAGAAGCATCTGATAATAAATTATTAAGAGCCTTAGAAATGTAAACCAAAAAAAAAATAAAAGAAACAAACGAGTAATTTAACAAAGACATAGAAAACGTTTATGGCCAAAGTTGTTTAATGCCGCGCTTAACATGCCCAACTTGTCCCCATTAAAAACAAAAAAAAAAAAAAAAAAAAAGACATCATTGCGGCAGAGATTTCTTTTGAGTCGTAAACTTACTGTGAGGATTATCGCAGCAGTCACAATTAAAAAGTTTCCTTATCAAAGTCTTTCTATCTTGATAATTGACAGGAAAACGAAAAACATTTCAATGTTTAACTGCACGAGTGGCTGTGGCAATTAAGACATCAATTACAAACGATTCGACAATTTCGATGGGACTTGGAAAGATTATTATTGTTCTACTTGACGCGGAATTTGGTTTCATTTTGGTTTTTATTTATTTCAAAAAAAAAATCCAAATATTTGGAAATGGTTGAGTTTTTCAACTTCCTATAGGTTGATTTTATATGAAAAACAAAGACATGTGATATATGTTGGCCACAGTACTGGCAAATGGCCTAATATACCTTAGGATTAAAATTAAAATTAAAATTAAAATTAGTTATAATATTTTGGGGGGAAAACGTTGGCGGGGGAAACCGATAAATTCACCGATGCTATTTTGGCCATAGCTAAAGGTCCGCAAAAGACTCTTAACTCCTGGTGTCAAGAAAAATATTGGTGGCATCGGATTGGATTCGGTTTCGACAACGTGGAGTGATTGACAGCTTTCGGGCAAATACGAATTGTTTGCAATTATTTCAGCCAGAAGGTTGGCTTTTTCAACCGGTTTAGTGAATATCTCGTCATCGTTAACAAGTGTTGGGATAGAAGAAGACGAAGTGTCCCTTTACCCTTTAACAAACGAAAGAAATCCTATTCATGTTTCAACTGTCCCTTTTTACACTTCTATCAACATAAGAATTCTTCTGTCACACATTCAGAAAAAATATTATAAGTTGTTAACTCTATTAAAAACTAATTAATATCCATCCAGCTGGATTAATATTTAATTTTAATTATTTTTCAGTTTTATGGGACAGAGATATAGAGACACCCTAATGTATGTAAATATATATAAGAAATGGAAAATTCCCAAATGATTATTCATACACGATGCGCCCCCGCTCAGTGACATTGACAGCTGCCAGTGAAGGCAGCAAGGAAGCAACCAGAAAAAGGCACAAATTCATTAATAGACATTTCTATGTTTTCAGTCAATTAATTTTCAATTCATTCAACCAACATTCATTTGCAGTCGAGTGGATTTTCAAATAGTTATCAATATATGTATGTGTATTAGGGTATAGTGAAAGATTCTAATTTGGCAAGGCCATTTACTGGAAGCAAACATTTTTTAAGCTTTGATAGAGGATTTTGAAATCCTTATCAAGTATTATTGAACCACAAACCTCATTTTAGTACAGGGTAGTGTAACTTGACACTGATGTTTATAATATCTCAATCGAAGGGAATATAGTTTACTTTTTTTGTAGTGTTCCAACGAAAAAGACCTGTCAAATTATTCGTGTATGAAAAGTCCAGGTCAAAAATACGAAGCGATCTCGATAAGTTCTTTGCCGATTGTCTTCTACAGCATAAGGATTATCCTTATTATCTATTGATATTGACAGAATCAATTAAAATGGAAAGCAAATATTTAGCTCAATGCAAAGCTCCACATGTATGAAATACAGGGTGTCCGTCGGAAAGGTATACTACTTTGTGTGTTAATAATTGTTGACTAAATGAAAGAGAATGGATCTTATATTGATAAATGTATGTATGGAATACAATATCAGATAAATGCCACCTCTGTTAGCCTCACAAATACGAGAGCTTTTGAGCACCTTTTTTCATTTTCACACATTTCACGACAGTTTTTTAAACCTATGCTGTAGTTAGAGATGTGTACTCTGAATTAAGTGATGGAAAACGGACAGTTTTGGAAAACTTTGAGTTGTGAACCATTTGTATTTAGGGAGCGATAGGTACTAGGGTGGCGTGAAAATATATATTTTTTTTTAATTTGAACATTTCACATTCGGAATAAGAAGAGAAAAATCTTATATATAGTTAGTATTTTGAAATTTTGTTTTTTTGTTGTTGTGATGATCTGAAAAAAATCTTAGAAAATAACGATTTAAATTTTTCAAAATTAAAAAGTTTGAGTTTATTCGAAACACAAACAAAAGTATTTCGGACAAAGAAGAGGATGATTGATCAATATTCGTAGCGTTGGTATCGATTTAAAATGAATGTTAAGTTAATTTTTTTTCGAAGAAATTATTATTTGGGTTAAAAATGTTTTTTTAAAAAATTCCCATTATCTGGTCTGCTTGGTATTAAAATTTATTGACCAGAAGCCATAAAAAAACAAAAAAATCAACACCAAAATTGCAAAAATTTCCAAATTATTAAAAATTTCCTTATTTTTCGCCAATGAGGGATCGTAAACTATATCTCCGATTGTGACTCAATTTTTTTTATATCACTCCATCCTAATATGTATCTCGTCAGAAAATATTATTTTTCGAGCGTAATCGTTGTTCATTTCGAGCTGCTCTAAGTTCCAATTTGAGATTCGGTCGTGTGGGTGCAATTGCTGAGTCATTTTGATCTTTGAGCAACGGCAGCCAAATTCTCGTCAGTGCTCAGCATAAGACGACAGTATCACGAACATTAGCACAAACTTGCGTAAAGCAGGCGCAGACAGAGGACCTTATTTCGCCTAAATTTTTGCTATAAAACCAATTGGAAAATAAGTTTACAGTATTTCTCAACGCTGCTGAAGCGTAAAGCGATTCTTATCAGTTCGTTGATACTGATCAGGATTTCGAGCAGGAAAAAAGCTGTAAACCACCAGTTAGGATAATAATAATTCCATAAAGGCGCTCTGAGAAAAATATGCCATTGTGCGGCCCACACAAACGAACTGTTAGAGATTTGGCCATACACAAGAATAACAAGGCATTGCCATAACCAGCATCTCAATAGGCAGCGTGAGGGAAATGCCACATACACTTCTTGCTACGAGTATACACCCCAATGTACATGAACATTCATAACATAATCATTTTGTACATATGTATAGGTGTCTGTGCAAATGCAAATTTTCTCATACACATATTTCACAATTTTACAAAATATTTCATTTCATTTAACATGTCAAAATCATCACTATGGCAATATTTTGTCAATACACACACACACAGCCGCTTCCTCTCTGACACCATTTCAGATCCATTTCCACAGTTCAAAGAAGCGTAATCTAAATTGAACACAACAAAAAATATGTCTAGGGATTGCCGTGAAAGCGAACCCTATACTTATTATATATATTTCCGCTATAAGGGAATTGTTTCTCTTTATCTTAATTTGTTTGAAAAAAATGCCTATATGATTTCTGTAGAATTTAAATATTACGATATGGTAATGTATGTATGTATATGAATGATACAGTTCATGGTTAACACGGTACGTCATGTTTACCATCTCAAATTATGATTGCTTTGATGCTTGTTTTCCACGAAATTGCTTCTTTGAGCATTTGAGGAAATAAAAACGAAACATTTGCATAATTCCCGTAAGTATTTTGTAGGAACAAAACTAATATTTAAGAGTATATGGATGTCCTACTTGTCGGCATATTTATCGTTCAGTGGGAAGTGAGCACCCGCACATGAATTATGGGGTCTCCTTATTATCTTTATAAGTTTTGTAGTAAAGTTTTGTCAGCAAAGATTGCCTGTAATAAATGTATAATTAGTCCCAAGGCCAGATCTCTACATCCAACTGGCGGATGTCCTCGAATAATATAGGTTTGCCATCTTCGCCATTCAGGAAATGCGATGGAAAGGACAAGACGTTGTATAAAAATTTGACGTGATACAGACATTTCCATTTCCTGACGTGTACATGAAAATCGCCGATACACGTGTATTTTTATTTTTTCCCCTCTTTCCGAATATGTGCATTTGGTTCATAGGACAGAAAAAAATATATTTTTTGTAACACGGTGTAATTGAGCACTGCGACATTTACAGTAGCCATGAAAACAAGCATAAGTTCTGATGTCGATTTACTGCAAACAATCGAATACTTCCTCAGGAGGCTTGTTTTACACCAGCAGACTAAAGGCACATAGGTATCAGCATCAGGGTCAAATTGTATTTTATTATGGACGGTAGAGACGATACTGAAGATACGTTTTTAGAACCCACAATCAGGCTCTATGACACACCTCCTCCAACGGAGTGACTGATAAGAGCAGTAACAGAATCTAAAATCGGATTAAAAATCAAAACATTTTACTGTATTGGTAGAAGCAATTTGGGCGGTATCAGTAGATTTACAATCATTGTTACAAATCAACTCCACGAACGTCATGCCAAAAGCATTGTTGCCAGAAAAGTGAAGTTTTTTCCAGTGAAGTGAAATGACGAGATTGTTTCTCTGGTAGCCGAGTGTGTGAGACTCACTTATCGCGTTCAACTATTTGAATCACCACAATCGTTGGCGAGTAATAACCATTCGACGTTAAAATTTACCAAAATACAAGTATTTTTGAATGGCGTCAAACACAACAACAGAGCAAAATGATTTTTTTTTATTAATGTATACATTTACAAATTATGTTGGAAACTAACATTAAAATATTAACCTTGTATTGATTCTAATTTTTTAATTTCCTTTTAATATTTACAATTTATCTGATATTAAAAAAATCAATGTTGTTCAATAGTTTTTTTTTAGCATTTCTCGGCATATCATAGGTTTTCAGAAGAATACGTTGCACCTAGAAGTAATGTAAAGGCAAAAACTACATGAAAAACAATATTACATTCTGGTTAAAGTAATCATGGATGCTTCATAGAACAATACAGAAGATTAGCTAAATATCTGAACTTGTTTATGTACCCACTGCAAGTAATCGATTACCCCCATTACATGCATTGTTAAATGTAATGCGTCTTTTCTGTGAGATGATAATCATGTAATCCTGTTGGAAGCAACCCCTTACTTTGGAATCTAATGAGTATCGATTCAGAATTGATTGCATTCTCAACTGGGCAGATGCCTGAGTTGTCATACCGGAATTGTCCAATTTGTTTTCTTTTGTGGCTGTTTTCATATTTTTTTTTTGAATGATTTTTATTTTGGGCGGTTTAGTTTCGGACCATTTTAAATGCCGCCTCTCTATCCTTATCCGGTCCGTCATGGTATTTTAGGGTAGCGATGCAAACTTTTAAATACCCAGAAATATAAAATTTTATTTGTTTCAGATAAATTGGATGGTGTGGTTTATAAAGGGTGTTTTTTATTGAGGTATAGAACTTCGAATTGAAATAAAACACAAGAAAATCATTTTAATGTCCATCAATTTGGCTTTATTGGAAGGATAATTTTATGCCATTAATGTTTAAATATGATTTCGGGCATGTGGCCGCCGCGGCTGGCTCGAATAAAGCCAATTCTACAGGTCCAATTTTCAACCACTTGTTGGAACCACAACTCATCCACATTCATGCCATCCAATTCGGGAACAAAATAGTCGGTTATCATGGCTCTATACCGGTCTCCATTAACGCTAACTGACTCTCCAGCATTATTTCGGAAGAAGTATGGCCCAATGACTCCACCAGCCCATAGAGCACACCAAACAGTCAGTTTTTGTGGATGTAATGGCATAAAATGGACGGAGCTTGCGGTGAACTTTGCGAACTGAACCATTACTTTCGAAATAAATTTGCACGATTTGCAAGCGTTGTTCTTTTGTCAACCTGTTCATGATGAAATGGCAAACCAAACTAAATATTAATCACTTGACAGCTGACGAAATGGCCGCCAGTTAAAAAAGTGATGCCAACTTAAAGTTCTATACCCCAATAAAAAACACCCTTTACAATCCTATGGATGGACAACAAAACAACGTTTCCTCATCGTGTCGTTTTGGAAACCAACATTTTCCTAATAAATTCGCTACAATAAAATTGTCATTCAATGAACTAATACAGGATCTCAAATATAATTGCCATTGAATGAACTAATCCACAATTTTAGGCGAAAGGTCAAAATAACAATTAATTTCGAAATATTATGTCTGGATTTTGAAACTGTTATATTTTCCTAGAAAACAAGCATGCGGTTCCCGTCATCCCTTAACTGTATGCCATAAACGAAAGGTATAATTATCTTCAACTTTAAGTGTTCTTTGAATTAATGAATATTTTCCTCGAGCAGCTCGATATGGCTGCCGTGCCAACAGTTCTTTAAGTCGTTTCTTTAGCACATCGTATTCAACGTTCGCCTGCTCCCATAATAATTATCATAAGTATGCTAATTACCGACTTTTGTTCGGTTTTTATTGTTCTCTTTTAGTTAATTGCTATTTTTGAATTGTTTCTCAGCCAATTGATGGGTAATTTATGTTCATTTACATTCATTTGATACCACCAAAGCATCATGCGGTAGATACAGCAAATGTACAATCTTGAAACAATGTTGATAATCTTACAATACAGGGTGGGGTGGATACGTATCATTGGTGATGTGGTCAATAGAGCAACAGAGTCACTTCATACCCAAACTATATGACTGACGTGGATCAAACTAGTTTATTTATTCCATACAAAACCCTTACAACGTCTAAAATCTTACCGACGGTTTTCCATGAAACAAAAAGATAACTGTAAGAGTAAATACCGCCACACTTAATTGTGGAAAAATTCCAAAAAATAATGGTTAACAAAATAACTCTCCGCCATAGAAATGTTATGATTTATTTATATTCCTGTTTATTTTGGAATGGGTTTTTGTGCTCCATAAATATTTTAAAAATTAAATATCTTTTTTTCATGTACTCGTCAGAATTTTTTTTTTTAAGTTTGAAGTATGAAGCTCGTAGTGGCCTGTGTGAAAGCCTTTGGACCGATTTTTAACCCTTTTTCAGTGATCCAATCGAGCTGATTTTTTGCAGGCAGACTCGTGGAAATGTCAGTATCACGTCAATTTTTTTAAAAAATAGATTTTTATCAATTCTCAGATTTTCCTAATTTTTTTTTAAAATGGTTATCGTTTTTTTTAAGGTTTCAGTCAAAAAACATTTTTTTTTCGTAACGCTTAAGTAGTTCAAAAATTTGGAGTCTCTTCACGTTATGCTAAGAAAAGTGAAAAAAATATTTTTTTTTCAAAAATAATAAAATTTGGGGGAAATCTGAGAATTGATAAAAATCGTTTGAAAATTTGACGTGATACAGACATTTCCACGAGTCTGCCTGCCAAAAATCAGCTCGATTGGATCACTGAAAAAGGGTTAAAAATCGGTCCAAAGGCTTTCACACAGGCCACTACGAGCTTCATACTTCAAACTTAAAAAACAAAAAATTCTGACGTGTACATGAAAATCGACGATACACGTGTATTTTTATTTTTTTCCTCTCTTTCCGAATATGTGCATTTGGTTCATAGGACAGAAAAAAATCTATTTTTTGTAACACGGTGTTATGTCTATTTGCAGAAACATTAGTTTGGCTACAAACTTCACTTGTCAATAATTCATAAATAGAAATAACATCGCACGTTCGTAGAAAAAAAATCATAGATGCCATCAAATGAAAATTTTTCGCGTCTGACTTAGGACGTCCGCCAACTAGATTGTCTTTGCCTGCACAACATTAATCGAGATTTCCCTATCAATTAATTAGATTTCCCACAAGGTTAATTTCCTATTTTGAGTCATTAATACTGTTAGTAAGTTTAACGCATCCTTATATGTTAATTTAACGGGTGACAAGGTTGTGGGGTAAAACAGAAGATGAAAATAATTAACAAATGTTTTGAAAATATTGGACAAAAGTGCAAGGACATTTATTATTTTCAATTGTATTTTTACTGGTATTTCACAACACGTTTTCATGAAGAGCAGTTTTAATTTGTTTCATGGATTTTTTATTGAAATTCTGTCTAGTTTCTGACAGATGACAAATATTGCTTTTTCTCTTTTTGATAAGCCAGCGATACCAAGAAACCAAAATGCGCTTTGGTTGCGCGTTGGGCGAACTTTTATTAGGCAAAAACTACGAACTTGGACACTTCGCTTTTCTTCCCATACAAGTAACTCTCTCCGAGCTTAAAATAAAACTCGAAACCAAAACTAATTTTCCTCTAATAACGGGTTTCTTGGTGAATCAAATGTTATTCTAATATCTTTACAGATTTTCGGGGATTGAGTGAAACATTTAAATTTATTTACAAAGTCTGTGAAACCCAATAACTGAGCTTAATGAAAATATGTTTTGACCGAATTGGGGCACCCATTAAATGTCCTTCGATCTAAACGATACGCCTTTTAAACTCGTCGGCTATATTAACAAGCAGAACTAACAGTTTGGTACGGATTTTGAAACTGTGTCCTCATTTAGTTTACTCGGTCTATGAATGTTCATCAAGATTTTGTTTATGTATTGTTCGTCTATATTCTTCATGCAGTTTTGTTTCTGTTACACGAGTTTGAGATTTTTGATTATTTCTATTTATTTTCAAAATATTAAAATCATGATATTATTTTTTCTAAAACCCAAATTGTGGCAGACCAGTGTCGAAGTGTCTGAATTCCCTAAACCAATCAATAACTAAAAAACTGAATTTGTTAAATTAATAGTGGTCCTAATTAGACTTCTCCCATATATATGGCCAAAAATAATCTAAACATTAGCTCCTAATAAGTGTGCAAATTTTAGATACCAAGAACTTTGAAATCTTTGATGATATGCCCACCCAAAGTTTCCTTCAATAAATTGATTGTTTCGATGGCTGTATGACATGTAGCGCCATCTTGTTGGAACCAAAGGTTGTCCACATCAACATACTCCAATTAAGGCACGAAAAAGTCGTTAATCATGGCACTCTAGTGTTTTCCGTTGATTGTAACCCTATGGCCGGCTTCATTTCTGAAGAAATATGGACGAATTATTCCCTCTGACCAAAGAGCACACCAAACAGTGACTTTTTGAGCATGTAATGGCGTCTCAACAATGGATTATGGATTTTCATTACTTTAAAAGCGACAATTTCTTTATTAAGGTACCCATGTAAAGAAAAATGAGCTTAATCGCTGAACAAAATTGTCTTGTTAAAATCGGCATCGTTTTGGAACGTGCGACGCGTTTTAATGGTCGTTTGGCTTCAATTCTTGAACGAATTGGATTTTGCAAGCGTGCAAACCAAGATTCTTGCGAAAAATCTTCCATAAAGTGGATGAGTACAGCTCCAACTGTGGGGGCGTGCGATGGCGGATGGACTCTATCGATACTCTTCTCCACAGCAGCAATAGCGCCTTTGCTGCGCACTGTATGGCGTCTCTGAGAATGCGCATTATCCACTAATGTAAACGTGGAGTGAAACCGATCCAATTACCCACTCTGCTGGGCGATTATATCGGCCGAGTATTGTGGTCAGATTGAAAACCACACCACACAAAAAAAACACCCGCTATAACCGACGAAACATAAAAGTCGCAAAACGACGCGACCTCTAAATAATGTCCGATTGATCTAATTTTTTTCATATATACATATTTTGATAAAACCAACAAACGTAACGCTGTGGACTTTAATTTTTCCATGCAGCCATGGGCCAATCTTGTTAGGCATAAGCATATCCATTTTTTTTATAACAAATTAACAAATACTTACGAATATAATATATTTTAAAAAGTCATGGAAACTTAGCGCATCCATAAATAAATAAATAAACATCTTATAATCACCATCACACCACACCAACAACAACAGAAACGTAGAAAATCGTTTTGTAAATATTTGCCGACACAATATTATCATAATAAATTTCTGATGACATTTCCTGTTCTCGCCAAATGTTAATAAAGTCATATTTACACATTTATCACGTTGTTTATAGACAACACATACTGCTGCTTTCCCCATTTTTCGGGTGTATGTGGGACAGACATATGTATGTACACCATCGACGGCAAATAGTAAACAGAAAACAAAATGAGACGAACTCAAAATGAAATAGTTGCAGGTTATTTTCACTGACCACAATGGAAAAAATACATAAACATCCGTATGAGTTTTGCTGTGGTTTATTGACGGAATCTAGTACAGTTGCATGTGTGTATGCATGCGGGGGAAGTTATACGAATGTTGGCAATATTAAGGTAAAGCCAAGAAAATTCTCTTAGACACAATAATACAGGGTTTTCCAACAAGAGGTGTTATTTTTGGTATTCAAAGAAAAATTGAATTTTTTGAGATAAATGATCGGATGTTAATTTCATAATAAAAAGGAAGGTATGCGTTTATAATGAAAACAACATCAGCCAAATGGTAACCGCGGCCAGGCTTATAGGACCATGACCTTTTCATGAAATTGTCCATATGTGGTTATGGAAAGTGGCTGCCCTATGTCCTAGATAGCCTCACGAATTCTGTCATTGAGGTCTTGAATCGACGCTGGGCTGTTGGTGTAGACCTTATCTCTCACGTGGCCCCAAAGGAAGAAGTCGCAAGGAGTTAAATCACAAGATCTCGGTCGCCATTTGTTATCACCTCTTCGAGAGATAACACGGTCCGAAAACTTTTCCCGTAAAAGAGCAATGGTTTCCTTGCTTGTGTGGCACTTAGTGCCATCTAGTTGAAAGTAAACGATCAATATCATCCAACTCCGGCCATAAAAAAATCATTAATCATCTCTTGATAGCGCAATCCATCCACCCTAAATGTTGATTCAACCTCATTTTCGAAAAAAGTAAGGTCCAATGACACCGGCGGACCATAAACCGCACCAAACAGCCATTCGTTGAGGATGGAGAGGCTTCTCAACATTAACTCTTGGGTTTTCCAAGCCCCAGATGCGACAATTTTGCCTGTTCACATAGACACCGAGTTGGAAATGGACCTCTTCAGCCAAGATGATTTTTCAATGGAATTCCGGATCATTTTCATGCATTTCAAGGACCCAATTAGCAAAGATACGACGTTGTTTATGATCGGCCGGCTTGAGTTGTGGTGTCTGGTGTCGTTATGCAAAATACGGTGTAATGACGTTTGTGGAATAACCAATTCCAAAGAACGAGGAATGGACAAACCTGGGTTCTCTTCAACACTTTGGGCTACAGCAGCAATATTCTTAGTTGTTCTTGAGGGACATGCACGGGTTTTATTCTTCACATTACTAATTTGTCCCAACAGCTCGAATTTGTCCACCATTTTCTGTATTGAGGCCCGACGAGGTGCTTCACGAAGACCCAAAAATGCTTTAGTTTTGCGAACAAGATTTTCCACAATTTTTGTAGAGACTTTTAATAATTTCAATGCGTTGTTGAAGCGTGTATCGTTCCATTTTTAGTACCGGCGTAGTTTCTACTTGTAAAATGTCAAGGAATGAAAGCTTCAAAAGTGACAGCTACCAAAATACCGGGTGATTCAAAACAGCACCTCTATGAAGTATCCGACAATATTATAACCTCTTTCAATCTGACCCCGAACCCATTTCTGGCCTTCGAATACTGTACAGCATTGACAACATTCATAGTGTCTCACCTTCATTTAATACATATATTTTCTTCTGCGATACACCTCAATACACATTATTTGCATTTCCATTGCCTTATCCGATATACATTTAGTCTGCATATATCCCACTTGACAGATGTCATAAGTCATTTTCTCCATCTGTTGCCCCTCCTTATCATACTACCCACATTGGCATACCAGGCAGATAACATACGCTATTCACAGACTACCAATGCGAATGCGACTGACATGAATGTGATACGAAAACATGTCATCGACATATTTATTATTGTTTAGCATATCAATTGTTCGTGACTGATATACGGCACAGACAAAACATGTAACATCAGTGAAGAATTTATGGCTCGTGCCATTTTTTTTTTTTTTTTTGGGTGTACCACATTCCAGTTTACGAGTTTTTTTTTTATATTTAGCTTTCGTTATAAATCTGTGGGAAAATATGCCAAACAAAAAGTTACCCCAAAACAAAATGAAGATAAGAAAACTTCCATCAAAGTCTGCTTATTAATAAACACTGTGAGGGGGGAGGAGAATCAGAGCGAAAAGATAATAAAAAAATGGGTATATTGCATAGGTCAAAGTCGATAAACTTGACACGAAAATAGTTGAGTAAAAAAAACTTCAGTTATCAGAAGAATTCGCACATTTATTTGATGGCATTTTTTCTATCCACCAAGGTAAATATTTTCTTTTTCCTTAGTTTACATTAGGGATGTGGCGATGTGGGTTTAGCGAAAGCGAATACGGAAATATACAATTTTGCGAAATCGAATACAAATATTCCAAAACGATGCCAACATTTGCGAAAGCAAAAATTCGACACATATGCAGTCTTATTTTTTTCTAAAGAAAAAGCGTATATTTTTTTTGGCGAAAGCAAATGTTCAAAGTAATGCGAAAGCGAACTTCGTTACACCTCAAGTTTAACCGACATCAATTGTAAGAATAAAAAAATAAAATTGCTTTACAAACCGTTGTCATATAAAATGTATATATGTTTGAATTTGTATGAATAGAATTAATAAAGCGAATATTATTTAAACGTCTTATTGTCCCATTCTTCATCTCCAGCGGATATGGTTCTCAAATATTAGCTTAGGTGCGACCTGGGCGAATACATACAAACGAGGTTACAAAAATCAAAGTTTTCATGTGCGCCTACGATATTTTGAATAAACTCATTATAGGAAATTTTTCAAGAATTGCTAATCTTATTAATACAAATATGACGGATTTGGACATATTGATAATATTACATGATTTCTAAGGTTGGCGGATACCAGAAACGGAGTTGCCAGACTTCCAAGTTTTTGCCCAAAACTTTGTCTAGCAATAGCTTTACTAAATACAGAATTTGGACAAGATCGCGTTGGTCATATTGATATTATGACAGGATTTCTAAAGTGAGCGAAATAGGCGATTTGTATCGGAGGTACCCGAAGGGGTGTGTCCATATAGCCCATATGCAAACCCATAAGCAGTCTTGGGAAAATATTAAGCCATGGCAAATTTGAAAGGTCAGGTATATGCTATGTGGGTAGAATGGTAAATTTGTATGGGCGGTACCAGAAGGAAAGCGACTAGGTGTCAATTTTTTTTTCTGGAGAACTTTAAAAAATACAAAATTCGGGTAAGATCGGTTTGGACGTAGCAAAATTATTACACTATTTCTAAAGTGGCCGGAATGGTACATTTGTATGTGTGGTATCAGTTTTTCTGGAGAACAATATCTGTTGATTACTTTTTTAAATACTGAAGCGCGTAGTACTATTATTACACTATTTTTAAAGTGGTCTATTTCGATGGTCTATAGTGAATTTTTCTATGTGTTACACTTTTGGGTCGAATGAAATGATATATACCCTCCTAAACACTGATAATCAGGCATGTCAAAGAAATTTTACGAAAACGATTTGAATTCGTGTTTCCAAATCGTAACCGTAAATTAAAGTTTCGCTTCTTCAAAAATTCCTGGGTTTGATGAAATCGAAAAAAATGGAAGTCGAATATTTCTATTAAAAATATGGTAGCATTGAAATTAGAAACAGCTGGTTTACCCACCGCCGTCAAAAATTTCGAAACGTCTCCACACTTTGACTGTGATTTTAATTAAAAAAAGTAAACAAACAAACAAAAATATGCCCGGTGTTTCGATTGTTGCTGTGATGGAAGAAGAGTGAAAGGCACATTCTCAAATTAAATTAGATCGCCGACATCTAAGGGATGCATCGGATCCTTTGTCCGACCACCTTGTCTCCTTTCACGTAACCCCTCGCAATATCTTGGTGTCATTCCATAAAATTTATAAAAAAATTTGCCTGAGTGATGTTCTTGTGCGTGCCCCTTTAAATATGTAAAATATATATATTCTTTGTGGAGTTTCCTTCAAATATTTTTTTTTTTTTTTTTTTTTTTTTTTTTGGTTTAAGGGTTGTTTTTGGTTGAGGCTGCCAATTTTATGTCTTTGACATGCCTGGTACTTTATATGTTAAAAACGATGTTAAAATTATCATACTCAACGTATCTTAATATATATTTACCCTCGACACTGATTCACTGATACACTGATTCACTGACTCTGTCACGCAGTACGTAGGAATTTAAATAGGCATTCTATAATTTTCTATAAATAATAATAATAAAAAAAACAATATTTTTTTTTTACAGATGTTTTCCCCAAATTTTTTTTTTTCCAAATTTTTTTTTTTAGAATTTTTTTTTTTTACAAAAATTTTTTTTTTACAAAAAGTTTTTTTTTTACAAAAATTATTTTTTTTTACAAAATTTTTTTTTCCAAATTTTTTTTTCAGCAAACATTTTTTTTTTTCAACAAAATTTTTTTTTCCACAAAATTTTTTTTTTCAGCAAAAAATTTTTTTTTTCCACAAAAATTTTTTTTTTCAAATTTTTTTTTTTTAACAAAATTTTTTTCCATATTTCAACGGGCGCCATAGGCGCATTACAACTTACTAGTTTAGTATATTTTTTAATAAAAGCAATATTCATAATTAATTTTGGACAGAATTTCATTTCAATTTGGAAATTTTTTCGTTTCCCTTTTTCTGGAGAAGCTAAAAACGTTATGGTTTCAAAATTTTACGATTTGGGTTTCTGTGACATGCCTGAATATATTTGATGTGTCAGTGGATTTATAGTCTATACTTTCCGTTAACACACATTGATCACTGCAAGATCAATGGCTTTATAGAAACTTGTTGCAATCTAAGTCGTTTCTATCTAGAAAGAGATCTTTTGTGTTTCAATAACCCAAGTAACATCGTACATAGTTATGTAGAGGCTGCGTCTGCACCATTTCCCCAGGGCAGCCAGTGGTTAGACTATTTTAACCGTTGGACCATTCTATGCAATTCCTTCTGGATGTAAAAAATTGATGTCCTTCTGATTTTTAGTATTTTTCTGTATATTATTTACCTATCTGTTATGTACCTTCCTATGCCGCCGTTCCATATCAACCATAGGATTACTTGCGACTTAGTTTTCCCTCATTTCTTTTACATAAAGCTGACATTTCAAAGACTTTATTTCATTTTTTTCTTTCCATTTAATATGTCCGTATTTGGTCAGTCTATTTCTAACAACAACCAAAACAATGTATGATAGACATCCCTCATTCTTGTCGTCATTTCATTTCGCCTTTTGTCCTGCTTTTCGCAAATTAATTGACAACATAACATTTATAATGATCCCATACCACATTGTTAGACTTCCGTCGTTTGTGGCCTAACCCCTGTCAAAGTGTTGGGTTTGGTTTCCCTTTTTAATAAAATGGTCACGTGTTGGAAATTATGTTCTCATATACACTCACAAATTGCAAGCAGAAGCTAAATCATTTTAGGGGAAACACAGATTGTTCGTTTCGTTGGTCCTGTCCAGCGAGTCGTGTTTCGGTGTTGAATTACGGGCAAACAATACTGGAACATAAAAAAAAATACGCTAGAGTTTGTTCAACTTTTGACCGGCGACATTGTAAAAGTTTAAATGTCTAAATAATATAAAATGCCATGTGTCATTTCAATTAAAACATCACTTTTTTTTGTAGATGTGGAAATGGGACGTGAATTCAAATTAAAGGGAATCGGATGAGTAGTGAGAAGAGTAATATTTAAAAGACTTTTGTGGTATACAAATTGTAATCGAAATAAATGGAAACTAGTAGCACAGAACTAATTAATGGTGTCGGAAGGAGCTTTCGCTGAAGTGGTCTTATCGAAAAGTTTTCTTCAACAAGGAAGCTTATTTTTGGTTCAATGAATACGTTAATAAACCGATTTGCCGAATTTGGTCCGAATATAAGCGAGAATATGATCACAAACTGGCAATGCACTCTGAAAATGCAGTTTATAGGCCGGCTGCATCAGTGGACCGTACGTCTACCGAGACGATTATGTCCTCCAATTTACAGTAGCGTAAGTAGCGTTTACAGTTTGCCCAAAATTGAGGAACCTCACGTGTTTGACAGGTGATTTCACTACGTCGGTGCGTTTATATTTCTGCTGAAAATAAACAATGCCAGCTGAGAATTACAAACGACATTTTTCATACTATTCACCATAGAATGCAGTTTTTTAAAGACGTTTAATTAAAAAGATGTTAAAATCAAAAAAAAAATTGGGTTTTTTTTATCAAATATTAAATTATCTAAAATTAAAATAAATATAATTTTCATTTGATTTAGCTGTTCACATGAGTATGAAGCCTTAAGTATAAGTTTCTTTATGAGTTTGAAACATTCTTTGTTTCACATCTTGTAAATTGTCAGAGTTTGCAACAAATAAATTTTTCGAAGAAGTGGTTATGCTATTTCTCCACCTCGTAAATGTTGGCGACTTTACGAGTAAGAGAGTAATATCTAAGTCATGTAAAACTTCTCTAGAAAAGCATTAGCCGTTCGGGGCCGGCTTTAAACAGTAGGTCCCGGTCAGTGAGTATACAAGTTATATCGTACACAGGTCACTGATACGAAAGAAGTTCCCCGTCTGTTCCTTCATGGAATGTTAAGGCAAAATAAGTAAGTTATTCCATTTAATTGACATCAAATTGTGTAATACCTTTGACTGCTCACTTCTTAAAATACTGAAATTCATGTAGTTTCTAAATTGTTTCTTAGCATTTATGACATTTCAGATTTCTCTAAGAAACAATTGTATAAGAATTCTTTTATTTGTCCTGTGTTAATATTTTACTTAAGCAGATTTGATGTCTTTAAAAATTTGATGTTTCATAAAGTTTTAAATTGTAGTTAAACATTTGGCTTGATCTCAGTGCGAACTGTGTAAGACATTCTGTTCTGTAAGTTTATCAATGAAATCAATTAAGTTGACTCTGCAACCTGTTGTTGGTCTTGCCGTAATTATTACTTACTTCGGTCATTACACAAAGTCGCTCAGTGTGATTCTACAAAGGCGTACAAATTTTCCTGGGATCTCATACGTAAAGATGGTTACAAACGATATTTCTCTTATGGCAGTATCGAAGGGATTTTTATATAATCTTTGAAAATATATCTCTTTGAGATAGTCATGGGTCTTTTCCAGAATTTGAAACAATGTGCAGACTAAATGAAAATATTGTTTGAAGCCATGACATGATAGTCTCTATTGATTCGTGTAGCAACGCTTCTGGTCCTGCCGATTTGCACGGCTTGAATGGCTGCACAATATGCTATTTTCATTATCAGAATTCGATTGTATATGTAATCGGGATCTTTATAAAGGTTGATAATAATATAGGCATGTCTCTGTCATGGTTCGAGTTTTAAAGATTTTTTTACACACCGCGCTGTCAGATAATATTTTGAAAAAATCGTCGTCCACTCAAAAACCATATTTTTGTTGAAACCAAGAAAACAACGACTTTTTTAAAAAACAATACAACATGAAATTTTAGGTGTAATAAGAAGAAAAATTATTCATACAAATTATTGTAGTTGCGATTTTTCAAAATACCTTATACGAATAGAAGTGTGTGCCGTAGAAATTGTCAAAACCTCATCTAAGTAATACAAAGTTTGGCAAGTCGTACGTTTATCATTTCTCGACTTTGAATTATAGCAGATAAATGTAAATACAGTGAGACTTCCATAACTCGAATCACCATTATCTCGTAGAAAATTTCATCTTACAAAGACTTTGAGTTACGAAATTATTTATAAAACTAGTAAGTTGTAATGCGCCTATGGCGCCCGTTGAAATATGGAAAAACAATTTTGTTGAAAAAAAAAAAATTTTTGTTCCAAAAAAAATTTTTGTTGAAAAAAAAAAAATTTGTAAAAAAAAATTTAGTAAAAAAAAAAATTTTTGTTGAAAAAAAAATTTTGTAAAAAAAAAATTTTGTAAAAAAAAAACTTTGGAAAAAAAAAATTATGGTAAAAAAAAATTTGGGGAGAACACAATTTCTGTACAAAAAAAAATATTATTTTTTTTATTATTATTATTTATAGAAAATATAGAATGCCTATTTAAATTTCTACGTACTGCGTGACAGAGTCAGTGAATCAGTGTCGAGGGTAAATATATATTAAGATATTTAACCGAATTTTTCTCACTTGAATCGCTACGACTTAAAAAAAATCGACTTATTCCATTCCATTGTAATTGAATTTGGTGTTTTTTTTATTAACTCAATAATGCCCACCAATTTTTATTTTTTAAATTTATGTGTTAAGTGCAGAAAATTAACAAACAAAACTTATTGTTTAAAATATTTCGCAACGCAGGCTTTTAAAACATGTTTTGTGCTGGCCTTTGTTGATGGTGTAAAAATCAATTCGGATACAAAGTAATGTTTTTTTTTCGATTGCATTTTATTGAATATTCCATAGCTCTCAAACAACCGCACTCAAAAGAACATGTGTGTTCTACTTTTGAGCACCTCCATCCTTTCGTTCCTAATATTTACCACTGTACTATTAATTAAACAAGCCTTATGAACGCATCGCTTAGTGCCAGACCCATAACAACATTTTATCCACAAAACAAAACCACATTCCACCCAACGCCGCACATTTCTCATGAGCACTTTTAACCCAGAACCACAGATTTTCACCTATTGCACTTTGCACAGATAGTGTTACCAACATCCACACAGCCTGCAAAGCACACCAACTAGCGTAATTAGCCAAGTACTCTCAAACATACAGACGGTCTCACACCCACCGTACTTGTCGGCCATCAGGAATTGTCGTTGTCATTAACGTTTTTATCATTTAAGCAAATTTTACTCGACGTGGTTTGACTTCGCAATGGCCGCTTGCAGACAAGATTGTGTCGTCCATTACCGCAACAGCACTGCTTGAACTCCATAATTTAGGTAGCTCGGTAGCTCAGAACAAAATACAGTGAGTTTCTTGTGCAAGGCCGGAAGAGCACAAGGAAGATCCTTCGGTTACTTGTAACCGTGTGACGGCGTTTGTTGTTGGCAAACATTAATTAAAGGTTCAACACGTGTCACCGCGGTAGGATACGCGATGAATGATGATGGATGGTGGTAGTCTTTCAGCAATTCTTGTTGCGTTTGCCTCTGGAAGTAACGGAAGGCAATGCATCATTGTGAATTATGACGTTAGCATTTTTTAGCGAATCACAACTGGAATAGGAATTGTATTTAAGATTAAAGAATGTAAAAGGGCAACGTATATTAAAATTATATTTTATGTAGACATTTTTTTGTGTATTTGTAGTAACGAAAATGAGGGTTTGTCCGGGATAATACTGCTGCAGCATGGTCATCGCCCTCAACTGGGGCATTAACCCCAAAACGTATACTGGCTATACGACTACGGATCCTCGGTCTGGTGGAGGCCGTTGGAGCAGCAGGATCTTCGGCGTCCGTTAGATACTCTGGCGAGACAATATTTTTCTAAGATCCCAGGTGTTATAGCTCATCTCTGGTTAGACCGACACTTCATCTATCTGGCAAGCCAACTGCAAATGACAGACTTATTTTCCAACATTTTTCTCATGCTGTGTGTTGAATGTTTATACATATGGGCGGCACACGTATTAAATGAATCTCATAGAAGTACGCGCGCCGAACGATATTAGAAGATCAGTCTCTCGAAACTTTATGTGAACAGAATTCACAATGAAATTGCTGCGGATTGACTTGAGAAAGGATATTTGAACCTAGTATATTTTTGGATGGACCAAAGTGAGATATTCTTCGAGCAGCTGCCAAAATAACCTAACCTAACATACGCTGATTCAGTAAGACTGCAAATTTTCTATTATAAATAAACCAAAATTTGTCTATGACATTTAAATATAAAACCCATTACGCACATTTAAAAACAGTTCGACGAAATCTTCTAGTCACACATGTGAAAATTGGTTCTACATTTGTTTCTGCTTAAAATTTACATTTCGTAATTGAAAATTTCAAGAGGTTCTAGAGATACACTTATTACAGTTATTACTGAACAAAGATTGGTATACGATTTTTTTCTTTTCTTACTGAAGTGAAATCGGACTTCTTTTCCATATTATTCAACGCGAGAGAGCCAGAGACCAGTCTGTGAATTAATTTAAAAAACTCGTCTACTAAGGACCTAAACCCTTCTTCTTCTTTTTTTTAAATCCATGAGTAATTGATTGAGTTGTTAAAGTTTTCAGGACAACAAGTTTTGGTCATTATAAAATTTTCCAGCAAAAAAAGTTTTTAGGTACGTATTAAATATTCTGACCCATAACACCGTGTTACAAAAAATAGATGTTTCTCTGTCCTATGAACCAAATGCACATATTCGGAAAGAGGGTCAAAAATAAAAATACACGCAAGCGCCCCGGTAGGCGAGTTGGTAGCGTGCTTGCCTATCAGCGTGGGGGTTGTGGGTTCGATTCCCACCAGAGGCTTTGGTCTGTCGCTGCAAAAATCAAGCCAAATGGTCTTTGTCACCCGGTTTACCCTTGGACCCAAAATTATAATATAAATTTACTTTGTATTGTAATTAATAAATAAATAAATAAATAAAAATACACGTGTATCGGCGATTTTCATGTACACGTCAGAATTTTTTTTTTAAGTTTGAAGTATAATTCAGTGATCCAATCGAGCTGATTTTTTGCAGGCAGACTCGTGGAAATGTCTGTATCACGTCAAATTTTTTAAAAAATAGATTTTTATCAATTCTCAGATTTTCCTAATTTTTTTTTAAATGGTTATTGTTTTTTTTAAGGTTTCAGTTCAAAAAACATTTTTTTTTCGTAACGCTTATGTAGTTTAAAAATTTGGAGTCTCTTTAAGTTATGCTAAGAAAAGTGAAAAAAATATTTTTTTTCAAAAATAATAAAAATGGGGGAAAATCTGAGAATTGATAAAAATTGTTTTTAAAAAATTTGACGTTATACAGACATTTCCACGAGTCTGCCTGCAAAAAATCAGCTCGATTGGATCACTGAAAAAGGGTTAAAAATCGGTCGAAAGGCTTTCACACAGGCCACTACGACCTTCATACTTCAAAATTAAAAAAAAAATCTGACATGTACATGAAAATCGCCGATACACGTGTATTTTTATTTTTGCCCCTCTTTCCGAAAAAGTAAATTTGTTTCATAGGACAGAATGTGTGTAACACGGTGACGCTGGGCTATTGGCGTGGCCCCAAAGAAAAAGTCGCAATGTGTTAAAGATCTCGGTCGCCAATTGGTATCACCTCTTCGAGAGATAACACGGTCCAGAAACTTTTTAGTTTTGCGAACTGTGACAGCAAGATTTCCACCATTTTTTTAGTCAATTTTAATAATTTCCATGCGTTGTTGAATCGTGTATCGTTCCATTTTTAGTAATGGCGTAGTTTCGACTTGTCAAATGTCAAAGAATAAAAGCTCCAAAAGAGACAGCTACCGAAATACCGGGTGATTGATAACACCTCTTGTTGGAGAACCCTGTACTTGTACTTGTACAGCGTTTGAGGTCCAGTTGCTTAGTCGTCGGTTAGATGAAAATCAAAATATTTTGATTTCAGCTCAATTTGGCCAACTTGGGTGGTACGTGTGAGGGCTTGTCATCCAACTTCTAAACTATGTTTGTATTTTGTCATTGATGAAATGACTATGTTCATTTCATCAATGACAAAATACAAAATGTTACGGAGTTTTGATAAAAAAAAAAAAAAAAATCAGCGCATTCATGTAGAAATCTTATGAGTTTATTAAGGGATATAAAAATATGCTTCTGGGCAATTTGACATCATGCATGATAGAGGTGATGTATGACCTACTACGTGTATTGTGAAATTTATTCTGCCGTCCATTATCCACTGATCAATTTGTGGTTGCTCTACGAGGTGATTTCATGCTGACTCAAACGAATGACCACAGTCTGGTGTATTTTCAATCCAATAATTGCAGTGCTGGTGCGTTCATCCAACTTATAATTTTGTTTCATTTACAGCTTCACGGATACTACAACGATGTGGTCAATAGATGCGGCAGATTTGAGTGTTAACATATTCACCGAGAAGCAAATGCGATTCGTCAGAAAAGACAATTTTTCGAGAATCGATAATCCCCCAGTTTGGACAACTCAATGCGGAGTTTGGAAATAATTTGCAGTATATCCCAACGTTGTGCAAGCGTAAAGCGATTCATTTCGTTCCAGGGAGATATTATACTGAGTATCTATCAAGATTTCGATCGAAAAATAAACATTCAATAACCAACCAACCACTGTTAATGTTGCCGCACAAGATTTAAATTGTTTGGCTAAGTCAATATCTCCATTGAAATTCAAAATCATTTAATAATAATAACTGCGACTGCAGGATGTTTGACAACCAAGTGTCTAAATTAGACACTTCGGCAGCAACTTTTTCAGTTGGCAAATACCCAACTAGCCAATGGAAATGTTAACTGCAGAATAATGAATACAAAAGTACCACTTCTTTAATCTTTGCTCTAGAAGCGAATTGTTTTGGGAATGATGACGACCAAAGCTTTTTTTTATTTAGAAAGTTACTGGAAATAGCAACCCGAGACTGCGAGAATACTGTTTTCTGAATCGCCCTGGTTGGCGGGTTGGTAGCGTGCATACCTATCAGCGTGGCGGTTGTGTGTTCGATTCCCACCAGAGGCTTTGGTCTGTCGCTGCAAAAATCTATCCATATGGAGTGCGTTAACCGGTTTACCCTTGGACCGAAAACTAGAATATAAATTTACTTTGTATTGTAATTAAATAAAAAATACTGTTTTCTTTCCGTGTACATGTTTCTGGTACAGCTTTCGATGAACTCACTAAAACTGTTTTGCAATTTTTAGTGAGTAATTTTACAGTTTATCGCATTAAAGAAAGCATTTTCCACTTAACTAAAACAATTAATAGTCCGGTTAGCTATAATCTGTTACTCACTCCAACAGTTATAATAATGATAATTTTAATTAAATTCAGCGACCACAAAGAAAATGCATTTTCCCAGCATGCTTCGGAAAGTTTCAAGAAATTACAAGTAACAATAAATGAGCTGCATTACAGACTAAATTGCGGTAAAACACAAAAATGTTAACAAAATATAAATTACGGACACCCACACGATTAGCCGTACATTAGGTGAGAACGGTAGACGCAATTGTTGTGGAAATTATTAAGCCCCAATATGACACCCAAATACAGTTACAGTTTCTTTATTTCTTTTTTTTTATTCTATTCTCATACAGATTCGAAATTCGTTTAATTTTATGCTGTGCTCTGGATAAAATGAATTGTCCCAATTACTGAAACTAGATCTTCATCACATTCAATGGCAATTTGCATGCCTTAACAACTCTGATGCAGTGTATACCTTGTGGCTCATCCTCTCTCAAAAGTGTATCCTTGGGACGTTTTTCAATACGGATATAGACGAAATTTCCAAGAAGTTAGAGCAGCATATTACCGTATACTTGCGAGTTTATATTCCGCTCTACCATGAAACCATAGCAAGCTTTTGTTAAAAGAAGATGACATTACCAGGAAGCACTCACAAGGTCCGTTCTAGCGTATTTGACTTCGAATGTGCTTAGAAAATGGGATAAGAACGGTGAGTGCGGCATAATTTCAAATTTAAGAAATTGCAATACGTCGATGTGGCATACAGTCGTGCACAAAAATGTAGGCCAAAGTTTAACGTATTCGCCGACAACATTCTAGTAACTTTTTATTAAAAAAAAAAAAAATATATCGGTTTGTATTGTTGACCTATGCAGAACTATTAATAATGTTGGATTTAACTTGGCTTGAGGTCAGGTAGTGAAAAAACGGATGTTGTTGCTTTTTTCTTCTTTATTTAGTTACCAATATTTCGGTTGCCTTTGAAAATTGTAAACCCCCTTCAATATGTGTCTTTAAATTTTTTCGAAATAATTTAAAATACAGAATAGTTTTTCGACCTATATTTCGTAATATTGGAATACATTATTCATTTTATGCCAATTTTAGACAAAATTCGTAATTTTTGAATTTTGTGTTTGTATTTCCCATGCGAATAACTTATTTAAACCTCTGTCATTCACATGGCTCTATTGTCAGATTCGTTTACTGGAAAAAATCCATGTTGGAATTTTCTACGTCTGGACCCCACAAAATGATACACGTTTTCAGATGTTGAGAAATTTAAGCTCGATTAAAGGACGTTATTAGCATTTTAGTAAACCCTACCTTCAAACCAAAATAGCCTTTTGTTCAAATTGGGGATTATCTGAGTAGTTTACCAAAGAATGATTTGTTGGACAGGTCAAAAGGGGCGGTAGAGAGAACATTTGCTGATGCCTTCATCTGCGTAATTTATATTCAAAAGTTTGCGAGACTAACTGCCTGTTTCCATAAAGAAAATTCATTTCTTCGTTTTAAATTTTCAAAATTGGAAGCGTTATAATAGGGTTTTCAGACTTGAATTCTGAATTTTATATATATGTTAGAGAATAACATATGGAACGTATGCCCTTAAGAGTCAAGTTCTCTTCCTGAGAAACAACCGTTTTATGGCGACTTCAATTTCAACGATTCATAACGAACAATCGAATTCGTTTTATGGAAACAGACAGTAAATATTGAACATACTTTTGGACGGTAAAAGTAGACACGACCAGATATTTGTTGCAAATAAAATGTTGACGTCGTAATAAAAATACGATAAAAAATGGAAAATGGAAAAAAAAAATTTTGGTAAAAAAAAAATTTGGGGAAAACACAATTTCTGTAAAAAACAAAATATTATTTTTTTTATTATTATTATTATTTATAGAATGCCTATGCCTATTTAAATTCCTACGTACTGCGTGACAGAGTCAGTGAATCGGTGTCGAGGGTAAATATATATTAAGATATTTCTTACTTATATCCCTTAACACAAAGTACCATGACTTTAGCTCTAGTTCGCCATCTTGGTTGGTATGTGTGAGGTCTTATCATTCAACTTCTTAAAGGAGTTTTGATAAAGACAAAAAAAAAATATTGAATTCCTGTAAAAAAGTATTCACTTTATGGGAATGGGATGGGAATAGAACCCACGATGATACGAAAGTACGCTACAAAAACTCCTATAGGAGCACTTTAGAAATTAGTTATAAAATTGTAGAGTGTGAGGAAAACGACCAACTCAGTTTTACAACCAGTTGTATCATGTGAGGGTCGCAGAACAACTCCCGAAAAATGGTTGACAGTCTGACCAAGTTTCAAACCTGCGGTGACTGTGTGATAGGCGCACACACATTACCGAGCAGACCAAAAACAAAATTCTTTTTGATATTTTAAGTAGTACTAGTAGTATTATTCATAATATCCTGCTCTTTAAATCTGCATGACTGTTAGTGTGAAATATGAAACGGCTCCCCCATGAAATTACTGTCAGACGATAGTCGAACGTGAAGGAGAAACAAAGAAAACGTTACATACAGGTCATTCATGTTTAGTTGGTATAATGAGAGCCTGGGAATTGGATGGAGTGCACCGTTGATGTCATAGGTTATTTGTGAGTAGAACTTGCATCTCGAAGGAAAATATCCACAATATACTAACTAAACAAGTGTACGGAAGATACCGTGCCGCCAGTCAAATGACTTAATACTATTGATGTGGAAAAGATAAGTGAAAAGAAAATTTTGATTATTTGTCCCTGAGTTATTTGTTGAAGATCACTCAAATTGGTGTTCATTAGTCAGTGCTAATATTAAATATTCGATACATGTGTGAAGTGACGTATATCGAGATAAAATCGGTATATTAAACCGTAATGTACTTTTTTTTATGTTCCTGTCTTATAACACCTTTATATATGGCAATTACGTCAATATATCAGTGATCACAAACCATAAACGTCTAACTCTGGTTAGAACAAAAAACTAAGTTGATTGTACTATCGCTACCACGACTCCTGATTTTTAGCGAGGCGTGAAACTTTATACTGCTCTTATGAAAAAAAAATAGAAAACGGACTTAGCCTGTTATGACTTGTGATATGTACGTCACTAGACGAAAACTCAACAATTTTGGTGGTGGCTTACAATCTGTTAAAATACCGTTAAAGTATGTATAGAATAGCGGCAATGCTAAAGAGAGGTAATATAGTAGGATTCCCTACCATCCCCTATCATGTGACCCAACTCATCTGTCCCATAGGCGCCAAATGGCGATTCATCGAGTCATTGATCGCTCGACTTTTGTCCCCAACCTCTAGGGGATCGGCTGTCATCCCGAAACGAGTAAATTGGGTTGATAGTCTGACCCAACAGGTCATGAATGAAAATACGAAATACAGAAGGAGAGAGAATAAAACCTTGTGGCACTCCTGCGGTCAAACTGTGCTCGTTAGATGAGATCCCAACTGTAAGAAGTCGTATAGAGCGATCTCTGAGAAAAGTCTAAATTAATCGAGTATACGTTTTGATATGAGCTCACCTTGTCAGACCCCATCGGACGCCTTGGAAATATCCAGGACAACGACCTTCTTTTCACCAAGACGATAAATGGCTCGACTTCAGAACAACAGAAGCCACTCAAAGTATAAGAAAAAATATCTGAGGCATCGAAATTGTATATAGAATTTCGATCACGGGGAGTGGTTGTTTGCAAAAATTTTATCCAGAATGGTTTGCTTTGGCAACCGGGTCAGTGAATATCTGGTCGCCGATAATAATAAATGCGATAGAAGAAGCAACATAGTACCTTACTTGTGTCCAAACATTAATAAGAACGATTTTTCAGAACTATACAGATGTGAACTATATAAAGAAAGCGCTTGCAGTAATTAAAGGGTTTCCTATATTAATGGCCATTAAATGTCAATCTCTCACACACTGGTCACCATATTTATATTATTTAAATTATTCTTATCATCAAAAACGTATTATTTATGTGTGCTCTGGTAAAGTTCTATGAAAATGGTAAACATGTGCCAAATATCACTTGAGACGTGCCAGCAGTACATGTATGGTAAGTAGGCGGAATGGAAAATATGATATCAAATCTAAAGAAGATGTGACGTTAGACATACATTTTTTGTTTTTGGAACATTAAGCACGTACTGATTTACTAGAAACAAAAAATATGCTTGTTCCCAGCACTCAAAGGTCATGTAATTCAATGACGCCTTTTCTTCTGTGACGGTGACAGTAATGATAATTTAAGATATAAAAGAATTGATTTGCACAGATATCGAGTTTACCATTTAAAGTAAGAAAAATATGAAATTTGTACAAAAAAATTTTTTGTACATTTTTAATTTTTCGGCGCCATTATAGGGTGCCATTATTTAAGTACAGTAACTGAACCAAAATCGGCTTGAACAGGTTGGAAATATCGTACGGTATATCACAACAAAGTCACAGCACACATGAAAGAAGGTCCATTATTACACAGGAAACGAACTTTCAGATTCTGTTTAGAATATCAACCAGTTTTCAGCGGAGGTCAACTCTGCATTTAAAAAGGAACATCTAGCCCATGCAAAAGATATCTGGAAAAAGCTTTGGCAGTGGGGAGATGTATTAAAAACGTAGGCCCCGGTCAGTAAGTATACACAATTTATCTTATCTGCAAATGTCGATACGATTCGAAAAACGAAACAGTGACGAGGCAAAAATATACAAATTTTGACTACGAATTTTTGATTTCTAAGGCACTCCCCGCACATGCAGCAGGAAAGATGGTGCAAATACTAAGTTAGATTGGCATACTAGTGGACAAAAGTCAGGGTCATTGTCATCGTAAGTTGTGCACTGACGACATTTCAGACATCAGTCTGAAGCGAATTTTGCACACAGGCCTCGCTTTATTCGCTTACAAAGTCAAATTGACTCAACTATTAAAATCTGCGGGTAGACAAACTTGCACGTGAGCGTCGAGATGTCAGTGCATTATCAGAGGGTGAAAGTTTGGTGTGGTTTTTAGAGCGAAGGCCAATTTTAACCTTAAACAGCATTTTCTGTTGACAGTATGTCTACTGCAAAGTCAACCGAGGAGATCAAATGAATAAAATCGTGTTCAATAAAAAAAACAGATGTTTGTTAATTTTTTTGGAACACATTATTTTCTACTTCAAACTTGAGGAAGAGATCTTGATTGAACGACAAGTGTTTTGAAGATCTTATTTGAAAGGAGTAATTAGAATGGGAAAAACAATGGACTGAAGGCCCTGGCAGAAGTTTAGGTTTGATAAGGATTCATGTGTAGTCCGCCTGTTCGGCGGCCACAAATTTGCTTGTTGTGGTACCTTTGGGTGGTTAAGGAAGGAAATGAGGGACGAAAAGTAGATGGTTGGTGGAGAGGAAGATGGAATATCTTGGCATAACAAATTTTCTACTGATGCTTACTCTTCTGGGTCATTTCAGGCTCTGCATACGGAGATATACCACTATGATATATCAGTGCCTTATGATGACTTCTATGAGAAAGGTGGGGCTGTTTTACCCAAAAACACATTAGAAACTTAATCGTTTTAGGGTTCATATCTGGTCAAAAATAGAGGCTTACCTTATACACGCTGAAAAAATGGCCATTTTTAACAAATTTCAGCAAACAAGTTCGCATCAAACATATATATATTTTTCCATACCACAAATATAAACTTTTTTGTAGGTGATAAATATCAAATTTATATGTATGCATTTTTGACTTACTTTTTATTTTTTTTTTCAATTTGTGAATTTCTATATAACAATCCATCTCATTCTATCGGTATTGCTTTTATTTTAAAGAGCGTAAATGCAGAAAAAAAAATTACGAAAACAATTGCAAATACACACTTATTCGCCCCCAAAAGTTGTACTTTCTTGAATTTAATAAGTTCGTTGTCTGTTTTTCCCAAACACGCTATTGCTTATACACAAATATGTAATACTAATAGCAAATGAGTTATATTTACATCCAAATAAGCTTTGTGTAGAAGGAAATAAGCTTTACTTGCTACAAACACCAAACACGCGTTTTAATTGTGTGTAAACAAAAGAAAAAGACGTATTTTTCAGCGTGTAGGTAAGTACATATCCCTCCGTCCCGATGTCTCGTTACCTTGTTTGCCTTTTGGCCAATATCTGCCTCGCTGCCACATCTAAGCGACTATCTTTGCTTGGAATATACTACAATACTTAGATAGACTGTATTATATCTCTCTTCCCATAATTTCTGAGATAACTCCCGAGCCCTTTCCAATCTCCATTTTTAAGACGTCTGTAAATATTGAGATCTGATTCTCGTCCATGATTGAGTTTACGACACATTCTTCTCTAGATTATAGGTGTTTTTTTTTTTAAGTTTTCTCGAAGTTTGTGATATTTGACTTGTAGTCAATCTTGTGTTTTAATTTGTGGTCTCACCTTGCTTCTAGAATTGAGCTGTGTATATATGACTTTTCTTTCAGCATGTTGGTTTCACTTAGACGGACAGCAAGAAAAGTTAGCAAATAAAACAATACAATTTTCTAAAATTATTTACATCTAAATTTCCAGATAGTATAAAAAAAATCTTGTTAAAGGCTTTCTAATTGTGCTGCGGAAAGGAAAAAACCATAAGAAGAATTTAATAGAAACAATATTTTGTATTCCAAAAGTCACTGAATTGTCTTTGTAGATACTCGGACACCAAATAAATGAAAGGTTTCCATACTCAATAGTCACCAGTATATTTATAGTCTTAATAAAAAAAAATGGAACTTATGACTTGAACTATTTCTAATACGTAGCCGGGATCAATAGGTGTCTTAACAATGCGACAATTTTCTGTGATGGTGAACATGGTGAATGTCATAATTTAAGGGTGTCTTGGCGACGCTGAGTCCTCAACTTAATTTTGTTATGCACTTAAACAATTTTGTATAATACCGTGGTATTAGAATCGTAATACTTTTTAGACATAATAAAGTAATTTCAAAAATAATAACAAATTACATTCCTAAGTCTAACATCCAGAATTGGATTGGCAATAAAAGAAATACAAACTAAGTACAGACTGTAGACCTTCCACATTAATATCAGATTATTTGTCTTGATAAAGAAATATCTTAATGCGCATTTGTTGTCACATGGTAAGGGCTGAGTATAATTTATTTTAATGACAACAAGTTCTTCCTCCACTAATAGTCAGTTGGCCCCAATATCTGTGACCACAAAGAAACTGTTTTCTGTTTTACGTTGCAGGCCTGTGTCATTGGAAAGCAATTAACAAAAGGGTACACAACCACGATAGAACCGAATGACTTTTACTTTGGCCCCGATGTTTTTTTTTTTATTATTAGCCCGCTGGTAGATTTTTTCAGCGATTACTTCGGTTTTGCAAAAATTATTGTTATTTTGTGAATTTGTGCCTTAAGTTGTCATAAAATGGTTAATACAAAGTAAACACGTCAACAGCGCATTAGTGCGCTCCTAATTTCGCTTTCACACACACACACACACATACACAGTATTCTTAATGTAATGTCCTTTTATAGTGCAAAGCGAAATATTTTCCATGTAAGAGATAAATAATTTGTTTGGGGTTTAAAAATGCCCCCAAGCACAAATGCGGTCAGCCATGGAGATAACATTTTAAAATATATGTACGCCATTACCAACAAATCAGCAACCAAATGGTCATAAAAGTGCAACAACAACTTTCGATCGTAAAGAAAGGGCAAAAGCAATTAACAATCGCCAACCATATGACTCGAAAAACTCATACCAGATTACGACGTATGAGTAACATTTATTACGGTCCACCGACCCATACGGCGTATGAGTAACATGATGCACAATAATGATACGGAAGACAGAAGGGACATTAGACAAAGAATGGCATGTCTGAACAAAGTGTTCACTTTCATCGAACGTGAAGGGTTGTACAGTGTACTCTCTCATTAACGGACACCTAAGGGACTGAGTATGTTGTCCGATTATAAGAGGTGTCCGCTTATGAGAGAAGTACACAATTGCGAATATCTCATAAATTACAACAAATTAATTAATTCTATCGTTTTTTTTTTGCATTTGACCACCAGTCTGTTCTGGGTTTCTTTGCCAAACAATTTATCAAATATCCCACTGTGTGTTCTGCGTGTGTGTGGTAACTGAATTGAAACAATTGCTGAGGGCATGACAGAAAGGGTAACATTTAATATGAAAACTTTTCATTGGCACACGTACGTTCAGCTGTCGATGCGATAACTAATGAATTTTCATACGTAAATGTGAGCATTATGGTGCCTCAGCATGATTTTACGAAATTCCCACCCACAACCGGAAAATGGGGTTTACCGCATTTCTGGTTTCTTTTGGGTGGCAAAGCCCATGAATTATTTAGTTGTTAATTTAGCAGTATAAAGTACACAACTCTACAGCGTATATTCTGCCACATTTTGGATGATTTTACCGGCCTGCCTGCCTGAGTGTTGTGTTGCTCAGAGGTGAGACATGATGATAAATAGTTGCTTGTCCGAACAGTTCGCCAAAGTAACATTTCGTTTTTGGCAGACTCACTTCTTCTATTGTTGCTGTTGGATATGATACAGGTGTACGTTAATCGGAGAACAGCAGGGGCTTAGAAAATTCATGAACATGAACAGTGAGCATCAAAAAGAACGTGTACCGTAAACTTTATTTGATGAATGCTTAAAATTCTGCTATGAACGTAAACCGAATGCAAGTAAAAACGGCATGAAATTTGTCCATGCAGAATATTGTACCAACATTTCGCCCACCGTCATAGGTATGTATTTTATTTATAGCTTTTCGAATGATCACAGTGTTGTTTCCAGAAAATTTAAACGGCGAGTTTGCACATGTTAAATGTTGCCTGTCAGATATAACCAAAAAGTCATCGTATGGTAATGGAAGTTATCGGGACAAGGTGACCGTGCTTCGAAATAGATTCATGGCACAAAACTAATGCTGTGTACTTGGATCCTAAGAAGAAGACTACTTCAGATATGTATAAAATGAAACTCTTGCATGATAATGCCGACACACACGTTGGGCCGAGCTCAACAATTTTTTATCAGCAATTTAACTGGAAATTATGTTTCCTAGACAATAATGTCGATGCTGCTGCTGAAATGGTTGAGAAAATAATTCTTCTTGGCATAAACATGTTTATTCCCTCGAAGACTACTTGGATTAAACCTCCAAAAAAATGTTGGTTTAATCAGACATGCAAAGAAACTGTCAGATCCAAAGAGGAAGCATTCAGAAAATGGCGTTTAAATAAAAATACCACTACTGAACTGCAACGCAAGCAGGCAAGATCAAATTGTGCCAGAGTACTTAGGCGCGAAAAACTTCTTCACGAACAGCGTCTTCGTGCAAAAGTTCTTTCTTCTCCCAGGGGAAGTAAGAGCTTTTGATCATTCGTTAAAAGGGTAAGGAACAATTCTTCATCTTCTATTTCAACCCTTGTTAACGGTGACCAGATATTCACTGACCCGGTTGACAAAGCTAATCTTATGGCTGAAATATTTGCAAAGAATTCATCTTTGCCCGACAGCAGTCAACCACTCCCCGTGATCGAGAACGTATCTAGTTCGATGCCTCAGATATTTTTTCGAACACGTGGAGTCAAAAGGGTTCTTGCAGATCTCAATGTAAACAAAACTCCGGGCCCGGATGGTATCTCAGCACTTGTCCTATGTAAGTGCTCTTCGACGCTAGCTCGTCCATTGCGCAATCTTTTCAACATGTCGTACCGTGCTGGTATTTACCCTTCACGTTGGAAAGTTGCCAATGTTCAGCCGATCCCCAAGAAAGGTGAGGCTACTAATCCTGCGAATTACCGTCCAATTGCAATATGTTCTGCGCTCTCGAAGGTTATGGAGAGCATGGTTAACCACCATCTTGTCAAATATTTAGAGTCTAACGGCCTTCTCAATGATCGACAGTATGGCTTCCGTAGAAATCGATCTACTGGAGACCTGATGGCGTTCCTTTCGGAACGATGGAGTCGATCCATTCACCGACTTGGCGAAAGCAAGGACGTGGCTCTGGATATTTCCAAGGCGTTCGATAGGGTCTGGCACGGAGCACTCATATCAAAACTTATTGCATTTGGTGTCGGTAATACCTTCTCTCGATTCATATCGAGTTTTCTCAGGGATCGCTCTATACGAGTTGTTATAGATGGGGTCTCATCTAACGAGCATAGGTTGACCGCAGGAGTGCCACAAGGCTCTGTCCTCTCTCCTTCTTTATTTCTTATTTTCATTGACGACCTGCTGGGTCAGACTGTGAACCCGATCTACTCCTTTGCGGATGACAGCAATCTCTGTCATTCATACTCATTTGATCATCGGCCAGGTCCTATGGAGGTGGAGGACAAAAGGCGAACGATGAATGACTCACTTAACCGCGATTTGGCGACGATTTGTGAGTGGGGCCAAATGAATAGAGTAGATTTTAATCCACAAAAGACCCAGTGCTGTTTGTTGTCACACAAACGTTCACCAGATCCAGCATCGTCGTCAATTTCTATGGGTGTTGTGGATATCGACGAATCAGACACTCTTGATGTTCTGGGCATGAAGATACAGGGTGATGCTCGCTGGGCTAGCCATATATTCGAAGTGTCGAAAGAAGCATTCAAGTGTTTAGGCTTTTTGAAGCGGTGCAAGAAATACTTCACTCCATCTGATCTCGTAAATATTTACACCACCTACATCCGGCCTAAAATGGAATACAACTCCCATATATGGGCAGGGTCTCCATTAACATCTTTGAAGCTTCTCGGCCGTGTACAGAGGAGAGCGGTGGTGATGATAGGGGATGGTAGGGTATCCAGCTCTATTGTCTCCCTACAGCATCGCCGAAATGTGGGTTGTGTATCGCTATTCTATAGATATTTTAATGGTATCTGTTCGGAAGATATCCGTCGTCTGGTCCCTGACGTTAGAACATTTAGCCGGAATACTCGGCTATCCAGGGAATCTCATCCGTTCATTGTCAAATGGCCGGTTGACCGGACGACGCACTATAGAGAAAATTCGTTCTTCAGCCGAACTGCTCGTATGTGGAATAATCTTCCAGCTAGTGTTTTTCCTGCCTGCTATGACATTACCAAATTCAAGGCCAACGTCAACAAGGCCTCTTTCCTCCTTCCAATACCCTTATTTCCCATCGCTAACACAGTGCATTGCATTCATAGGGGGCATCCCCTGAGTGTTAGTCTTCAAAAAAAAATATCGTGTTTGGAAAAAACAAAAAATTAACGTATTAAATTCAACAAAATGTGTGCGAATAAGTGTGGATTTGTCGGGAGACTTAAATGAATTGTTGTATAGGGATTCACAAGTCTATCAAATAACTGAAACTAAACGTCCACAACAATTCACTTCGCTTAGCTAACACTTATCTTAACTGATCATTCAAGGTTTCGATTCCAACAAGCAATTTCTTTTGTAAAATACTACGAAATCAGTTGAACTTAAAATTAATTCACCCCTCTGAGTAAGCTGAAGTCTCTCCGTGAAAATCAGAACAACATTTGTCACTATAATTCTTTAAGAGCAACATGTTTTATTTATCGGAATTAATGTTCAAATTATCTGTCTCATATTAGTATAGGAAATGAGCGTAATTGACATAGACCGTCTAAACGCCTAGTTGTGGGCGTGGTTATTAAAGGAATTTAACGGAAAGACTCCTTGTTTTTTTTACCCGCCTTAAGCCTTAAGATTTCACTTTTGAACACTTGAACACTTTTATTCATTCTTACTGTACGAGTAATGTAGGTAGGTGAACGGAAGAAAATGACTTAACATGATGATTGTGTTAATAAACCAAAAAAAAAAAAAAAAAAAGTAAAACACTGGCAGCGTTTTACGATAAGGCAGAGAAGGCTGATAGTAAAACTGTAATAAATCAGTTGTCAAAATGTTATGGAAAAGTGGTTGTGTGAATTCTTAGAAAAACCACAATCACACTATTCGGTCAAGGCTCATTTAATATAGGGTCCAGTTTTTTTTCTATGTTATTAATGTTTATCATAAATATTAGTATAGGGATAATTATGTTATTTATATCTTATAAACTGGAGTGACAGTTTGATATATGTTTGTAAGTTGCAAACGCCCACAATTATGTCGACATATCCGCCTGACTATGAAAAGTCCATTAGAGACCACAATGTGGAAGATAGTTGGCAGATAAATGTGTTGTTACTCATAAAAGTACGGTATTCAAAATTGGCCAAATTGGCTAAAACTGTTTCATACAAATGGTAAAATGACTAATGCTTTTAAAAGACATGTTTTTGATGTTTTTGAAAACGGCAGCCCACATGTTTCAATCAATACATGGGCAACACTAAACTCTGATGAAACTATTTGTAAAAAAAAGGACGGTGAAAATTGTTGCCAAATAAAAGATGATTTTTCGAGCACAATCTATGTCCATTTCGAAAATAACATGCGAGAACTAAGCTGAGGATAATTGCAAGGCCTTCGTACAAAATTCGTATAAGACGGTGACGTGAGATCAACTCTTAATTTACAAAACAAAAATTTAATTTACAAAAGTATAATAAGACCGACTTTAACATACGCATGCCCCATTTGGTACAAAGCCGCTAAAACACACCTTAAGTAGCAGCAAATTCAACAAAACAAATGCCTCAAAATAATTTACCATAAACCTTGGAGATACTCAACCACCCTTCTTCACTACCGAAGAGATTACGAAAAAATACACAAGTTCATAAAGATAATAACAGATAACTACATTACCTTCATACAAAATTCCTCCGATCAACTGATATGGGATTGTATAGAATTACTACAGAGTTCTCCAACAAGAGGTGTTATTTTGAATCACCTGGTATTTCGGTAGCTGTCACTTTTAAAGCTTTTATCCTTTGACATTTGACAATCATTGACAATCATGCATTGAAATTATTAAAATTCACTACAAAAATGTTGAAAATCTTGCAGTTGCAGTTTGCAAAACTAAAAAGTTTCCGAACCGTGTTATGTCTCGAAAAGTTGAGAGCTTGTCATTTAACACCTTGTGACTTCTTCCTTTGGGGCCACGTGAAAGATACGGTCTACGCCAACAGCCCAGCGTCGATTCAAGACGTCAAAGATAGAATTCGTGAGACTATCGAGGATATAGGGCAGCCACTTTGCGATTTTGTTATGGGAAATTTAATGAAAAGGATGTGGTCCTGTAAGCGTGGTCGTGGTGGCCATTTGGCCACCTTCCTCATTATTATGAAATAAACTTCCGATCATTTATCTTAACCCTAACCATACTGACAACATTTAAACACGTATACTCCTGACAAAGGTACCCGGGTACCCGAGTGTGTTTCCTTTGATTTCAATGGAAGAACTTGATGCTTTTATTGGAATTTTACTGGTCATGGGTTTAAATGGTGGCAACGATGGTCCTCATTCAATTCTATGGGGGAATTACAGTCATCCTTTATACAAAGCATCGTTAAGTCGCGAAAGATTTCAGCAAATACTACGCGTAATACGTTTTGACAATGCTTTCACAAGAGCGACACGCAAACAAACAGACAAAGCTGCTCCTATCTCCGACATCTGGAATATGTTGATGCAGAATCTACGTTTAAATTAATTTCCAGATGAAAATGTGACAGTAGACGAACAGATATTTCCCTTTAGAGGTAGAACCAGTTTCACTCAATATATTCCCTCAAAGCCAGATAAATACGGAATAAAAATATTTTGGTTGTGTAACACAGCCAATAGCTATCCTTTGAATGTAATCATTTACACAGGCAAGCCACCTGGTGTCAACAACAGGTAAATGTAGGAGAAAACATCGTTCTAGATCTTGTGGATTTCTACAAACAATCTGGAATAAATGTTACAACCGACAATTTGTTCACTTCCTTTGGCCAATCGGCTACAAGTTAGAGGAATAAGTCTCGTCGGTACCCTTCGACAAAACAAAGCCTATATTCCAAAAGAGCTACGTCCAAACCCAACGGACGATATAGGTACACCCCGATATGGTTTCAACAAAAACGGAATACTTTTGTCTGTTGTGACCAAGATGAAGAAGTGTGTTTTCCTTCTGTCAACAATGCATTATACTCGAGGGGAGCCATTTATTGGAAAAGAGGAGATTAATAACAAAACGAAAGGCGGAGTAGATGTTTTGGACCAGATGGTGTCTAAATATACCACCAAACGCAAAACCAATAGATGGCCATTGGCAGTGTTTTTCAACATGATTGACGTGGCTGCATTGGGTGCATTTTGTGTATCCTCCAGCCTCGATTCAAGCGCAAAAATAAAACGAAGCTCTCGTCGAGGATTTTTAACATCACTTGGCGTGGAGTTGGCAACTAAAAATATGAACGAAAGAGCTAATGATAATCATATAACACGACACAATAACATCCGGGCAGCTCTAGAACTTATGACAAATAAAACCATCCCTAAAAAAGTTTTCCAGGATGCTGCGGTCCCATCAGATACAACCCAACGAGATAAAACTGGACGGTTGCCAATAAAGGGTCGCTGCTACCTTTGCGTGACTACTGATCCAAAATCTGATCGAAAAACACGCAAAATATGCGATGGCTGTAAACGACCAATGTGCAATACGCATACCAAAACTATTGCTCCACGCTGCACTAGATGTTAATTTTTTTTTTATTTTTTTTATGCAACAATATTAGTAAACAGTTTTATTTATTTTTTATACATGTACAAAGTTTGATGTAAACTATTTTTTGAATTAAATAACCAACAAACAAAAAAATACTATAATTTTTACTTTTTTCATACAAAATGTAAAAAGTTATATAAGGGTACCCGGGTACCCATATCAGGAGGGAAAGGACTATTCGACTTTGGGTGGCTCCAGAGTCAATCCAAAAGAATCAAGAGTGCTTTAGATGGGAAAAAACTTTAGAAAATGGTTATCTGAAGGAACTTGTAGAGCCTCAAATTTGTATTTTATTTAGTTTATGAAAAATTTGACTTCAAAGTACGTTCGGGTACCGGGGTACCCGTTTTAGTATGGTTAGGGTTAAAAAATTTCATTTTTCTTTGTATACCAAAATAACACCTCTTGTATAATATTTAATATTTATTTAAAACGAATCACAATTGTGAGTACGTGAGGGCTTAGTACTTTTATTAAACCAAATACATGGCACACATATTTTTCGAATAACACTTGATTTCTTTAATCGTTAAATAAATTATTTTCCAATTTTAAGTTATACAAGACCTAAGTTATAAATTTTACTTACTGTAATATCTTTTAATAAAATCTCATACTTTGTATGTATAATATGAAATTTACTTGAATAAAGATGAATTTACAAATTGAAATTGTCTTTGCCCGGCCTAAGTAAGGACATCTTTATGAATTATTGTGGTACTTTATTGCTTTTTAGCAATACACCGGAAATAAACCAAGTAAATCGGATAACTCTTTTAGAGATGCCCAGAAAAAACGTTGTAAATAAACCAAATATGGTTAAGGATACATTTAAGACGTTTAACCTGTATGAAACTCTTTTAATTGTTTCTAGTAGTGTAACTTCAACGGCTTGTTCGTCAATAAAAGCTAAAGCTAGCTTCTAATGAATGTGCAGTACGGCATGGATCGTACAACGAATTGGATAGAGATTCAGCTAGAATAAACAAAACCTTTTGTATACCCTCACCCTTCGCATTAGAACCCCAGTGTCTTTGAACCAAATTCGATTTATGACTTAATAAATCGTTTGAGCCCTGCCCGTCTGTCTGTCCTGCTGGTACGCACGATAACTTTCGCATTTCATTTTATGTTGAATATAAGTTATGGTCCTTCTTCGATATTTCTCCCACTTTAATTATTTCTCATACTTATTATTAAAAGTATTTTTAAATTATTACAATGGTATACTTATTTTAGAACTCATCTGACCATTTTGACTTCTACATTATTCATTTTAAATAACTTTTCTCACAAGTTATTCCACTTATGCCTCACCATTTTAAATTACAGTCTGAGACTAATAACTCATTTTTTTTTTAATTTCCCCCACCGCTTAATGTTTATTATATTTTATCTATTTACTTATTTCCATTATTTTTTTTCTTTTCTTTATATCCCAATTTACTTTATTTCACACAGCATTTTGGTGTACTTTAATTAACTCTTTTTATTTCATATTTTTTTTTTTACCAAATGTTTCTCTTTCCTTTGTGATTAATATTGAATTATATTTGGATAGCTTAGTCCCTTTTCAAGTTTACATTATTTTCTGATTAATTTCAAAGGATGTTTCACTTACTTATTTATTTTCAGCATTTGTTCATTTCTATAATTGATTCGATTCTCCGTTTTGGATCATTTGGTCCCTTTTTTATTTCGCTGTCGTATGCATTTTCTACAGGATGATATGAAATTGTTTTAGTCTGGCTTTCGTATTTTGCTCTTTTTGGACAGCTTTTGGTTGTGTTTATCCCATGTCGTAATTGTCATCATTTCCTATGTTTGGAAAACTCTTTTTCTCACCCATTTCATAATTCATTGTCATAATTGCGTCCATGTACTTATTTTCTATCTTTCAGTGTTAATGGATTTTCTCAAATTTTGTATTTCGCGTGTTTTGGATCTTGTTGTCCTGCTTTGTCTATTTTCCATTTAAATCTTTATGTCACTGCTGAATATTGGATCGTTTTTACCCATTTTATACTTAATGATTTAAAACTGATTATCCTGCTGTTGAATATTTCCGTAACTTATGTTCCTTTTATATCCGTTTCCTATTAAATACGCACTGACGAGAATTTGGCTGCCCTAACCGATAGTGGGCCGCTCAGTCCTGCAATATCGACACATCATAGATTTCAACAACCAAACATTTCACGTTTGGGCAGCTCAAAATGGAAAAACGTTTTTTTTTATCGAAAAATCATAATTTCTGACGAAGCACATTTTCATTTTGCATGCTAAACTGAGAATAGCAAATCCCATACGTGATCATGGAGAGCGCAGTTTGCAGTAATGGCATAATTGGTCAGTTTTGGTCAAATAACATCAGAAGGAAATCAATAGCTTTAACGTTTTGGAATTCTCCCTTTGTAATTTATCCAATAGTTCATAAACTCTCAACAAAGTCATTTCTAAAACTCTCAACAAAGTCCATATAAACTGAACGACATTCATAAGATAGCTATCTGCTAGTTCAGTGTAAGTGTTTGCCAACTGTAGAAAAACTCGAGTCTTGCACACTTCTCACATTCTAAACAGCGTGGATAGAAACCATTGCAATAATTTTGTCATTAATCACCAATAAAAATCTATATTGTATGGTCCTACGCACGCTATTTTTATGACCACGACATTCTTTCATGCACACAAAAATATATTCCATATGCCACACATCAGTCGATAGTTTATGATATGTACTCGTACTTTAGTGGTTTCGAGGGAGTCTCTATAAATTTCTGTTTGCAATTATGGCTTCTGCATTAAATGGTGCGTAACAAGAGCAATTTACGTATCCTTGTAACCGTTCATATTTTATGGCAAATATTTAAGTTCTCACTTAAAGGAAACATGGATTTAAAGCACCCCAGACACTCAACAACAAAACATCTACTACACACTTTCCACATCCGGTTCAATAAACTCTTTCCGTAGTTGGTGGATAATACGCTAGTTACCTTGTAAACTTTACTTAGGGTGTGTTTACATTATCCTGTCAAATCGTATAAATTCCGTTGAAATAAATTACTGGGGAATTCTTTCCAACTGATAAAACAAAAAATAAACGCATGACCGTTTAATGTTTTAACCAAGCAACGGAGTGGGCGAAACTGGTTGAGCATAAATTTGTCCTTATTGACATTTATCTTTACAGAAATGACGGGAATGTTTGTTAAGCGAAAAGTCGCGCATTGGCTGCCCTTTAAGTATGATTTTGACAGCTGACAGATTGTGTTTAACTTATCATACACAAGAACCTGTCTGCTTATTACAATCGCAATGACTGACGACATTTAATGTTTAGTCATTAAAGGCGAAACATTAAATTTTCGAAAAGAAATTATAATAAAAAAAAAAGGAAAAATGGCGAATCCATAAAGAAAAGCTAAAGTCTGTCAGTATACTCAGGTATACCGCAGACAATTCACGAATGGAGCTTTTAATGGGAGTATTTCAATATCGGCCCATATTTCAATAGCATTTTATTCGAAACAAAAACCACACGATAATGTTATTCTAATTTGAAAGCTGATTTATGGACTTGTAAGAGAGTAAGGTAGAAATAAAATACTGCAGTCGCACTTCTCCATAACGTAGCACATTATAGAGAAAATTCGTTATAGAGAGACTTGCAAAAAAATGATTCAACTTCGTCTGAGGTAAAAAGCAAACACACATTCATATGTCGAAATTAAATTTTTATTTGCGTTTGAAATATGATGAAATTTTCATTTGTTTTTGATTTTTCCACTTTGCTCATCAATAGAGTCTTCGACACGATTAAGGGTAGAAGAAATATGATCGGGGACATTGTTTCGAGACTCCATGTTAATCATGTTAAATTACGTATGGAACTGGGGAAATGAAGGCAATTCATAAACATCTCCGTCAGAGTCCGATTTATCATCCTCTGAATCCAATTGGAAAAAGTATTGATAAAGATACTGTTAAGGAATTTAACAGCGGCAAAATAATAACTCCAGAACGTTTAATTCAATGTTTTATTTTGGCTTAAATTTCTGAAATACAATGTATTATTATTACTATAATGCAATTAATATTAAACAATAAAATAAGACTTACTACTCAACCAATCGAAAATACAACTTCTGCTATTTACTTTTAGCAATTAAGAAAGAGTTGAAGTATTTTATGCAGTTGACAATGGGAGAAATATTATTTAGTTCAGTGCTCCCCTTTTTGGTTTTGGACCAATCAGAACGCAGCTGCAAATCATCTGTTTGACGTTAGTTGAGATCAAGTCAGGAGAATAGACACTCAGCTTTTAATCAACAGATACTGTTTCCAATTATTTTAGTTACGACCTTTCCCCGAACTTATTTGATAAAATGTCGTGTAGAATGTCTTCATCAGAAGGGCACCCCATCGGCCGTTTCTGTAGAATTGCTTCGAAAACCAACCTTTCTAAAACAATCGGCAATTGTTTCACTTTTTATGTAACAGCTGGACACGCTTTTTTAATTTATTTTTGCTAAACAATTAGTTTAAAGTTTAGTTTAGTTTTCACAGCAATTTTTCTTTCTTCTATGAATTCGGAGAAAAAATCGACTTCTAAAAAAATTCGTTATAGGGAGGTTATTTTATGTTAGAACTTCTACTTGAGCATTATAAAAAAAACTCGTCGTAGTTAAGTTCGTTATAGAAAGACTAAAATGAATGAAAATGGTTTGAAAAAAGTTGTGTTTTCAAAATTTATAGAGAAAAATTCGTTATGGAGAAGTTCGCTATATGTGGTTTTTGGTTAAAAAAAATGTAGTGTTGTAAAATACTTAATTCAGATTATTTCTTTTGTAGTTACATTCACGTAGTATTGGTATACCCTCTTCCGTTAAAGACCGTTTCCGTTTGTTGGTCTGCCTGCCTGCCCTGCAGAAATAAACTTGACATGGATTAATATTTTCCCCCAATTGGAAACAATTGCACCCCTAGACCTTCTGGTACATTCAATACAAATCCGCCCACTTTGGAAATCGTCTAATTTATTTCTCTATACTTCGATATTTCGCGTTGCTCTTGTAATATTTTTGCTAGATGTAAAATCCGAAGGTGGTTGGAATTCGAATTCTTCGACAATGGACAATTGTTTAACTGGTTTTCCGTCTGTATGTATGATCAACACTTTTATTTCCCTTATGTCCTTAAAATCGGCAAAAGTTAATGGTAAGTTTTTGGGCATTTCGAGTGCATTTTTTTTTGTTTTTTCACTATAATTTGGAGTGTAACTTCAATCTAGAACGATAGCTCCATAATTCGACAAAGACATTTGTATGGCTGCTGTACCAAGATGTGGACAAATTTAACCCGAGTCTATTTGTGGTCTTTCGTACTCTACAATTCCAAATCAAAATTATAATGGGATGCAATAAGTGGTTTCTGGAATGGAAGTTCCTCAAATTGGGAAATGTATCCAAATCTGCATTTATCACTTTCTATATTTCTATTAATTCTGTAGAGGTTACACGGCAACATTTCTACTTACTGAACGTACAGTTGGTTATATCACATAGTGTGAACAGTCCTATTTCAGTTTGTTTCTCATTTATGTCGTGTTGGGGGTCTTTTGTTCGTATATGACCCAAATGTGTCAAAAAGTATTTTTGATGTAATCAACCGTGAATGACGACGACAACGACGCAGATATTTATTGAAGACATATACAAAAAAAAAAAAAAAACTAAACAATTTTCAATATATGGAGATATATACAGAAGTATGTACATAGTCTCGACACATATGTTTGTTAGACTGGGACATTCCGCATACACTTCCAGATTTCTTTTAAAATATTCCCAATTTCTCATAATACATTCAGAGTACAAATCAAAAGGAAGAATATTGTGTAAGGCTACGTGTAAATGTTTAAAAAAGTACAGGGTTTTGTCAAATTATCCAAGGCAAGATATAAAGGCAAATACTTCATGGTTAATGCATATTTTAAACCATTCAGAAACGAAGAAACCGATCACCAACACAACTAGTATTCGAATAGTTTTGTCCTTCTATTAAATAAGAACATAAAACAAATCACGTTTAATTTTTGTTAAGTAATACTATATAAATTGCTTGCGACCCACTCTAATGTACGTTTGAATGGTATATACATACATATGTACATGTTTATCCCGTGTACGAAAGAAGGCAGAAATGTTTTGTAGTCTGTTTATAGGACATGACACGCATATCAATCTTTGGTATCCACAACAGCTCTAAGCATTGCTAATATATATTTATGGAGTGTTAGTCTGTTTTTGCTTTTGTTATAATAACAATAAGGACGTACATGCACACATACATGCGGTATGAACACCCATACATACATGTGTAGTTTACTTTAAACTTATTTTCAGTAATGTCAAAAATAATTTTGAAAGAATGCGAGACATCACAACACGTCATATAGAATATCTATAGCTGCCGACACGAAATATGGGTAACAGTGGTCAACGAAAATGTTCAGTAGAGGAGAAAAATAAAAAAAAAATCCACAGGAGAAGCTATGAACTGAAAATTGGCATTGGATATAGAACAGGATCTTCCTTTACTTACTTTGTTACTTATGTGGGCTGTACAACCTATTATTTGGCTTGGACAATTTAAGGAATGATTTTCAAGCTCTTTGGTGTTGTTCGAGGTACCAGGGAGGTACATGGCATTTTTTTACCAGAGTCTCGGTCTGGCTGGAGCGTTTACAATCATTCGACCAACAGGGATCGGCCAGCGAAATAACTGTACACTTAACTACATGAATGTCGGGATATAGCTCATATCCCTCTTTAAAACATATTAGGTCATAGATTTTGCTACTGAAAATAACCCAGCACCACTTCATACTTCAGCACCGGATGGAATAAGCGTGTTGTTTAGGCCACTGACTGAGTGCTCTGTTCATGAATTGTTTGCTTACAGTGGTGAATGATACAGAGAGACCGCTTCCTAGTTTTACTAAGGTTCGAGGTCATTTTACGTAGGCGGGGAAGTTTTGCCGGGATTTCCTACACAGACAAGGCTTTACACATTTTTTGATGGGAGTATAGAAGGCTTCTTTATCTTCAATGAAGTGCTGATACGTATCGTTTTACTTCTCATTGGCATTCTGCTGGTTTTGGAGGAGTACGATGATTTGGTCGATAGTTGATTTATTCGTCCTGAAGACACATCGAAATGCTAGATAGACCTCGACCCCCTGCCAAGAGTTAAGCCGTGATCCATACATATGCATTATGCTTCAAATTAGTACCGGCTGATTGGTCTTCGCATCTGGGTTGGTGGATGGACCTTCAACGTCATCGTCTATGATTGGTCACATGCTTCTTTGGCCATTAACAAGCTGGAGAAATTCTGTTTCCAAAACACACACGACGTGTCTGTCACCTAATTCTCAGTTTCATTTCTACACGAAGATGTGCCTATGGGCGTGTATTTAGATTGAGGTTTTTCTCGTTGGTATACATTTCTGGCGTTATTTCAGTTTCCAGTTTCAGTTTCAGGCGGCTGTCGTATGGCCGCCTATCAATTTCAAATCCACATTCCTGAATCTGTGGTGGACAGCCCATACTAACTTTCCTCATATGGCCTTTTTCCAATTTTAAATTCACAATCCTGAATCTGTGGTGGAAAAGCCCACAGTGGCACTTTTTTGTAATTTTCCGCATTGTCTCAAGAAATAGAGCTGACCCAGAGGAATTTTTTTCGCGACATCTAAATTGTTTTATTTTAGTACTCTGTAGGCTATCAGCTGTGTCAATCGAATGGTGTAGACAGTACGTTCTCAAGGATATCTGGAGTATGACAATTTCGTTTGCAAAAAATGTATTTTTCTCATTACCTTTCGAAGTTGAACAAATTTGACAAAAAAATCCAATTTTGGCTGCAGTTGCCAAAACACATGGCACATATTTCTACACCAATGTTATTTTATTTATGCCTTGCTAATAATTTTAAAAAATCTGTATATCGTAACGTAAAACTACAAATATTACTGTAATAACAACCAAACCCAATTCATTGATTTTATCATCTGTTTTCGAAATTTTTCTGCATTCCTTTATCCGTAATAAGCATTGTTATTATTATTTTTAATTAAGTGTTATTATTGGTAATTCAATGAACTCGAACAAAACTATTATTGGATAGGGAATGGCGGACCATATTATCTTATTGTACGCAATATTTTGTAATTATTTAATAAATACACCATGTAATTAGTAGAAGTCTCGATTATTGGGAAATTAAAGTACATTAGTACATTACATTTAAATGAATATTTTTGTAGACAATTGATTAGGTGTCCTTTTTAACAGACACCGAATGATTCTATTAGAATTTAGAAAAACAATTTATATTTCTTTTCCAAATTGCTTTGCCATCTTTCAACCTACGTTAGTTGTTTTTTTTTTGCAGTCCTATGGAATTTTTAAAACTTGTGAATTGTTTTTTTTGGAAATATTCTCCGTGAAGATCAACACACTTTTTCATGGGCTCAAACCAATTTTCGAATCACTTTTTACACAAATTTCGCTTGTTCGACCTCACTGAACAACAAATCGTTGCAATTCCTTGTAGTCAAACAACATGGGTTCCGATCTAATATCAAAGTTTCAAAAAAGCTAAAAATTTCCTTTGTGAGGTTTTGGGCAGAGTAAGCGAACTTCTGAAAATGTTTTGTCCACTGTAAATATTAATTCTGTAACATCCCCAACAAATGTACTTTCATAACACACACATGCTTAATTATAATATAATTTTTACATGTGCACATCCACATTCACATATACATAAGTATTTGTATAAATAGAATTTTTTTTTTGCATACTATGTGAAATAATTGCATCAACAAAGTATAACTGATAATTGAATTGTGTGATCATAAAGGAAACGGCTAGTAATTGGTTTTACCGACATATCAAATATTTATGTTCATTATTAACATGAACACATACGCATGAATAATGGGCTCCGTTTAAGTATGTGTGACGGACTTCATTCTAATAATGAAAATTTAATAGAAATTTTGGTTGAATTAAATAGAAGTCGGATAGACAGAAAATCGATTTGAATTGTACCAAATGTTAATGTTTCGATGATAGTTATGGCTTAATAATTTGTAGTTTGTGGGGCAGAGGGATGCTGTCATTTCGTATGGACAAAGAGAATAAGCGTCAAATCCTTTCGATTACCTTGTTGTAACACTTGAGACATGTTGATCCGTCAGAGAGATTTCTAATTTTGTGAGTGTAGTATTTTTACAATGTGTTTGTTGTAACCGGCAGACTGTTGTAGTGTGGGTTTTCTACAGTTTCCGTTTCCCGAGTAGTTTAAAAAGTGTCTGGGGCTAAAGCAAAACATTTGGTTTATTACACCATACAAATTTTTCGAAATGGCCGAGTATATATACATAATTTCGACTAGAAATTGTACAATTACACCGTGTTACAAAAAATAGATTTTTTTCTGTCCTATGAACCAAATGCACATATTCGGAAAGAGGGGAAAAAATAAAAATACACGTGTATCGGCGATTTTCATGTACACGTCAGAATTTTTTTTTAAGTTTGAAGTATGAAGCTCGTAGTGGCCTGTGTGAAAGCCTTTCGACCGATTTTTAACCCTTTTTCAGTGATCCAATCGAGCAGATTTTTGGCAGGCAGATTCGTGGAAATGTCTGTATCACGGAAAAATTTTTAAAAACTATTTTTATCAATTCTCAGATTTTCCCCAATTTTTATTATTTTTAAAAAAAAAAATGTTCACTTTTCTTAGCATAACTTGAAGAGACTCCAAATTTTTAAACTACTTAAGCGTTACGTTAAGCGTTTTCCGCTCTAAATCGTGCGAGAAAGTCAGTACCACATCTCCGTGAAACAAATTGAATGCCCGGACAACTTTGGGAAATGATCCTAACTTTGAAAATGATCCTAACTTTGATCCGGTTATAAGGCAATCCAGTTTGTTCAAATACTTCGAGAGCCTGCAACTGATCAACATTTCCCCAACTCGTCTGATGTGAATTTCTCCCCAAAGAGCTGGTATTATTCGCTTATAATATTTTATTTACTCAGAAATTTAAAGGACATCCGTTTCGTTATAGCTTGTCAGTTTAGACAACGATTTTGCTCGAAAATCGTATATTATGTTAACAAGCAAACCTGTCACATTTGGTGGTCGGAAAGAAGGCACGTAGTCGTCGGAAGCCAATGTATTCTCAGAAAGTGTCAGTTTGGTGTGGACTTTGGGGCTGTGGCATAAATGTCTTAGCTACTGTTGGAAACGCCATTTCATTTACATGTCTGCAGATTGGCCAGAATTGCACGACATGCCACACAGCCTACGCCACAATCGATATTATGCAATTTACATTGGAAATCTCGGAGTTGCGATTTGACGACGTTACACAGAAGAGTTCGAGAATATAAAACGATAACAAAATATTGTTGAATGAATGTTTTGGTTAAAATCTGGTAGATTATTTCTTGGTATTTATTTTTTAAATATGATTTTCGTCATATGTCCGCCTTGGCTACAAGTTACCTGGTATATTCGATCAGTTCAATGTAAGTACTTTTAAAACAAATCTGGCCGTATGTCAGCAAGAGTTTCGGAGGACTTGAATCGCACGAGAATAGTACCACTTCGGGAAATAAAGTTGTCACCAAATTAATTTTGCAATGCTAAATGGTCTTTGTCACCCGGTTTACCCTTGGACCCAAAATTATAATATAAATTTACTTTGTATTGTAAATAACACTGTGCGACAGCCACAATCGGTTTGGGATGAAACCACCGGGGAAAGTTATATCGGTCAAAAAAAGGTCATACGTGTCCCAGCGTTTCGTTGGGTCTCATCTAGGAATCGAGATATATCGATTTGAAGTTAGTAAGTATCGTATAGGGGAATTTGTCACGTTTTCATGATTTATGTCTCATTTTGGTCATAGGTTATGTGACTTTACGTGAAAGTAATAGGACTTGACACTTTTTACCGTTTTGGATTTTTTATGAATTAAAAAAAAAAAATTTTAATTTTTAGGCAAAAATAATTTTTTTTTTCATACATTTATTTATAATTGCGAAACTGTTGCTTAAGTAGGAAAACGGTTTAAGAACAGATTAGAGGAATTGTAATTCTTAATTTTTCTAAATTTGTTTCAGCTAAATCGGACGAGTAGTTCTCGAGTTATGTCAAACAAAAGAGCCTAAAACGTGACAAATTCCCCTATACGATACTTACTAACTTCAAATCGATATATCTCGATTCCTAGATGAGACCCAGCGAAACGCTGGAACACGTATGACTTTTTTTTTACCAATATAACTTTCCCCGGTGGTTTCATTCCAAACCGATCACTGACCCTTACCATTTGTCGCACAGTGTAATAAATAAAAAAATAAATAAATAAAAATGGCCGATGATACCGCTAGACTGTAAAACCCACTAAACAACCAATTTCAATGGCTGTAATGGGGATTCATTAACGGCTTGAGGACTGTCTTCGCTCCAAATACCGTAAATTTTGCTTATTGACGTAGCTTTCTAGCTTGCTCACTAGGCCGATTATGTTGACTGTTGATTCATTTATTTTTTAAGTAAATTTTCACAATTTCACATTAAACGATTCATGCCGACTTTCTGAACAGTTTGACAGTATCAGCTGTCAAACCGAGTACCGTGATGTTATGTAAACAATCCTTGACCGCTTTAGGCCGCTAAGGCCATTCCAGTGATAGAATCCGTCACCATTGACTTGGAAAATTCAAAAATGAAGCATATCCTTATTATTTTTTTTTTGTTCCGACATTTTATCCACCCCGCCTTTTTCATATCCACCTTATATTTAAAAGCAATCTACTTTTCATTAAGATAATAATTTCAAATTTCATATTGTGCTATTGTCTAGAAATATAATGATTCTAACATTTTCATATCCAACCCTTCAAAATGTGTTTAATATTTATAGAAATACACACAACATCGTTATTCCGTTTTTAGTTGCAGCAGAATTTCATTCCGTTTACGGGCGTATAATGTAAAACCAATTATGTGCTCCAAATGAACAGAATTATGGCATCTGTTATGATTTAATGGTTGTGCGGTTTTGATGTTGCAACTTCCTGCATACGGAACTGGGTAAGGCTGACTATGCACACTCGTAGGCTTGTTGTTTTCTACAGTCGTAATGGCTTACCTGTGACTTTGGCATTAACAATGAGAAGGGGGACATATTTGGTTGATTTTAATTTCTGTCCAGAGCGTCTTTATTTATTAGTGAGTGTATTTGAAGTATTATAGTTTTTTTCGTGTACATGGCTGAATACAAGTTTAAGGTGTATCCTTGTAATCCAGCGACACATGAGGAGAACAGAAATTCAATTACCCCTTATTTTTGAGATATGATGGTAAGAAACCCATCTCGAATACAGTCGTTCAATGTTTTTATATACGTACGAGCAGTAAAATTGTTTCCCACTAGAATAAGTTTTGATAAACTTTTATGGGTTTCCGCCATCAATGTCATTAATATCCTAAAGAAAAGCCTGGAGACAGCAATCTAACCTTATTTTTGCCCCTTACCAACGCACAAAAATTGGAATGCGTGGGCATCTTAACAAATGATATAGAACTTTTAAGTAATTTTGAATGGAGCTGTAGCCGTTTAACAATAAAACACATCACTTGCATAGATGTTGACAATTGTCCTCCCCCCTAATCGGATTTTATAACAATTAACAAAAATTCCCTTAACCACCACTACAAACGGCAACCATACCGTTTAACATATATCGAATATGGAAATATGTTAAGGGGAGGACAATATCGAAACTGCGGGGTTTTTTGGGGCAATTTATGTGAACATATTTGAATTCCACACAAGACATTTGAGTTACTCACACTTCTTTATCATTATTATTCCTTAAATCCATCCAACTGTAAATAATCGTAAGCGACAAATTCTATGAAATTGTCTATGTGATGTAAAATGTTTTAACACAAAAACGAACTCATCAACTGTGTTAATTGAAAAGTCACAGCCTTAATGGAAGAAATATCAAGGATTCTATTTGATATTAAGTGAGATTTACTATGACAATAAACGACTCCCGGGAATCGGGCATTCTATCGGTGTCTCCCAGAAATTCCCCGGACTTGATTTTCTTTATAATATATAATGTCAAACATCATTACACCGTACTAAAGACTTGGGTCTTACGGCTTATAAAGTTCAGCTAACACAATAACTCAAGCCGGCCGATCATCAACAACGTAGTGTCTTTGCCGATTGGGTCCTTGAAATGCATGAAATTGATCCGGAATTCCATTGAAAAATCATCTTGACTGATGAGGCCCATTCCCACCTTGGTGGCTACGTCAACCAGCAAAATTGTCGCATCCGGGGCGCGGAAAACACAACAGTTATTGTTGAGAAGCCTCTGCATCCTCAACGTCTGACTGTTTGGGGTGATTGGACCTTTCTTTTTTGAAAATGAGGTAGGATCAACAGTTACGGTGAATGGATTGGTCATGGCAAATGTTAAACTTTTTTTTTGCATTTTCCATAACATAGCATCTTGGAGGGGAAAGCGATCATTACGACACGAATAATTGCCTTCAGCTCATCAAAGGCCTTAATCTTTGTCTATTAAAGAACCTTACAAAGAAGAATTCAGAGGGTTAAAATCTGGGTTGCTTTTTATTCCACAGTGCACACAATTATCCAACATCCACCAATATCGATTCCCATCGAATGTTTTGGTTTGCTCAGAGGGCATGGAAGTGTGAATCAATCCATTGACTGCTGACGTATTCCAAACGACGTGACAATATTCTTTGAGTCAATTGCATTTTCTGGGGAAACAAATGAAAACCATCCCAAAAAATTCGCCATAAACTGGTTCTACTGTGAACAAAAACCTAATTGTCGCCCAACGCCTTTCTAACAAGTGCATTTGGAACCATGCAATCGACAAAGCTCAATCATCGCAATCGCTGTATTTTGTTGCGCTTGACTACCTTCATGTCGGAGTATAGCATAGGAATTGTTTGAGGCCTGTACACGTCGTTAGCACATACATTTTCCATAGGATTTTTCTTTCAAAAACATCCACCACCCCTTCATCCGTTTTCGCAAGTACATAAATTTCAGAGCCCTAAGAAGCACAGATAGAAGACGAACATTGTGCACTGCTGTTTTGGTTCTTCGTGAGAGGGTTCTGTTCTTAAATTGTTTTCGAAGCCCGACGTAGCGTAAAACCTCGATTTATCTTTCGTTAGCATATTCGTTTACTGGGATAAACTTCAGCTTTTTTTCCTAATATTTTCTCCATCAGTAGTTGAAGAATTCTGACGATAAGCTATCTTCCAGTCATAGATCCCTTGTTACTATGAATGCTTCCGAGAGGTGGCTTCCTATTTTTTACTGAGAAACATGGTTTCAATTCATTTTTCTCTTACCGGAGAATCGAAGGTGGCTTTTTACTTATAGGTTATGTATCGTTTTGCTTCTCATTGATGTTTGATTTGCTCGATAGTTGATTTATTGAGAAGTCACACTGATAGGACGGAGACAGTTCATCGAGTTTAAGCTATACAATATATTCGATAGGACAAGATGGATAATAACACCGTGTTACAAAAATAGATTTTTTTCTGTCCTATGAACCAAATGCACATATTCGGAAAGAGGGGAAAAATAAAAATACACGTGTATCGGCGATTTTCATGTACACGTCAGAATTTTTAACCCTTTTTCAGTGATCCAATCGAGCTGATTTTTGGCAGGCAGACTCGTGGAAATGTCTGTATCACGTAAAATTTTATAAAAAATTGATTTTTATCAATTCTCAGATTTTCCTAAAAAAATTTTTTTTATAATTGTTATCGTTTTTTTAAGGTTTCAGTTCAAAAAACATTTTTTTTCGTAACGCTTAAGTAGTTTAAAAATTTGGAGTCTCTTCAAGTTTGCTAAGAAAAGTGAAAAAAAATATTTTTTTTTTTTTTAAAAATAATAAAAATTCTGAGAAAATCTGAGAATTGATAAAATTTTTTTTTAAAAAATTTGACGTGATACAGACATTTCCTCGAGTCTGCCTTCAAAAAATCAGCTCGATTGGATCACTGAAAAAGGGTTAAAAATCGGGCTTCATACTTCAAACTTAAAAAAAAAAAAATTCTGACGTGTACATGAAAATCGCCAATACACGTGTATTTTTATTTTGTATCCCCTTTCCGAAAAAGTAAATTTGGTTCATAGGACAGAATGTGTGTAACACGGTGTAATTAACACCTTTATTCCACGGTAGTTGACGTAAACGGCTTTGACTCATTTCTTTTGAATTCCTGAGATTCCAATCATCAGGAATGTTTCCATTATTTGTGTTGGTGCAGTCTAGCTGATACATGCACCTCATCTGCTGTTCTCTAGCTCTGTACCTGCGGCCTTGCTGTTCTGAAGTCAGCCTACCTCTAGGTCAGATGGTGGACATTTATCACCATGATCTATGGTTTGATTCGGGTTGGTTATATCACTTGATTATGCAGCCGCTTACCAGCTGGAGATATTTTGCTTCGTCATTTTACCTATAAATGACAGATTTCTCATTCCTTACTTATTTCGCTTAACATTCATGAAGGAACAGATGGGGAACTTCTCTCAAATCAGTGAGCAGTTTTCGATATAACTTGTATACTCACTGACTGGGACCTACTGCTTAAAGCCGCTGAAAGCTCCGAACGGCTAATGATTTTCTAGAGAAGTTTTACATGGCTTCGCGATTACTCTCTAACTCGTACAGTCGCCAACATTTATTTCTTAATAGAAGACATTCATAGTCTGGTATATTTTTAAAAATAGTTCATACTTTGTGCTATATTTTCCGATATTGGACCATACTAATGTATTCGCATGTAATTCAAATGAGTACATACTCATGTACATAACAAAACCAATTCAAATAAATATTTCCCTCTCTGGAGGCCACCCGTTTCATGGTATTAACTTGTATACATTAAATAAAACCTAAATACCATAAAGCGAAAATTCTATAAACAATCAATCAAAATAAGATCCACATCACTCTCATACCGCCACCCCAGTAAATATGAACCCAAAAAAAAAAAAAAAACAGGCAGGGAGGGGAGATTGGAAATTACCATAAATATGGAACAGCATTGACATTAAGTACATTTTGCGAATATTTGGTAGTTAAACTAATAATCAGAATTATGATATCATAACACGCAACAAATATTTGGTAAGACAAAGAGAAATGGTGTCTGCAATTGACAGTCAATAGTTGTAATTGATTAGGCAGACAAATGTCAATACGAGAATGACGAATGATAATTACCAAAACTCGAAAATGTTGTCGTTATTAAACTCCCACAAAATGGTCTAATACGGCGCCATCAGCTGTATACAAATTTAACGGGTGTGTGTGTTGACGGATGGGTGGCACGAGGACTGTAAAGTCTCTGTGTCACGGTTTAGCTCTGGGTGGGGAATTTGACGACCACTAGCATTAGTTCTGCTCCTGTATATGCAGTTCACCATAGGCGTAGAAGTGTAATACATTTGTCATTCCGTTTGCCCGGACTGTATATTATTTTCACCCTAAATACCCACAGGGTGAAGACATTATGTTTGCTTTATCTGAGACAAACAAAGTGTAAAATTCTAAGACGGTCTAGCATGGTGGGATAGGACGACGTCGGCTCAGAAGGCAGTGGACAGTTCTCTGGTCATAGTAGGACAAACTATGTTTTTGTTTTCGAAGAGTTCTGGTGAGCGGCGTTGAAGCGGCTGACTGAAAGGTACCTTTCTAGGTGTCTACTCGACATGCTGGCAGCATTCTGCTCTTATTTAAAATTAACACATGGTTAGTTTTAATAAAAAAAAGGTCGTCTTTTTGTAATCGATTCGAAATAAGACTCTCAGGAGTGAATGTGGAAACTGAAGTACCAGCCCGTACGGGAGTCTTTATAAGCGAAGCGACAAGAGAGAATGAAATGAAGGCAATGCTAATTGTTAATTGATCGTAAAGAATATGGTAAGCCTGGCTGATTTCATTGCTGAATAATGATTAATGGAGAAACTCTTCTCGACACCGACTTCAGCAATTTTGAAAATTTTGTTTCTGTTTATATTATCGGAAATATTTCAAATTTTAAAAACTTTAAAAGATTAACTTGCTTTTAAAATATTTTATTTATCTCATGGGGAATGTAAGTAAATAAACCTCGGAGTCGGGGTAAAGCACATTTTTCGACTCCTACTCCGGGCTAATTTGTCCGACTCCGACACTGAGTCTACAACCCTGGTCGGAAATGACAAATATAAATCCACTTTTGCGCTTAAATTTTCGAGTCTCTTAATACATGTCAAAATAGATTAACCCAGAGTGGCCGAAATGAGACCGGGTAGCCTAGTGTTGGGGATATTGCGGTAGCAGTTGTTTCGCGAGTATTTCTGTGATCACCTCTACGGTGGGCAATTGAACCCAGTTCCTAAAAGCAGCGGACTAAACATATATTTATGGTTTTTTAGTGTATTCATTTTAAATTTCCATGAATTCCGTCATAGTACGCAAAAAAAAAAAAAAAAATTATCTTAGAAAATAATAAAGTTAAATGTGTTTCACAGCTGATGGTCTTTTGGGACACCCTGTGTAATACAATGGGACTTCCATTAGAGACATGCAAAATCTGCGTAATTGGACCCACACTTTGTTTTCGATAGGAAATTTTGGTATTGAAAGGGGGGTGCAACACTACTGACATTGTCTTGAATTTGAGGAAAAACACCTGCTGTGAAAGTAGTTCACCTACGAAAAGATCGGCTGAATAACAATTATTATCTACAGTGTGGCGTGCAGTCAACCCGTCATTTAATAATGAACGGATGAGAGTCCCTGGATAACCGGGACCATTAGGGACCAGACGACGGATATCTGACACGTACCACTTAAATATCTACAGAACAGCGATATATTCCTAATACCATTCCTACCATATCTTATCACCGCTCTTCTCTGTACAGACCTTTAAAGCCCCCGTGTCCATATCTGGATGTTATCTTCCTTTTAAATTTTTAATTGTTAAGGTCTTATTGAAAATCTTTGACGTATATATTCCATGAACGAAAACCTTTTTCTCCATGTATTGGTACAACAAGGCGTAAACATAAAGCTGTTACTATTATATTACAAAATTGCAATTACTCCATAAATGCACTACAATAATTTACCTTTTGAATTTAAAATTTGAACAAAATTTGTTTAAAATTGTATTGGTTTTGTATTTGGTAAACTTGTAATAAGTACTAACTGTGTTTTCAACATTATTAAAAATGCAAACATTTAACATTTAAACTCGGTTTACTCAGCGCATTTACATGTTTTGCTTAGGGTATTTTTTGTACACGGTTCAACATGTGAAATGATCAAATTTTCAACTAAAAATAAGTCACTTTTTTGAATTGCAACTTTCTGTCAATCGAAATATGAAGGGAGGCATAACCTTTTTTTTGTAGACACGTGTATTCTGCACAGTATTAACATAAAAACTAGAAATTGAAAATTTTTGAGTTGTGTCACTTTTGAAAATACATTTATTGATTTGAATTAAGGACTTGACTCCGACTTCAGCTCCGTCCACTATTACAAAACTCTATTTGTGTCTAAAATATGCATACAAAGTTCAGGTAATAGAAAATTTACGACACGACCGTAATTAGGCTGATCAATTAGTTTTTAATTTATTTTATGGATACAAAAAGTAAAAAAAAACACTAGCAAAATTGTTCGACTTCAACTCCACAGCCCCGAATTTTTCACAATAAATAAGTCACGGACGATCTTCGTTCTGAATTTAAACTGAAGTTAGACTTCAAATTCAGTTTTTAAGTCAAAATTTAACAGCAGTTTTATAGTCCACTGTAGGGCGTTTAAACTAAAGTATCATATTCTTATTATTGTGACAGCAATTAACGTAATTAAAATTTTAAATTTGGAAAATTGTTGCATAATCCCCATCAGTTCTTTTTTCCATTTTGTAGCTTAGTGTTATTTCATATTATAGTTTTTTTTATATATGAAATAACTTTCACCATAAAATGTCGGTGAACTCCAACTGGCATATGAATATTCATAAAAAAAAGATTGTTTCAAGAATGACAAAGGGTAATGAAACATGTGGAAGGGGAGTATTTTAGTTACGAGTACCTAATTTGTGCTCACAACAAAAACTGTAGAAAGTTTTGAAAATTATACAAATGTACTGAAACTTTATGTAGTGCGTACAAAAGTTTTCCATTATATTGCAAACAACCTAAATTATTCACCGTGGTCTCTGTAATGAAGGTTTTCTCAATTGGCCATGGAAACAGTGAAAATTTCGGAAATTTTCTTAAGTTTAGTCTCTCCTCCGTAAGTTAAACGATGTTTGGTAGGGCAACAAACAAGGACCGGCATTTCATTGTCTACTACTAAAGAAATATATTGTAAGCCTTATGGCTCTACAATAGAAGTACAGGATTGTCGAAAAGAAGAATATCCCAACTCTGTTCACCTGTGAAAACGCAGCATACTTATTGTCATATCTGTTAAATACGACGTAGGCATATGTTTAAATTTTGGTGAGATACATTGGTGAATTTTTTATAATAAAGAAAAAGGTTAGAATTTGTTAAAAAAATATTAAAAGCTCGTATATGGTTTCTATAGGACAACAAATCCGTACTGGCTTTGGCGATATGCACGATATTTCTTAGACTCTTTGCTTAAATCTGTTTACCAAAATTGTTTACATCGCCCAAGCCTGCGTTTGTCGACTCACTGTCATAGAACAAAACTGATTTATGCAACAGATTAATACGTTTAGATTGTATGCCTGTAAATCGTTGGAATGCTTGACATTTGGGCGCATGAGGCATCCACATGTAGTTGCTTTCTGTAAATGGGGACCGCCAACTGTGCTAATGACTCGTCAATTGCAAGTCATTAATCATTTTCGTTGGTATTCTATAAAAACGCTTTTGATGTTTAATTACAAGAAGATTAATAGTGAGGGGCTATAGAATTCGGTTTTCGCTGTAAATGACATTTTCAAATTACAGATTTGAAATTGAAATCGTTACCTAGTGGTAGGCATTTGTATTTTCATACGCGACAGTGACAATTAAAGAAACAAGTATGTCAAACTTGTTTTTACTTTTCCGAAATAAATCAATATTTTGTTGTTTTTTTCAGGAGTTTTTGTATACTCAAATTTGAAAAGACGGATACATACATTGCTTCAGCAAAATATTTTTTTACAACGAAACCAAAGTTATTCGTCACTTGGATGTGTTTCAAAGTGAAAAGCACTGATGTCGTTGCTGTGCCCCACACATTTTATGGGCCAAACCATTTGTGCCTGACTGTCTTTGATGTGCTGAAGTAAATAGTTTTAATCACCAAAATGTGCGGATATGAAATTTAGGGACAATTGTGTAAAAAAAAACACATTTTTAATGCATTATTTTACAATAAATTTTCAAAATCGGGAAACAGACGAAATTTGACTATAAACTATTACTGTAATTTTAATTCATGTGTATTTTTTTTTTTTTGCTATTTGCTTTGGCTGCGTTAAATTATTGCACGCAGATGCGACAGTCAGATTGCCTTGCCATTTCAGCATGACTAAATACACTTACAAAGAAGCAATGCTTGTAAATTATTAAGTTTTATTATAAAAAATCATGCTCTGTAAAAGTTCAACTTGGGGAACCCAGCGCGATTCTTATCAACTGCATCTAGTGTCGGTTTCACACCAGTGGACAAACGGCGAAACTCATACCATGACAGCACATGAGATCACATCAAAATTAGTACATCTTTGTAAAATGATATTTACTAACATTAGTTTCTCAGTAGGAATAGAAACTCCTTAACTAAGCGTCTTAGAGCGAATAGGGCTAAATTCTGTGATCACTTTTTTCCCATACAATATTCATTATTTATAGGGATAAAATAATACGGATAAAAAATGTTCATGGTTCGAAATTAACAAACAATTGAACCCTCATTCGGCTCTTTTGTGTACAAGTTTTTTAACAGCTTTGTGTTAGGCGATGTTCAGTAGTATGTTGCACGAAGTTGCAACAAATGCGATTGCAACGAATGCGATATATAAGGAATAAAAGCACACAAAAAGGACCCGCGAGATATATTGTTGTTAGCGAGATCCATAAGGCTACTGATCACAAGACAAGGAACCAGATTTATCACGTTGAGATAGACGGAAGCCATGTATTCAGAGTTTTAGACGTACGAACGTTCCGAACTGTGAACATTGATTCGGATCACTGCCAAAGTACGCAACCGGTAAGATATCACGAGTTAATTCTCGTAATTAGTTATTCTGAAGGCATTGCCTTTTTTTTGGCTATTAAGTCCCATAAAAATCATTCCAGACAAAGACAAAATTCGGTATATGGAATATTATTAAATAAATTAATGCAATTACAACAAAAACACTTACCTTTTTCATAACTGGTGGGTTTTTTCTGGAGTTCAAGTCTATTGGATCAGATGGGCCTTTTACAAAAACATTATTCACAACATTTGCTCGTTTAATGATCGCGATAACAAAAAATTGGCGTAAATGCCAAAATAAAAACGCCTATTAATTTCTGGCAGTTATGTCTCGTTGGTCACCTGACATGAACTAAACACACACACACGCACACCTAAGCCAATTGTTAAGGAGAGCACAACAAAAACGAAGTATAATTGGTGAGCGATCTAAGGTCCAGAAAATCTAAATAGATTTACGGAATGCAGTTGATGTGTCCTATTAAATTACATTTTCCCGCAAAAACATTTCATTTTAATGCCAAAATGAATGAGAAGCTTAACAACAACAACAACATATAAACAAAACAAATGGCGAAAAGACAAGCAAAAGGAAAAAAAACGCAGCACAAGCGTGGCCAAACATACACGAAAATTAATTAATCTTTTTCCAGACATTAAAACTTGCAAACCGAATATATTTTATGGCTCACATATACCGAAACACTTGCATTTACGTTTTTCACAAAAATATTTAATCATTTTGCACTTTTTAATAGATAAATTAACAAAACTATTGCACACACATTGAAATGCGACCGAAGGAACCAAAACGAAGATAAAACTGCAGTACAGCTGAAAAGGGTATTGCCAGCATTAATAATTCTAATTGGAGCATTGCCAGATATCTACAACGACACTAAGAGAAGAAGGTTGAGGTCCAAGATGAGTCGATCTTTCCTCGGACATCAACCTACCACTTTACTGACATTGTAGATATCTGGCAATGCTCCAACTAGAATTATTAATGCTGGCAATACCCTTTTCAGCTGTACTGCAGTTTTATCTTCGTTTTGGTTCCTTCGGTCGCATTTCAATGTGTGTGCAATAGTTTTGTTAATTTATCTATTAAAAAGTGCAAAATGATTAAATATTTTTGTGAAAAACATAAATGCAAGTGTTTCGGTATATGTGAGCCATAAAATATATTTGGTTGGCAAGTTTTAATGTCTGGAAAATGTTTAATTAATTTTCGTGTTATTTTCGGCCACGCTAGTGTTGCGGTTCTTTCCTTTGGCTTGTCTCTTCGCCGTTTGTTTGGTTTATTTGTTGTTGTTGTTAAGCTTCTCATTCATTTTGGCATTAAAATGAAAAGTTTTTCGGGAAAATGTAATTTAATCGGACACATCAACTGCATTCCGTAAATCTATTTAGATTTTCTGGACCTTAGATCGCTCACCAATTATACTTCGTTTTTGTTGTGCTCTCCTTAACAATTGGATTAGGTGTGCGTGTGTGTGTGTTTAGTTCATGTGAGGTGACCAGCGAGACATAACTGCCAGAAATTAATAGGCGTGTTTTATTTTGGCATTTACCCCAATTTTTTGTGCGGAGAATTAATTATCTTCCGGTCATTTGTACTCGCGATCAATAAACGAGCAAATGTTGTGAATAATGTTTTTGTAAAAGGCCGATCTGATCCAATAGACTTGAACTATGAAAAAGGTAAGTGTTTTTGTTGTAATTGCATTAATTTATAATATTGTTAAGAATATTCCATATACCGAAATGTGTCTTTGTCTGGAATGATTTTTATGGGACTTTATATCCAAAAAAAAAGGTACTGTCTTCAGAATAACCCACTAGTTACGAGAATTAACTCGTGATATCTTATCGGTTGCGTACTTTGGCAGTGCTCCGAATCAATGTTCGCATTTCGAAAGGTTCATACGTCTAAAAAACTGAATACATGGCTTCCGTCTATCACAACGTGATAAATCTAGTTTCTTGTCTTGTGATCAGGTAACAGTAGCCTTATGAATCTGAAGAAGCTTAAATCTAGTGCTGCAACAAACATATATCTCGCGGGTACTTTTTGTGTGCTTTTATTCCTTATATATCGCATTCGTTGCAATCGCATTTGTTGCAACTTCGTGCAACATACTACTGAACATCGCCTAACACAAAGCTGTTAAAAACTTCGACACAAAAGAGCCGAATGATCGTTCAATTGTTTGTTAATTTCGAACCATGAAAAATTTAACCAGATTAGGAGTTTTTAGCAATTTTAGTTTTCCCTATAAATAATGAATTTTGCCCTTTTCGCTCTAGGACGCTAAGTTTATGAGATATTTGCAATTTCCTTATCCCAACAAATATTGAATTTTGTATGACAAAAAAGTGATCACAGGATTTTGTCCTATCTATGACGCTTAATTTAGGATATATTTGCAATTTTACTATTCCCATTGTCAAAGTGACTTCTGTCAAAATGACATGTGTCAAAATGACTTCTGTCAGACTTACAGATGTCGAAATGACATCTGTCAAAATGCCATCTGTCAAAATGACATCTGTCACAATGAAATCTGTCAAAATGACATCTGTCAAAATGACATCTGTCAAAATGACATCTGTCAAAATGACATCTGTCAAAATGACATCTGTCAAAATGACATCTGTCAAAATGACATCTGTCAAAATGACATCTGTCAAAATGACGTCTGTCAAAATGACATCTGTCAAAATGACATCTGTCAAAATGACATCTGTCACAATGACATCTGTCACAATGAAATCTGTCAAAATGACATCTGTCAAAATGACATCTGTCAAAATGACATCTGTCAAAATGACATCTGTCAAAATGACATCTGTCAAAATGACATCTGTCAAAATCACATCTGTCAAAATGACATCTGTCAGAATGACATCTGTCAAAATGACAACTGACTGTCAAAATGACACCTGTCAAAATGACATCTGTCAAAATGACATCTGTCAAAATGACGTCTGTCAAAATGACATCTGTCAAAATGACATCTGTCAAAATGACATCTGTCAAAATGACATCTGTCAGAATGACATCTGTCAGAGTGACACCTGTCAGAATGACATCTGTCAAAATGACATCTGTCAAAATGACATCTGTCAAAATGACATCTGTCAAAATGACATCTGTCAGAATGACATCTGTCAGAATGACATCTGTCAGAATGACATCTGTCAAAATGACTACTGACAAAATGACAACTGTCAAAATGACAACTGTCAAAATGACATCTGTCAAAATGATATCTGTCAAAATGACATTTGTCAGAATGACATCTGTCAGAATGACATCTGTCAGAATGACATCTGTCAGAATGACATCTGTCAGAATGACATCTGTCAGAATGACATCTGTCAGAATGACATCTGTCAGAATGACATCTGTCAAAATGACATCTGTCAAAATGACAACTGTCAAAATGACAACTGTCAAAATGACAACTGTCAAAATGACAACTGTCAAAATGACATCTGGGCATTTCCGCCGATCCGTACGTTCGCGACCACATGTTTATTGCTATTATTATGAAAACTAAAACTCGATGAAAGACATCTTTTGTACTAAATATAGAGCTACCAAAATGTTATCGAATCACAAAAAAAAATCGAGAAAAAAGATGTGTTCTATATTTTTTGTACATCAAAAGCGTACGAACGTACGTTCGCGACCCACGGAAATGACCATCTGTCAAAATGACATCTGTCAAAATGATATCTGTCAAAATGACATTTGTCAGAATGACATCTGTCAAAATGACAACTGACTGTCAAAAAGACACCTGTCAAAATGACACCTGTCAAAATTACATCTGTCAAAATGACATCTGTCAAAATGACATCTGTCAAAATGACATCTGTCAAAATGACATCTGTAAAGTTACATCTGTCAAAATGACATCTGTCAAAATGACATCTGTCAAAATGACATCTGTCAAAATGACAACTGACAATCAAAATGACACCTGTCAAAATGACATCTGTCAAAATAACATCTGTCAAAATGACATCTGTCAAAATGACATCTGTCAAAATGACATCTGTCAAAATGACATCTGTCAAAATGACACCTGTCAAAATGACATCTGTCAAAATGACATCTGTCAAAATGACATCGGTAAAGTGACATCTGTCAAAATGACATCTGTCAAAATGACATCTGTCAAAATGACATCTGTCAAAATGACATCTGTCAAAATGACATCTGTCAAAATGACATCTGTAAAATGACATCTGTCAAAATGACATCTGTAAGAATGACATCTGTCAGAATGACATCTGTCAAAATGACAACTGACTGTCAAAATGACACCTGTCAAAATGACACCTGTCAAAATGACATCTGTCAAAATGACATCTGTCAAAATGACATCTGTCAAAATGACATCTGTCAAAATGACATCTGTCAAAATGACATCTGTCAAAATGACATCTGTCAAAATGACATCTGTCAAAATGACATCTGTTAAAATGACATCTGTCAAAATGACATCTGTCAAAATTACATCTGTCAGAATGACATCTGTTAAAATTACATCTGTCAGAATGACATCTGTCAAAATGACAACTGACAAAATGACAACTGTCAAAATGACAACTGGCAAAATGACATCTGTCAAAATGACATCTGTCAAAATGATATCTGTCAAAATGACATTTGTCAGAATGACATCTGTCAGAATGACATCTGTCAAAATGACAACTGACTGTCAAAATGACATCTGTCAAAATGACATCTGTAAAATTGACATCTGTCAGAGTGACACCTGTCAGAATGACATCTGTCAAAATGACTTCTGTCAAAATGACATCTGTCAAAACGACATCTGTAAAATTGACATGTGTCAGAACGACATCTGTCAAAATGACATCTGTCAAAATGACATCTGTCAAAATGACATCTGTCAGAACGACATCTGTCAGAACGACATCTTTCAGAACGACATCTGTCAGAACGACATCTGTCAGAACGACATCTGTCAAAATGACATCTGTCAAAATGACATCTGTCAAAATGACATCTGTCAAAATGACATCTGTCAAAATGACATCTGTCAAAATGACATCTGTCAAAATGACATCTGTCAAAATGACATCTGTCAAAATGACATCTGTCAAAATGACATCTGTCAAAATGACATCTGTCAAAATGACATCTGTCAAAATGACATCTGTCAAAATGACATCTGTCAAAATGACATCTGTCAAAATGACATCTGTTAAAATTACATCTGTCAGAATGACATCTGTCAAAATAACATATGTCAAAATGACATCTGTCAGAATGACATCTGTCAAAATGGCATCTGTCAAAATGACATATGTCAGAACGACATCTGTCAAAATGACATCTGTCAAAATGACATCTGTCAAAATGACATATGTCAGAACGACATCTGTCAGAACGACATCTGTCAAAATGACATCTGTCAAAATGACATCTGTCAAAATGACATCTGTCAAAATGACATCTGTCAAAATGACATCTGTCAAAATGACATCTGTCAAAATGACATCTGTCAAAATGACATCTGTCAAAATGACATCTGTCAAAATGACATCTGTCAAAATGACATCTGTCAAAATGACATCTGTCAAAATGACATCTGTCAAAATGACATCTGTCAAAATGACATCTGTCAAAATGACATCTGTCAGAACGACATCTGTCAAAATGACATCTGTCAAAACGACATCTGTAAAATTGACATCTGTCAAAATGACATCTGTCAAAATGACATCTGTCAAACTGACATCTGTCAAAATGACAACTGTCAAACTGACAATTGTCAAACTAACAACTGTCAAACTGACATCTGTCAAACTGACGTCTGTCAAAATGACATCTGTCAAAATGACATCTGTCAAAATGACATTTGCCTAAATGACATCTGTCAAAATGACAACTGTCAAACTGACATCTGTCAAAATGACAACTGTCAAACTGACATCTGTCAAAATGACATCTGTCAAACTGACATCTGTCAAACTGACATCTGTCAAACTGACATCTGTCAAACTGACAACTGTCAAACTGACATCTGTCAAAATGACAACTGTCAAAATGAAATCTGTCAAAATGACATCTGTCAAACTGACATCTGTCAAACTGACATCTGTCAAACTGACATCTGTCAAAATGACAACTGTCAAAATGACATCAGTCAAAATGACATCTGTCAAAATGACATCTGTCAAAATTACATCTGTCAGAATGACATCTGTCAGAATGACATCTGTCAAAATAACATCTGTCAAAATGACATCTGTCAGAATGACATCTGTCAAAATGACATCTGTCAAAATTACATCTGTCAAAATGACATATGTCAGAACGACATCTGTCAGAACGACATCTGTCAAAATGACATCTGTCAGAACGACATCTGTCAGAACGACATCTGTCAAAATGACATCTGTCAGAACGACATCTGTCAGAACGACATCTGTCAAAATGACATCTGTCAAAATGACATCTGTCAAAATGACATCTGTCAAAATGACATCTGTCAAAATGACATTTGCCTAAATGACATCTGTCAAAATGACATTTGCCTAAATGACATCTGTCAAAATGACATCTGTCAAAATGACATCTGTCAAAATGACATCTGTCAAAATGACATCTGTCAGAACGACATCTGTCAGAACGACACCTGTCAGAATGACATCTGTCAAAATGACATCTGTCAAAACGACATCTGTAAAATTGACATCTGTCAAAATGACATCTGTCAAAATGACATCTGTCAAAATGACATCTGTCAAAATGACATCTGTCAAAATGACATCTGTCAAAATGACATCTGTCAAAATGACATCTGTCAAAATGACATCTGTCAAAATGACATCTGTCAAAATGATATCTGTCAAAATGACATCTGTCAAAATGACAACTGTCAAAATGACATCTGTCAAAATGACATCTGTCAAAATGACATCTGTCAAAATGACAACTGTCAAAAAGGTCAGAATGACATCTGTCAGAATGACATCTGTCAGAATGACATCTGTCAAAATGACATCTGTCAAAATGACATCTGTCAAAATGATATCTGTCAGAATGACATCTGTCAGAATGACATCTGTCAAAATGTATTTTCTATGGAAAAAAAGTGATCACAGATTAAAGCCTAAATCGCTCTAGGACGATTAGTTTAGGAGCTACGGGCCATTTTAGTGTGGCCTGCAAAAAATGTATTTTCTATGGAAAAAAAAGTGATCACAGATTAAAGCCTAAATCGCTATAGGACGCTTAGTTTAGCAGCTACGGGCCATTTCAGTTTGGCCTGCAAAAAATGTATTTTCTATGGAAAAAGAAGTGATCACAGATTATAGCCTAAATCGCTCTAGGACGCTTAGTTTAGGAGCTACGGGCCATTTTAGTGTGGCCTGCAAAAAATGTATTTTCTATGGAAAAAAAGTGATCACAGATTAAAGCCTAAATCGCTTTAGTTTAGGAGCTACGGGCAATTTTAGTTTGGCCTACAAAAAATGTATTTTGTATGGAAAAAAAAGTGATCACAGATTAAAGCCTAAATCGCTCTAGGACGCTTAGTTTAGGAGCTACGGGCCATTTTAGTGTGGCCTGCAAAAAATGTATTTTCTATGGAAAAAAAAGTGATCACAGATTAAAGCCTAAATCGCTCTAGGACGCTTAGTTTAGGAGCTACGGGCACTTTTAGTTTGGCCTGCAAAAAATGTATTTTCTATGGAAAAAAAGTGATCACAGATTAAAGCCTAAATCGCTCTAGGACGCTTAGTTTAGGAGCTACGGGCCATTTTAGTGTGGCCTGCAAAAAATGTATTTTCTATGGAAAAAAAGTGATCACAGATTAAAGCCTGAATCGCTCTAGGACGCTTAGTTTAAGAGCTACTGGCAATTTTAGTTTGGCCTGCAAAAAATGTATTTTCTATGGAAAAAAAAGTGATCACAGATTAAAGCCTAAATCGCTCTAGGACGCTTAGTTTAGGAGCTAGGGGCCATTTTAGTTTGGCCTGCAAAAAATTTATTTTCTATGGAAAAAAAAGTGATCACAGATTAAAGCCTAAATCGCTCTAGGAAAAAAGTGATCACAGATTAAAGCCTTAATCGCTCTAGGACGCTTAGTTTAGGAGCTACGGGCCATTTTATTTTGGCCTGCAAAAAATTTATTTTCTATGGAAAAAAAAGTGATCACAGATTAAAGCCTAAATCGGTCTGGACGCTTAGTTTGGGAGCTACGGGCAATTTTAGTTTGGCCTGCAAAAAATTTATTTTCTATGGAAAAAAAAGTGATCACAGATTAAAGCCTAAATCGCTTTAGGACGCTTAGTTTAGGAGCTACGGGCCATTTTAGTGTGGCCTGGCAAAATGTATTTTCTATGGAGAAAAAAGTGATCACAGATTAAAGCCTTAATCGCTCTAGGACGCATAGTTTAGGAGCTACGGGCCATTTTATTTTGGCCTGCAAAAAATTTATTTTCTATGGAAAAAAAAGTGATCACAGATTAAAGCCTAAATCGGTCTGGACGCTTAGTTTGGGAGCTACGGGCAATTTTAGTTTGGCCTGCAAAAAATTTATTTTCTATGGAAAAAAAAGTGATCACAGATTAAAGCCTAAATCGCTTTAGGACGCTTAGTTTAGGAGCTACGGGCCATTTTAGTGTGGCCTGGCAAAATGTATTTTCTATGGAGAAAAAAGTGATCTGTCAAAATGACATCTGTCAAAATGACATCTGTCAAAATGACATCTGTCAAAATGACATCTGTCAAAATGACATCTGTCAAAATGACATCTGTCAAAATGACATCTGTCAAAATGACATCTGTCAAAATGGCATCTGTCAAAATGATATCTGTCAAAATGACATCTGTCAAAATGACAACTGTCAAAATGACATCTGTCAAAATGACATCTGTCAAAATGACATCTGTCAAAATGACAACTGTCAAAAAGGTCAGAATGACATCTGTCAGAATGACATCTGTCAGAATGACATCTGTCAAAATGACATCTGTCAAAATGACATCTGTCAAAATGACATCTGTCAGAATGACATCTGTCAGAATGACATCTGTCAAAATGTATTTTCTATGGAAAAAAAGTGATCACAGATTAAAGCCTAAATCGCTCTAGGACGATTAGTTTAGGAGCTACGGGCCATTTTAGTGTGGCCTGCAAAAAATGTATTTTCTATGGAAAAAAAAGTGATCACAGATTAAAGCCTAAATCGCTATAGGACGCTTAGTTTAGCAGCTACGGGCCATTTCAGTTTGGCCTGCAAAAAATGTATTTTCTATGGAAAAAGAAGTGATCACAGATTATAGCCTAAATCGCTCTAGGACGCTTAGTTTAGGAGCTACGGGCCATTTTAGTGTGGCCTGCAAAAAATGTATTTTCTATGGAAAAAAAGTGATCACAGATTAAAGCCTAAATCGCTTTAGTTTAGGAGCTACGGGCAATTTTAGTTTGGCCTACAAAAAATGTATTTTGTATGGAAAAAAAAGTGATCACAGATTAAAGCCTAAATCGCTCTAGGACGCTTAGTTTAGGAGCTACGGGCCATTTTAGTGTGGCCTGCAAAAAATGTATTTTCTATGGAAAAAAAAGTGATCACAGATTAAAGCCTAAATCGCTCTAGGACGCTTAGTTTAGGAGCTACGGGCACTTTTAGTTTGGCCTGCAAAAAATGTATTTTCTATGGAAAAAAAGTGATCACAGATTAAAGCCTAAATCGCTCTAGGACGCTTAGTTTAGGAGCTACGGGCCATTTTAGTGTGGCCTGCAAAAAATGTATTTTCTATGGAAAAAAAGTGATCACAGATTAAAGCCTGAATCGCTCTAGGACGCTTAGTTTAAGAGCTACTGGCAATTTTAGTTTGGCCTGCAAAAAATGTATTTTCTATGGAAAAAAAAGTGATCACAGATTAAAGCCTAAATCGCTCTAGGACGCTTAGTTTAGGAGCTAGGGGCCATTTTAGTTTGGCCTGCAAAAAATTTATTTTCTATGGAAAAAAAAGTGATCACAGATTAAAGCCTAAATCGCTCTAGGAAAAAAGTGATCACAGATTAAAGCCTTAATCGCTCTAGGACGCTTAGTTTAGGAGCTACGGGCCATTTTATTTTGGCCTGCAAAAAATTTATTTTCTATGGAAAAAAAAGTGATCACAGATTAAAGCCTAAATCGGTCTGGACGCTTAGTTTGGGAGCTACGGGCAATTTTAGTTTGGCCTGCAAAAAATTTATTTTCTATGGAAAAAAAAGTGATCACAGATTAAAGCCTAAATCGCTTTAGGACGCTTAGTTTAGGAGCTACGGGCCATTTTAGTGTGGCCTGGCAAAATGTATTTTCTATGGAGAAAAAAGTGATCACAGATTAAAGCCTTAATCGCTCTAGGACGCATAGTTTAGGAGCTACGGGCCATTTTATTTTGGCCTGCAAAAAATGTATTTTCTATGGAAAAAAAGTGATCACAGATTAAAGCCTAAATCGCTCTAGGACGCTTAGTTTAGGAGCTACGGGCCATTTTAGTGTGGCCTGGCAAAATGTATTTTCTATGGGAAAAAAAGTGATCACAGATTAAAGCCTAAATCGCTCTAGGACGCTAAGTTTAGGAGCTACGGGCCATTTTAGTTTGGCCTGCATCGCTCTAGGACGCTTAGTTTAGGAGCTACGGGCCATTTTAGTGTGGCCTGCAAAAAATGTATTTTCTATGGAAAAAAAAGTGATCACAGATTAAAGCCTAAATCGTTCTAGGACGCTTAGTTTAGCAGCTACGGGCCATTTCAGTTTGGCCTGCAAAAAATGTATTTTCTATGGAAAAAAAAGTGATCACAGATTAAAGACTAAATCGCTCTAGGACGCTTAGTTTAGGAGCTACGGGCAATTTTAGTGTGGCCTGAAAAAAATGTATTTTCTATGGAAAAAAAAAGTGATCACAGATTAAAGCCTAAATCGCTCTACGACGCTTAGTTTAGGAGCTACGGGCACTTTTAGTTTGGCCTGCAAAAAATGTATTTTCTATGGAAAAAAAGTGATCACAGATTAAAGCCTAAATCGCTCTAGGACGCTTAGTTTAGGAGCTACGGGCCATTTTATTGTGGCCTGCAAAAAATGTATTTTCTATGGAAAAAAGTGATCACAGATTAAAGCCTGAATCGCTCTAGGACGCTTAGTTTAGGAGCTACTGGCAATTTTAGTTTGGCCTGCAAAAAATGTATTTTCTATGGAAAAAAAAGTGATCACAGATTAAAGCCTAAATCGCTCTAGAACGCTTAGTTTGGCCTGCAAAAAATTTATTTTCTATGGAAAAAAAAGTGATCACAGATTAAAGCCTAAATCGCTCTAGGACGCTTAGTTTAGGAGCTACGGGCCATTTTAGTGTGGCCTGCAAAAAATGTATTTTCTATGGAAAAAAAAGTGATCACAGCCTAAATCGGTCTAGGACGCTTAGTTTGGGAGCTACGGGCAATTTTATTTTGGCCTGCAAAAAAAGTGATCACAGATTAAAGCCTAAATCGCTCTAGAACGCTTAGTTTGGCCTGCAAAAAATTTATTTTCTATGGAAAAAAAAGTGATCACAGATTAAAGCCTAAATCGCTCTAGGACGCTTAGTTTAGGAGCTACGGGCCATTTTATTTTGGCCTGCAAAAAACGTATTTTCTATGGAAAAAAAAGTGATCACAGATTAAAGCCTAAATCGGTCTAGGACGCTTAGTTTAGGAGCTACGGACCATTTTAGTGTGGCCTGGCAAAACGTATTTTCTATGGAAAAAAAAGTGATCACAGATTAAAGCCTAAATCGCTCTAGGACGCTTAGTTTAGGAGCTACTGGCAATTTTAGTTTGGCCTGCAAAAAATGTATTTTCTATGGAAAAAAAATTGATCACAGATTAAAGCCTAAATCGCTCTAGGACGCTTAGTTTAGGAGCTACGGGCAATTTTAGTTTGGCCTGCAAAAAATGTATTTTCTATGAAAAAAAAAGTGATCACAGATTAAAGCCTAAATCGCTCTAGGACGCTTAGTTTAGGAGCTACGGGCCATTTTAGTGTGGCCTGGCAAAATGTATTTTCTATGGAAAAAAAAGTGATCACAGATTAAAGCCTAAATCGCTGTAGGACGCTTAGTTTAGGAGCTACGGGCCATTTTATTTTGGCCTGCAAAAAATTTATTTTCTATGGAAAAAAAAGTGATCACAGATTAAAGCCTAAATCGCTCTAGGACGCTTAGTTTAGGAGCTACGGGCCATTTTAGTTTGGCCTGCAAAAAATGGATTTTCTATGGAAAAAAAGTGATCACAGATTAACGCCTAAATCGCTCTAGGACGCTTAGTTTAGGAGCTAGGGGCCATTTTAGTTTGGCCTGCAAAAAATGAGCTACGGGCCATTTCAGTTTGGCCTGCAAAAAAGTATTTTCTATGGAAAAAAAAGTGATCACAGATTAAAGCCTAAATCGCTCTAGGACGCTTAGTTTAGGAGCTACGGGCCATTTTAGTGTGGCCTGCAAAAAATGTATTTTCTATGGAAAAAAAAGTGATCACAGATTAAAGCCTAAATCGCTCTAGGACGCTTAGTTTAGGAGCTACGGGCCATTTTAGTTTGGCCTGCAAAAAATGTATTTTCTATGGAAAAAAAAGTGATCACAGATTAAAGCCTAAATCGCTCTAGGACGCTTAGTTTAGGAGCTACTGGCAATTTTAGTTTGGCCTGCAAAAAATGTATTTTCTATGGAAAAAAAATTGATCACAGATTAAAGCCTAAATCGCTCTAGGACGCTTAGTTTAGGAGCTACGGGCAATTTTAGTTTGGCCTGCAAAAAATGTATTTTCTATGAAAAAAAAAGTGATCACAGATTAAAGCCTAAATCGCTCTAGGACGCTTAGTTTAGGAGCTACGGGCCATTTTAGTGTGGCCTGGCAAAATGTATTTTCTATGGAAAAAAAAGTGATCACAGATTAAAGCCTAAATCGCTGTAGGACGCTTAGTTTAGGAGCTACGGGCCATTTTATTTTGGCCTGCAAAAAATGTATTTTCTATGGAAAAAAAAATGATCACAGATTAAAGCCTAAATCGCTCTAGGACGCTTAGTTTGGGAGCTACGGGCAATTTTAGTTTGGCCTGCAAAAAATTTATTTTCTATGGAAAAAAAAGTGATCACAGATTAAAGTCTAAATCGCTTTAGGACGCTTAGTTTAGGAGCTACGGGCCATTTTAGTGTGGCCTGCAAAAAATGTATTTTCTATGGAAAAAAAGTGATCACAGATTAAAGCCTAAATCGCTCTAGGACGCTTAGTTTAGGAGCTACGGGCCATTTTAGTGTGGCCTGGCAAAATGTATTTTCTATGGAAAAAAAAGTGATCACAGATTAAAGCCTAAATCGCTCTAGGACGCTTAGTTTAGGAGCTACGGGCCATTTTAGTTTGGCCTGCAAAAAATGGATTTTCTATGGAAAAAAAGTGATCACAGATTAACGCCTAAATCGCTCTAGGACGCTTAGTTTAGGAGCTAGGGGCCATTTTAGTTTGGCCTGCAAAAAATGAGCTACGGGCCATTTCAGTTTGGCCTGCAAAAAAGTATTTTCTATGGAAAAAAAAGTGATCACAGATTAAAGCCTAAATCGCTCTATGACGCTTAGTTTAGGAGCTACGGGCCATTTTAGTGTGGCCTGCAAAAAATGTATTTTCTATGGAAAAAAAGTGATCACAGATTAAAGCCTAAATCGCTCTAGGACGCTTAGTTTAGGAGCTACGGGCCATTTTAGTTTGGCCTGCAAAAAATGTATTTTTTATGGAAAAAAAGTGATCACAGATTAAAGCCTAAATCGCTCTAGGACGCTTAGTTTAGGAGCTACGGGCAATTTTAGTGTGGCCTGAAAAAAATGTATTTTCTATGGAAAAAAAAGTGATCACAGATTAAAGCCTAAATCGCTCTAGGACGCTTAGTTTAGGAGCTACGGGCCATTTTAGTGTGGCCTGCAAAAAATGTATTTTCTATGGAAAAAAAGTGATCACAGATTAAAGCCTGAATCGCTCTAGGACGCTTAGTTTAGGAGCTACTGGCAATTTTAGTTTGGCCTGCAAAAAATGTATTTTCTATGGAAAAAAAAGTGATCACAGATTAAAGCCTAAATCGCTCTAGGACGCTTAGTTTGGGAGCTACGGGCAATTTTAGTTTGGCCTGCAAAAAATTTATTTTCTATGGAAAAAAAGTGATCACAGATTAAAGCCTAAATCGCTTTAGGACGCTTAGTTTAGGAGCTACGGGCCATTAGTGTGGCAAAAAATGTATTTTCTATGGAAAAAAAAGTGATCAAAATGACAACTGTCAAAATGACATCTGTCAAAATGACATCTGTCAAAATGACATCTTTCAAAATGACATCTGTCAAAATGGCATTTGCCTACATGACATCTGTCAAAATGACAACTGTCAAACTGACATCTGTCAAAATGACATCTGTCAAAATGACATCTGTCAAAATGACAACTGTCAAAATGACATCTGTCAAAATGACATCTGTCAAAATGACATCTGTCAAAATGACATCTGTCAAAATGACATCTGTCAAAATGACATCTGTCAAAATGACATCTGTCAAAATGACATCTGTCAAAATGACATCTGTCAAAATGACAACTGTCAAAATGACAATTGTCAAAATGACAACTGTCAAAATGACATCTGTCAAACTGACATCTGTCAAAATGACATCTGTCAAAATGACAACTGTCAAAATGACAACTGTCAAAATGACATCTGTCAAAATGACATCTGTCAAACTGACAATTGTCAAAATGACAACTGTCAAAATGACAACTGTCAAAATGACAACTATCAAAATGACATCTGTCAAAATGACATCTGTCAAAATGACATCTGTCAAAATGACAACTGTCAAAATGACATCTGTCAAACTGACATCTGTCAAACTGACATCTGTCAAACTGACATCTGTCAAACTGACATCTGTCAAACTGACAACTGTCAAAATGACATCTGTCAAAATGACATCTGTCAAAATGACAACTGACAACTGTCAAACTGACGTCTGTCAAAATGACATCTGTCCAAATGACATCTGTCCAAATGAAATCTGTCAAAATGACATCTGTCAAAATGACATCTGTCAAAATGACATCTGTCAAAATGACATCTGTCAAAATGACATCTGTCAAAATGACATCTGTCAAAATGATAATTTTCAAAATGACAACTGTCAAAATGAAATCTGTCAAAATGACAACTGTCAAACTGACGTCTGTCAAAATGACATCTGTCAAAATGACATCTGTCAAAATGACATCTGTCAAAATGACATCTGTCAAAATGACATCTGTCAAAATGACATCTGTCAAAATGACATCTGTCAAAATGACATCTGTCAAAATGACATCTGTCAAAATGACATCTGTCAAAATGACATCTGTCAAAATGACATCTGTCAAAATGACATCTGTCAAAATGACAACTGTCAAAAAGGTCAGAATGACATCTGTCAGAATGACATCTGTCAGAATGACATCTGTCAAAATGACATCTGTCAAAATGACATCTGTCAAAATGACATCTGTCAGAATGACATCTGTCAGAATGACATCTGTCAAAATGTATTTTCTATGGAAAAAAAGTGATCACAGATTTAAGCCTAAATCGTTCTAGGACGCTTAGTTTAGCAGCTACGGGCCATTTCAGTTTGGCCTGCAAAAAATGTATTTTCTATGGAAAAAAAAGTGATCACAGATTAAAGACTAAATCGCTCTAGGACGCTTAGTTTAGGAGCTACGGGCAATTTTAGTGTGGCCTGAAAAAAATGTATTTTCTATGGAAAAAAAAAGTGATCACAGATTAAAGCCTAAATCGCTCTACGACGCTTAGTTTAGGAGCTACGGGCACTTTTAGTTTGGCCTGCAAAAAATGTATTTTCTATGGAAAAAAAGTGATCACAGATTAAAGCCTAAATCGCTCTAGGACGCTTAGTTTAGGAGCTACGGGCCATTTTATTGTGGCCTGCAAAAAATGTATTTTCTATGGAAAAAAGTGATCACAGATTAAAGCCTGAATCGCTCTAGGACGCTTAGTTTAGGAGCTACTGGCAATTTTAGTTTGGCCTGCAAAAAATGTATTTTCTATGGAAAAAAAAGTGATCACAGATTAAAGCCTAAATCGCTCTAGAACGCTTAGTTTGGCCTGCAAAAAATTTATTTTCTATGGAAAAAAAAGTGATCACAGATTAAAGCCTAAATCGCTCTAGGACGCTTAGTTTAGGAGCTACGGGCCATTTTAGTGTGGCCTGCAAAAAATGTATTTTCTATGGAAAAAAAAGTGATCACAGCCTAAATCGGTCTAGGACGCTTAGTTTGGGAGCTACGGGCAATTTTATTTTGGCCTGCAAAAAAAGTGATCACAGATTAAAGCCTAAATCGCTCTAGAACGCTTAGTTTGGCCTGCAAAAAATTTATTTTCTATGGAAAAAAAAGTGATCACAGATTAAAGCCTAAATCGCTCTAGGACGCTTAGTTTAGGAGCTACGGGCCATTTTATTTTGGCCTGCAAAAAACGTATTTTCTATGGAAAAAAAAGTGATCACAGATTAAAGCCTAAATCGGTCTAGGACGCTTAGTTTAGGAGCTACGGACCATTTTAGTGTGGCCTGGCAAAACGTATTTTCTATGGAAAAAAAAGTGATCACAGATTAAAGCCTAAATCGCTCTAGGACGCTTAGTTTAGGAGCTACTGGCAATTTTAGTTTGGCCTGCAAAAAATGTATTTTCTATGGAAAAAAAATTGATCACAGATTAAAGCCTAAATCGCTCTAGGACGCTTAGTTTAGGAGCTACGGGCAATTTTAGTTTGGCCTGCAAAAAATGTATTTTCTATGAAAAAAAAAGTGATCACAGATTAAAGCCTAAATCGCTCTAGGACGCTTAGTTTAGGAGCTACGGGCCATTTTAGTGTGGCCTGGCAAAATGTATTTTCTATGGAAAAAAAGTGATCACAGATTAAAGCCTAAATCGCTCTAGGACGCTTAGTTTAGGAGCTACGGGCCATTTTAGTGTGGCCTGGCAAAATGTATTTTCTATGGAAAAAAAGTGATCACAGATTAAAGCCTAAATCGCTGTAGGACGCTTAGTTTAGGAGCTACGGGCCATTTTATTTTGGCCTGCAAAAAATTTATTTTCTATGGAAAAAAAAGTGATCACAGATTAAAGTCTAAATCGCTTTAGGACGCTTAGTTTAGGAGCTACGGGCCATTTTAGTGTGGCCTGCAAAAAATGTATTTTCTATGGAAAAAAAGTGATCACAGATTAAAGCCTAAATCGCTCTAGGACGCTTAGTTTAGGAGCTACGGGCCATTTTAGTGTGGCCTGGCAAAATGTATTTTCTATGGAAAAAAAAGTGATCACAGATTAAAGCCTAAATCGCTCTAGGACGCTTAGTTTAGGAGCTACGGGCCATTTTAGTTTGGCCTGCAAAAAATGGATTTTCTATGGAAAAAAAGTGATCACAGATTAACGCCTAAATCGCTCTAGGACGCTTAGTTTAGGAGCTAGGGGCCATTTTAGTTTGGCCTGCAAAAAATGAGCTACGGGCCATTTCAGTTTGGCCTGCAAAAAAGTATTTTCTATGGAAAAAAAAGTGATCACAGATTAAAGCCTAAATCGCTCTAGGACGCTTAGTTTAGGAGCTACGGGCCATTTTAGTGTGGCCTGCAAAAAATGTATTTTCTATGGAAAAAAAAGTGATCACAGATTAAAGCCTAAATCGCTCTAGGACGCTTAGTTTAGGAGCTACGGGCCATTTTAGTTTGGCCTGCAAAAAATGTATTTTCTATGGAAAAAAAAGTGATCACAGATTAAAGCCTAAATCGCTCTAGGACGCTTAGTTTAGGAGCTACTGGCAATTTTAGTTTGGCCTGCAAAAAATGTATTTTCTATGGAAAAAAAATTGATCACAGATTAAAGCCTAAATCGCTCTAGGACGCTTAGTTTAGGAGCTACGGGCAATTTTAGTTTGGCCTGCAAAAAATGTATTTTCTATGAAAAAAAAAGTGATCACAGATTAAAGCCTAAATCGCTCTAGGACGCTTAGTTTAGGAGCTACGGGCCATTTTAGTGTGGCCTGGCAAAATGTATTTTCTATGGAAAAAAAAGTGATCACAGATTAAAGCCTAAATCGCTGTAGGACGCTTAGTTTAGGAGCTACGGGCCATTTTATTTTGGCCTGCAAAAAATGTATTTTCTATGGAAAAAAAAATGATCACAGATTAAAGCCTAAATCGCTCTAGGACGCTTAGTTTGGGAGCTACGGGCAATTTTAGTTTGGCCTGCAAAAAATTTATTTTCTATGGAAAAAAAAGTGATCACAGATTAAAGTCTAAATCGCTTTAGGACGCTTAGTTTAGGAGCTACGGGCCATTTTAGTGTGGCCTGCAAAAAATGTATTTTCTATGGAAAAAAAGTGATCACAGATTAAAGCCTAAATCGCTCTAGGACGCTTAGTTTAGGAGCTACGGGCCATTTTAGTGTGGCCTGGTAAAATGTATTTTCTATGGAAAAAAAAAGTGATCACAGATTAAAGCCTAAATCGCTCTAGGACGCTTAGTTTAGGAGCTACGGGCCATTTTAGTTTGGCCTGCAAAAAATGGATTTTCTATGGAAAAAAAGTGATCACAGATTAACGCCTAAATCGCTCTAGGACGCTTAGTTTAGGAGCTAGGGGCCATTTTAGTTTGGCCTGCAAAAAATGAGCTACGGGCCATTTCAGTTTGGCCTGCAAAAAAGTATTTTCTATGGAAAAAAAAGTGATCACAGATTAAAGCCTAAATCGCTCTATGACGCTTAGTTTAGGAGCTACGGGCCATTTTAGTGTGGCCTGCAAAAAATGTATTTTCTATGGAAAAAAAGTGATCACAGATTAAAGCCTAAATCGCTCTAGGACGCTTAGTTTAGGAGCTACGGGCCATTTTAGTTTGGCCTGCAAAAAATGTATTTTTTATGGAAAAAAAGTGATCACAGATTAAAGCCTAAATCGCTCTAGGACGCTTAGTTTAGGAGCTACGGGCAATTTTAGTGTGGCCTGAAAAAAATGTATTTTCTATGGAAAAAAAAGTGATCACAGATTAAAGCCTAAATCGCTCTAGGACGCTTAGTTTAGGAGCTACGGGCCATTTTAGTGTGGCCTGCAAAAAATGTATTTTCTATGGAAAAAAAGTGATCACAGATTAAAGCCTGAATCGCTCTAGGACGCTTAGTTTAGGAGCTACTGGCAATTTTAGTTTGGCCTGCAAAAAATGTATTTTCTATGGAAAAAAAAGTGATCACAGATTAAAGCCTAAATCGCTCTAGGACGCTTAGTTTAGGAGCTACGGGCAATTTTAGTTTGGCCTGCAAAAAATGTATTTTCTGTGGAAAAAAAGTGATCACAGATTAAAGCTTAAATCGCTCTAGGACGCTTAGTTTAGGAGCTACGGGCCATTTTAGTGTGGCCTGCAAAAAATGTATTTTCTATGGAAAAAAAAGTGATCACAGATTAAAGCCTAAATCGCTCTAGGACGCTTAGTTTAGGAGCTACGGGCAATTTTAGTTTGGCCTGCAAAAAATGTATTTTCTGTGGAAAAAAAGTGATCACAGATTAAAGCTTAAATCGCTCTAGGACGCTTAGTTTAGGAGCTACGGGCCATTTTAGTGTGGCCTGCAAAAAATGTATTTTCTATGGAAAAAAAGTGATCACAGATTAAAGCCTGAATCGCTCTAGGACGCTTAGTTTAGGAGCTACTGGCAATTTTAGTTTGGCCTGCAAAAAATGTATTTTCTATGGAAAAAAAAGTGATCACAGATTAAAGCCTAAATCGCTCTAGGACGCTTAGTTTAGGAGTTACGGGCCATTTTAGTTTGGCCTGCAAAAAATTTATTTTCTATGGAAAAAAAGTGATCACAGATTAAAGCCTAAATCGCTCTAGGACGCTTAGTTTAGGAGCTACTGGCAATTTTAGTTTGGCCTGCAAAAAATGTATTTTCTATGGAAAAAAAAGTGATCACAGATTAAAGCCTAAATCGCTCTAGGACGCTTAGTTTGGGAGCTACGGGCAATTTTAGTTTGGCAAATTTAGTTTGGCTTTCAAAATGACATCTGTCAAAATGGCATTTGCCTACATGACATCTGTCAAAATGACATCTGTCAAACTGACATCTGTCAAAATGACAACTGTCAAACTGACATCTGTCAAACTGACATCTGTCAAAATGACATCTGTCAAAATGACAACTGTCAAACTGACATCTGTCAAAATGACATCTGTCAAAATGACATCTGTCAAAATGACATCTGTCAAAATGACAACTGTCAAAATGACATCTGTCAAAATGACATCTGTCAAAATGACATCTGTCAAAATGACATCTGTCAAAATGACATCTGTCAAAATGACATCTGTCAAAATGACATCTGTCAAAATGACATCTGTCAAAATGACATCTGTCAAAATGACATCTGTCAAAATGACAACTGTCAAAATGACAATTGTCAAAATGACAACTGTCAAAATGACATCTGTCAAACTGACATCTGTCAAAATGACATCTGTCAAAATGACAACTGTCAAAATGACAACTGTCAAAATGACATCTGTCAAAATGACATCTGTCAAAATGACATCTGTCAAACTGACAATTGTCAAAATGACAACTGTCAAAATGACAACTGTCAAAATGACAACTATCAAAATGACATCTGTCAAAATGACATCTGTCAAAATGACATCTGTCAAAATGACAACTGTCAAAATGACATCTGTCAAACTGACATCTGTCAAACTGACATCTGTCAAACTGACATCTGTCAAACTGACATCTGTCAAACTGACAACTGTCAAAATGACATCTGTCAAAATGACATCTGTCAAAATGACAACTGACAACTGTCAAACTGACGTCTGTCAAAATGACATCTGTCCAAATGACATCTGTCCAAATGAAATCTGTCAAAATGACATCTGTCAAAATGACATCTGTCAAAATGACATCTGTCAAAATGACATCTGTCAAAATGACATCTGTCAAAATGACATCTGTCAAAATGATAATTTTCAAAATGACAACTGTCAAAATGAAATCTGTCAAAATGACAACTGTCAAACTGACGTCTGTCAAAATGACATCTGTCAAAATGACATCTGTCAAAATGACATCTGTCAAAATGACATCTGTCAAAATGACATCTGTCAAAATGACATCTGTCAAAATGACATCTGTCAAAATGACATCTGTCAAAATGACATCTGTCAAAATGACATCTGTCAAAATGACATCTGTCAAAATGACATCTGTCAAAATGACATCTGTCAAAATGACATCTGTCAAAATGACATCTGTCAAACTGACATCTGTCAAACTGACATCTGTCAAACTGACATCTGTCAAACTGACATCTGTCAAACTGACATCTGTCAAACTGACATCTGTCAAACTGACATCTGTCAAACTGACAACTGTCAAACTGACATCTGTCAAACTGACATCTGTCAAACTGACATCTGTCAAACTGACAACTGTCAAACTGACATCTGTCAAACTGACATCTGTCAAAATGACATCTGTCAAAATGACATCTGTCAAAATGACATCTGTCAAAATGACAACTGACAACTGTCAAAATGACATCTGTCAAAATGACATCTGTCAAAATGACAACTTTCAAAATGACATCTGTCAAAATGACATCTGTTAAAATGACATCTGTCAAAATGACATCTGTCCAAATGAAATCTGTCAAAATGACATCTGTCAAAATGACATCTGTCAAAATGACATCTGTCAAAATGACATCTGTCAAAATGACATCTGTCAAAATGACATCTGTCAAAATGACATCTGTCCAAATGACATCTGTCCAAATGAAATCTGTCAAAATGACATCTGTCAAAATGACATCTGTCAAAATGACATCTGTCAAAATGACATCTGTCAAAATGACATCTGTCAAAATGACATCTGTCAAAATGACTTCTATCAAAATGACGTCTGTCAAAATGACATCTGTCAAAATGACATCTGTCAAAATTACATCTGTCAAAATGACATCTGTCAAAATGACATCTGTCAAAATGACATCTGTCAAAATGACATCTGTCAAAATGACATCTGTCAAAATGACATCTGTCAAAATGACATCTGTCAAAATGACATCTGTCAAAATGACATCTGTCAAAATGACATCTGTCAAAATGACATCTGTCAAAATGACATCTGTCAAAATGACATCTGTCAAAATGACATCTGTCAAAATGACATATGTCAAAATGACATCTGTCAAAATGACATCTGTCATAATGACATATGTCAAAATGACATATGTCAAAATGACATCTGTCAAACTGACATCTGTCAAAATGACATCTGTCAAAATGACATCTGTCAAAATGACATCTGTCAAAATGACATCTGTCAAAATGACATCTGTCAAAATGACATCTGTCAAAATGACATCTGTCAAAATGACATCTGTCAAAATGACATCTGTCAAAATGACAACTGTCAAAATGACATCTGTCAAAATGACATCTGTCAAAATGACAACTGTCAAAATGACAATTGTCAAAATGACAACTGTCAAAATGACATCTGTCAAAATGACAACTGTCAAAATGACAACTGTCAAAATGACATCTGTCAAAATGACATCTGTCAAACTGACAATTGTTAAAATGACAACTGTCAAAATGACAACTGTCAAAATGACAACTATCAAAATGACATCTGTCAAAATGACATCTGTCAAAATGACAACTGTCAAAATGACAACTGTCAAAATGACATCTGTCAAACTGACATCTGTCAAACTGACATCTGTCAAACTGACATCTGTCAAACTGACATCTGTCAAACTGACATCTGTCAAACTGACATCTGTCAAACTGACAACTGTCAAAATGACATCTGTCAAAATGACATCTGTCAAAATGACATCTGTCAAAATGACATCTGTCAAAATGACATCTGTCAAAATGACAACTGACAACTGTCAAACTGACGTCTGTCAAAATGACATCTGTCCAAATGACATCTGTCCAAATGAAATCTGTCAAAATGACATCTGTCAAAATGACATCTGTCAAACTGACATCTGTCAAAATGACAACTGTCAAAATGACATCTGTCAAACTGACATCTGTCAAAATGACATCTGTCAAAATGACAACTGTCAAAATGACAACTCTCAAAATGACATCTGTCAAAATGACATCTGTCAAACTGACAATTGTTAAAATGACAACTGTCAAAATGACAACTGTCAAAATGACAACTATCAAAATGACATCTGTCAAAATGACATCTGTCAAAATGACAACTGTCAAAATGACAACTGTCAAAATGACATCTGTCAAACTGACATCTGTCAAAATGACAACTGTCAAAATGACATCTGTCAAACTGACATCTGTCAAACTGACATCTGTCAAACTGACATCTGTCAAACTGACATCTGTCAAACTGACATCTGTCAAACTGACATCTGTCAAACTGACAACTGTCAAAATGACATCTGTCAAAATGACATCTGTCAAAATGACATCTGTCAAAATGACAACTGACAACTGTCAAACTGACGTCTGTCAAAATGACATCTGTCCAAATGACATCTGTCCAAATGAAATCTGTCAAAATGACATCTGTCAAAATGACATCTGTCAAAATGATAATTTTCAAAATGACAACTGTCAAAATGACAACTGTCAAACTGACGTCTGTCAAAATGACATCTGTCAAAATGACATCTGTCAAAATGACATCTGTCAAAATGACATCTGTCAAAATGACTTCTGTCAAAATGACATCTGTCAAAATGACATCTGTCAAAATGACATCTGTCAAAATGACATCTGTCAAAATGACATCTGTCAAAATGACATCTGTCAAAATGACAACTGTCAAAATGACATCTGTCAAAATGACATCTGTCAAAATGACATCTGTCAAAATGACAACTGTCAAAATGACATCTGTCAAACTGACATCTGTCAAACTGACATCTGTCAAACTGACATCTGTCAAACTGACATCTGTCAAACTGACAACTGTCAAAATGACATCTGTCAAAATGACATCTGTCAAAATGACAACTGACAACTGTCAAACTGACGTCTGTCAAAATGACATCTGTCCAAATGACATCTGTCCAAATGAAATCTGTCAAAATGACATCTGTCAAAATGACATCTGTCAAAATGACATCTGTCAAAATGACATCAGTCAAAATGACATCTGTCAAAATGACATCTGTCAAAATGATAATTTTCAAAATGACAACTGTCAAAATGAAATCTGTCAAAATGACAACTGTCAAACTGACGTCTGTCAAAATGACATCTGTCAAAATGACATCTGTCAAAATGACATCTGTCAAAATGACATCTGTCAAAATGACATCCGTCAAAATGACATCTGTCAAAATGACATCTGTCAAAATGACATCTGTCAAAATGACATCTGTCAAAATGACATCTGTCAAAATGACATCTGTCAAACTGACATCTGTCAAACTGACATCTGTCAAACTGACATCTGTCAAACTGACATCTGTCAAACTGACATCTGTCAAACTGACATCTGTCAAACTGACATCTGTCAAACTGACATCTGTCAAACTGACATCTGTTAAACTGACATCTGTCAAACTGACATCTGTCAAACTGACAACTGTCAAACTGACATCTGTCAAACTGACATCTGTCAAACTGACATCTGTCAAACTGACAACTGTCAAACTGACATCTGTCAAACTGACATCTGTCCAAATGAAATCTGTCAAAATGACATCTGTCAAAATTACATCTGTCAAAATGACATCTGTCAAAATGACATCTGTCAAAATGACATCTGTCAAAATGACATCTGTCAAAATGACATCTGTCAAAATGACATCTGTCAAAATGACATCTGTCAAAATGACATCTGTCAAAATGACAACTGACAACTGTCAAAATGACATCTGTCAAAATGACATCTGTCAAAATGACAACTTTCAAAATGACATCTGTCAAAATGACATCTGTTAAAATGACATCTGTCAAAATGACATCTGTCCAAATGACATCTGTCCAAATGAAATCTGTCAAAATGACATCTGTCAAAATGACATCTGTCAAAATGACATCTGTCAAAATGACATCTGTCAAAATGACATCTGTCAAAATGACATCTGTCAAAATGACATCTGTCAAAATGACATCTGTCCAAATGACATCTGTCCAAATGAAATCTGTCAAAATGACATCTGTCAAAATGACATCTGTCAAAATGACATCTGTCAAAATGACATCTGTCAAAATGACATCTGTCAAAATGACATCTGTCAAAATGACATCTGTCAAAATGACTTCTATCAAAATGACGTCTGTCAAAATGACATCTGTCAAAATGACATCTGTCAAAATGACATCTGTCAAAATGACATCTGTCAAAATGACATCTGTCAAAATGACATCTGTCAAAATGACATCTGTCAAAATGACATCTGTCAAAATGACATCTGTCAAAATGACATCTGTCAAAATGACATCTGTCAAAATGACATCTGTCAAAATGACATCTGTCAAAATGACATCTGTCAAAATGACATCTGTCAAAATGACATCTGTCAAAATGACATCTGTCAAAATGACATCTGTCAAAATGACATCTGTCAAAATGACATCTGTCAAAATGACATCTGTCAAAATGACATCTGTCAAAATGACATCTGTCAAAATGACATATGTCAAAATGACATATGTCAAAATGACATATGTCAAAATGACATCTGTCAAACTGACATCTGTCAAAATGACATCTGTCAAAATGACGCTTAGTTTAGGAGCTACGGGCCATTTTAGTGTGGCCTGCAAAAAATATATTTTCTATGGAAAAAAAAGTGATCACAGATTAAAGCCTAAATCGCTCTAGGACGCTTAGTTTAGGAGCTACGGGCCATTTTAGTGTGGCCTGCAAAAAATGTATTTTCTATGGAAAAAAAAAGTGATCAAAATGACAACTGTCAAAATGACATCTGTCAAAATGACATCTGTCAAAATGACATCTTTCAAAATGACATCTGTCAAAATGGCATTTGCCTACATGACATCTGTCAAAATGACATCTGTCAAAATGGCATTTGCCTACATGACATCTGTCAACATGACATCTGTCAAACTGACATCTGTCAAACTGACATCTGTCAAAATGACAACTGTCAAACTGACATCTGTCAAACTGACATCTGTCAAAATGACATCTGTCAAAATGACAACTGTCAAACTGACATCTGTCAAAATGACATCTGTCAAAATGACATCTGTCAAAATGACAATTGTCAAAATGACAACTGTCAAAATGACATCTGTCAAAATGACATCTGTCAAAATGACATCTGTCAAAATGACATCTGTCAAAATGACATCTGTCAAAATGACATCTGTCAAAATGACATCTGTCAAAATGACATCTGTCAAAATGACAACTGTCAAAATGACAATTGTCAAAATGACAACTGTCAAAATGACAACTGTCAAAATCACATCTGTCAAACTGACATCTGTCAAAATGACATCTGTCAAAATGACAACTGTCAAAATGACAACTGTCAAAATGACATCTGTCAAAATGACATCTGTCAAACTGACAATTGTTAAAATGACAACTGTCAAAATGACAACTGTCAAAATGACAACTATCAAAATGACATCTGTCAAAATGACATCTGTCAAAATGACAACTGTCAAAATGACAACTGTCAAAATGACATCTGTCAAACTGACATCTGTCAAACTGACATCTGTCAAACTGACATCTGTCAAACTGACATCTGTCAAACTGACATCTGTCAAACTGACATCTGTCAAACTGACATCTGTCAAACTGACAACTGTCAAAATGACATCTGTCAAAATGACATCTGTCAAAATGACAACTGACAACTGTCAAACTGACGTCAAAATGACATCTGTCCAAATGACATCTGTCCAAATGAAATCTGTCAAAATGACATCTGTCAAAATGACATCTGTCAAAATGATAATTTTCAAAATGACAACTCTCAAAATGAAATCTGTCAAAATGACAACTGTCAAACTGACGTCTGTCAAAATGACATCTGTCAAAATGACATCTGTCAAAATGACTTCTGTCAAAATGACATCTGTCAAAATGACATCTGTCAAAATGACATCTGTCAAAATGACATCTGTCAAAATGACATCTGTCAAAATGACATCTGTCAAAATGACATCTGTCAAAATGACATCTGTCAAAATGACATCTGTCAAAATGACATCTGTCAAAATGACATCTGTCAAAATGACATCTGTCAAAATGACATCTGTCAAAATGACATCTGTCAAAATGACATCTGTCAAAATGACATCTGTCAAAATGACATCTGTCAAAATGACATCTGTCAAAATGACATCTGTCAAAATGACATCTGTCAAAATGACATCTGTCCAAATGACATCTGTCCAAATGAAATCTGTCATACTGACATCTGTCAAACTGACATCTGTCAAACTGACATCTGTCAAACTGACATCTGTCAAACTGACATCTGTCAAACTGACAACTGTCAAACTGACATCTGTCAAACTGACATCTGTCCAAATGAAATCTGTCAAAATGACATCTGTCAAAATGACATCTGTCAAAATGACATCTGTCAAAATGACATCTGTCAAAATGACATCTGTCAAAATGACATCTGTCAAAATGACATCTGTCAAAATGACATCTGTCAAAATGACATCTGTCAAAATGACATCTGTCAAAATGACAACTGTCAAATGACATCTGTCAAAATGACATCTGTCAAAATGACAACTATCAAAATGACATCTGTCAAAATGACATCTGTCAAAATGACATCTGTCAAAATGACATCTGTCAAAATGACATCTGTCAAAATGACATCTGTCAAAATGACATCTGTCAAAATGACATCTGTCAAAATGACATCTGTCAAAATGACATCTGTCAAAATGACATCTGTCCAAATGACATCTGTCCAAATGAAATCTGTCAAAATGACATCTGTCAAAATGACATCTGTCAAAATGACATCTGTTAAAATGACATCTGTCAAAATGACATCTGTCTAAATGATAATTTTCAAAATGACAACTGTCAAAATGAAATCTGTCAAAATGACAACTGACAACTGTCAAACTGACGTCTGTCAAAATGACATCTGTCAAAATGACATCTGTCAAAATGACATCTGTCAAAATGACATCTGTCAAAATGACATCTGTCAAAATGACATCTGTCAAAATGACTTCTGTCAAAATGACGTCTGTCAAAATGACATCTGTCAAAATGACATCTGTCAAAATGACATCTGTCAAAATGACATCTGTCAAAATGACATCTGTCAAAATGACATCTGTCAAAATGACATCTGTCAAAATGACATCTGTCAAAATGACATCTGTCAAAATGCATCTGTCAAAATGACATCTGTCAAAATGACATCTGTCAAAATGACATCTGTCAAAATGACATCTGTCAAAATGACATCTGTCAAAATGACATATGTCAAAATGACATCTGTCAAACTGACATCTGTCAAACTGACATCTGTCAAAATGACATCTGTCAAAATGACATCTGTCAAAATGACATCTGTCAAAATGACATCTGTCAAAATGACATCTGTCAAAATGACATCTGTCAAAATGACATCTGTCAAAATGACATCTGTCAAAATGACATCTGTCAAAATGACATCTGTCAAAATGACATCTGTCAAAATGACATCTGTCAAAATGACATCTGTCAAAATGACAACTGTCAAAATGACATCTGTCAAAATGACATCTGTCAAAATGACATCTGTCAAAATGACATCTGTCAAAATGACATCTGTCAAAATGACATCTGTCAAAATGACATCTGTCAAAATGACATCTGTCAAAATGGCATCTGTCAAAATGACATCTGTCAAAAAGGCATCTGTCAAAATGGCATCTGTCAAAATGACATCTGTCAAAATGACAACTGTCAGAATGACATCTGTCAGAATGACATCTGTCAGAATGACATCTGTCAAAATGATATCTGTCAAAATGACATCTGTCAAAATGATATCTGTCAAAATGACATCTGTCAAAATGACATGTGTCAAAATGACATCTGTCAAAATGACATCTGTCAAAATGACATGTGTCAAAATGACATCTGTCAAAATGACAGATGTCAAAATGACAGATGTCAAAATGACATCTGTCAAAATGACATCTGTCAAAATGACATCTGTCAAAATGACATCTGTCAAAATGACATCTGTCAAAATGACATCTGTCAAAATGACATCTGTCAAAATGACATCTGTCAAAATGACATCTGCCAACTGACATCTGTCAAACTGACATCTGTCAAAATGTATTTTCTATGGAAAAAAAAGTGATCACAGATTAAAGCCTAAATCGCTCTAGGACGCTTAGTTTAGGAGCTACTGGCAAATTTTAGTTTGGCCTACAAAAAATGTATTTTTTATGGAAAAAAAAGTGATCACAGATTAATGCCTAAATCGCTCTAGGACGCTTAGTTTAGGAGATACGGGCCATTTTAGTGTGGCCTGCAAAAATGTATTTTCTATGGAAAAAAAAGTGATCACAGATTAAAGCCTAAATCGCTCTAGGACGCTTATTTTAGGAACTACGGGCCATTTTAGTGTGGCTTGCAAAAAATGTATGTTCTATGAAAAAAAAAGTGATCACAGATTAAAGCCTAAATCGGTCTAGGACGCTTAGTTTAGGAGCTACTGGCCATTTTAGTTTGGCCTGCAAAAAATGTATCTTCTATGGAAAAAAAGTGATCACAGATTAAAGCCAAAATCGCTCTAAGACGCTCAGTTTAGGAGCTACGGGCCATTTTAGTGTGGCCTGCAAAAAATTTATTTTCTATGGAAAAAAAAGTGATCACAGATTAAAGCCTAAATCGCTCTAGGACGCTTAGTTTAGGAGCTACGGGCCACTTTTAGTTTGGCCTGTAAAAAATGTATTTTCTATGGAAAAAAAGTGATCACAGATTAAAGCCTAAATCGCTCTAGGACGCTTAGTTTAGGAGCTACGGGCCACTTTTAGTTTGGCCTGTAAAAAATGTATTTTCTATGGAAAAAAAGTGATCACAGATTAAAGCCTAAATCGCTCTAGGACGCTTAGTTTAGGAGCTACGGCCACTTTTAGTTTGGCCTGCAAATAATGTATTTTCTATGAAAAAAAAAGTGATCACAGATTAAAGCCTAAATCGCTCTAGGACGCTTAGTTTAGGAGCTACGGCCACTTTTAGTTTGGCCTGTAAAAAATGTATTTTCTATGGAAAAAAAGTGATCACAGATTAAAGCCTAAATCGCTCTAGGACGCTTAGTTTAGGAGCTACGGGACATTTTAGTTTGGCCTACAAAAAATGTATTTTGTATGGAAAAAAAAGTGATCACAGATTAATGCCTAAATCGCTCTAGGACGCTTAGATTAGGAGCTACGGGACATTTTAGTTTGGCCTACAAAAAATGTATTTTGTATGGAAAAAAAAGTGATCACAGATTAATGCCTAAATCGCTCTAGGACGCTTAGATTAGGAGCTACGGGACATTTTAGTTTGGCCTACAAAAAATGTATTTTGTATGGAAAAAAAAGTGATCACAGATTAATGCCTAAATCGCTCTAGGACGCTTAGTTTAGGAGCTACGGGACATTTTAGTTTGGCCTACAAAAAATGTATTTTGTATGGAAAAAAAAGTGATCACAGATTAATGCCTAAATCGCTCTAGGACGCTTAGTTTAGGAGCTCCGGGACATTTTAGTTTGGCCTACAAAAAATGTATTTTGTATGGAAAAAAAAGTGATCACAGATTAATGCCTAAATCGCTCTAGGACGCTTAGATTAGGAGCTACGGGACATTTTAGTTTGTCCTACAAAAAATGTATTTTGTATGGAAAAAAAAGTGATCACAGATTAAAGCCTAAATCGCTCTAGGACGCTTAGTTTAGGAGCTCCGGGACATTTTAGTTTGGCCTACAAAAAATTTATTTTGTATGGAAAAAAAAGTGATCACAGATTAATGCCTAAATCGCTCTAGGACGCTTAGTTTAGGAGCTACGGGACATTTTAGTTTGGCCTACAAAAAATGTATTTTGTATGGAAAAAAAAGTGATCACAGATTAATGCCTAAATCGCTCTAGGACGCTTAGATTAGGAGCTACGGGACATTTTAGTTTGGCCTACAAAAAATGTATTTTGTATGGAAAAAAAAGTGATCACAGATTAAAGCCTAAATCGCTCTAGGACGCTTAGTTTAGGAGCTACGGCCACTTTTAGTTTGGCCTGCAAAAAATGTATTTTCTATGAAAAAAAAAGTGATCACAGATTAAAGCCTAAATCGCTCTAGGACGCTTAGTTTAGGAGCTACGGCCACTTTTAGTTTGGCCTGTAAAAAATGTATTTTCTATGGAAAAAAAGTGATCACAGATTAAAGCCTAAATCGCTCTAGGACGCTTAGTTTAGGAGCTACGGGACATTTTAGTTTGGCCTACAAAAAATGTATTTTGTATGGAAAAAAAAGTGATCACAGATTAATGCCTAAATCGCTCTAGGACGCTTAGATTAGGAGCTACGGGACATTTTAGTTTGGCCTACAAAAAATGTATTTTGTATGGAAAAAAAAGTGATCACAGATTCGCTCTAGGACGCTTAGATTAGGAGCTACGGGACATTTTAGTTTGGCCTACAAAAAATGTATTTTGTATGGAAAAAAAAGTGATCACAGATTAATGCCTAAATCGCTCTAGGACGCTTAGTTTAGGAGCTCCGGGACATTTTAGTTTGGCCTACAAAAAATGTATTTTGTATGGAAAAAAAAGTGATCACAGATTAATGCCTAAATCGCTCTAGGACGCTTAGATTAGGAGCTACGGGACATTTTAGTTTGTCCTACAAAAAATGTATTTTGTATGGAAAAAAAAGTGATCACAGATTAAAGCCTAAATCGCTCTAGGACGCTTAGTTTAGGAGCTCCGGGACATTTTAGTTTGGCCTACAAAAAATTTATTTTGTATGGAAAAAAAAGTGATCACAGATTAATGCCTAAATCGCTCTAGGACGCTGAGTTTAGGAGCTACGGGACATTTTAGTGTGGCCTGCAAAAAATTTATTTTCTATGGAAAAAAAAGTGATCACAGATTAAAGCCTAAATCGCTCTAGGACGCTTAGTTTAGGAGCTACGGGCCACTTTTAGTTTGGCCTGTAAAAAATGTATTTTCTATGGAAAAAAAGTGATCACAGATTAAAGCCTAAATCGCTCTAGGACGCTTAGTTTAGGAGCTACGGCCACTTTTAGTTTGGCCTGCAAAAAATGTATTTTCTATGAAAAAAAAAGTGATCACAGATTAAAGCCTAAATCGCTCTAGGACGCTTAGTTTAGGAGCTACGGCCACTTTTAGTTTGGCCTGTAAAAAATGTATTTTCTATGGAAAAAAAGTGATCACAGATTAAAGCCTAAATCGCTCTAGGACGCTTAGTTTAGGAGCTACGGGACATTTTAGTTTGGCCTACAAAAAATGTATTTTGTATGGAAAAAAAAGTGATCACAGATTAATGCCTAAATCGCTCTAGGACGCTTAGATTAGGAGCTACGGGACATTTTAGTTTGGCCTACAAAAAATGTATTTTGTATGGAAAAAAAAGTGATCACAGATTCGCTCTAGGACGCTTAGATTAGGAGCTACGGGACATTTTAGTTTGGCCTACAAAAAATGTATTTTGTATGGAAAAAAAAGTGATCACAGATTAATGCCTAAATCGCTCTAGGACGCTTAGATTAGGAGCTACGGGACATTTTAGTTTGGCCTACAAAAAATGTATTTTGTATGGAAAAAAAAGTGATCACAGATTAATGCCTAAATCGCTCTAGGACGCTTAGTTTAGGAGCTACGGGACATTTTAGTTTGGCCTACAAAAAATGTATTTTGTATGGAAAAAAAAGTGATCACAGATTAATGCCTAAATCGCTCTAGGACGCTTAGTTTAGGAGCTCCGGGACATTTTAGTTTGGCCTACAAAAAATGTATTTTGTATGGAAAAAAAAGTGATCACAGATTAATGCCTAAATCGCTCTAGGACGCTTAGATTAGGAGCTACGGGACATTTTAGTTTGTCCTACAAAAAATGTATTTTGTATGGAAAAAAAAGTGATCACAGATTAAAGCCTAAATCGCTCTAGGACGCTTAGTTTAGGAGCTCCGGGACATTTTAGTTTGGCCTACAAAAAATTTATATTGTATGGAAAAAAAAGTGATCACAGATTAATGCCTAAATCGCTCTAGGACGCTTAGTTTAGGAGCTACGGGACATTTTAGTTTGGCCTACAAAAAATGTATTTTGTATGGAAAAAAAAGTGATCACAGATTAATGCCTAAATCGCTCTATGACGCTTAGTTTAGGAGCTACGGGACATTTTAGTTTGGCCTACAAAAAATGTATTTTGTATGGAAAAAAAAGTGATCACAGATTAATGCCTAAATCGCTCTAGGACGCTTAGATTAGGAGCTACGGGACATTTTAGTTTGGCCTACAAAAAATGTATTTTGTATGGAAAAAAAAGTGATCACAGATTAATGCCTAAATCGCTCTAGGACGCTTAGTTTAGGAGCTCCGGGACATTTTAGTTTGGCCTGCAAAAAATGTATCTTCTATGGAAAAAAAGTGATCACAGATTAAAGCCAAAATCGCTCTAAGACGCTCAGTTTAGGAGCTACGGGCCATTTTAGTGTGGCCTGCAAAAAATTTATTTTCTATGGAAAAAAAAGTGATCACAGATTAAAGCCTAAATCGCTCTAGGACGCTTAGTTTAGGAGCTACGGGCCACTTTTAGTTTGGCCTGTAAAAAATGTATTTTCTATGGAAAAAAAGTGATCACAGATTAAAGCCTAAATCGCTCTAGGACGCTTAGTTTAGGAGCTACGGCCACTTTTAGTTTGGCCTGCAAAAAATGTATTTTCTATGAAAAAAAAAGTGATCACAGATTAAAGCCTAAATCGCTCTAGGACGCTTAGTTTAGGAGCTACGGCCACTTTTAGTTTGGCCTGTAAAAAATGTATTTTCTATGGAAAAAAAGTGATCACAGATTAAAGCCTAAATCGCTCTAGGACGCTTAGTTTAGGAGCTACGGGACATTTTAGTTTGGCCTACAAAAAATGTATTTTGTATGGAAAAAAAAGTGATCACAGATTAATGCCTAAATCGCTCTAGGACGCTTAGATTAGGAGCTACGGGACATTTTAGTTTGGCCTACAAAAAATGTATTTTGTATGGAAAAAAAAGTGATCACAGATTAATGCCTAAATCGCTCTAGGACGCTTAGATAAGGAGCTACGGGACATTTTAGTTTGGCCTACAAAAAATGTATTTTGTATGGAAAAAAAAGTGATCACAGATTAATGCCTAAATCGCTCTAGGACGCTTAGTTTAGGAGCTACGGGACATTTTAGTTTGGCCTACAAAAAATGTATTTTGTATGGAAAAAAAGTGATCACAGATTAATGCCTAAATCGCTCTAGGACGCTTAGTTTAGGAGCTCCGGGACATTTTAGTTTGGCCTACAAAAAATGTATTTTGTATGGAAAAAAAAGTGATCACAGATTAATGCCTAAATCGCTCTAGGACGCTTAGATTAGGAGCTACGGGACATTTTAGTTTGTCCTACAAAAAATGTATTTTGTATGGAAAAAAAAGTGATCACAGATTAAAGCCTAAATCGCTCTAGGACGCTTAGTTTAGGAGCTCCGGGACATTTTAGTTTGGCCTACAAAAAATTTATTTTGTATGGAAAAAAAAGTGATCACAGATTAATGCCTAAATCGCTCTAGGACGCTTAGTTTAGGAGCTACGGGACATTTTAGTTTGGCCTACAAAAAATGTATTTTGTATGGAAAAAAAGTGATCACAGATTAATGCCTAAATCGCTCTAGGACGCTTAGATTAGGAGCTACGGGCAATTTTAGATTGGCCTACAAAAAATGTATTTTGTATGGAAAAAAAAGTGATCACAGATTAAAGCCTAAATCGCTCTAGGACGCTTAGATTAGGAGCTACGGGACATTTTAGTTTGGCCTACAAAAAATTTATTTTGTATGGAAAAAAAAGTGATCACAGATTAATGCCTAAATCGCTCTAGGACGCTTAGATTAGGAGCTACGGGACATTTTAGTTTGGCCTACAAAAAATGTATTTTGTATGGAAAAAAAAGTGATCACAGATTAATGCCTAAATCGCTCTAGGACGCTTAGATTAGGAGCTACGGGCCACTTTTAGTTTGGCCTGTAAAAAATGTATTTTCTATGGAAAAAAAGTGATCACAGATTAAAGCCTAAATCGCTCTATGACGCTTAGTTTAGGAGCGACGGGACATTTTAGTTTGGCCTACAAAAAATGTATTTTGTATGGAAAAAAAAGTGATCACAGATTAATGCCTAAATCGCTCTAGGACGCTTAGATTAGGAGCTACGGGACATTTTAGTTTGGCCTACAAAAAATGTATTTTGTATGGAAAAAAAAGTGATCACAGATTAATGCCTAAATCGCTCTAGGACGCTTAGTTTAGGAGCTCCGGGACATTTTAGTTTGACCTACAAAAAATGTATTTTGTATGGAAAAAAAAGTGATCACAGATTAATGCCTAAATCGCTCTAGGACGCTTAGATTAGGAGCTACGGGCAATTTTAGATTGGCCTACAAAAAATGTATTTTGTATGGAAAAAAAAGTGATCACAGATTAAAGCCTAAATCGCTCTAGGACGCTTAGATTAGGAGCTACGGGACATTTTAGTTTGGCCTACAAAAAATTTATTTTGTATGGAAAAAAAAGTGATCACAGATTAATGCCTAAATCGCTCTAGGACGCTTAGATTAAGAGCTACGGGACATTTTAGTTTGTCCTACAAAAAATGTATTTTGTATGGAAAAAAAAGTGATCACAGATTAATGCCTAAATCGCTCTAGGACGCTTAGATTAGGAGCTACGGGCAATTTTAGTTTGGCCTACAAAAAATGTATTTTGTATGGAAAAAAAGTGATCACAGATTAATGCCTAAATCGCTCTAGGACGCTTAGATTAGGAGCTACGGGACATTTTAGTTTGGCCTACGAAAAATTTATTTTGTATGGAAAAAAAAGTGATCACAGATTAAAGCCTAAATCGCTCTAGGACGCTTAGATTAGGAGCTACGGGACATTTTAGTTTGGCCTACAAAAAATGTATTTTGTATGGAAAAAAAAGTGATCACAGATTAATGCCTAAATCGCTCTAGGACGCTTAGTTTAGGAGCTACGGGACATTTTAGTTTGGCCTACAAAAAATGTATTTTGTATGGAAAAAAAAGTGATCACAGATTAATGCCTAAATCGCTCTAGGACGCTTAGGTTAGGAGCTACGGGACATTTTAGTTTGGCCTACAAAAAATTTATTTTGTATGGAAAAAAAAGTGATCACAGTGATTACAGATTAATGCCTAAATCGCTCTAGGACGCTTAGATTAGGAGCTACGGGCAATTTTAGTTTGGCCTACAAAAAATGTATTTTGTACGGAAAAAAAGTGATCACAGATTAAAGCCTAAATCGCTCTAGGACGCTTAGATTAGGAGCTACGGGACATTTTAGTTTGGCCTACAAAAAATGTATTTTGTATGGAAAAAAAAGTGATCACAGATTAATGCCTAAATCGCTCTAGGACGCTTAGTTTAGGAGCTACGGGACATTTTAGTTTGGCCTACAAAAAATGTATTTTGTATGGAAAAAAAAGTGATCACAGATTAATGCCTAAATCGCTCTAGGACGCTTAGGTTAGGAGCTACGGGACATTTTAGTTTGGCCTACAAAAAATTTATTTTGTATGGAAAAAAAAGTGATCACAGTGATTACAGATTAATGCCTAAATCGCTCTAGGACGCTTAGATTAGGAGCTACGGGACATTTTAGTTTGGCCTACAAAAAATTTATTTTGTATGGAAAAAAAAGTGATCACAGATTAAAGCCTAAATCGCTCTAGGACGCATAGTTTAGGAGCTACGGGACATTTTAGTTTGGCCTACAAAAAATTTATTTTGTATGGAAAAAAAAGTGATCACAGATTAAAGCCTAAATCGCTCTAGGACGCTTAGTTTAGGAGCTACGGGACATTTTAGTTTGGCCTACAAAAAATGTATTTTGTATGGAAAAAAAAGTGATCACAGATTAAAGCCTAAATCGCTCTAGGACGCTTAGTTTAGGAGCTACGGGACATTTTAGTTTGGCCTACAAAAAATGTATTTTGTATGGAAAAAAAAGTGATCACAGATTAATGCCTAAATCGCTCTAGGACGCTTAGATTAGGAGCTACGGGCAATTTTAGTTTGGCCTACAAAAAATGTATTTTGTATGGGAAAAAAGTGATCACAGATTAATGCCTAAATCGCTCTAGGACGCTTAGATTAGGAGCTACGGGACATTTTAGTTTGGCCTAAAAAAAATTTATTTTGTATGAAAAAAAAGTGATTAAAGCCTAAATCGCTCTAGAACGCTTAGATTAGGAGCTACGGGACATTTTAGTTTGGCCTACAAAAAATGTATTTTGTGTGGGAAAAAAAGTGATCACAGATTAAAGCCTAAATCGCTCTAGGACGCTTAGATTAGGAGCTACGGGATATTTTAGATTGGCCTACAAAAAATGTATTTTGTGTGGGAAAAAAAGTGATCACAGATTAAAGCCTAAATCGCTCTAGGACGCTTAGATTAGGAGCTACGGGCAATTTTAGTTTGGCCTACAAAAAATGTATTTTGTATGAAAAAAAAGTGATCACAGATTAAAGCCTAAATCGCTCTAGGACGCATAGTTTAGGAGCTACGGGACATTTTAGTTTGGCCTACAAAAAATTTATTTTGTATGGAAAAAAAAGTGATCACAGATTAAAGCCTAAATCGCTCTAGGACGCTTAGTTTAGGAGTTACGGGACATTTTAGTTTGGGCTACACAAAATTTATTTTGTATGGAAAAAAAAGTGATCACAGATTAAAGCCTAAATCGCTCTAGGACGGTTAGTTTAGGAGCTAGGGGACATTTTAGTTTGGCCTACAAAAAATTTATTTTGTATGGAAAAAAAAGTGATCACAGATTAAAGCCTAAATCGCTCTAGGACGCTTAGATTAGGAGCTACGGGACATTTTAGTTTGGCCTACAAAAAATGTATTTTGTATGGAAAAAAAAGTTATCACAGATTAAAGCCTAAATCGCTCTAGGACGCTTAGTTTAGAAGCTACGGGACATTTTAGTTTGGCCTACAAAAAATGTATTTTGTATGGAAAAAAAGTGATCACAGATTAATGCCTAAATCGCTCTAGGACGCTTAGATTAGGAGCTACGGGCAATTTTAGTTTGGCCTACAAAAAATGTATTTTGTATGGAAAAAAAGTGATCACAGATTAAAGCCTAAATCGCTCTAGGACGCATAGTTTAGGAGCTACGGGACATTTTAGTTTGGCCTATAAAAAATTTATTCTGTATGGAAAAAAAAGTGATCACAGATTAAAGCCTAAATCGCTCTAGGACGCATAGTTTAGGAGCTACGGGACATTTTAGTTTGGCCTACAAAAAATTTATTTTGTATGGAAAAAAAAGTGATCACAGATTAAAGCCTAAATCGCTCTAGGACGCTTAGTTTAGGAGCTACGGGACATTTTAGTTTGGCCTACAAAAAATGTATTTTGTATGGAAAAAAAGTGATCACAGATTAATGCCTAAATCGCTCTAGGACGCTTAGATTAGGAGCTACGGGCAATTTTAGTTTGGCCTACAAAAAATGTATTTTGTATGGAAAAAAAAGTGATTACAGATTAATGCCTAAATCGCTCTAGGACGCTTAGATTAGGAGCTACGGGCAATTTTAGTTTGGCCTACAAAAAATGTATTTTGTATGAAAAAAAAGTGATCACAGATTAAAGCCTAAATCGCTCTAGGACGCATAGTTTAGGAGCTACGGGACATTTTAGTTTGGCCTACAAAAAATTTATTTTGTATGGAAAAAAAAGTGATCACAGATTAAAGCCTAAATCGCTCTAGGACGCATAGTTTAGGAGCTACGGGACATTTTAGTTTGGCCTACAAAAAATTTATATTGTATGGAAAAAAAAGTGATCACAGATTAATGCCTAAATCGCTCTAGGACGCTTAGTTTAGGAGCTACGGGACATTTTAGTTTGGCCTACAAAAAATGTATTTTGTATGGAAAAAAAAGTGATCACAGATTAATGCCTAAATCGCTCTATGACGCTTAGTTTAGGAGCTACGGGACATTTTAGTTTGGCCTACAAAAAATGTATTTTGTATGGAAAAAAAAGTGATCACAGATTAATGCCTAAATCGCTCTAGGACGCTTAGATTAGGAGCTACGGGACATTTTAGTTTGGCCTACAAAAAATGTATTTTGTATGGAAAAAAAAGTGATCACAGATTAATGCCTAAATCGCTCTAGGACGCTTAGTTTAGGAGCTCCGGGACATTTTAGTTTGGCCTGCAAAAAATGTATCTTCTATGGAAAAAAAGTGATCACAGATTAAAGCCAAAATCGCTCTAAGACGCTCAGTTTAGGAGCTACGGGCCATTTTAGTGTGGCCTGCAAAAAATTTATTTTCTATGGAAAAAAAAGTGATCACAGATTAAAGCCTAAATCGCTCTAGGACGCTTAGTTTAGGAGCTACGGGCCACTTTTAGTTTGGCCTGTAAAAAATGTATTTTCTATGGAAAAAAAGTGATCACAGATTAAAGCCTAAATCGCTCTAGGACGCTTAGTTTAGGAGCTACGGCCACTTTTAGTTTGGCCTGCAAAAAATGTATTTTCTATGAAAAAAAAAGTGATCACAGATTAAAGCCTAAATCGCTCTAGGACGCTTAGTTTAGGAGCTACGGCCACTTTTAGTTTGGCCTGTAAAAAATGTATTTTCTATGGAAAAAAAGTGATCACAGATTAAAGCCTAAATCGCTCTAGGACGCTTAGTTTAGGAGCTACGGGACATTTTAGTTTGGCCTACAAAAAATGTATTTTGTATGGAAAAAAAAGTGATCACAGATTAATGCCTAAATCGCTCTAGGACGCTTAGATTAGGAGCTACGGGACATTTTAGTTTGGCCTACAAAAAATGTATTTTGTATGGAAAAAAAAGTGATCACAGATTAATGCCTAAATCGCTCTAGGACGCTTAGATTAGGAGCTACGGGACATTTTAGTTTGGCCTACAAAAAATGTATTTTGTATGGAAAAAAAAGTGATCACAGATTAATGCCTAAATCGCTCTAGGACGCTTAGTTTAGGAGCTACGGGACATTTTAGTTTGGCCTACAAAAAATGTATTTTGTATGGAAAAAAAGTGATCACAGATTAATGCCTAAATCGCTCTAGGACGCTTAGTTTAGGAGCTCCGGGACATTTTAGTTTGGCCTACAAAAAATGTATTTTGTATGGAAAAAAAAGTGATCACAGATTAATGCCTAAATCGCTCTAGGACGCTTAGATTAGGAGCTACGGGACATTTTAGTTTGTCCTACAAAAAATGTATTTTGTATGAAAAAAAAAGTGATCACAGATTAAAGCCTAAATCGCTCTAGGACGCTTAGTTTAGGAGCTCCGGGACATTTTAGTTTGGCCTACAAAAAATTTATTTTGTATGGAAAAAAAAGTGATCACAGATTAATGCCTAAATCGCTCTAGGACGCTTAGTTTAGGAGCTACGGGACATTTTAGTTTGGCCTACAAAAAATGTATTTTGTATGGAAAAAAAAGTGATCACAGATTAATGCCTAAATCGCTCTAGGACGCTTAGATTAGGAGCTACGGGACATTTTAGTTTGGCCTACAAAAAATGTATTTTGTATGGAAAAAAAAGTGATCACAGATTAATGCCTAAATCGCTCTAGGACGCTTAGTTTAGGAGCTCCGGGACATTTTAGTTTGACCTACAAAAAATGTATTTTGTATGGAAAAAAAAGTGATCACAGATTAATGCCTAAATCGCTCTAGGACGCTTAGATTAGGAGCTACGGGCAATTTTAGATTGGCCTACAAAAAATGTATTTTGTATGGAAAAAAAAGTGATCACAGATTAAAGCCTAAATCGCTCTAGGACGCTTAGATTAGGAGCTACGGGACATTTTAGTTTGGCCTACAAAAAATTTATTTTGTATGGAAAAAAAAGTGATCACAGATTAATGCCTAAATCGCTCTAGGACGCTTAGATTAAGAGCTACGGGACATTTTAGTTTGTCCTACAAAAAATGTATTTTGTATGGAAAAAAAAGTGATCACAGATTAATGCCTAAATCGCTCTAGGACGCTTAGATTAGGAGCTACGGGCAATTTTAGTTTGGCCTACAAAAAATGTATTTTGTATGGAAAAAAAGTGATCACAGATTAATGCCTAAATCGCTCTAGGACGCTTAGATTAGGAGCTACGGGACATTTTAGTTTGGCCTACGAAAAATTTATTTTGTATGGAAAAAAAAGTGATCACAGATTAAAGCCTAAACCGCTCTAGGACGCTTAGATTAGGAGCTACGGGACATTTTAATTTGGCCTACAAAAAATGTATTTTGTATGGAAAAAAAAGTGATCACAGATTAATGCCTAAATCGCTCTAGGACGCTTAGTTTAGGAGCTACGGGACATTTTAGTTTGGCCTACAAAAAATGTATTTTGTATGGAAAAAAAAGTGATCACAGATTAATGCCTAAATCGCTCTAGGACGCTTAGGTTAGGAGCTACGGGACATTTTAGTTTGGCCTACAAAAAATTTATTTTGTATGGAAAAAAAAGTGATCACAGTGATTACAGATTAATGCCTAAATCGCTCTAGGACGCTTAGATTAGGAGCTACGGGCAATTTTAGTTTGGCCTACAAAAAATGTATTTTGTACGGAAAAAAAGTGATCACAGATTAAAGCCTAAATCGCTCTAGGACGCATAGTTTAGGAGCTACGGGACATTTTAGTTTGGCCTACAAAAAATTTATTTTGTATGGAAAAAAAAGTGATCACAGATTAAAGCCTAAATCGCTCTAGGACGCATAGTTTAGGAGCTACGGGACATTTTAGTTTGGCCTACAAAAAATTTATTTTGTATGGAAAAAAAAGTGATCACAGATTAAAGCCTAAATCGCTCTAGGACGCTTAGTTTAGGAGCTACGGGACATTTTAGTTTGGCCTACAAAAAATGTATTTTGTATGGAAAAAAAAGTGATCACAGATTAATGCCTAAATCGCTCTAGGACGCTTAGATTAGGAGCTACGGGCAATTTTAGTTTGGCCTACAAAAAATGTATTTTGTATGGGAAAAAAGTGATCACAGATTAATGCCTAAATCGCTCTAGGACGCTTAGATTAGGAGCTACGGGACATTTTAGTTTGGCCTAAAAAAAATTTATTTTGTATGAAAAAAAAGTGATTAAAGCCTAAATCGCTCTAGAACGCTTAGATTAGGAGCTACGGGACATTTTAGTTTGGCCTACAAAAAATGTATTTTGTGTGGGAAAAAAAGTGATCACAGATTAAAGCCTAAATCGCTCTAGGACGCTTAGATTAGAAGCTACGGGATATTTTAGATTGGCCTACAAAAAATGTATTTTGTGTGGGAAAAAAAGTGATCACAGATTAAAGCCTAAATCGCTCTAGGACGCTTAGATTAGGAGCTACGGGCAATTTTAGTTTGGCCTACAAAAAATGTATTTTGTATGAAAAAAAAGTGATCACAGATTAAAGCCTAAATCGCTCTAGGACGCATAGTTTAGGAGCTACGGGACATTTTAGTTTGGCCTACAAAAAATTTATTTTGTATGGAAAAAAAAGTGATCACAGATTAAAGCCTAAATCGCTCTAGGACGCTTAGTTTAGGAGTTACGGGACATTTTAGTTTGGGCTACACAAAATTTATTTTGTATGGAAAAAAAAGTGATCACAGATTAAAGCCTAAATCGCTCTAGGACGGTTAGTTTAGGAGCTAGGGGACATTTTAGTATGGCCTACAAAAAATTTATTTTGTATGGAAAAAAAAGTGATCACAGATTAAAGCCTAAATCGCTCTAGGACGCTTAGATTAGGAGCTACGGGACATTTTAGTTTGGCCTACAAAAAATGTATTTTGTATGGAAAAAAAAGTTATCACAGATTAAAGCCTAAATCGCTCTAGGACGCTTAGTTTAGAAGCTACGGGACATTTTAGTTTGGCCTACAAAAAATGTATTTTGTATGGAAAAAAAGTGATCACAGATTAATGCCTAAATCGCTCTAGGACGCTTAGATTAGGAGCTACGGGCAATTTTAGTTTGGCCTACAAAAAATGTATTTTGTATGGAAAAAAAGTGATCACAGATTAAAGCCTAAATCGCTCTAGGACGCATAGTTTAGGAGCTACGGGACATTTTAGTTTGGCCTATAAAAAATTTATTCTGTATGGAAAAAAAAGTGATCACAGATTAAAGCCTAAATCGCTCTAGGACGCATAGTTTAGGAGCTACGGGACATTTTAGTTTGGCCTACAAAAAATTTATTTTGTATGGAAAAAAAAGTGATCACAGATTAAAGCCTAAATCGCTCTAGGACGCTTAGTTTAGGAGCTACGGGACATTTTAGTTTGGCCTACAAAAAATGTATTTTGTATGGAAAAAAAGTGATCACAGATTAATGCCTAAATCGCTCTAGGACGCTTAGATTAGGAGCTACGGGCAATTTTAGTTTGGCCTACAAAAAATGTATTTTGTATGGAAAAAAAAGTGATTACAGATTAATGCCTAAATCGCTCTAGGACGCTTAGATTAGGAGCTACGGGCAATTTTAGTTTGGCCTACAAAAAATGTATTTTGTATGAAAAAAAAGTGATCACAGATTAAAGCCTAAATCGCTCTAGGACGCATAGTTTAGGAGCTACGGGACATTTTAGTTTGGCCTACAAAAAATTTATTTTGTATGGAAAAAAAAGTGATCACAGATTAAAGCCTAAATCGCTCTAGGACGCATAGTTTAGGAGCTACGGGACATTTTAGTTTGGCCTACAAAAAATTTATTTTGTATGGAAAAAAAAGTGATCACAGATTAAAGCCTAAATCGCTCTAGGACGCTTAGTTTAGGAGCTACGGGACATTTTAGTTTGGCCTACAAAAAATGTATTTTGTATGGAAAAAAAAGTGATCACAGATTAATGCCTAAATCGCTCTAGGACGCTTAGATTAGGAGCTACGGGCAATTTTAGTTTGGCCTACAAAAAATGTATTTTGTATGGGAAAAAAAGTGATCACAGATTAATGCCTAAATCGCTCTAGGACGCTTAGATTAGGAGCTACGGGACATTTTAGTTTGGCCTACAAAAAATTTATTTTGTATGAAAAAAAAGTGATTAAAGCCTAAATCGCTCTAGGACGCTTAGATTAGGAGCTACGGGACATTTTAGTTTGGCCTACAAAAAATGTATTTTGTGTGGGAAAAAAAGTGATCACAGATTAAAGCCTAAATCGCTCTAGGACGCTTAGATTAGGAGCTACGGGACATTTTAGTTTGGGCTACACAAAATTTATTTTGTATGGAAAAAAAAGTGATCACAGATTAAAGCCTAAATCGCTCTAGGACGGTTAGTTTAGGAGCTAGGGGACATTTTAGTTTGGCCTACAAAAAATTTATTTTGTATGGAAAAAAAAGTGATCACAGATTAAAGCCTAAATCGCTCTAGGACGCTTAGATTAGGAGCTACGGGACATTTTAGTTTGGCCTACAAAAAATGTATTTTGTATGGAAAAAAAGTGATCACAGATTAATGCCTAAATCGCTCTAGGACGCTTAGATTAGGAGCTACGGGCAATTTTAGTTTGGCCTACAAAAAATGTATTTTGTATGGAAAAAAAGTGATCACAGATTAAAGCCTAAATCGCTCTAGGACGCATAGTTTAGGAGCTACGGGACATTTTAGTTTGGCCTATAAAAAATTTATTCTGTATGGAAAAAAAAGTGATCACAGATTAAAGCCTAAATCGCTCTAGGACGCATAGTTTAGGAGCTACGGGACATTTTAGTTTGGCCTACAAAAAATTTATTTTGTATGGAAAAAAAAGTGATCACAGATTAAAGCCTAAATCGCTCTAGGACGCTTAGTTTAGGAGCTACGGGACATTTTAGTTTGGCCTACAAAAAATGTATTTTGTATGGAAAAAAAGTGATCACAGATTAATGCCTAAATCGCTCTAGGACGCTTAGATTAGGAGCTACGGGCAATTTTAGTTTGGCCTACAAAAAATGTATTTTGTATGGAAAAAAAAGTGATTACAGATTAATGCCTAAATCGCTCTAGGACGCTTAGATTAGGAGCTACGGGACATTTTAGTTTGGCCTAAAAAAAATTTATTTTGTATGAAAAAAAAGTGATTAAAGCCTAAATCGCTCTAGGACGCTTAGATTAGGAGCTACGGGACATTTTAGTTTGGCCTACAAAAAATGTATTTTGTGTGGGAAAAAAAGTGATCACAGATTAAAGCCTAAATCGCTCTAGGACGCTTAGATTAGGAGCTACGGGATATTTTAGATTGGCCTACAAAAAATGTATTTTGTGTGGGAAAAAAAGTGATCACAGATTAAAGCCTAAATCGCTCTAGGACGCTTAGATTAGGAGCAACGGGCAATTTTAGTTTGGCCTACAAAAAATGTATTTTGTATGAAAAAAAAGTGATCACAGATTAAAGCCTAAATCGCTCTAGGACGCATAGTTTAGGAGCTACGGGACATTTTAGTTTGGCCTACAAAAAATTTATTTTGTATGGAAAAAAAAGTGATCACAGATTAAAGCCTAAATCGCTCTAGGACGCTTAGTTTAGGAGTTACGGGACATTTTAGTTTGGGCTACACAAAATTTATTTTGTATGGAAAAAAAAGTGATCACAGATTAAAGCCTAAATCGCTCTAGGACGGTTAGTTTAGGAGCTAGGGGACATTTTAGTTTGGCCTACAAAAAATTTATTTTGTATGGAAAAAAAAGTGATCACAGATTAAAGCCTAAATCGCTCTAGGACGCTTAGATTAGGAGCTACGGGACATTTTAGTTTGGCCTACAAAAAATGTATTTTGTATGGAAAAAAAAGTTATCACAGATTAAAGCCTAAATCGCTCTAGGACGCTTAGTTTAGAAGCTACGGGACATTTTAGTTTGGCCTACAAAAAATGTATTTTGTATGGAAAAAAAGTGATCACAGATTAATGCCTAAATCGCTCTAGGACGCTTAGATTAGGAGCTACGGGCAATTTTAGTTTGGCCTACAAAAAATGTATTTTGTATGGAAAAAAAGTGATCACAGATTAAAGCCTAAATCGCTCTAGGACGCATAGTTTAGGAGCTACGGGACATTTTAGTTTGGCCTATAAAAAATTTATTCTGTATGGAAAAAAAAGTGATCACAGATTAAAGCCTAAATCGCTCTAGGACGCATAGTTTAGGAGCTACGGGACATTTTAGTTTGGCCTACAAAAAATTTATTTTGTATGGAAAAAAAAGTGATCACAGATTAAAGCCTAAATCGCTCTAGGACGCTTAGTTTAGGAGCTACGGGACATTTTAGTTTGGCCTACAAAAAATGTATTTTGTATGGAAAAAAAGTGATCACAGATTAATGCCTAAATCGCTCTAGGACGCTTAGATTAGGAGCTACGGGCAATTTTAGTTTGGCCTACAAAAAATGTATTTTGTATGGAAAAAAAAGTGATTACAGATTAATGCCTAAATCGCTCTAGGACGCTTAGATTAGGAGCTACGGGCAATTTTAGTTTGGCCTACAAAAAATGTATTTTGTATGAAAAAAAAGTGATTAAAGCCTAAATCGCTCTAGGACGCTTAGATTAGGAGCTACGGGACATTTTAGTTTGGCCTACAAAAAATTTATTTTGTATGGAAAAAAAAGTGATCACAGATTAAAGCCTAAATCGCTCTAGGACGAATAGTTTAGGAGCTACGGGACATTTTAGTTTGGCCTACAAAAAATTTATTTTGTATGGAAAAAAAAGTGATCACAGATTAAAGCCTAAATCGCTCTAGGACGCTTAGTTTAGGAGCTACGGGACATTTTAGTTTGGCCTACAAAAAATGTATTTTGTATGGAAAAAAAAGTGATCACAGATTAATGCCTAAATCGCTCTAGGACGCTTAGATTAGGAGCTACGGGCAATTTTAGTTTGGCCTACAAAAAATGTATTTTGTATGGGAAAAAAAGTGATCACAGATTAATGCCTAAATCGCTCTAGGACGCTTAGATTAGGAGCTACGGGACATTTTAGTTTGGCCTACAAAAAATTTATTTTGTATGAAAAAAAAGTGATTAAAGCCTAAATCGCTCTAGGACGCTTAGATTAGGAGCTACGGGACATTTTAGTTTGGCCTACAAAAAATGTATTTTGTATGGAAAAAAAGTGATCACAGATTAATGCCTAAATCGCTCTAGGACGCTTAGATTAGGAGCTACGGGCAATTTTAGTTTGGCCTACAAAAAATGTATTTTGTATGGAAAAAAAGTGATCACAGATTAAAGCCTAAATCGCTCTAGGACGCATAGTTTAGGAGCTACGGGACATTTTAGTTTGGCCTATAAAAAATTTATTCTGTATGGAAAAAAAAGTGATCACAGATTAAAGCCTAAATCGCTCTAGGACGCATAGTTTAGGAGCTACGGGACATTTTAGTTTGGCCTACAAAAAATTTATTTTGTATGGAAAAAAAAGTGATCACAGATTAAAGCCTAAATCGCTCTAGGACGCTTAGTTTAGGAGCTACGGGACATTTTAGTTTGGCCTACAAAAAATGTATTTTGTATGGAAAAAAAGTGATCACAGATTAATGCCTAAATCGCTCTAGGACGCTTAGATTAGGAGCTACGGGCAATTTTAGTTTGGCCTACAAAAAATGTATTTTGTATGGAAAAAAAAGTGATTACAGATTAATGCCTAAATCGCTCTAGGACGCTTAGATTAGGAGCTACGGGCAATTTTAGTTTGGCCTACAAAAAATGTATTTTGTATGGAAAAAAAGTGATCACAGATTAAAGCCTAAATCGCTCTAGGACGCATAGTTTAGGAGCTACGGGACATTTTAGTTTGGCCTACAAAAAATTTATTTTGTATGGAAAAAAAAGTGATCACAGATTAAAGCCTAAATCGCTCTAGGACGCTTAGTTTAGGAGCTACGGGACATTTTAGTTTGGCCTACAAAAAATGTATTTTGTATGGAAAAAAAAGTGATCACAGATTAATGCCTAAATCGCTCTAGGACGCTTAGATTAGGAGCTACGGGCAATTTTAGTTTGGCCTACAAAAAATGTATTTTGTATGGGAAAAAAAGTGATCACAGATTAATGCCTAAATCGCTCTAGGACGCTTAGATTAGGAGCTACGGGACATTTTAGTTTGGCCTACAAAAAATGTATTTTGTGTGGGAAAAAAAGTGATCACAGATTAAAGCCTAAATCGCTCTAGGACGCTTAGATTAGGAGCTACGGGACATTTTAGTTTGGCCTACAAAAAATGTATTTTGCATGGAAAAAAAAGTGATCACAGATTAATGCCTAAATCGCTCTAGGACGCTTAGATTAGGAGCTACGGGACATTTTAGTTTGGCCTACAAAAAATATATTTTGTATGGAAAAAAAGTGATCACAGATTAAAGCCTAAATCGCTCTAGGACGCTTAGATTAGGAGCTACGGGACATTTTAGTTTGGCCTACAAAAAATTTATTTTGTATGGAAAAAAAAGTGATCACAGATTAATGCCTAAATCGCTCTAGGACGCTTAGATTAGGAGCTACGGGCAATTTTAGTTTGGCCTACAAAAAATGTATTTTGTATGGAAAAAAAAGTGATCACAGATTAATGCCTAAATCGCTCTAGGACGCTTAGATTAGGAGCTACGGGACATTTTAGTTTGGCCTACAAAAAATGTATTTTGTATGGAAAAAAAAGTGATCACAGATTAATGCCTAAATCGCTCTAGGACGCTTAGATTAGGAGCTACGGGCAATTTTAGTTTGGCCTACAAAAAATGTATTTTGTATGGGAAAAAAAGTGATCACAGATTAATGCCTAAATCGCTCTAGGACGCTTTGATTAGGAGCTACGGGCAATTTTAGTTTGGCCTACAAAAAATGTATTTTGTATGGGAAAAAAAGTGATCACAGATTAATGCCTAAATCGCTCTAGGACGCTTAGATTAGGAGCTACGGGCAATTTTAGTTTGGCCTACAAAAAATGTATTTTGTATGGAAAAAAAAGTGATCACAGATTAAAGCCTAAATCGCTCTAGGACGCTTAGTTTAGGAGCTACGGGACATTTTAGTTTGGCCTACAAAAATATATTTTGTATGGAAAAAAAAGTGATCACAGATTAATGCCTAAATCGCTCTAGGACGCTTAGATTAGGAGCTACGGGACATTTTAGTTTGTCCTACAAAAAATGTATTTTGTATGGAAAAAAAAGTGATCACAGATTAATGCCTAAATCGCTCTAGGACGCTTAGATTAGGAGCTACGGGCAATTTTAGTTTGGCCTACAAAAAATGTATTTTGTATGGAAAAAAAGTGATCACAGATTAATGCCTAAATCGCTCTAGGACGCTTAGATTAGGAGCTACGGGCAATTTTAGTTTGGCCTACAAAAAATTTATTTTGTATGGGAAAAAAAGTGATCACAGATTAATGCCTAAATCGCTCTAGGACGCTTTGATTAGGAGCTACGGGCAATTTTAGTTTGGCCTACAAAAAATGTATTTTGTATGGGAAAAAAAGTGATCACAGATTAATGCCTAAATCGCTCTAGGACGCTTAGATTAGGAGCTACGGGCAATTTTAGTTTGGCCTACAAAAAATGTATTTTGTATGGAAAAAAAAGTGATCACAGATTAAAGCCTAAATCGCTCTAGGACGCTTAGTTTAGGAGCTACGGGTCATTTTTGTTTGGCCTACAAAAATATATTTTGTATGGAAAAAAAAGTGATCACAGATTAATGCCTAAATCGCTCTAGGACGCTTAGATTAGGAGCTACGGGACATTTTAGTTTGTCCTACAAAAAATGTATTTTGTATGGAAAAAAAAGTGATCACAGATTAATGCCTACATCGCTCTAGGACGCTTAGATTAGGAGCTACGGGCAATTTTAGTTTGGCCTACAAAAAATGTATTTTGTATGGAAAAAAAGTGATCACAGATTAATGCCTAAATCGCTCTAGGACGCATAGATTAGGAGCTACGGGCAATTTTAGTTTGGCCTACAAAAAATTTATTTTGTATGGGAAAAAAAGTGATCACAGATTAATGCCTAAATCGCTCTAGGACGCTTAGATTAGGAGCTACGGGCAATTTTAGTTTGGCCTACAAAAAATGTATTTTGTATGAAAAAAAAGTGATCACAGATTAATGCCTAAATCGCTCTAGGACGCTTAGATTAGGAGCTACGGGACATTTTAGTTTGGCCTACAAAAAATGTATTTTGTATGGAAAAAAAAGTGATCACAGATTAATGCCTAAATCGCTCTAGGACGCTTAGATTAGGAGCTACGAGACATTTTAGTTTGTCCTACAAAAAATGTATTTTGTATGGAAAAAAAAGTGATCACAGATTAATGCCTAAATCGCTCTAGGACGCTTAGATTAGGAGCTACGGGACATTTTAGTTTGGCCTACAAAAAATTTATTTTGTATGGAAAAAAAAGTGATCACAGATTAATGCCTAAATCGCTCTAGGACGCATAGTTTAGGATCTACGGGACATTTTAGTTTGGCCTACAAAAAATGTATTTTGTATGGAAAAAAAAGTGATCACAGATTAATGCCTAAATCGCTCTAGGACGCTTAGATTAGGAGCTACGGGACATTTTAGTTTGTCCTACAAAAAATGTATTTTGTATGGAAAAAAAAGTGATCACAGATTAATGCCTAAATCGCTCTAGGACGCTTAGATTAGGAGCTACGGGCAATTTTAGTTTGGCCTACAAAAAATGTATTTTGTATGGAAAAAAAGTGATCACAGATTAATGCCTAAATCGCTCTAGGACGCTTAGATTAGGAGCTACGGGCAATTTTAGTTTGGCCTACAAAAAATTTATTTTGTATGGGAAAAAAAGTGATCACAGATTAATGCCTAAATCGCTCTAGGACGCTTAGATTAGGAGCTACGGGCAATTTTAGTTTGGCCTACAAAAAATGTATTTTGTATGAAAAAAAAGTGATCACAGATTAATGCCTAAATCGCTCTAGGACGCTTAGATTAGGAGCTACGGGACATTTTAGTTTGGCCTACAAAAAATGTATTTTGTATGGAAAAAAAAGTGATCACAGATTAATGCCTAAATCGCTCTAGGACGCTTAGATTAGGAGCTACGAGACATTTTAGTTTGTCCTACAAAAAATGTATTTTGTATGGAAAAAAAAGTGATCACAGATTAATGCCTAAATCGCTCTAGGACGCTTAGATTAGGAGCTACGGGACATTTTAGTTTGGCCTACAAAAAATTTATTTTGTATGGAAAAAAAAGTGATCACAGATTAATGCCTAAATCGCTCTAGGACGCATAGTTTAGGATCTACGGGACATTTTAGTTTGGCCTACAAAAAATGTATTTTGTATGGAAAAAAAAGTGATCACAGATTAATGCCTAAATCGCTCTAGGACGCTTAGATTAGGAGCTACGGGCAATTTTAGTTTGGCCTACAAAAAATGTATTTTGTATGGAAAAAAAGTGATCACAGATTAATGCCTAAATCGCTCTAGGACGCTTAGATTAGGAGCTACGGGCAATTTTAGTTTGGCCTACAAAAAATGTATTTTGTATGGGAAAAAAAGTGATCACAGATTAATGCCTAAATCGCTCTAGGACGCTTTGATTAGGAGCTACGGGCAATTTTAGTTTGGCCTACAAAAAATGTATTTTGTATGGGAAAAAAAGTGATCACAGATTAATGCCTAAATCGCTCTAGGACGCATAGTTTAGGATCTACGGGACATTTTAGTTTGGCCTACAAAAAATGTATTTTGTATGGAAAAAAAAGTGATCACAGATTAATGCCTAAATCGCTCTAGGACGCTTAGATTAGGAGCTACGGGCAATTTTAGTTTGGCCTACAAAAAATGTATTTTGTATGGAAAAAAAGTGATCACAGATTAATGCCTAAATCGCTCTAGGACGCTTAGATTAGGAGCTACGGGACATTTTAGTTTGGCCTGCAAAAAATGTATTTTGTATGGAAAAAAAAGTGATCACAGATTAATGCCTAAATCGCTCTAGGACGCTTAGATTAGGAGCTACGGGACATTTTAGTTTGGCCTACAAAAAATGTATTTTGTATGGAAAAAAAAGTGATCACAGATTAATGCCTAAATCGCTCTAGGACGCTTAGATTAGGAGCTACGGGCAATTTTAGTTTGGCCTACAAAAAATGTATTTTGTATGGAAAAAAAGTGATCACAGATTAATGCCTAAATCGCTCTAGGACGCTTAGATTAGGAGCTACGGGCAATTTTAGTTTGGCCTACAAAAAATTTATTTTGTATGGGAAAAAAAGTGATCACAGATTAATGCCTAAATCGCTCTAGGACGCTTAGATTAGGAGCTACGGGCAATTTTAGTTTGGCCTACAAAAAATGTATTTTGTATGAAAAAAAAGTGATCACAGATTAATGCCTAAATCGCTCTAGGACGCTTAGATTAGGAGCTACGGGACATTTTAGTTTGGCCTACAAAAAATTTATTTTGTATGGAAAAAAAAGTGATCACAGATTAATGCCTAAATCGCTCTAGGACGCTTAGATTAGGAGCTACGAGACATTTTAGTTTGTCCTACAAAAAATGTATTTTGTATGGAAAAAAAAGTGATCACAGATTAATGCCTAAATCGCTCTAGGACGCTTAGATTAGGAGCTACGGGACATTTTAGTTAGGCCTACAAAAAATTTATTTTGTATGGAAAAAAAAGTGATCACAGATTAATGCCTAAATCGCTCTAGGACGCATAGTTTAGGATCTACGGGACATTTTAGTTTGGCCTACAAAAAATGTATTTTGTATGGAAAAAAAAGTGATCACAGATTAATGCCTAAATCGCTCTAGGACGCTTAGATTAGGAGCTACGGGCAATTTTAGTTTGGCCTACAAAAAATGTATTTTGTATGGAAAAAAGTGATCACAGATTAATGCCTAAATCGCTCTAGGACGCTTAGATTAGGAGCTACGGGCAATTTTAGTTTGGCCTACAAAAAATTTATTTTGTATGGGAAAAAAAGTGATCACAGATTAATGCCTAAATCGCTCTAGGACGCTTAGATTAGGAGCTACGGGCAATTTTAGTTTGGCCTACAAAAAATGTATTTTGTATGAAAAAAAAGTGATCACAGATTAATGCCTAAATCGCTCTAGGACGCTTAGATTAGGAGCTACGGGCAATTTTAGTTTGGCCTACAAAAAATGTATTTTGTATGAAAAAAAAGTGATCACAGATTAATGCCTAAATCGCTCTAGGACGCTTAGATTAGGAGCTACGGGCAATTTTAGTTTGGCCTACAAAAAATGTATTTTGTATGGAAAAAAAAGTGATTACAGATTAAAGCCTAAATCGCTCTAGGACGCATAGTTTAGGAGCTACGGGACATTTTAGTTTGGCCTACAAAAAATTTATTTTGTATGGGAAAAAAAGTGATCACAGATTAATGCCTAAATCGCTCTAGGACGCTTAGATTAGGAGCTACGGGACATTTTAGTTTGGCCTACAAAAAATGTATTTTGTATGGAAAAAAAAGTGATCACAGATTAATGCCTAAATCGCTCTAGGACGCTTAGATTAGGAGCTACGGGACATTTTAGTTTGGCCTACAAAAAATGTATTTTGTATGGAAAAAAAGTGATCACAGATTAAAGCCTAAATCGCTCTAGGACGCTTAGATTAGGAGCTACGGGACATTTTAGTTTGGCCTACAAAAAATTTATTTTGTATGGGAAAAAAAGTGATCACAGATTAATGCCTAAATCGCTCTAGGACGCTTAGATTAGGAGCTACGGGACATTTTAGTTTGGCCTACAAAAAATGTATTTTGTATGGAAAAAAAAGTGATCACAGATTAATGCCTAAATCGCTCTAGGACGCTTAGATTAGGAGCTACGGGCAATTTTAGTTTGGCCTACAAATTTTGTATGGAAAAAAAAATGATTACAGATTAAAGCCTAAATCGCTCTAGGACGCATAGTTTAGGAGCTACGGGACATTTTAGTTTGGCCTACAAAAAATGTATTTTGTATGGAAAAAAAAGTGATCACAGATTAATGCCTAAATCGCTCTAGGACGCTTAGATTAGGAGCTACGGGACATTTTAGTTTGGCCTACAAAAAATGTATTTTGTATGGAAAAAAAGTGATCACAGATTAATGCCTAAATCGCTCTAGGACGCTTAGATTAGGAGCTACGGGACATTTTAGTTTGGCCTACAAAAAATGTATTTTGTATGGGAAAAAAAGTGATCACAGATTAATGCCTAAATCGCTCTAGGACGCATAGTTTAGGAGCTACGGCACATTTTAGTTTGGCCTACAAAAAATGTATTTTGTATGGAAAAAAAAGTGATCACAGATTAATGCCTAAATCGCTCTAGGACGCTTAGATTAGGAGCTACGGGACATTTTAGTTTGGCCTACAAAAAATGTATTTTGTATGGAAAAAAAGTGATCACAGATTAATGCCTAAATCGCTCTAGGACGCTTAGATTAGGAGCTACGGGACATTTTAGTTTGGCCTACAAAAAATGTATTTTGTATGGGAAAAAAAGTGATCACAGATTAATGCCTAAATCGCTCTAGGACGCTTAGTTTAGGAGCTACGGGTCATTTTTGTTTGGCCTACAAAAATATATTTTGTATGGAAAAAAAAGTGATCACAGATTAATGCCTAAATCGCTCTAGGACGCTTAGATTAGGAGCTACGGGACATTTTAGTTTGTCCTACAAAAAATGTATTTTGTATGGAAAAAAAAGTGATCACAGATTAATGCCTACATCGCTCTAGGACGCTTAGATTAGGAGCTACGGGCAATTTTAGTTTGGCCTACAAAAAATGTATTTTGTATGGAAAAAAAGTGATCACAGATTAATGCCTAAATCGCTCTAGGACGCTTAGATTAGGAGCTACGGGCAATTTTAGTTTGGCCTACAAAAAATTTATTTTGTATGGGAAAAAAAGTGATCACAGATTAATGCCTAAATCGCTCTAGGACGCTTAGATTAGGAGCTACGGGCAATTTTAGTTTGGCCTACAAAAAATGTATTTTGTATGAAAAAAAAGTGATCACAGATTAATGCCTAAATCGCTCTAGGACGCTTAGATTAGGAGCTACGGGTCATTTTAGTTTGGCCTACAAAAAATGTATTTTGTATGGAAAAAAAAGTGATCACAGATTAATGCCTAAATCGCTCTAGGACGCTTAGATTAGGAGCTACGAGACATTTTAGTTTGTCCTACAAAAAATGTATTTTGTATGGAAAAAAAAGTGATCACAGATTAATGCCTAAATCGCTCTAGGACGCTTAGATTAGGAGCTACGGGACATTTTAGTTTGGCCTACAAAAAATTTATTTTGTATGGAAAAAAAAGTGATCACAGATTAATGCCTAAATCGCTCTAGGACGCATAGTTTAGGATCTACGGGACATTTTAGTTTGGCCTACAAAAAATGTATTTTGTATGGAAAAAAAAGTGATCACAGATTAATGCCTAAATCGCTCTAGGACGCTTAGATTAGGAGCTACGGGACATTTTAGTTTGTCCTACAAAAAATGTATTTTGTATGGAAAAAAAAGTGATCACAGATTAATGCCTAAATCGCTCTAGGACGCTTAGATTAGGAGCTACGGGCAATTTTAGTTTGGCCTACAAAAAATGTATTTTGTATGGAAAAAAAGTGATCACAGATTAATGCCTAAATCGCTCTAGGACGCTTAGATTAGGAGCTACGGGCAATTTTAGTTTGGCCTACAAAAAATTTATTTTGTATGGGAAAAAAAGTGATCACAGATTAATGCCTAAATCGCTCTAGGACGCTTAGATTAGGAGCTACGGGCAATTTTAGTTTGGCCTACAAAAAATGTATTTTGTATGAAAAAAAAGTGATCACAGATTAATGCCTAAATCGCTCTAGGACGCTTAGATTAGGAGCTACGGGACATTTTAGTTTGGCCTACAAAAAATGTATTTTGTATGGAAAAAAAAGTGATCACAGATTAATGCCTAAATCGCTCTAGGACGCTTAGATTAGGAGCTACGGGACATTTTAGTTTGGCCTGCAAAAAATGTATTTTGTATGGAAAAAAAAGTGATCACAGATTAATGCCTAAATCGCTCTAGGACGCTTAGATTAGGAGCTACGGGACATTTTAGTTTGGCCTACAAAAAATGTATTTTGTATGGAAAAAAAAGTGATCACAGATTAATGCCTAAATCGCTCTAGGACGCTTAGATTAGGAGCTACGGGACATTTTAGTTTGGCCTACAAAAAATTTATTTTGTATGGAAAAAAAAGTGATCACAGATTAATGCCTAAATCGCTCTAGGACGCATAGTTTAGGATCTACGGGACATTTTAGTTTGGCCTACAAAAAATGTATTTTGTATGGAAAAAAAAGTGATCACAGATTAATGCCTAAATCGCTCTAGGACGCTTAGATTAGGAGCTACGGGCAATTTTAGTTTGGCCTACAAAAAATGTATTTTGTATGGAAAAAAAGTGATCACAGATTAATGCCTAAATCGCTCTAGGACGCTTAGATTAGGAGCTACGGGCAATTTTAGTTTGGCCTACAAAAAATGTATTTTGTATGGGAAAAAAAGTGATCACAGATTAATGCCTAAATCGCTCTAGGACGCTTTGATTAGGAGCTACGGGCAATTTTAGTTTGGCCTACAAAAAATGTATTTTGTATGGGAAAAAAAGTGATCACAGATTAATGCCTAAATCGCTCTAGGACGCATAGTTTAGGATCTACGGGACATTTTAGTTTGGCCTACAAAAAATGTATTTTGTATGGAAAAAAAAGTGATCACAGATTAATGCCTAAATCGCTCTAGGACGCTTAGATTAGGAGCTACGGGCAATTTTAGTTTGGCCTACAAAAAATGTATTTTGTATGGAAAAAAAGTGATCACAGATTAATGCCTAAATCGCTCTAGGACGCTTAGATTAGGAGCTACGGGACATTTTAGTTTGGCCTGCAAAAAATGTATTTTGTATGGAAAAAAAAGTGATCACAGATTAATGCCTAAATCGCTCTAGGACGCTTAGATTAGGAGCTACGGGACATTTTAGTTTGGCCTACAAAAAATGTATTTTGTATGGAAAAAAAAGTGATCACAGATTAATGCCTAAATCGCTCTAGGACGCTTAGATTAGGAGCTACGGGCAATTTTAGTTTGGCCTACAAAAAATGTATTTTGTATGGAAAAAAAGTGATCACAGATTAATGCCTAAATCGCTCTAGGACGCTTAGATTAGGAGCAACGGGCAATTTTAGTTTGGCCTACAAAAAATTTATTTTGTATGGGAAAAAAAGTGATCACAGATTAATGCCTAAATCGCTCTAGGACGCTTAGATTAGGAGCTACGGGCAATTTTAGTTTGGCCTACAAAAAATGTATTTTGTATGAAAAAAAAGTGATCACAGATTAATGCCTAAATCGCTCTAGGACGCTTAGATTAGGAGCTACGGGACATTTTAGTTTGGCCTACAAAAAATTTATTTTGTATGGAAAAAAAAGTGATCACAGATTAATGCCTAAATCGCTCTAGGACGCTTAGATTAGGAGCTACGAGACATTTTAGTTTGTCCTACAAAAAATGTATTTTGTATGGAAAAAAAAGTGATCACAGATTAATGCCTAAATCGCTCTAGGACGCTTAGATTAGGAGCTACGGGACATTTTAGTTAGGCCTACAAAAAATTTATTTTGTATGGAAAAAAAAGTGATCACAGATTAATGCCTAAATCGCTCTAGGACGCATAGTTTAGGATCTACGGGACATTTTAGTTTGGCCTACAAAAAATGTATTTTGTATGGAAAAAAAAGTGATCACAGATTAATGCCTAAATCGCTCTAGGACGCTTAGATTAGGAGCTACGGGCAATTTTAGTTTGGCCTACAAAAAATGTATTTTGTATGGAAAAAAGTGATCACAGATTAATGCCTAAATCGCTCTAGGACGCTTAGATTAGGAGCTACGGGCAATTTTAGTTTGGCCTACAAAAAATTTATTTTGTATGGGAAAAAAAGTGATCACAGATTAATGCCTAAATCGCTCTAGGACGCTTAGATTAGGAGCTACGGGCAATTTTAGTTTGGCCTACAAAAAATGTATTTTGTATGAAAAAAAAGTGATCACAGATTAATGCCTAAATCGCTCTAGGACGCTTAGATTAGGAGCTACGGGCAATTTTAGTTTGGCCTACAAAAAATGTATTTTGTATGAAAAAAAAGTGATCACAGATTAATGCCTAAATCGCTCTAGGACGCTTAGATTAGGAGCTACGGGCAATTTTAGTTTGGCCTACAAAAAATGTATTTTGTATGGAAAAAAAAGTGATTACAGATTAAAGCCTAAATCGCTCTAGGACGCATAGTTTAGGAGCTACGGGACATTTTAGTTTGGCCTACAAAAAATTTATTTTGTATGGGAAAAAAAGTGATCACAGATTAATGCCTAAATCGCTCTAGGACGCTTAGATTAGGAGCTACGGGACATTTTAGTTTGGCCTACAAAAAATGTATTTTGTATGGAAAAAAAAGTGATCACAGATTAATGCCTAAATCGCTCTAGGACGCTTAGATTAGGAGCTACGGGACATTTTAGTTTGGCCTACAAAAAATGTATTTTGTATGGAAAAAAAGTGATCACAGATTAAAGCCTAAATCGCTCTAGGACGCTTAGATTAGGAGCTACGGGACATTTTAGTTTGGCCTACAAAAAATTTATTTTGTATGGGAAAAAAAGTGATCACAGATTAATGCCTAAATCGCTCTAGGAAGCTTAGATTAGGAGCTACGGGCAATTTTAGTTTGGCCTACAAATTTTGTATGGAAAAAAAAATGATTACAGATTAAAGCCTAAATCGCTCTAGGACGCATAGTTTAGGAGCTACGGGACATTTTAGTTTGGCCTACAAAAAATGTATTTTGTATGGAAAAAAAAGTGATCACAGATTAATGCCTAAATCGCTCTAGGACGCTTAGATTAGGAGCTACGGGACATTTTAGTTTGGCCTACAAAAAATGTATTTTGTATGGAAAAAAAGTGATCACAGATTAATGCCTAAATCGCTCTAGGACGCTTAGATTAGGAGCTACGGGACATTTTAGTTTGGCCTACAAAAAATGTATTTTGTATGGGAAAAAAAGTGATCACAGATTAATGCCTAAATCGCTCTAGGACGCATAGTTTAGGAGCTACGGCACATTTTAGTTTGGCCTACAAAAAATGTATTTTGTATGGAAAAAAAAGTGATCACAGATTAATGCCTAAATCGCTCTAGGACGCTTAGATTAGGAGCTACGGGACATTTTAGTTTGGCCTACAAAAAATGTATTTTGTATGGAAAAAAAGTGATCACAGATTAATGCCTAAATCGCTCTAGGACGCTTAGATTAGGAGCTACGGGACATTTTAGTTTGGCCTACAAAAAATGTATTTTGTATGGGAAAAAAAGTGATCACAGATTAATGCCTAAATCGCTCTAGGACGCATAGTTTAGGAGCTACGGCACATTTTAGTTTGGCCTACAAAAAATGTATTTTGTATGGAAAAAAAAGTGATCACAGATTAATGCCTAAATCGCTCTAGGACGCTTAGATTAGGAGCTACGGGCAATTTTAGTTTGGCCTACAAATTTTGTATGGAAGAAAAAGTGATTACAGATTAAAGCCTAAATCGCTCTAGGACGCATAGTTTAGGAGCTACGGCACATTTTAGTTTGGCCTACAAAAAATGTATTTTGTATGGAAAAAAAAGTGATCACAGATTAATGCCTAAATCGCTCTAGGACGCTTAGATTAGGAGCTACGGGACATTTTAGTTTGGCCTACAAAAAATGTATTTTGTATGGGAAAAAAAGTGATCACAGATTAATGGCTAAATCGCTCTAGGACGCTTAGATTAGGAGCTACGGGACATTTTAGTTTGGCCTACAAAAAATGTATTTTGTATGGAAAAAAAGTGATCACAGATTAATGCCTAAATCGCTCTAGGACGCTTAGATTAGGAGCTACGGGCAATTTTAGTTTGGCCTACAAAAAATGTATTTTGCATGGAAAAAAAAGTGATCACAGATTAATGCCTAAATCGCTCTAGGACGCTTAGATTAGGAGCTACGGGCAATTTTAGTTTGGCCTACAAAAAATATATTTTGTATGGAAAAAAAACTGATCACAGATTAAAGCCTAAATCGCTCTAGGACGCTTAGATTAGGAGCTACGGGACATTTTAGTTTGGCCTACAAAAAATATATTTTGTATGGAAAAAAAGTGATCACAGATTAAAGCCTAAATCGCTCTAGGACGCTTAGATTAGGAGCTACGGGACATTTTAGTTTGGCCTACAAAAAATTTATTTTGTATGGAAAAAAAAGTGATCACAGATTAATGCCTAAATCGCTCTAGGACGCTTAGATTAGGAGCTACGGGCAATTTTAGTTTGGCCTACAAAAAATGTATTTTGTATGGAAAAAAAAGTGATCACAGATTAATGCCTAAATCGCTCTAGGACGCTTAGATTAGGAGCTACGGGACATTTTAGTTTGGCCTACAAAAAATGTATTTTGTATGGAAAAAAAAGTGATCACATATTAATGCCTAAATCGCTCTAGGACGCTTAGATTAGGAGCTACGGGCAATTTTAGTTTGGCCTACAAATTTTGTATGGAAGAAAAAGTGATTACAGATTAAAGCCTAAATCGCTCTAGGACGCATAGTTTAGGAGCTACGGGACATTTTAGTTTGGCCTACAAAAAATGTATTTTGTATGGAAAAAAAAGTGATCAAAAATTAATGCCTAAATCGCTCTAGGACGCTTAGATTAGGAGCTACGGGCAATTTTAGTTTGGCCTACAAAAAATATATTTTGTATGGAAAAAAAGTGATCACAGATTAAAGCCTAAATCGCTCTAGGACGCTTAGATTAGGAGCTACGGGACATTTTAGTTTGGCCTACAAAAAATGTATTTTGTGTGGGAAAAAAAGTGATCACAGATTAAAGCCTAAATCGCTCTAGGACGCTTAGATTAGGAGCTACGGGCAATTTTAGTTTGGCCTACAAAAAATGTATTTTGTATGAAAAAAAAGTGATCACAGATTAAAGCCTAAATCGCTCTAGGACGCATAGTTTAGGAGCTACGGGACATTTTAGTTTGGCCTACAAAAAATTTATTTTGTATGGAAAAAAAAGTGATCACAGATTAAAGCCTAAATCGCTCTAGGACGCTTAGTTTAGGAGTTACGGGACATTTTAGTTTGGGCTACACAAAATTTATTTTGTATGGAAAAAAAAGTGATCACAGATTAAAGCCTAAATCGCTCTAGGACGGTTAGTTTAGGAGCTAGGGGACATTTTAGTTTGGCCTACAAAAAATTTATTTTGTATGGAAAAAAAAGTGATCACAGATTAAAGCCTAAATCGCTCTAGGACGCTTAGATTAGGAGCTACGGGACATTTTAGTTTGGCCTACAAAAAATGTATTTTGTATGGAAAAAAAAGTTATCACAGATTAATGCCTAAATCGCTCTAGGACGCTTAGATTAGGAGCTACGGGACATTTTAGTTTGTCCTACAAAAAATGTATTTTGTATGGAAAAAAAGTGATCACAGATTAATGCCTAAATCGCTCTAGGACGCTTAGATTAGGAGCTACGGGCAATTTTAGTTTGGCCTACAAAAAATGTATTTTGTATGGGAAAAAAAGTGATCACAGATTAATGCCTAAATCGCTCTAGGACGCTTTGATTAGGAGCTACGGGCAATTTTAGTTTGGCCTACAAAAAATGTATTTTGTATGGGAAAAAAAGTGATCACAGATTAATGCCTAAATCGCTCTAGGACGCTTAGATTAGGAGCTACGGGCAATTTTAGTTTGGCCTACAAAAAATGTATTTTGTATGGAAAAAAAAGTGATCACAGATTAAAGCCTAAATCGCTCTAGGACGCTTAGTTTAGGAGCTACGGGACATTTTAGTTTGGCCTACAAAAAATGTATTTTGTATGGAAAAAAAAGTGATCACAGATTAATGCCTAAATCGCTCTAGGACGCTTAGATTAGGAGCTACGGGACATTTTAGTTTGTCCTACAAAAAATGTATTTTGTATGGAAAAAAAAGTGATCACAGATTAATGCCTAAATCGCTCTAGGACGCTTAGATTAGGAGCTACGGCACATTTTAGTTTGGCCTGCAAAAAATGTATTTTGTATGGAAAAAAAAGTGATCACAGATTAATGCCTAAATCGCTCTAGGACGCTTAGATTAGGAGCTACGGGACATTTTAGTTTGGCCTACAAAAAATTTATTTTGTATGGAAAAAAAAGTGATCACAGATTAATGCCTAAATCGCTCTAGGACGCATAGTTTAGGATCTACGGGACATTTTAGTTTGGCCTACAAAAAATGTATTTTGTATGGAAAAAAAAAAGTGATCACAGATTAATGCCTAAATCGCTCTAGGACGCTTAGATTAGGAGCTACGGGCAATTTTAGTTTGGCCTACAAAAAATGTATTTTGTATGAAAAAAAAGTGATCACAGATTAATGCCTAAATCGCTCTAGGACGCTTAGATTAGGAGCTACGGGACATTTTAGTTTGGCCTACAAAAAATGTATTTTGTATGGAAAAAAAAGTGATCACAGATTAATGCCTAAATCGCTCTAGGACGCTTAGATTAGGAGCTACGAGACATTTTAGTTTGTCCTACAAAAAATGTATTTTGTATGGAAAAAAAAGTGATCACAGATTAATGCCTAAATCGCTCTAGGACGCTTAGATTAGGAGCTACGGGCAATTTTAGTTTGGCCTACAAAAAATATATTTTGTATGAAAAAAAAGTGATCACAGATTAATGCCTAAATCGCTCTAGGACGCTTAGATTAGGAGCTACGGGCAATTTTAGTTTGGCCTACACAAAATATATTTTGTATGGAAAAAAAGTGATCACAGATTAAAGCCTAAATCGCTCTAGGACGCTTAGATTAGGAGCTACGGGACATTTTAGTTTGGCCTACAAAAAATGTATTTTGTATGGAAAAAAAAGTGATCACGGATTAATGCCTAAATCGCTCTAGGACGCTTAGATTAGGAGCTACGGGCAATTTTAGTTTGGCCTACAAAAAATATATTTTGTATGGAAAAAAAAGTGATCACAGATTAAAGCCTAAATCGCTCTAGGACGCTTAGATTAGGAGCTACGGGACATTTTAGTTTGGCCTACAAAAAATGTATTTTGTATGGAAAAAAAAGTGATCACAGATTAATGCCTAAATCGCTCTAGGACGCTTAGATTAGGAGCTACGGGCAATTTTAGTTTGGCCTACAAAAAATATATTTTGTATGGAAAAAAAGTGATCACAGATTAATGCCTAAATCGCTCTAGGACGCTTAGATTAGGAGCTACGGGACATTTTAGTTTGGCCTACAAAAAATATATTTTGTATGGAAAAAAAGTGATCACAGATTAAAGCCTAAATCGCTCTAGGACGCTTAGATTAGGAGCTACGGGCAATTTTAGTTTGGCCTACAAAAAATATATTTTGTATGGAAAAAAAAGTGATCACAGATTAAAGCCTAAATCGCTCTAGGACGCTTAGATTAGGAGCTACGGGACATTTTAGTTTGGCCTACAAAAAATTTATTTTGTATGGAAAAAAAAGTGATCACAGATTAAAGCCTAAATCGCTCTAGGACGCTTAGATTAGGAGCTACGGGACATTTTAGTTTGGCCTACAAAAAATGTATTTTGTATGGGAAAAAAAGTGATCACAGATTAATGCCTAAATCGCTCTAGGACTCTTAGATTAGGAGCTACGGGACATTTTAGTTTGGCCTACAAAAAATGTATTTTGTATGGAAAAAAAAGTGATCACAGATTAATGCCTAAATCGCTCTAGGACGCTTAGATTAGGAGCTACGGGCAATTTTAGTTTGGCCTACAAAAAATGTATTTTGTATGGAAAAAAAAGTGATCACAGATTAATGCCTAAATCGCTCTAGGACGCTTAGATTAGGAGCTACGGGCAATTTTAGTTTGGCCTACAAAAAATGTATTTTGTATGAAAAAAAAGTGATCACAGATTAATGCCTAAATCGCTCTAGGACGCTTAGATTAGGAGCTACGGGCAATTTTAGTTTGGCCTACAAAAAATGTATTTTGTATGGAAAAAAAGTGATCACAGATTAATGCCTAAATCGCTCTAGGACGCTTAGATTAGGAGCTACGGGCAATTTTAGTTTGGCCTACAAAAAATGTATTTTGTATGGAAAAAAAAGTGATCACAGATTAAAGCCTAAATCGCTCTAGGACGCTTAGATTAGGAGCTACGGGACATTTTAGTTTGGCCTACAAAAAATGTATTTTGTATGGAAAAAAAAGTGATCACAGATTAATGCCTAAATCGCTCTAGGACGCTTAGATTAGGAGCTACGGGCAATTTTAGTTTGGCCTACAAAAAATATATTTTGTATGGAAAAAAAGTGATCACAGATTAATGCCTAAATCGCTCTAGGACGCTTAGATTAGGAGCTACGGGCAATTTTAGTTTGGCCTACAAAAAATGTATTTTGTATGGAAAAAAAAGTGATCACAGATTAAAGCCTAAATCGCTCTAGGACGCTTAGATTAGGAGCTACGGGACATTTTAGTTTGGCCTACAAAAAATATATTTTGTATGGAAAAAAAGTGATCACAGATTAAAGCCTAAATCGCTCTAGGACGCTTAGATTAGGAGCTACGGGACATTTTAGTTTGGCCTACAAAAAATATATTTTGTATGGAAAAAAAGTGATCACAGATTAAAGCCTAAATCGCTCTAGGACGCTTAGATTAGGAGCTACGGGACATTTTAGTTTGGCCTACAACAAATGTATTTTGTATGGAAAAAAAAGTGATCACAGATTAATGCCTAAATCGCTCTAGGACGCTTAGATTAGGAGCTACGGGACATTTTAGTTTGGCCTACAACAAATGTATTTTGTATGGAAAAAAAAGTGATCACAGATTAAAGCCTAAATCGCTCTAGGACGCTTAGATTAGGAGCTACGGGACATTTTAGTTTGGCCTACAAAAAATGTATTTTGTATGGAAAAAAAAGTGATCACGGATTAATGCATAAATCGCTCTAGGACGCTTAGATTAGGAGCTACGGGCAATTTTAGTTTGGCCTACAAAAAATATATTTTGTATGGAAAAAAAAGTGATCACAGATTAAAGCCTAAATCGCTCTAGGACGCTTAGATTAGGAGCTACGGGACATTTTAGTTTGGCCTACAACAAATGTATTTTGTATGGAAAAAAAAGTGATCACAGATTAATGCCTAAATCGCTCTAGGACGCTTAGATTAGGAGCTACGGGACATTTTAGTTTGGCCTACAACAAATGTATTTTGTATGGAAAAAAAAGTGATCACAGATTAATGCCTAAATCGCTCTAGGACGCTTAGATTAGGAGCTACGGGCAATTTTAGTTTGGCCTACAAAAAATGTATTTTGTATGAAAAAAAAGTGATCACAGATTAATGCCTAAATCGCTCTAGGACGCTTAGATTAGGAGCTACGGGCAATTTTAGTTTGGCCTACAAAAAATGTATTTTGTATGGAAAAAAAGTGATCACAGATTAATGCCTAAATCGCTCTAGGACGCTTAGATTAGGAGCTACGGGCAATTTTAGTTTGGCCTACAAAAAATATATTTTGTATGGAAAAAAAGTGATCACAGATTAATGCCTAAATCGCTCTAGGACGCTTAGATTAGGAGCTACGGGACATTTTAGTTTGGCCTACAAAAAATATATTTTGTATGGAAAAAAAGTGATCACAGATTAAAGCCTAAATCGCTCTAGGACGCTTAGATTAGGAGCTACGGGCAATTTTAGTTTGGCCTACAAAAAATATATTTTGTATGGAAAAAAAAGTGATCACAGATTAAAGCCTAAATCGCTCTAGGACGCTTAGATTAGGAGCTACGGGACATTTTAGTTTGGCCTACAAAAAATGTATTTTGTATGGAAAAAAAAGTGATCACAGATTAAAGCCTAAATCGCTCTAGGACGCTTAGATTAGGAGCTACGGGACATTTTAGTTTGGCCTACAAAAAATGTATTTTGTATGGGAAAAAAAGTGATCACAGATTAATGCCTAAATCGCTCTAGGACTCTTAGATTAGGAGCTACGGGACATTTTAGTTTGGCCTACAAAAAATGTATTTTGTATGGAAAAAAAAGTGATCACAGATTAATGCCTAAATCGCTCTAGGACGCTTAGATTAGGAGCTACGGGCAATTTTAGTTTGGCCTACAAAAAATGTATTTTGTATGGAAAAAAAAGTGATCACAGATTAATGCCTAAATCGCTCTAGGACGCTTAGATTAGGAGCTACGGGCAATTTTAGTTTGGCCTACAAAAAATGTATTTTGTATGAAAAAAAAGTGATCACAGATTAATGCCTAAATCGCTCTAGGACGCTTAGATTAGGAGCTACGGGCAATTTTAGTTTGGCCTACAAAAAATGTATTTTGTATGGAAAAAAAGTGATCACAGATTAATGCCTAAATCGCTCTAGGACGCTTAGATTAGGAGCTACGGGCAATTTTAGTTTGGCCTACAAAAAATGTATTTTGTATGGAAAAAAAAGTGATCACATATTAAAGCCTAAATCGCTCTAGGACGCTTAGATTAGGAGCTACGGGACATTTTAGTTTGGCCTACAAAAAATGTATTTTGTATGGAAAAAAAAGTGATCACAGATTAATGCCTAAATCGCTCTAGGACGCTTAGATTAGGAGCTACGGGCAATTTTAGTTTGGCCTACAAAAAATATATTTTGTATGGAAAAAAAGTGATCACAGATTAATGCCTAAATCGCTCTAGGACGCTTAGATTAGGAGCTACGGGCAATTTTAGTTTGGCCTACAAAAAATGTATTTTGTATGGAAAAAAAAGTGATCACAGATTAAAGCCTAAATCGCTCTAGGACGCTTAGATTAGGAGCTACGGGACATTTTAGTTTGGCCTACAAAAAATATATTTTGTATGGAAAAAAAGTGATCACAGATTAAAGCCTAAATCGCTCTAGGACGCTTAGATTAGGAGCTACGGGACATTTTAGTTTGGCCTACAAAAAATATATTTTGTATGGAAAAAAAGTGATCACAGATTAAAGCCTAAATCGCTCTAGGACGCTTAGATTAGGAGCTACGGGACATTTTAGTTTGGCCTACAAAAAATGTATTTTGTATGGAAAAAAAAGTGATCACGGATTAATGCATAAATCGCTCTAGGACGCTTAGATTAGGAGCTACGGGCAATTTTAGTTTGGCCTACAAAAAATATATTTTGTATGGAAAAAAAAGTGATCACAGATTAAAGCCTAAATCGCTCTAGGACGCTTAGATTAGGAGCTACGGGACATTTTAGTTTGGCCTACAACAAATGTATTTTGTATGGAAAAAAAAGTGATCACAGATTAATGCCTAAATCGCTCTAGGACGCTTAGATTAGGAGCTACGGGACATTTTAGTTTGGCCTACAACAAATGTATTTTGTATGGAAAAAAAAGTGATCACAGATTAATGCCTAAATCGCTCTAGGACGCTTAGATTAGGAGCTACGGGCAATTTTAGTTTGGCCTACAAAAAATGTATTTTGTATGAAAAAAAAGTGATCACAGATTAATGCCTAAATCGCTCTAGGACGCTTAGATTAGGAGCTACGGGCAATTTTAGTTTGGCCTACAAAAAATGTATTTTGTATGGAAAAAAAGTGATCACAGATTAATGCCTAAATCGCTCTAGGACGCTTAGATTAGGAGCTACGGGCAATTTTAGTTTGGCCTACAAAAAATGTATTTTGTATGGAAAAAAAAGTGATCACAGATTAAAGCCTAAATCGCTCTAGGACGCTTAGATTAGGAGCTACGGGCAATTTTAGTTTGGCCTACAAAAAATATATTTTGTATGGAAAAAAAAGTGATCACAGATTAAAGCCTAAATCGCTCTAGGACGCTTAGATTAGGAGCTACGGGACATTTTAGTTTGGCCTACAAAAAATGTATTTTGTATGGGAAAAAAGTGATCACAGATTAATGCCTAAATCGCTCTAGGACTCTTAGATTAGGAGCTACGGGACATTTTAGTTTGGCCTACAAAAAATGTATTTTGTATGGAAAAAAAAGTGATCACAGATTAATGCCTAAATCGCTCTAGGACGCTTAGATTAGGAGCTACGGGCAATTTTAGTTTGGCCTACAAAAAATGTATTTTGTATGGAAAAAAAAGTGATCACAGATTAATGCCTAAATCGCTCTAGGACGCTTAGATTAGGAGCTACGGGCAATTTTAGTTTGGCCTACAAAAAATGTATTTTGTATGAAAAAAAAGTGATCACAGATTAATGCCTAAATCGCTCTAGGACGCTTAGATTAGGAGCTACGGGCAATTTTAGTTTGGCCTACAAAAAATGTATTTTGTATGGAAAAAAAGTGATCACAGATTAATGCCTAAATCGCTCTAGGACGCTTAGATTAGGAGCTACGGGCAATTTTAGTTTGGCCTACAAAAAATGTATTTTGTATGGAAAAAAAAGTGATCACAGATTAATGCCTAAATCGCTCTAGGACGCTTAGATTAGGAGCTACGGGCAATTTTAGTTTGGCCTACAAAAAATATATTTTGTATGGAAAAAAAAGTGATCACAGATTAAAGCCTAAATCGCTCTAGGACGCTTAGATTAGGAGCTACGGGACATTTTAGTTTGGCCTACAAAAAATATATTTTGTATGGAAAAAAAGTGATCACAGATTAAAGCCTAAATCGCTCTAGGACGCTTAGATTAGGAGCTACGGGCAATTTTAGTTTGGCCTACAAAAAATATATTTTGTATGGAAAAAAAAGTGATCACAGATTAATGCCTAAATCGCTCTAGGACGCTTAGATTAGGAGCTACGGGCAATTTTAGTTTGTATTTTGTATGGAAAAAAAAGTGATCACAGATTAAAGCCTAAATCGCTCTAGGACGCTTAGATTAGGAGCTACGGGACATTTTAGTTTGGCCTACAAAAAATATATTTTGTATGGAAAAAAATTGATCACAGATTAATGCCTAAATCGCTCTAGGACGCTTAGATTAGGAGCTACGGGCAATTTTAGTTTGGCCTACAAAAAATGTATTTTGTATGGAAAAAAAGTGATTACAGATTAAAGCCTAAATCGCTCTAGGACGCATAGTTTAGGAGCTACGGGACATTTTAGTTTGGCCTACAAAAAATGTATTTTGTATGGAAAAAAAAGTGATCACAGATTAATGCCTAAATCGCTCTAGGACGCTTAGATTAGGAGCTACGGGCAATTTTAGTTTGGCCTACAAAAAATGTATTTTGTATGGAAAAAAAGTGATCACAGATTAATGCCTAAATCGCTCTAGGACGCTTAGATTAGGAGCTACGGGCAATTTTAGTTTGGCCTACAAAAAATGTATTTTGTATGGAAAAAAAAGTGATCACAGATTAATGCCTAAATCGCTCTAGGACGCTTAGATTAGGAGCTACGGGCAATTTTAGTTTGGCCTACAAATTTTGTATGGAAAAAAAAATGATTACAAATTAAAGCCTAAATCGCTCTAGGACGCATAGTTTAGGAGCTACGGGACATTTTAGTTTGGCCTACAAAAAATGTATTTTGTATGGAAAAAAAAGTGATCACAGATTAATGCCTAAATCGCTCTAGGACGCTTAGATTAGGAGCTACGGGCAATTTTAGTTTGGCCTACAAATTTTGTATGGAAGAAAAAGTGATTACAGATTAAAGCCTAAATCGCTCTAGGACGCATACTTTAGGAGCTACGGCACATTTTAGTTTGGCCTACAAAAAATGTATTTTGTATGGAAAAAAAAGTGATCACAGATTAATGCCTAAATCGCTCTAGGACGCTTAGATTAGGAGCTACGGACAATTTTAGTTTGGCCTACAAAAAATATATTTTGTATGGAAAAAAAGTGATCACAGATTAATGCCTAAATCGCTCTAGGACGCTTAGATTAGGAGCTACGGGCAATTTTAGTTTGGCCTACAAAAAATGTATTTTGTATGGAAAAAAAAGTGATCACAGATTAAAGCCTAAATCGCTCTAGGACGCTTAGATTAGGAGCTACGGGACATTTTAGTTTGGCCTACAAAAAATGTATTTTGTATGGGAAAAAAGTGATCACAGATTAATGCCTAAATCGCTCTAGGACGCTTAGATTAGGAGCTACGGGACATTTTAGTTTGGCCTACAAAAAATGTATTTTGTATGGAAAAAAAAGTGATCACAGATTAATGCCTAAATCGCTCTAGGACGCTTAGATTAGGAGCTACGGACAATTTTAGTTTGGCCTACAAAAAATGTATTTTGTTTAAAAAAAAAGTGATCACAGATTAATGCCTAAATCGCTCTAGGACGCTTAGATTAGGAGCTACGGGCAATTTTAGTTTGGCCTACAAATTTTGTATGGAAGAAAAAGTGATTACAGATTAAAGCCTAAATCGCTCTAGGACGCATAGTTTAGGAGCTACGGCACATTTTAGTTTGGCCTACAAAAAATGTATTTTGTATGGAAAAAAAAGTGATCACAGATTAATGCCTAAATCGCTCTAGGACGCTTAGATTAGGAGCTACGGACAATTTTAGTTTGGCCTACAAAAAATATATTTTGTATGGAAAAAAAGTGATCACAGATTAATGCCTAAATCGCTCTAGGACGCTTAGATTAGGAGCTACGGGCAATTTTAGTTTGGCCTACAAAAAATGTATTTTGTATGGGAAAAAAAGTGATCACAGATTAATGCCTAAATCGCTCTAGGACTCTTAGATTAGGAGCTACGGGACATTTTAGTTTGGCCTACAAAAAATGTATTTTGTATGGAAAAAAAAGTGATCACAGATTAATGCCTAAATCGCTCTAGGACGCTTAGATTAGGAGCTACGGGCAATTTTAGTTTGGCCTACAAAAAATGTATTTTGTATGAAAAAAAAGTGATCACAGATTAATGCCTAAATCGCTCTAGGACGCTTAGATTAGGAGCTACGGGCAATTTTAGTTTGGCCTACAAAAAATGTATTTTGTATGGAAAAAAAAGTGATCACAGATTAATGCCTAAATCGCTCTAGGACGCTTAGATTAGGAGCTACGGGCAATTTTAGTTTGGCCTACAAAAAATGTATTTTGTATGGAAAAAAAAAGTGATCACAGATTAATGCCTAAATCGCTCTAGGACGCTTAGATTAGGAGCTACGGGCAATTTTAGTTTGGCCTACAAAAAATGTATTTTGTATGAAAAAAAAGTGATCACAGATTAATGCCTAAATCGCTCTAGGACGCTTAGATTAGGAGCTACGGGCAATTTTAGTTTGGCCTACAAAAAATGTATTTTGTATGGAAAAAAAGTGATCACAGATTAATGCCTAAATCGCTCTAGGACGCTTAGATTAGGAGCTACGGGCAATTTTAGTTTGGCCTACAAAAAATGTATTTTGTATGGAAAAAAAAGTGATCACAGATTAATGCCTAAATCGCTCTAGGACGCTTAGATTAGGAGCTACGGGCAATTTTAGTTTGGCCTACAAAAAATATATTTTGTATGGAAAAAAAAGTGATCACAGATTAAAGCCTAAATCGCTCTAGGACGCTTAGATTAGGAGCTACGGGACATTTTAGTTTGGCCTACAAAAAATATATTTTGTATGGAAAAAAAGTGATCACAGATTAAAGCCTAAATCGCTCTAGGACGCTTAGATTAGGAGCTACGGGACATTTTAGTTTGGCCTACAAAAAATGTATTTTGTATGGAAAAAAAAGTGATCACAGATTAATGCCTAAATCGCTCTAGGACGCTTAGATTAGGAGCTACGGGCAATTTTAGTTTGTATTTTGTATGGAAAAAAAAGTGATCACAGATTAAAGCCTAAATCGCTCTAGGACGCTTAGATTAGGAGCTACGGGCAATTTTAGTTTGGCCTACAAAAAATGTATTTTGTATGGAAAAAAAAGTGATCACAGATTAATGCCTAAATCGCTTAGATTAGGAGCTACGGGCAATTTTAGTTTGGCCTACAAATTTTGTATGGAAAAAAAAAATGATTACAAATTAAAGCCTAAATCGCTCTAGGACGCATAGTTTAGGAGCTACGGGACATTTTAGTTGGGCCTACAAAAAATGTATTTTGTATGGAAAAAAAAGTGATCACAGATTAATGCCTAAATCGCTCTAGGACGCTTAGATTAGGAGCTACGGGCAATTTTAGTTTGGCCTACAAATTTTGTATGGAAGAAAAAGTGATTACAGATTAAAGCCTAAATCGCTCTAGGACGCATAGTTTAGGAGCTACGGCACATTTTAGTTTGGCCTACAAAAAATGTATTTTGTATGGAAAAAAAAGTGATCACAGATTAATGCCTAAATCGCTCTAGGACGCTTAGATTAGGAGCTGCGGACAATTTTAGTTTGGCCTACAAAAAATATATTTTGTATGGAAAAAAAGTGATCACAGATTAATGCCTAAATCGCTCTAGGACGCTTAGATTAGGAGCTACGGGCAATTTTAGTTTGGCCTACAAAAAATGTATTTTGTATGGAAAAAAAAGTGATCACAGATTAAAGCCTAAATCGCTCTAGGACGCTTAGATTAGGAGCTACGGGCAATTTTAGTTTGGCCTACAAAAAATGTATTTTGTTTAAAAAAAAAGTGATCACAGATTAATGCCTAAATCGCTCTAGGACGCTTAGATTAGGAGCTACGGGCAATTTTAGTTTGGCCTACAAATTTTGTATGGAAGAAAAAGTGATTACAGATTAAAGCCTAAATCGCTCTAGGACGCATAGTTTAGGAGCTACGGCACATTTTAGTTTGGCCTACAAAAAATGTATTTTGTATGGAAAAAAAAGTGATCACAGATTAATGCCTAAATCGCTCTAGGACGCTTAGATTAGGAGCTACGGACAATTTTAGTTTGGCCTATATTTTGTATGGAAAAAAAGTGATCACAGATTAATGCCTAAATCGCTCTAGGACGCTTAGATTAGGAGCTACGGGCAATTTTAGTTTGGCCTACAAAAAATGTATTTTGTATGGAAAAAAAAGTGATCACAGATTAAAGCCTAAATCGCTCTAGGACGCTTAGATTAGGAGCTACGGGACATTTTAGTTTGGCCTACAAAAAATGTATTTTGTATGGGAAAAAAGTGATCACAGATTAATGCCTAAATCGCTCTAGGACGCTTAGATTAGGAGCTACGGGCAATTTTAGTTTGGCCTACAAAAAATGTATTTTGTTTAAAAAAAAAGTGATCACAGATTAATGCCTAAATCGCTCTAGGACGCTTAGATTAGGAGCTACGGGCAATTTTAGTTTGGCCTACAAAAAATGTATTTTGTATGGAAAAAAAGTGATCACAGATTAAAGCCTAAATCGCTCTAGGACGCTTAGATTAGGAGCTACGGGACATTTTAGTTTGGCCTACAAAAAATGTATTTTGTATGGAAAAAAAAGTGATCACAGATTAATGCCTAAATCGCTCTAGGACGCTTAGATTAGGAGCTACGGGCAATTTTAGTTTGGCCTACAAAAAATATATTTTGTATGGAAAAAAAGTGATCACAGATTAATGCCTAAATCGCTCTAGGACGCTTAGATTAGGAGCTACGGGCAATTTTAGTTTGGCCTACAAAAAATGTATTTTGTATGGAAAAAAAAGTGATCACAGATTAAAGCCTAAATCGCTCTAGGACGCTTAGATTAGGAGCTACGGGACATTTTAGTTTGGCCTACAAAAAATATATTTTGTATGGAAAAAAAGTGATCACAGATTAAAGCCTAAATCGCTCTAGGACGCTTAGATTAGGAGCTACGGGACATTTTAGTTTGGCCTACAAAAAATGTATTTTGTATGGAAAAAAAAGTGATCACGGATTAATGCCTAAATCGCTCTAGGACGCTTAGATTAGGAGCTACGGGCAATTTTAGTTTGGCCTACAAAAAATATATTTTGTATGGAAAAAAAAGTGATCACAGATTAAAGCCTAAATCGCTCTAGGACGCTTAGATTAGGAGCTACGGGACATTTTAGTTTGGCCTACAACAAATGTATTTTGTATGGAAAAAAAAGTGATCACAGATTAATGCCTAAATCGCTCTAGGACGCTTAGATTAGGAGCTACGGGCAATTTTAGTTTGGCCTACAAAAAATGTATTTTGTATGAAAAAAAAGTGATCACAGATTAATGCCTAAATCGCTCTAGGACGCTTAGATTAGGAGCTACGGGCAATTTTAGTTTGGCCTACAAAAAATGTATTTTGTATGGAAAAAAAAGTGATCACAGATTAATGCCTAAATCGCTCTAGGACGCTTAGATTAGGAGCTACGGGCAATTTTAGTTTGGCCTACAAAAAATGTATTTTGTATGGAAAAAAAAAGTGATCACAGATTAATGCCTAAATCGCTCTAGGACGCTTAGATTAGGAGCTACGGGCAATTTTAGTTTGGCCTACAAAAAATATATTTTGTATGGAAAAAAAGTGATCACAGATTAAAGCCTAAATCGCTCTAGGACGCTTAGATTAGGAGCTACGGGCAATTTTAGTTTGGCCTACAAAAAATGTATTTTGTATGGAAAAAAAGTGATCACAGATTAATGCCTAAATCGCTCTAGGACGCTTAGATTAGGAGCTACGGGCAATTTTAGTTTGGCCTACAAAAAATGTATTTTGTATGGAAAAAAAGTGATCACAGATTAATGCCTAAATCGCTCTAGGACGCTTAGATTAGGAGCTACGGGCAATTTTAGTTTGGCCTACAAATTTTGTATGGAAGAAAAAGTGATTACAGATTAAAGCCTAAATCGCTCTAGGACGCATAGTTTAGGAGCTACGGCACATTTTAGTTTGGCCTACAAAAAATGTATTTTGTATGGAAAAAAAAGTGATCACAAATTAATGCCTAAATCGCTCTAGGACGCTTAGATTAGGAGCTACGGGCAATTTTAGTTTGGCCTACAAAAAATATATTTTGTATGGAAAAAAAGTGATCACAGATTAATGCCTAAATCGCTCTAGGACGCTTAGATTAGGAGCTACGGGCAATTTTAGTTTGGCCTACAAAAAATGTATTTTGTATGGAAAAAAAAGTGATCACAGATTAATGCCTAAATCGCTCTAGGACGCTTAGATTAGGAGCTACGGGCAATTTTAGTTTGGCCTACAAAAAATGTATTTTGTATGAAAAAAAAGTGATCACAGATTAATGCCTAAATCGCTCTAGGACGCTTAGATTAGGAGCTACGGGCAATTTTAGTTTGGCCTACAAAAAATGTATTTTGTATGGAAAAAAAGTGATCACAGATTAATGCCTAAATCGCTCTAGGACGCTTAGATTAGGAGCTACGGGCAATTTTAGTTTGGCCTACAAAAAATGTATTTTGTATGGAAAAAAAAGTGATCACAGATTAATGCCTAAATCGCTCTAGGACGCTTAGATTAGGAGCTACGGGCAATTTTAGTTTGGCCTACACAAAATATATTTTGTATGGAAAAAAAGTGATCACAGATTAAAGCCTAAATCGCTCTAGGACGCTTAGATTAGGAGCTACGGGACATTTTAGTTTGGCCTACAAAAAATGTATTTTGTATGGAAAAAAAAGTGATCACGGATTAATGCCTAAATCGCTCTAGGACGCTTAGATTAGGAGCTACGGGCAATTTTAGTTTGGCCTACAAAAAATATATTTTGTATGGAAAAAAAAGTGATCACAGATTAAAGCCTAAATCGCTCTAGGACGCTTAGATTAGGAGCTACGGGACATTTTAGTTTGGCCTACAAAAAATGTATTTTGTATGGAAAAAAAAGTGATCACAGATTAATGCCTAAATCGCTCTAGGACGCTTAGATTAGAAGCTACGGGCAATTTTAGTTTGGCCTACAAAAAATATATTTTGTATGGAAAAAAAGTGATCACAGATTAATGCCTAAATCGCTCTAGGACGCTTAGATTAGGAGCTACGGGCAATTTTAGTTTGGCCTACACAAAATATATTTTGTATGGAAAAAAAGTGATCACAGATTAAAGCCTAAATCGCTCTAGGACGCTTAGATTAGGAGCTACGGGACATTTTAGTTTGGCCTACAAAAAATGTATTTTGTATGGAAAAAAAAGTGATCACAGATTAAAGCCTAAATCGCTCTAGGACGCTTAGATTAGGAGCTACGGGACATTTTAGTTTGGCCTACAACAAATGTATTTTGTATGGAAAAAAAAGTGATCACAGATTAATGCCTAAATCGCTCTAGGACGCTTAGATTAGGAGCTACGGGCAATTTTAGTTTGGCCTACAAATTTTGTATGGAAAAAAAAATGATTACAAATTAAAGCCTAAATCGCTCTAGGACGCTTAGATTAGGAGCTACGGGACATTTTAGTTTGGCCTACAAAAAATGTATTTTGTATGGAAAAAAAAGTGATCACGGATTAATGCCTAAATCGCTCTAGGACGCTTAGATTAGGAGCTACGGGCAATTTTAGTTTGGCCTACAAAAAATATATTTTGTATGGAAAAAAAGTGATCACAGATTAAAGCCTAAATCGCTCTAGGACGCTTAGATTAGGAGCTACGGGACATTTTAGTTTGGCCTACAACAAATGTATTTTGTATGGAAAAAAAAGTGATCACAGATTAATGCCTAAATCGCTCTAGGACGCTTAGATTAGGAGCTACGGGCAATTTTAGTTTGGCCTACAAAAAATATATTTTGTATGGAAAAAAAGTGATCACAGATTAATGCCTAAATCGCTCTAGGACGCTTAGATTAGGAGCTACGGGCAATTTTAGTTTGGCCTACAAAAAATGTATTTTGTATGGAAAAAAAAGTGATCACAGATTAAAGCCTAAATCGCTCTAGGACGCTTAGATTAGGAGCTACGGGACATTTTAGTTTGGCCTACAAAAAATGTATTTTGTATGGGAAAAAAAGTGATCACAGATTAATGCCTAAATCGCTCTAGGACTCTTAGATTAGGAGCTACGGGACATTTTAGTTTGGCCTACAAAAAATGTATTTTGTATGGAAAAAAAAGTGATCACAGATTAATGCCTAAATCGCTCTAGGACGCTTAGATTAGGAGCTACGGGCAATTTTAGTTTGGCCTACAAAAAATGTATTTTGTATGAAAAAAAAGTGATCACAGATTAATGCCTAAATCGCTCTAGGACGCTTAGATTAGGAGCTACGGGCAATTTTAGTTTGGCCTACAAAAATGTATTTTGTATGGAAAAAAAAGTGATCACAGATTAATGCCTAAATCGCTCTAGGACGCTTAGATTAGGAGCTACGGGAAATTTTAGTTTGGCCTACAAAAAATGTATTTTGTATGGAAAAAAAAGTGATCACAGATTAATGCCTAAATCGCTCTAGGACGCTTAGATTAGGAGCTACGGGACATTTTAGTTTGGCCTACAAAAAATGTATTTTGTATGAAAAAAAAGTGATCACAGATTAATGCCTAAATCGCTCTAGGACGCTTAGATTAGGAGCTACGGGCAATTTTAGTTTGGCCTACAAAAAATGTATTTTGTATGGAAAAAAAGTGATCACAGATTAATGCCTAAATCGCTCTAGGACGCTTAGATTAGGAGCTACGGGACATTTTAGTTTGGCCTACAAAAAATGTATTTTGTATGGGAAAAAAAGTGATCACAGATTAATGCCTAAATCGCTCTAGGACTCTTAGATTAGGAGCTACGGGACATTTTAGTTTGGCCTACAAAAAATGTATTTTGTATGGAAAAAAAAGTGATCACAGATTAATGCCTAAATCGCTCTAGGACGCTTAGATTAGGAGCTACGGGCAATTTTAGTTTGGCCTACAAAAAATATATTTTGTATGGAAAAAAAGTGATCACAGATTAATGCCTAAATCGCTCTAGGACGCTTAGATTAGGAGCTACGGGCAATTTTAGTTTGGCCTACAAAAAATGTATTTTGTATGGAAAAAAAAGTGATCACAGATTAAAGCCTAAATCGCTCTAGGACTCTTAGATTAGGAGCTACGGGACATTTTAGTTTGGCCTACAACAAATGTATTTGTATGGAAAAAAAAGTGATCACAGATTAATGCCTAAATCGCTCTAGGACGCTTAGATTAGGAGCTACGGGCAATTTTAGTTTGGCCTACAAAAAATATATTTTGTATGGAAAAAAAGTGATCACAGATTAATGCCTAAATCGCTCTAGGACGCTTAGATTAGGAGCTACGGGCAATTTTAGTTTGGCCTACAAAAAATGTATTTTGTATGGAAAAAAAAGTGATCACAGATTAAAGCCTAAATCGCTCTAGGACGCTTAGATTAGGAGCTACGGGACATTTTAGTTTGGCCTACAAAAAATGTATTTTGTATGGGAAAAAAAGTGATCACAGATTAATGCCTAAATCGCTCTAGGACTCTTAGATTAGGAGCTACGGGACATTTTAGTTTGGCCTACAAAAAATGTATTTTGTATGGAAAAAAAAGTGATCACAGATTAATGCCTAAATCGCTCTAGGACGCTTAGATTAGGAGCTACGGGCAATTTTAGTTTGGCCTACAAAAAATGTATTTTGTATGGGAAAAAAAGTGATCACAGATTAATGCCTAAATCGCTCTAGGACTCTTAGATTAGGAGCTACGGGACATTTTAGTTTGGCCTACAAAAAATGTATTTTGTATGGAAAAAAAAGTGATCACAGATTAATGCCTAAATCGCTCTAGGACGCTTAGATTAGGAGCTACGGGCAATTTTAGTTTGGCCTACAAAAAATGTATTTTGTATGGGAAAAAAAGTGATCACAGATTAATGCCTAAATCGCTCTAGGACTCTTAGATTAGGAGCTACGGGACATTTTAGTTTGGCCTACAAAAAATGTATTTTGTATGGAAAAAAAAGTGATCACAGATTAATGCCTAAATCGCTCTAGGACGCTTAGATTAGGAGCTACGGGCAATTTTAGTTTGGCCTACAAAAAATGTATTTTGTATGGAAAAAAAAGTGATCACAGATTAATGCCTAAATCGCTCTAGGACGCTTAGATTAGGAGCTACGGGCAATTTTAGTTTGGCCTACAAAAAATGTATTTTGTATGAAAAAAAAGTGATCACAGATTAATGCCTAAATCGCTCTAGGACGCTTAGATTAGGAGCTACGGGCAATTTTAGTTTGGCCTACAAAAAATATATTTTGTATGGAAAAAAAGTGATCACAGATTAATGCCTAAATCGCTCTAGGACGCTTAGATTAGGAGCTACGGGCAATTTTAGTTTGGCCTACAAAAAATGTATTTTGTATGGAAAAAAAAGTGATCACAGATTAAAGCCTAAATCGCTCTAGGACGCTTAGATTAGGAGCTACGGGACATTTTAGTTTGGCCTACAAAAAATATATTTTGTATGGAAAAAAAGTGATCACAGATTAAAGCCTAAATCGCTCTAGGACGCTTAGATTAGGAGCTACGGGACATTTTTGTTTGGCCTACAAAAAATGTATTTTGTATGGAAAAAAAAGTGATCACGGATTAATGCCTAAATCGCTCTAGGACGCTTAGATTAGGAGCTACGGGCAGTTTTAGTTTGGCCTACAAAAAATATATTTTGTATGGAAAAAAAAGTGATCACAGATTAAAGCCTAAATCGCTCTAGGACGCTTAGATTAGGAGCTACGGGACATTTTAGTTTGGCCTACAACAAATGTATTTTGTATGGAAAAAAAAGTGATCACAGATTAATGCCTAAATCGCTCTAGGACGCTTAGATTAGGAGCTACGGGCAATTTTAGTTTGGCCTACAAAAAATATATTTTGTATGGAAAAAAAGTGATCACAGATTAATGCCTAAATCGCTCTAGGACGCTTAGATTAGGAGCTACGGGCAATTTTAGTTTGGCCTACAAAAAATGTATTTTGTTTGGAAAAAAAAGTGATCACAGATTAAAGCCTAAATCGCTCTAGGACGCTTAGATTAGGAGCTACGGGACATTTTAGTTTGGCCTACAAAAAATGTATTTTGTATGGGAAAAAAGTGATCACAGATTAATGCCTAAATCGCTCTAGGACTCTTAGATTAGGAGCTACGGGACATTTTAGTTTGGCCTACAAAAAATGTATTTTGTATGGAAAAAAAAGTGATCACAGATTAATGCCTAAATCGCTCTAGGACGCTTAGATTAGGAGCTACGGGCAATTTTAGTTTGGCCTACAAAAAATGTATTTTGTATGAAAAAAAAGTGATCACAGATTAATGCCTAAATCGCTCTAGGACGCTTAGATTAGGAGCTACGGGCAATTTTAGTTTGGCCTACAAAAAATGTATTTTGTATGGAAAAAAAAGTGATCACAGATTAATGCCTAAATCGCTCTAGGACGCTTAGATTAGGAGCTACGGGCAATTTTAGTTTGGCCTACAAAAAATGTATTTTGTATGAAAAAAAAGTGATCACAGATTAATGCCTAAATCGCTCTAGGACGCTTAGATTAGGAGCTACGGGCAATTTTAGTTTGGCCTACAAAAAATGTATTTTGTATGGAAAAAAAGTGATCACAGATTAATGCCTAAATCGCTCTAGGACGCTTAGATTAGGAGCTACGGGCAATTTTAGTTTGGCCTACAAAAAATGTATTTTGTATGGAAAAAAAAGTGATCACAGATTAATGCCTAAATCGCTCTAGGACGCTTAGATTAGGAGCTACGGGCAATTTTAGTTTGGCCTACAAAAAATATATTTTGTATGGAAAAAAAAGTGATCACAGATTAAAGCCTAAATCGCTCTAGGACGCTTAGATTAGGAGCTACGGGACATTTTAGTTTGGCCTACAAAAAATATATTTTGTATGGAAAAAAAGTGATCACAGATTAAAGCCTAAATCGCTCTAGGACGCTTAGATTAGGAGCTACGGGTCATTTTAGTTTGGCCTACAAAAAATATATTTTGTATGGAAAAAAAAGTGATCACAGATTAATGCCTAAATCGCTCTAGGACGCTTAGATTAGGAGCTACGGGCAATTTTAGTTTGTATTTTGTATGGAAAAAAAAGTGATCACAGATTAAAGCCTAAATCGCTCTAGGACGCTTAGATTAGGAGCTACGGGACATTTTAGTTTGGCCTACAAAAAATATATTTTGTATGGAAAAAAAGTGATCACAGATTAATGCCTAAATCGCTCTAGGACGCTTAGATTAGGAGCTACGGGCAATTTTAGTTTGGCCTACAAAAAATGTATTTTGTATGGAAAAAAAGTGATTACAGATTAAAGCCTAAATCGCTCTAGGACGCATAGTTTAGGAGCTACGGGACATTTTAGTTTGGCCTACAAAAAATGTATTTTGTATGGAAAAAAAAGTGATCACAGATTAATGCCTAAATCGCTCTAGGACGCTTAGATTAGGAGCTACGGGCAATTTTAGTTTGGCCTACAAAAAATGTATTTTGTATGGAAAAAAAGTGATCACAGATTAATGCCTAAATCGCTCTAGGACGCTTAGATTAGGAGCTACGGGCAATTTTAGTTTGGCCTACAAAAAATGTATTTTGTATGGAAAAAAAAGTGATCACAGATTAATGCCTAAATCGCTCTAGGACGCTTAGATTAGGAGCTACGGGCAATTTTAGTTTGGCCTACAAAAAATGTATTTTGTATGAAAAAAAAGTGATCACAGATTAATGCCTAAATCGCTCTAGGACGCTTAGATTAGGAGCTACGGGCAATTTTAGTTTGGCCTACAAAAAATGTATTTTGTATGGAAAAAAAGTGATCACAGATTAATGCCTAAATCGCTCTAGGACGCTTAGATTAGGAGCTACGGGCAATTTTAGTTTGGCCTACAAAAAATGTATTTTGTATGGAAAAAAAAGTGATCACAGATTAATGCCTAAATCGCTCTAGGACGCTTAGATTAGGAGCTACGGGCAATTTTAGTTTGTATTTTGTATGGAAAAAAAAGTGATCACAGATTAAAGCCTAAATCGCTCTAGGACGCTTAGATTAGGAGCTACGGGACATTTTAGTTTGGCCTACAAAAAATATATTTTGTATGGAAAAAAAGTGATCACAGATTAATGCCTAAATCGCTCTAGGACGCTTAGATTAGGAGCTACGGGCAATTTTAGTTTGGCCTACAAAAAATGTATTTTGTATGGAAAAAAAGTGATTACAGATTAAAGCCTAAATCGCTCTAGGACGCATAGTTTAGGAGCTACGGGACATTTTAGTTTGGCCTACAAAAAATGTATTTTGTATGGAAAAAAAAGTGATCACAGATTAATGCCTAAATCGCTCTAGGACGCTTAGATTAGGAGCTACGGGCAATTTTAGTTTGGCCTACAAAAAATGTATTTTGTATGGAAAAAAAGTGATCACAGATTAATGCCTAAATCGCTCTAGGACGCTTAGATTAGGAGCTACGGGCAATTTTAGTTTGGCCTACAAAAAATGTATTTTGTATGGAAAAAAAAGTGATCACAGATTAATGCCTAAATCGCTCTAGGACGCTTAGATTAGGAGCTACGGGCAATTTTAGTTTGGCCTACAAATTTTGTATGGAAAAAAAAATGATTACAAATTAAAGCCTAAATCGCTCTAGGACGCATAGTTTAGGAGCTACGGGACATTTTAGTTTGGCCTACAAAAAATGTATTTTGTATGGAAAAAAAAGTGATCACAGATTAATGCCTAAATCGCTCTAGGACGCTTAGATTGGGAGCTACGGGCAATTTTAGTTTGGCCTACAAATTTTGTATGGAAGAAAAAGTGATTACAGATTAAAGCCTAAATCGCTCTAGGACGCATAGTTTAGGAGCTACGGCACATTTTAGTTTGGCCTACAAAAAATGTATTTTGTATGGAAAAAAAAGTGATCACAGATTAATGCCTAAATCGCTCTAGGACGCTTAGATTAGGAGCTACGGACAATTTTAGTTTGGCCTACAAAAAATGTATTTTGTATGGAAAAAAAGTGATCACAGATTAATGCCTAAATCGCTCTAGGACGCTTAGATTAGGAGCTACGGGCAATTTTAGTTTGGCCTACAAAAAATGTATTTTGTTTAAAAAAAAAGTGATCACAGATTAATGCCTAAATCGCTCTAGGACGCTTAGATTAGGAGCTACGGGCAATTTTAGTTTGGGCTACAAATTTTGTATGGAAGAAAAAGTGATTACAGATTAAAGCCTAAATCGCTCTAGGACGCATAGTTTAGGAGCTACGGCACATTTTAGTTTGGCCTACAAAAAATGTATTTTGTATGGAAAAAAAAGTGATCACAGATTAATGCCTAAATCGCTCTAGGACGCTTAGATTAGGAGCTACGGACAATTTTAGTTTGGCCTACAAAAAATATATTTTGTATGGAAAAAAAGTGATCACAGATTAATGCCTAAATCGCTCTAGGACGCTTAGATTAGGAGCTACGGGCAATTTTAGTTTGGCCTACAAAAAATGTATTTTGTATGGGAAAAAAAGTGATCACAGATTAATGCCTAAATCGCTCTAGGACTCTTAGATTAGGAGCTACGGGACATTTTAGTTTGGCCTACAAAAAATGTATTTTGTATGGAAAAAAAAGTGATCACAGATTAATGCCTAAATCGCTCTAGGACGCTTAGATTAGGAGCTACGGGACATTTTAGTTTGGCCTACAAAAAATATATTTTGTATGGAAAAAAAGTGATCACAGATTAATGCCTAAATCGCTCTAGGACGCTTAGATTAGGAGCTACGGGCAATTTTAGTTTGGCCTACAAAAAATGTATTTTGTATGGAAAAAAAGTGATTACAGATTAAAGCCTAAATCGCTCTAGGACGCATAGTTTAGGAGCTACGGGACATTTTAGTTTGGCCTACAAAAAATGTATTTTGTATGGAAAAAAAAGTGATCACAGATTAATGCCTAAATCGCTCTAGGACGCTTAGATTAGGAGCTACGGGCAATTTTAGTTTGGCCTACAAAAAATTTATTTTGTATGGAAAAAAAGTGATCACAGATTAATGCCTAAATCGCTCTAGGACGCTTAGATTAGGAGCTACGGGCAATTTTAGTTTGGCCTACAAATTTTGTATGGAAAAAAAAATGATTACAAATTAAAGCCTAAATCGCTCTAGGACGCATAGTTTAGGAGCTACGGGACATTTTAGTTTGGCCTACAAAAAATGTATTTTGTATGGAAAAAAAAGTGATCACAGATTAATGCCTAAATCGCTCTAGGACGCTTAGATTAGGAGCTACGGGCAATTTTAGTTTGGCCTACAAAAAATGTATTTTGTATGGAAAAAAAAGTGATCACAGATTAATGCCTAAATCGCTCTAGGACGCTTAGATTAGGAGCTACGGGCAATTTTAGTTTGGCCTACAAATTTTGTATGGAAAAAAAAATGATTACAAATTAAAGCCTAAATCGCTCTAGGACGCTTAGATTAGGAGCTACGGGACATTTTAGTTTGGCCTACAAAAAATGTATTTTGTATGGAAAAAAAAGTGATCACGGATTAATGCCTAAATCGCTCTAGGACGCTTAGATTAGGAGCTACGGGCAATTTTAGTTTGGCCTACAAAAAATATATTTTGTATGGAAAAAAAGTGATCACAGATTAAAGCCTAAATCGCTCTAGGACGCTTAGATTAGGAGCTACGGGACATTTTAGTTTGGCCTACAACAAATGTATTTTGTATGGAAAAAAAAGTGATCACAGATTAATGCCTAAATCGCTCTAGGACGCTTAGATTAGGAGCTACGGGCAATTTTAGTTTGGCCTACAAAAAATATATTTTGTATGGAAAAAAAGTGATCACAGATTAATGCCTAAATCGCTCTAGGACGCTTAGATTAGGAGCTACGGGCAATTTTAGTTTGGCCTACAAAAAATGTATTTTGTATGGAAAAAAAAGTGATCACAGATTAAAGCCTAAATCGCTCTAGGACGCTTAGATTAGGAGCTACGGGACATTTTAGTTTGGCCTACAAAAAATGTATTTTGTATGGGAAAAAAAGTGATCACAGATTAATGCCTAAATCGCTCTAGGACTCTTAGATTAGGAGCTACGGGACATTTTAGTTTGGCCTACAAAAAATGTATTTTGTATGGAAAAAAAAGTGATCACAGATTAATGCCTAAATCGCTCTAGGACGCTTAGATTAGGAGCTACGGGCAATTTTAGTTTGGCCTACAAAAAATGTATTTTGTATGAAAAAAAAGTGATCACAGATTAATGCCTAAATCGCTCTAGGACGCTTAGATTAGGAGCTACGGGCAATTTTAGTTTGGCCTACAAAAATGTATTTTGTATGGAAAAAAAAGTGATCACAGATTAATGCCTAAATCGCTCTAGGACGCTTAGATTAGGAGCTACGGGCAATTTTAGTTTGGCCTACAAAAAATGTATTTTGTATGGAAAAAAAAGTGATCACAGATTAATGCCTAAATCGCTCTAGGACGCTTAGATTAGGAGCTACGGGCAATTTTAGTTTGGCCTACAAAAAATGTATTTTGTATGAAAAAAAAGTGATCACAGATTAATGCCTAAATCGCTCTAGGACGCTTAGATTAGGAGCTACGGGCAATTTTAGTTTGGCCTACAAAAAATGTATTTTGTATGGAAAAAAAGTGATCACAGATTAATGCCTAAATCGCTCTAGGACGCTTAGATTAGGAGCTACGGGACATTTTAGTTTGGCCTACAAAAAATGTATTTTGTATGGGAAAAAAAGTGATCACAGATTAATGCCTAAATCGCTCTAGGACTCTTAGATTAGGAGCTACGGGACATTTTAGTTTGGCCTACAAAAAATGTATTTTGTATGAAAAAAAAGTGATCACAGATTAATGCCTAAATCGCTCTAGGACGCTTAGATTAGGAGCTACGGGACATTTTAGTTTGGCCTACAAAAAATGTATTTTGTATGGAAAAAAAAGTGATCACAGATTAATGCCTAAATCGCTCTAGGACGCTTAGATTAGGAGCTACGGGCAATTTTAGTTTGGCCTACAAAAAATATATTTTGTATGGAAAAAAAGTGATCACAGATTAATGCCTAAATCGCTCTAGGACGCTTAGATTAGGAGCTACGGGCAATTTTAGTTTGGCCTACAAAAAATGTATTTTGTATGGAAAAAAAAGTGATCACAGATTAAAGCCTAAATCGCTCTAGGACGCTTAGATTAGGAGCTACGGGACATTTTAGTTTGGCCTACAACAAATGTATTTGTATGGAAAAAAAAGTGATCACAGATTAATGCCTAAATCGCTCTAGGACGCTTAGATTAGGAGCTACGGGCAATTTTAGTTTGGCCTACAAAAAATATATTTTGTATGGAAAAAAAGTGATCACAGATTAATGCCTAAATCGCTCTAGGACGCTTAGATTAGGAGCTACGGGCAATTTTAGTTTGGCCTACAAAAAATGTATTTTGTATGGAAAAAAAAGTGATCACAGATTAAAGCCTAAATCGCTCTAGGACTCTTAGATTAGGAGCTACGGGACATTTTAGTTTGGCCTACAAAAAATGTATTTTGTATGGAAAAAAAAGTGATCACAGATTAATGCCTAAATCGCTCTAGGACGCTTAGATTAGGAGCTACGGGCAATTTTAGTTTGGCCTACAAAAAATGTATTTTGTATGGGAAAAAAAGTGATCACAGATTAATGCCTAAATCGCTCTAGGACTCTTAGATTAGGAGCTACGGGACATTTTAGTTTGGCCTACAAAAAATGTATTTTGTATGGAAAAAAAAGTGATCACAGATTAATGCCTAAATCGCTCTAGGACGCTTAGATTAGGAGCTACGGGCAATTTTAGTTTGGCCTACAAAAAATGTATTTTGTATGGGAAAAAAAGTGATCACAGATTAATGCCTAAATCGCTCTAGGACTCTTAGATTAGGAGCTACGGGACATTTTAGTTTGGCCTACAAAAAATGTATTTTGTATGGAAAAAAAAGTGATCACAGATTAATGCCTAAATCGCTCTAGGACGCTTAGATTAGGAGCTACGGGCAATTTTAGTTTGGCCTACAAAAAATGTATTTTGTATGGAAAAAAAAGTGATCACAGATTAATGCCTAAATCGCTCTAGGACGCTTAGATTAGGAGCTACGGGCAATTTTAGTTTGGCCTACAAAAAATGTATTTTGTATGAAAAAAAAGTGATCACAGATTAATGCCTAAATCGCTCTAGGACGCTTAGATTAGGAGCTACGGGCAATTTTAGTTTGGCCTACAAAAAATATATTTTGTATGGAAAAAAAGTGATCACAGATTAATGCCTAAATCGCTCTAGGACGCTTAGATTAGGAGCTACGGGCAATTTTAGTTTGGCCTACAAAAAATGTATTTTGTATGGAAAAAAAAGTGATCACAGATTGAAGCCTAAATCGCTCTAGGACGCTTAGATTAGGAGCTACGGGACATTTTAGTTTGGCCTACAAAAAATATATTTTGTATGGAAAAAAAGTGATCACAGATTAAAGCCTAAATCGCTCTAGGACGCTTAGTTTAGGAGCTACGGGACATTTTAGTTTGGCCTACAAAAAATGTATTTTGTATGGAAAAAAAAGTGATCACAGATTAATGCCTAAATCGCTCTAGGACGCTTAGATTAGGAGCTACGGGCAATTTTAGTTTGGCCTACAAAAAATGTATTTTGTATGAAAAAAAAGTGATCACAGATTAATGCCTAAATCGCTCTAGGACGCTTAGATTAGGAGCTACGGGCAATTTTAGTTTGGCCTACAAAAAATATATTTTGTATGGAAAAAAAGTGATCACAGATTAATGCCTAAATCGCTCTAGGACGCTTAGATTAGGAGCTACGGGCAATTTTAGTTTGGCCTACAAAAAATGTATTTTGTATGGAAAAAAAAGTGATCACAGATTGAAGCCTAAATCGCTCTAGGACGCTTAGATTAGGAGCTACGGGACATTTTAGTTTGGCCTACAAAAAATATATTTTGTATGGAAAAAAAGTGATCACAGATTAAAGCCTAAATCGCTCTAGGACGCTTAGTTTAGGAGCTACGGGACATTTTAGTTTGGCCTACAAAAAATGTATTTTGTATGGAAAAAAAAGTGATCACGGATTAATGCCTAAATCGCTCTAGGACGCTTAGATTAGGAGCTACGGGCAATTTTAGTTTGGCCTACAAAAAATATATTTTGTATGGAAAAAAAAGTGATCACAGATTAAAGCCTAAATCGCTCTAGGACGCTTAGATTAGGAGCTACGGGACATTTTAGTTTGGCCTACAACAAATGTATTTTGTATGGAAAAAAAAGTGATCACAGATTAATGCCTAAATCGCTCTAGGACGCTTAGATTAGGAGCTACGGGCAATTTTAGTTTGGCCTACAAAAAATGTATTTTGTATGGAAAAAAAGTGATCACAGATTAATGCCTAAATCGCTCTAGGACGCTTAGATTAGGAGCTACGGGACATTTTAGTTTGGCCTACAAAAAATATATTTTGTATGGAAAAAAAGTGATCACAGATTAATGCCTAAATCGCTCTAGGACGCTTAGATTAGGAGCTACGGGCAATTTTAGTTTGGCCTACAAAAAATGTATTTTGTATGGAAAAAAAAGTGATCACAGATTAAAGCCTAAATCGCTCTAGGACGCTTAGATTAGGAGCTACGGGACATTTTAGTTTGGCCTACAAAAAATGTATTTTGTATGGGAAAAAAGTGATCACAGATTAATGCCTAAATCGCTCTAGGACTCTTAGATTAGGAGCTACGGGACATTTTAGTTTGGCCTACAAAAAATGTATTTTGTATGGAAAAAAAAGTGATCACAGATTAATGCCTAAATCGCTCTAGGACGCTTAGATTAGGAGCTACGGGCAATTTTAGTTTGGCCTACAAAAAATGTATTTTGTATGAAAAAAAAGTGATCACAGATTAATGCCTAAATCGCTCTAGGACGCTTAGATTAGGAGCTACGGGCAATTTTAGTTTGGCCTACAAAAAATGTATTTTGTATGAAAAAAAAGTGATCACAGATTAATGCCTAAATCGCTCTAGGACGCTTAGATTAGGAGCTACGGGCAATTTTAGTTTGGCCTACAAAAAATGTATTTTGTATGGAAAAAAAGTGATCACAGATTAATGCCTAAATCGCTCTAGGACGCTTAGATTAGGAGCTACGGGCAATTTTAGTTTGGCCTACAAAAAATGTATTTTGTATGGAAAAAAAAGTGATCACAGATTAATGCCTAAATCGCTCTAGGACGCTTAGATTAGGAGCTACGGGCAATTTTAGTTTGGCCTACAAAAAATATATTTTGTATGGAAAAAAAAGTGATCACAGATTAAAGCCTAAATCGCTCTAGGACGCTTAGATTAGGAGCTACGGGACATTTTAGTTTGGCCTACAAAAAATATATTTTGTATGGAAAAAAAGTGATCACAGATTAATGCCTAAATCGCTCTAGGACGCTTAGATTAGGAGCTACGGGCAATTTTAGTTTGGCCTACAAAAAATGTATTTTGTATGGAAAAAAAGTGATTACAGATTAAAGCCTAAATCGCTCTAGGACGCCTAGTTTAGGAGCTACGGGACATTTTAGTTTGGCCTACAAAAAATGTATTTTGTATGGAAAAAAAAGTGATCACAGATTAATGCCTAAATCGCTCTAGGACGCTTAGATTAGGAGCTACGGGCAATTTTAGTTTGGCCTACAAAAAATGTATTTTGTATGGAAAAAAAGTGATCACAGATTAATGCCTAAATCGCTCTAGGACGCTTAGATTAGGAGCTACGGGCAATTTTAGTTTGGCCTACAAAAAATGTATTTTGTATGGAAAAAAAAGTGATCACAGATTAATGCCTAAATCGCTCTAGGACGCTTAGATTAGGAGCTACGGGCAATTTTAGTTTGGCCTACAAAAAATGTATTTTGTATGAAAAAAAAGTGATCACAGATTAATGCCTAAATCGCTCTAGGACGCTTAGATTAGGAGCTACGGGCAATTTTAGTTTGGCCTACAAAAAATGTATTTTGTATGGAAAAAAAGTGATCACAGATTAATGCCTAAATCGCTCTAGGACGCTTAGATTAGGAGCTACGGGCAATTTTAGTTTGGCCTACAAAAAATGTATTTTGTATGGAAAAAAAGTGATCACAGATTAATGCCTAAATCGCTCTAGGACGCTTAGATTAGGAGCTACGGGACATTTTAGTTTGGCCTACAAAAAATATATTTTGTATGGAAAAAAAGTGATCACAGATTAAAGCCTAAATCGCTCTAGGACGCTTAGATTAGGAGCTACGGGACATTTTAGTTTGGCCTACAAAAAATGTATTTTGTATGGAAAAAAAAGTGATCACAGATTAATGCCTAAATCGCTCTAGGACGCTTAGATTAGGAGCTACGGGCAATTTTAGTTTGTATTTTGTATGGAAAAAAAAGTGATCACAGATTAAAGCCTAAATCGCTCTAGGACGCTTAGATTAGGAGCTACGGGACATTTTAGTTTGGCCTACAAAAAATATATTTTGTATGGAAAAAAAGTGATCACAGATTAATGCCTAAATCGCTCTAGGACGCTTAGATTAGGAGCTACGGGCAATTTTAGTTTGGCCTACAAAAAATGTATTTTGTATGGAAAAAAAGTGATTACAGATTAAAGCCTAAATCGCTCTAGGACGCATAGTTTAGGAGCTACGGGACATTTTAGTTTGGCCTACAAAAAATGTATTTTGTATGGAAAAAAAAGTGATCACAGATTAATGCCTAAATCGCTCTAGGACGCTTAGATTAGGAGCTACGGGCAATTTTAGTTTGGCCTACAAAAAATGTATTTTGTATGGAAAAAAAGTGATCACAGATTAATGCCTAAATCGCTCTAGGACGCTTAGATTAGGAGCTACGGGCAATTTTAGTTTGGCCTACAAAAAATGTATTTTGTATGGAAAAAAAAGTGATCACAGATTAATGCCTAAATCGCTCTAGGACGCTTAGATTAGGAGCTACGGGCAATTTTAGTTTGGCCTACAAATTTTGTATGGAAAAAAAAATGATTACAAATTAAAGCCTAAATCGCTCTAGGACGCATAGTTTAGGAGCTACGGGACATTTTAGTTTGGCCTACAAAAAATGTATTTTGTATGGAAAAAAAAGTGATCACAGATTAATGCCTAAATCGCTCTAGGACGCTTAGATTAGGAGCTACGGGCAATTTTAGTTTGGCCTACAAATTTTGTATGGAAGAAAAAGTGATTACAGATTAAAGCCTAAATCGCTCTAGGACGCATAGTTTAGGAGCTACGGCACATTTTAGTTTGGCCTACAAAAAATGTATTTTGTATGGAAAAAAAAGTGATCACAGATTAATGCCTAAATCGCTCTAGGACGCTTAGATTAGGAGCTACGGACAATTTTAGTTTGGCCTACAAAAAATGTATTTTGTATGGAAAAAAAGTGATCACAGATTAATGCCTAAATCGCTCTAGGACGCTTAGATTAGGAGCTACGGGCAATTTTAGTTTGGCCTACAAAAAATGTATTTTGTATGGAAAAAAAAGTGATCACAGATTAAAGCCTAAATCGCTCTAGGACGCTTAGATTAGGAGCTACGGGACATTTTAGTTTGGCCTACAAAAAATGTATTTTGTATGGGAAAAAAGTGATCACAGATTAATGCCTAAATCGCTCTAGGACGCTTAGATTAGGAGCTACGGGACATTTTAGTTTGGCCTACAAAAAATGTATTTTGTATGGAAAAAAAAGTGATCACAGATTAATGCCTAAATCGCTCTAGGACGCTTAGATTAGGAGCTACGGGCAATTTTAGTTTGGCCTACAAAAAATGTATTTTGTTTAAAAAAAAAGTGATCACAGATTAATGCCTAAATCGCTCTAGGACGCTTAGATTAGGAGCTACGGGCAATTTTAGTTTGGCCTACAAATTTTGTATGGAAGAAAAAGTGATTACAGATTAAAGCCTAAATCGCTCTAGGACGCATAGTTTAGGAGCTACGGCACATTTTAGTTTGGCCTACAAAAAATGTATTTTGTATGGAAAAAAAAGTGATCACAGATTAATGCCTAAATCGCTCTAGGACGCTTAGATTAGGAGCTACGGACAATTTTAGTTTGGCCTACAAAAAATATATTTTGTATGGAAAAAAAGTGATCACAGATTAATGCCTAAATCGCTCTAGGACGCTTAGATTAGGAGCTACGGGCAATTTTAGTTTGGCCTACAAAAAATGTATTTTGTATGGGAAAAAAAGTGATCACAGATTAATGCCTAAATCGCTCTAGGACTCTTAGATTAGGAGCTACGGGACATTTTAGTTTGGCCTACAAAAAATGTATTTTGTATGGAAAAAAAAGTGATCACAGATTAATGCCTAAATCGCTCTAGGACGCTTAGATTAGGAGCTACGGGCAATTTTAGTTTGGCCTACAAAAAATGTATTTTGTATGAAAAAAAGTGATCACAGATTAATGCCTAAATCGCTCTAGGACGCTTAGATTAGGAGCTACGGGCAATTTTAGTTTGGCCTACAAAAAATGTATTTTGTATGGAAAAAAAAGTGATCACAGATTAATGCCTAAATCGCTCTAGGACGCTTAGATTAGGAGCTACGGGCAATTTTAGTTTGGCCTACAAAAAATGTATTTTGTATGGAAAAAAAAGTGATCACAGATTAATGCCTAAATCGCTCTAGGACGCTTAGATTAGGAGCTACGGGCAATTTTAGTTTGGCCTACAAAAAATGTATTTTGTATGAAAAAAAAGTGATCACAGATTAATGCCTAAATCGCTCTAGGACGCTTAGATTAGGAGCTACGGGCAATTTTAGTTTGGCCTACAAAAAATGTATTTTGTATGGAAAAAAAGTGATCACAGATTAATGCCTAAATCGCTCTAGGACGCTTAGATTAGGAGCTACGGGCAATTTTAGTTTGGCCTACAAAAAATGTATTTTGTATGGAAAAAAAAGTGATCACAGATTAATGCCTAAATCGCTCTAGGACGCTTAGATTAGGAGCTACGGGCAATTTTAGTTTGGCCTACAAAAAATATATTTTGTATGGAAAAAAAAGTGATCACAGATTAAAGCCTAAATCGCTCTAGGACGCTTAGATTAGGAGCTACGGGACATTTTAGTTTGGCCTACAAAAAATATATTTTGTATGGAAAAAAAGTGATCACAGATTAAAGCCTAAATCGCTCTAGGACGCTTAGATTAGGAGCTACGGGACATTTTAGTTTGGCCTACAAAAAATGTATTTTGTATGGAAAAAAAAGTGATCACAGATTAATGCCTAAATCGCTCTAGGACGCTTAGATTAGGAGCTACGGGCAATTTTAGTTTGTATTTTGTATGGAAAAAAAAGTGATCACAGATTAAAGCCTAAATCGCTCTAGGACGCTTAGATTAGGAGCTACGGGACATTTTAGTTTGGCCTACAAAAAATATATTTTGTATGGAAAAAAAGTGATCACAGATTAATGCCTAAATCGCTCTAGGACGCTTAGATTAGGAGCTACGGGCAATTTTAGTTTGGCCTACAAAAAATATATTTTGTATGGAAAAAAAAGTGATCACAGATTAAAGCCTAAATCGCTCTAGGACGCTTAGATTAGGAGCTACGGGACATTTTAGTTTGGCCTACAAAAAATATATTTTGTATGGAAAAAAAGTGATCACAGATTAAAGCCTAAATCGCTCTAGGACGCTTAGATTAGGAGCTACGGGACATTTTAGTTTGGCCTACAAAAAATGTATTTTGTATGGAAAAAAAAGTGATCACAGATTAATGCCTAAATCGCTCTAGGACGCTTAGATTAGGAGCTACGGGCAATTTTAGTTTGTATTTTGTATGGAAAAAAAAGTGATCACAGATTAAAGCCTAAATCGCTCTAGGACGCTTAGATTAGGAGCTACGGGACATTTTAGTTTGGCCTACAAAAAATGTATTTTGTATGGAAAAAAAAGTGATCACAGATTAATGCCTAAATCGCTCTAGGACGCATAGTTTAGGAGCTACGGGACATTTTAGTTTGGCCTACAAAAAATGTATTTTGTATGGAAAAAAAAGTGATCACAGATTAATGCCTAAATCGCTCTAGGACGCTTAGATTAGGAGCTACGGGCAATTTTAGTTTGGCCTACAAAAAATTTATTTTGTATGGAAAAAAAGTGATCACAGATTAATGCCTAAATCGCTCTAGGACGCTTAGATTAGGAGCTACGGGCAATTTTAGTTTGGCCTACAAAAAATGTATTTTGTATGGAAAAAAAAGTGATCACAGATTAATGCCTAAATCGCTCTAGGACGCTTAGATTAGGAGCTACGGGCAATTTTAGTTTGGCCTACAAATTTTGTATGGAAAAAAAAATGATTACAAATTAAAGCCTAAATCGCTCTAGGACGCATAGTTTAGGAGCTACGGGACATTTTAGTTTGGCCTACAAAAAATGTATTTTGTATGGAAAAAAAAGTGATCACAGATTAATGCCTAAATCGCTCTAGGACGCTTAGATTAGGAGCTACGGGCAATTTTAGTTTGGCCTACAAAAAATGTATTTTGTATGGAAAAAAAAGTGATCACAGATTAATGCCTAAATCGCTCTAGGACGCTTAGATTAGGAGCTACGGGCAATTTTAGTTTGGCCTACAAATTTTGTATGGAAAAAAAAATGATTACAAATTAAAGCCTAAATCGCTCTAGGACGCTTAGATTAGGAGCTACGGGACATTTTAGTTTGGCCTACAAAAAATGTATTTTGTATGGAAAAAAAAGTGATCACGGATTAATGCCTAAATCGCTCTAAGACGCTTAGATTAGGAGCTACGGGCAATTTTAGTTTGGCCTACAAAAAATATATTTTGTATGGAAAAAAAGTGATCACAGATTAAAGCCTAAATCGCTCTAGGACGCTTAGATTAGGAGCTACGGGACATTTTAGTTTGGCCTACAACAAATGTATTTTGTATGGAAAAAAAAGTGATCACAGATTAATGCCTAAATCGCTCTAGGACGCTTAGATTAGGAGCTACGGGCAATTTTAGTTTGGCCTACAAAAAATATATTTTGTATGGAAAAAAAGTGATCACAGATTAATGCCTAAATCGCTCTAGGACGCTTAGATTAGGAGCTACGGGCAATTTTAGTTTGGCCTACAAAAAATGTATTTTGTATGGAAAAAAAAGTGATCACAGATTAAAGCCTAAATCGCTCTAGGACGCTTAGATTAGGAGCTACGGGACATTTTAGTTTGGCCTACAAAAAATGTATTTTGTATGGGAAAAAAAGTGATCACAGATTAATGCCTAAATCGCTCTAGGACTCTTAGATTAGGAGCTACGGGACATTTTAGTTTGGCCTACAAAAAATGTATTTTGTATGGAAAAAAAAGTGATCACAGATTAATGCCTAAATCGCTCTAGGACGCTTAGATTAGGAGCTACGGGCAATTTTAGTTTGGCCTACAAAAAATGTATTTTGTATGAATAAAAAGTGATCACAGATTAATGCCTAAATCGCTCTAGGACGCTTAGATTAGGAGCTACGGGCAATTTTAGTTTGGCCTACAAAAATGTATTTTGTATGGAAAAAAAAGTGATCACAGATTAATGCCTAAATCGCTCTAGGACGCTTAGATTAGGAGCTACGGGCAATTTTAGTTTGGCCTACAAAAAATGTATTTTGTATGGAAAAAAAAGTGATCACAGATTAATGCCTAAATCGCTCTAGGACGCTTAGATTAGGAGCTACGGGCAATTTTAGTTTGGCCTACAAAAAATGTATTTTGTATGAAAAAAAAGTGATCACAGATTAATGCCTAAATCGCTCTAGGACGCTTAGATTAGGAGCTACGGGCAATTTTAGTTTGGCCTACAAAAAATGTATTTTGTATGGAAAAAAAGTGATCACAGATTAATGCCTAAATCGCTCTAGGACGCTTAGATTAGGAGCTACGGGCAATTTTAGTTTGGCCTACAAAAAATGTATTTTGTATGGATTAGGAGCTACGGGCAATTTTAGTTTGGCCTACAAAAAATATATTTTGTATGGAAAAAAAAGTGATCACAGATTAAAGCCTAAATCGCTCTAGGACGCTTAGATTAGGAGCTACGGGACATTTTAGTTTGGCCTACAAAAAATATATTTTGTATGGAAAAAAAGTGATCACAGATTAAAGCCTAAATCGCTCTAGGACGCTTAGATTAGGAGCTACGGGACATTTTAGTTTGGCCTACAAAAAATGTATTTTGTATGGAAAAAAAAGTGATCACAGATTAATGCCTAAATCGCTCTAGGACGCTTAGATTAGGAGCTACGGGCAATTTTAGTTTGTATTTTGTATGGAAAAAAAAGTGATCACAGATTAAAGCCTAAATCGCTCTAGGACGCTTAGATTAGGAGCTACGGGACATTTTAGTTTGGCCTACAAAAAATATATTTTGTATGGAAAAAAAGTGATCACAGATTAATGCCTAAATCGCTCTAGGACGCTTAGATTAGGAGCTACGGGCAATTTTAGTTTGGCCTACAAAAAATATATTTTGTATGGAAAAAAAAGTGATCACAGATTAAAGCCTAAATCGCTCTAGGACGCTTAGATTAGGAGCTACGGGACATTTTAGTTTGGCCTACAAAAAATATATTTTGTATGGAAAAAAAGTGATCACAGATTAAAGCCTAAATCGCTCTAGGACGCTTAGATTAGGAGCTACGGGACATTTTAGTTTGGCCTACAAAAAATGTATTTTGTATGGAAAAAAAAGTGATCACAGATTAATGCCTAAATCGCTCTAGGACGCTTAGATTAGGAGCTACGGGCAATTTTAGTTTGTATTTTGTATGGAAAAAAAAGTGATCACAGATTAAAGCCTAAATCGCTCTAGGACGCTTAGATTAGGAGCTACGGGACATTTTAGTTTGGCCTACAAAAAATATATTTTGTATGGAAAAAAAGTGATCACAGATTAATGCCTAAATCGCTCTAGGACGCTTAGATTAGGAGCTACGGGCAATTTTAGTTTGGCCTACAAAAAATGTATTTTGTATGGAAAAAAAGTGATTACAGATTAAAGCCTAAATCGCTCTAGGACGCATAGTTTAGGAGCTACGGGACATTTTAGTTTGGCCTACAAAAAATGTATTTTGTATGGAAAAAAAAGTGATCACAGATTAATGCCTAAATCGCTCTAGGACGCTTAGATTAGGAGCTACGGGCAATTTTAGTTTGGCCTACAAAAAATTTATTTTGTATGGAAAAAAAGTGATCACAGATTAATGCCTAAATCGCTCTAGGACGCTTAGATTAGGAGCTACGGGCAATTTTAGTTTGGCCTACAAATTTTGTATGGAAAAAAAAATGATTACAAATTAAAGCCTAAATCGCTCTAGGACGCTTAGATTAGGAGCTACGGGACATTTTAGTTTGGCCTACAAAAAATGTATTTTGTATGGAAAAAAAAGTGATCACAGATTAATGCCTAAATCGCTCTAGGACGCTTAGATTAGGAGCTACGGGCAATTTTAGTTTGGCCTACAAAAAATATATTTTGTATGGAAAAAAAGTGATCACAGATTAAAGCCTAAATCGCTCTAGGACGCTTAGATTAGGAGCTACGGGACATTTTAGTTTGGCCTACAACAAATGTATTTTGTATGGAAAAAAAAGTGATCACAGATTAATGCCTAAATCGCTCTAGGACGCTTAGATTAGGAGCTACGGGCAATTTTAGTTTGGCCTACAAAAAATATATTTTGTATGGAAAAAAAGTGATCACAGATTAATGCCTAAATCGCTCTAGGACGCTTAGATTAGGAGCTACGGGCAATTTTAGTTTGGCCTACAAAAAATGTATTTTGTATGGAAAAAAAAGTGATCACAGATTAAAGCCTAAATCGCTCTAGGACGCTTAGATTAGGAGCTACGGGACATTTTAGTTTGGCCTACAAAAAATGTATTTTGTATGGGAAAAAAAGTGATCACAGATTAATGCCTAAATCGCTCTAGGACTCTTAGATTAGGAGCTACGGGACATTTTAGTTTGGCCTACAAAAAATGTATTTTGTATGGAAAAAAAAGTGATCACAGATTAATGCCTAAATCGCTCTAGGACGCTTAGATTAGGAGCTACGGGCAATTTTAGTTTGGCCTACAAAAAATGTATTTTGTATGAAAAAAAAGTGATCACAGATTAATGCCTAAATCGCTCTAGGACGCTTAGATTAGGAGCTACGGGCAATTTTAGTTTGGCCTACAAAAATGTATTTTGTATGGAAAAAAAAGTGATCACAGATTAATGCCTAAATCGCTCTAGGACGCTTAGATTAGGAGCTACGGGCAATTTTAGTTTGGCCTACAAAAAATGTATTTTGTATGGAAAAAAAAGTGATCACAGATTAATGCCTAAATCGCTCTAGGACGCTTAGATTAGGAGCTACGGGCAATTTTAGTTTGGCCTACAAAAAATGTATTTTGTATGGAAAAAAAGTGATCACAGATTAATGCCTAAATCGCTCTAGGACGCTTAGATTAGGAGCTACGGGCAATTTTAGTTTGGCCTACAAAAAATGTATTTTGTATGGAAAAAAAAGTGATCACAGATTAATGCCTAAATCGCTCTAGGACGCTTAGATTAGGAGCTACGGGCAATTTTAGTTTGGCCTACAAAAAATATATTTTGTATGGAAAAAAAAGTGATCACAGATTAAAGCCTAAATCGCTCTAGGACGCTTAGATTAGGAGCTACGGGACATTTTAGTTTGGCCTACAAAAAACATATTTTGTATGGAAAAAAAGTGATCACAGATTAAAGCCTAAATCGCTCTAGGACGCTTAGATTAGGAGCTACGGGACATTTTAGTTTGGCCTACAAAAAATATATTTTGTATGGAAAAAAAGTGATCACAGATTAATGCCTAAATCGCTCTAGGACGCTTAGATTAGGAGCTACGGGCAATTTTAGTTTGGCCTACCAAAAATGTATTTTGTATGGAAAAAAAAGTGATCACAGATTTAAGCCTAAATCGCTCTAGGACGCTTAGATTAGGAGCTACGGGACATTTTAGTTTGGCCTACAAAAAATATATTTTGTATGGAAAAAAAGTGATCACAGATTAAAGCCTAAATCGCTCTAGGACGCTTAGATTAGGAGCTACGGGACATTTTAGTTTGGCCTACAAAAAATGTATTTTGTATGGAAAAAAAGTGATCACGGATTAATGCCTAAATCGCTCTAGGACGCTTAGATTAGGAGCTACGGGCAATTTTAGTTTGGCCTACAAAAAATATATTTTGTATGGAAAAAAAAGTGATCACAGATAAAAGCCTAAATCGCTCTAGGACGCTTAGATTAGGAGCTACGGGACATTTTAGTTTGGCCTACAACAAATGTATTTTGTATGGAAAAAAAAGTGATCACAGATTAATGCCTAAATCGCTCTAGGACGCTTAGATTAGGAGCTACGGGCAATTTTAGTTTGGCCTACAAAAAATATATTTTGTATGGAAAAAAAGTGATCACAGATTAATGCCTAAATCGCTCTAGGACGCTTAGATTAGGAGCTACGGGCAATTTTAGTTTGGCCTACAAAAAATGTATTTTGTATGGAAAAAAAAGTGATCACAGATTAAAGCCTAAATCGCTCTAGGACGCTTAGATTAGGAGCTACGGGACATTTTAGTTTGGCCTACAAAAAATGTATTTTGTATGGGAAAAAAAGTGATCACAGATTAATGCCTAAATCGCTCTAGGACTCTTAGATTAGGAGCTACGGGACATTTTAGTTTGGCCTACAAAAAATGTATTTTGTATGGAAAAAAAAGTGATCACAGATTAATGCCTAAATCGCTCTAGGACGCTTAGATTAGGAGCTACGGGCAATTTTAGTTTGGCCTACAAAAAATGTATTTTGTATGAAAAAAAAGTGATCACAGATTAATGCCTAAATCGCTCTAGGACGCTTAGATTAGGAGCTACGGGCAATTTTAGTTTGGCCTACAAAAAATGTATTTTGTATGAAAAAAAAGTGATCACAGATTAATGCCTAAATCGCTCTAGGACGCTTAGATTAGGAGCTACGGGCAATTTTAGTTTGGCCTACAAAAAATGTATTTTGTATGGAAAAAAAAGTGATCACAGATTAATGCCTAAATCGCTCTAGGACGCTTAGATTAGGAGCTACGGGCAATTTTAGTTTGGCCTACAAAAAATATATTTTGTATGGAAAAAAAAGTGATCACAGATTAAAGCCTAAATCGCTCTAGGACGCTTAGATTAGGAGCTACGGGACATTTTAGTTTGGCCTACAAAAAATATATTTTGTATGGAAAAAAAGTGATCACAGATTAAAGCCTAAATCGCTCTAGGACGCTTAGATTAGGAGCTACGGGACATTTTAGTTTGGCCTACAAAAAATGTATTTTGTATGGAAAAAAAAGTGATCACAGATTAATGCCTAAATCGCTCTAGGACGCTTAGATTAGGAGCTACGGGCAATTTTAGTTTGGCCTACAAAAAATATATTTTGTATGGAAAAAAAGTGATCACAGATTAATGCCTAAATCGCTCTAGGACGCATAGTTTAGGAGCTACGGGACATTTTAGTTTGGCCTACAAAAAATGTATTTTGTATGGAAAAAAAAGTGATCACAGATTAATGCCTAAATCGCTCTAGGACGCTTAGATTAGGAGCTACGGGCAATTTTAGTTTGGCCTACAAAAAATGTATTTTGTATGGAAAAAAAGTGATCACAGATTAATGCCTAAATCGCTCTAGGACGCTTAGATTAGGAGCTACGGGCAATTTTAGTTTGGCCTACAAAAAATGTATTTTGTATGGAAAAAAAAGTGATCACAGATTAATGCCTAAATCGCTCTAGGACGCTTAGATTAGGAGCTACGGGCAATTTTAGTTTGGCCTACACATTTTGTATGGAAAAAAAAATGATTACAAATTAAAGCCTAAATCGCTCTAGGACGCATAGTTTAGGAGCTACGGGACATTTTAGTTTGGCCTACAAAAAATGTATTTTGTATGGAAAAAAAAGTGATCACAGATTAATGCCTAAATCGCTCTAGGACGCTTAGATTAGGAGCTACGGGCAATTTTAGTTTGGCCTACAAATTTTGTATGGAAGAAAAAGTGATTACAGATTAAAGCCTAAATCGCTCTAGGACGCATAGTTTAGGAGCTACGGCACATTTTAGTTTGGCCTACAAAAAATGTATTTTGTATGGAAAAAAAAAGTGATCACAGATTAATGCCTAAATCGCTCTAGGACGCTTAGATTAGGAGCTACGGGCAATTTTAGTTTGGCCTACAAAAAATTTATTTTGTATGGGAAAAAAAGTGATCACAGATTAAAGCCTAAATCGCTCTAGGACGCTTAGATTAGGAGCTACGGGACATTTTAGTTTGGCCTACAAAAAATGTATTTTGTATGGGAAAAAAGTGATCACAGATTAATGCCTAAATCGCTCTAGGACGCTTAGATTAGGAGCTACGGGACATTTTAGTTTGGCCTACAAAAAATGTATTTTGTATGGAAAAAAAAGTGATCACAGATTAATGCCTAAATCGCTCTAGGACGCTTAGATTAGGAGCTACGGGCAATTTTAGTTTGGCCTACAAAAAATTTATTTTGTTTAAAAAAAAAGTGATCACAGATTAATGCCTAAATCGCTCTAGGACGCTTAGATTAGGAGCTACGGGCAATTTTAGTTTGGCCTACAAATTTTGTATGGAAGAAAAAGTGATCACAGATTAAAGCCTAAATCGCTCTAGGACGCTTAGATTAGGAGCTACGGGACATTTTAGTTTGGCCTACAAAAAATGTATTTTGTATGGGAAAAAAGTGATCACAGATTAATGCCTAAATCGCTCTAGGACGCTTAGATTAGGAGCTACGGGACATTTTAGTTTGGCCTACAAAAAATGTATTTTGTATGGAAAAAAAAGTGATCACAGATTAATGCCTAAATCGCTCTAGGACGCTTAGATTAGGAGCTACGGGCAATTTTAGTTTGGCCTACAAAAAATGTATTTTGTTTAAAAAAAAAGTGATCACAGATTAATGCCTAAATCGCTCTAGGACGCTTAGATTAGGAGCTACGGGCAATTTTAGTTTGGCCTACAAATTTTGTATGGAAGAAAAAGTGATTACAGATTAAAGCCTAAATCGCTCTAGGACGCTTAGATTAGGAGCTACGGGACATTTTAGTTTGGCCTACAAAAAATGTATTTTGTATGGAAAAAAAAGTGATCACAGATTAAAGCCTAAATCGCACTAGGACGCTTAGATTAGGAGCTACGGGACATTTTAGTTTGGCCTACAAAAAATGTATTTTGTATGGAAAAAAAAGTGATCACAGATTAATGCCTAAATCGCTCTAGGACGCTTAGATTAGGAGCTACGGGCAATTTTAGTTTGGCCTACAAAAAATTTATTTTGTTTAAAAAAAAAGTGATCACAGATTAATGCCTAAATCGCTCTAGGACGCTTAGATTAGGAGCTACGGGCAATTTTAGTTTGGCCTACAAATTTTGTATGGAAGAAAAAGTGATCACAGATTAAAGCCTAAATCGCTCTAGGACGCTTAGATTAGGAGCTACGGGCAATTTTAGTTTGGCCTATATTTTGTATGGAAAAAAAGTGATCACAGATTAATGCCTAAATCGCTCTAGGACGCTTAGATTAGGAGCTACGGGCAATTTTAGTTTGGCCTACAAAAAATGTATTTTGTATGGAAAAAAAAGTGATCACAGATTAAAGCCTAAATCGCACTAGGACGCTTAGATTAGGAGCTACGGGACATTTTAGTTTGGCCTACAAAAAATGTATTTTGTATGGAAAAAAAAGTGATCACAGATTAATGCCTAAATCGCTCTAGGACGCTTAGATTAGGAGCTACGGGCAATTTTAGTTTGGCCTACAAAAAATTTATTTTGTTTAAAAAAAAAGTGATCACAGATTAATGCCTAAATCGCTCTAGGACGCTTAGATTAGGAGCTACGGGCAATTTTAGTTTGGCCTACAAATTTTGTATGGAAGAAAAAGTGATCACAGATTAAAGCCTAAATCGCTCTAGGACGCTTATATTAGGAGCTACGGGACATTTTAGTTTGGCCTACAAAAAATGTATTTTGTATGGGAAAAAAGTGATCACAGATTAATGCCTAAATCGCTCTAGGACGCTTAGATTAGGAGCTACGGGACATTTTAGTTTGGCCTACAAAAAATGTATTTTGTATGGAAAAAAAAGTGATCACAGATTAATGCCTAAATCGCTCTAGGACGCTTAGATTAGGAGCTACGGGCAATTTTAGTTTGGCCTACAAAAAATGTATTTTGTTTAAAAAAAAAGTGATCACAGATTAATGCCTAAATCGCTCTAGGACGCTTAGATTAGGAGCTACGGGCAATTTTAGTTTGGCCTACACATTTTGTATGGAAGAAAAAGTGATTACAGATTAAAGCCTAAATCGCTCTAGGACGCTTAGATTAGGAGCTACGGGACATTTTAGTTTGGCCTACAACAAATGTATTTTGTATGGAAAAAAAAGTGATCACAGATTAATGCCTAAATCGCTCTAGGACGCTTAGATTAGGAGCTACGGGCAATTTTAGTTTGGCCTATATTTTGTATGGGAAAAAAGTGATCACAGATTAATGCCTAAATCGCTCTAGGACGCTTAGATTAGGAGCTACGGGCAATTTTAGTTTGGCCTACAAAAAATGTATTTTGTTTAAAAAAAGTGATCACAGATTAATGCCTAAATCGCTCTAGGACGCTTAGATTAGGAGCTACGGGCAATTTTAGTTTGGCCTACAAAAAATATATTTTGTATGGAAAAAAAGTGATCACAGATTAAAGCCTAAATCGCTCTAGGACGCTTAGATTAGGAGCTACGGGACATTTTAGTTTGGCCTACAAAAAATGTATTTTGTATGGAAAAAAAGTGATCACGGATTAATGCCTAAATCGCTCTAGGACGCTTAGATTAGGAGCTACGGGCAATTTTAGTTTGGCCTACAAAAAATATATTTTGTATGGAAAAAAAAGTGATCACAGATAAAAGCCTAAATCGCTCTAGGACGCTTAGATTAGGAGCTACGGGCAATTTTAGTTTGGCCTACAAAAAATTTATTTTGTATGGGAAAAAAAGTGATCACAGATTAAAGCCTAAATCGCTCTAGGACGCTTAGATTAGGAGCTACGGGACATTTTAGTTTGGCCTACAAAAAATGTATTTTGTATGGGAAAAAAGTGATCACAGATTAATGCCTAAATCGCTCTAGGACGCTTAGATTAGGAGCTACGGGACATTTTAGTTTGGCCTACAAAAAATGTATTTTGTATGGAAAAAAAAGTGATCACAGATTAATGCCTAAATCGCTCTAGGACGCTTAGATTAGGAGCTACGGGCAATTTTAGTTTGGCCTACAAAAAATTTATTTTGTTTAAAAAAAAAGTGATCACAGATTAATGCCTAAATCGCTCTAGGACGCTTAGATTAGGAGCTACGGGCAATTTTAGTTTGGCCTACAAATTTTGTATGGAAGAAAAAGTGATCACAGATTAAAGCCTAAATCGCTCTAGGACGCTTAGATTAGGAGCTACGGGACATTTTAGTTTGGCCTACAAAAAATGTATTTTGTATGGGAAAAAAGTGATCACAGATTAATGCCTAAATCGCTCTAGGACGCTTAGATTAGGAGCTACGGGACATTTTAGTTTGGCCTACAAAAAATGTATTTTGTATGGAAAAAAAAGTGATCACAGATTAATGCCTAAATCGCTCTAGGACGCTTAGATTAGGAGCTACGGGCAATTTTAGTTTGGCCTACAAAAAATGTATTTTGTTTAAAAAAAAAGTGATCACAGATTAATGCCTAAATCGCTCTAGGACGCTTAGATTAGGAGCTACGGGCAATTTTAGTTTGGCCTACAAATTTTGTATGGAAGAAAAAGTGATTACAGATTAAAGCCTAAATCGCTCTAGGACGCTTAGATTAGGAGCTACGGGACATTTTAGTTTGGCCTACAACAAATGTATTTTGTATGGAAAAAAAAGTGATCACAGATTAATGCCTAAATCGCTCTAGGACGCTTAGATTAGGAGCTACGGGCAATTTTAGTTTGGCCTATATTTTGTATGGAAAAAAAGTGATCACAGATTAATGCCTAAATCGCTCTAGGACGCTTAGATTAGGAGCTACGGGCAATTTTAGTTTGGCCTACAAAAAATGTATTTTGTATGGAAAAAAAAGTGATCACAGATTAAAGCCTAAATCGCTCTAGGACGCTTAGATTAGGAGCTACGGGACATTTTAGTTTGGCCTACAAAAAATGTATTTTGTATGGAAAAAAAAGTGATCACAGATTAATGCCTAAATCGCTCTAGGACGCTTAGATTAGGAGCTACGGGCAATTTTAGTTTGGCCTACAAAAAATTTATTTTGTTTAAAAAAAAAGTGATCACAGATTAATGCCTAAATCGCTCTAGGACGCTTAGATTAGGAGCTACGGGCAATTTTAGTTTGGCCTACAAATTTTGTATGGAAGAAAAAGTGATCACAGATTAAAGCCTAAATCGCTCTAGGACGCTTATATTAGGAGCTACGGGACATTTTAGTTTGGCCTACAAAAAATGTATTTTGTATGGGAAAAAAGTGATCACAGATTAATGCCTAAATCGCTCTAGGACGCTTAGATTAGGAGCTACGGGACATTTTAGTTTGGCCTACAAAAAATGTATTTTGTATGGAAAAAAAAGTGATCACAGATTAATGCCTAAATCGCTCTAGGACGCTTAGATTAGGAGCTACGGGCAATTTTAGTTTGGCCTACAAAAAATGTATTTTGTTTAAAAAAAAAGTGATCACAGATTAATGCCTAAATCGCTCTAGGACGCTTAGATTAGGAGCTACGGGCAATTTTAGTTTGGCCTACACATTTTGTATGGAAGAAAAAGTGATTACAGATTAAAGCCTAAATCGCTCTAGGACGCTTAGATTAGGAGCTACGGGACATTTTAGTTTGGCCTACAACAAATGTATTTTGTATGGAAAAAAAAGTGATCACAGATTAATGCCTAAATCGCTCTAGGACGCTTAGATTAGGAGCTACGGGCAATTTTAGTTTGGCCTACAAAAAATATATTTTGTATGGAAAAAAAGTGATCACAGATTAAAGCCTAAATCGCTCTAGGACGCTTAGATTAGGAGCTACGGGACATTTTAGTTTGGCCTACAAAAAATGTATTTTGTATGGAAAAAAAGTGATCACGGATTAATGCCTAAATCGCTCTAGGACGCTTAGATTAGGAGCTACGGGCAATTTTAGTTTGGCCTACAAAAAATGTATTTTGTTTAAAAAAAAAGTGATCACAGATTAATGCCTAAATCGCTCTAGGACGCTTAGATTAGGAGCTACGGGCAATTTTAGTTTGGCCTACAAAAAATGTATTTTGTATGGAAAAAAAAGTGATCACAGATTAATGCCTAAATCGCTCTAGGACGCTTAGATTAGGAGCTACGGGCAATTTTAGTTTGGCCTACAAAAAATGTATTTTGTTTAAAAAAAAAGTGATCACAGATTAATGCCTAAATCGCTCTAGGACGCTTAGATTAGGAGCTACGGGCAATTTTAGTTTGGCCTATATTTTGTATGGGAAAAAAGTGATCACAGATTAATGCCTAAATCGCTCTAGGACGCTTAGATTAGGAGCTACGGGCAATTTTAGTTTGGCCTACAAAAAATGTATTTTGTTTAAAAAAAGTGATCACAGATTAATGCCTAAATCGCTCTAGGACGCTTAGATTAGGAGCTACGGGCAATTTTAGTTTGGCCTACAAAAAATATATTTTGTATGGAAAAAAAGTGATCACAGATTAAAGCCTAAATCGCTCTAGGACGCTTAGATTAGGAGCTACGGGACATTTTAGTTTGGCCTACAAAAAATGTATTTTGTATGGAAAAAAAGTGATCACGGATTAATGCCTAAATCGCTCTAGGACGCTTAGATTAGGAGCTACGGGCAATTTTAGTTTGGCCTACAAAAAATATATTTTGTATGGAAAAAAAAGTGATCACAGATTAATGCCTAAATCGCTCTAGGACGCTTAGATTAGGAGCTACGGGCAATTTTAGTTTGGCCTACAAATTTTGTATGGAAGAAAAAGTGATCACAGATTAAAGCCTAAATCGCTCTAGGACGCTTATATTAGGAGCTACGGGACATTTTAGTTTGGCCTACAAAAAATGTATTTTGTATGGGAAAAAAGTGATCACAGATTAATGCCTAAATCGCTCTAGGACGCTTAGATTAGGAGCTACGGGACATTTTAGTTTGGCCTACAAAAAATGTATTTTGTATGGAAAAAAAAGTGATCACAGATTAATGCCTAAATCGCTCTAGGACGCTTAGATTAGGAGCTACGGGCAATTTTAGTTTGGCCTACAAAAAATGTATTTTGTTTAAAAAAAAAGTGATCACAGATTAATGCCTAAATCGCTCTAGGACGCTTAGATTAGGAGCTACGGGCAATTTTAGTTTGGCCTACACATTTTGTATGGAAGAAAAAGTGATTACAGATTAAAGCCTAAATCGCTCTAGGACGCTTAGATTAGGAGCTACGGGACATTTTAGTTTGGCCTACAACAAATGTATTTTGTATGGAAAAAAAAGTGATCACAGATTAATGCCTAAATCGCTCTAGGACGCTTAGATTAGGAGCTACGGGCAATTTTAGTTTGGCCTATATTTTGTATGGGAAAAAAGTGATCACAGATTAATGCCTAAATCGCTCTAGGACGCTTAGATTAGGAGCTACGGGCAATTTTAGTTTGGCCTACAAAAAATGTATTTTGTTTAAAAAAAGTGATCACAGATTAATGCCTAAATCGCTCTAGGACGCTTAGATTAGGAGCTACGGGCAATTTTAGTTTGGCCTACAAAAAATATATTTTGTATGGAAAAAAAGTGATCACAGATTAAAGCCTAAATCGCTCTAGGACGCTTAGATTAGGAGCTACGGGACATTTTAGTTTGGCCTACAAAAAATGTATTTTGTATGGAAAAAAAGTGATCACGGATTAATGCCTAAATCGCTCTAGGACGCTTAGATTAGGAGCTACGGGCAATTTTAGTTTGGCCTACAAAAAATATATTTTGTATGGAAAAAAAAGTGATCACAGATTAATGCCTAAATCGCTCTAGGACGCTTAGATTAGGAGCTACGGGCAATTTTAGTTTGGCCTACAAAAAATATATTTTGTATGGAAAAAAAGTGATCACAGATTAATGCCTAAATCGCTCTAGGACGCTTAGATTAGGAGCTACGGGCAATTTTTGTTTGGCCTACAAAAAATGTATTTTGTATGGAAAAAAAAGTGATCACAGATTAAAGCCTAAATCGCTCTAGGACGCTTAGATTAGGAGCTACGGGACATTTTAGTTTGGCCTACAAAAAATGTATTTTGTATGGGAAAAAAAGTGATCACAGATTAATGCCTAAATCGCTCTAGGACTCTTAGATTAGGAGCTACGGGACATTTTAGTTTGGCCTACAAAAAATGTATTTTGTATGGAAAAAAAAGTGATCACAGATTAATGCCTAAATCGCTCTAGGACGCTTAGATTAGGAGCTACGGGCAATTTTAGTTTGGCCTACAAAAAATGTATTTTGTATGAAAAAAAAGTGATCACAGATTAATGCCTAAATCGCTCTAGGACGCTTAGATTAGGAGCTACGGGCAATTTTAGTTTGGCCTACAAAAAATGTTGTATGGAAAAAAAAGTGATCACAGATTAATGCCTACATCGCTCTAGGACGCTTAGATTAGGAGCTACGGGTAATTTTAGTTTGGCCTACAAAAAATGTATTTTGTATGGAAAAAAAAGTGATCACAGATTAATGCCTAAATCGCTCTAGGACGCTTAGATTAGGAGCTACGGGCAATTTTAGTTTGGCCTACAAAAAATTTATTTTGTATGGAAAAAAAGTGATCACAGATTAAAGCCTAAATCGCTCTAGGACGCTTAGATTAGGAGCTACGGGACATTTTAGTTTGGCCTACAAAAAATGTATTTTGTATGGAAAAAAAGTGATCACGGCTTAATGCCTAAATCGCTCTAGGACGCTTAGATTAGGAGCTACGGGCAATTTTAGTTTGGCCTACAAAAAATATATTTTGTATGGAAAAAAAGTGATCACAGATTAAAGCCTAAATCGCTCTAGGACGCTTAGATTAGGAGCTACGGGACATTTTAGTTTGGCCTACAAAAAATGTATTTTGTATGGAAAAAAAGTGATCACGGCTTAATGCCTAAATCGCTCTAGGACGCTTAGATTAGGAGCTACGGGCAATTTTAGTTTGGCCTACAAAAAATGTATTTTGTATGGAAAAAAAAATGATCACAGATTAAAGCCTATATCGCTCTAGGACGCTTAGATTAGGAGCTACGGGCAATTTTAGTTTGGCCTACAAAAAATGTATTTTGTATGGGAAAAAAAGTGATCACAGATTAATGCCTAAATCGCTCTAGGACTCTTAGATTAGGAGCTACGGGACATTTTAGTTTGGCCTACAAAAAATGTATTTTGTATGGAAAAAAAAGTGATCACAGATTAATGCCTAAATCGCTCTAGGACGCTTAGATTAGGAGCTACGGGACATTTTAGTTTGGCCTACAACAAATGTATTTTGTATGGAAAAAAAAGTGATCACAGATTAATGCCTAAATCGCTCTAGGACGCTTAGATTAGGAGCTACGGGCAATTTTAGTTTGGCCTACAAAAAATATATTTTGTATGGAAAAAAAGTGATCACAGATTAATGCCTAAATCGCTCTAGGACGCTTAGATTAGGAGCTACGGGCAATTTTAGTTTGGCCTACAAAAAATGTATTTTGTATGGAAAAAAAAGTGATCACAGATTAATGCCTAAATCGCTCTAGGACGCTTAGATTAGGAGCTACGGGCAATTTTAGTTTGGCCTACAAAAAATGTATTTTGTATGGAAAAAAAAGTGATCACAGATTAATGCCTAAATCGCTCTAGGACGCTTAGATTAGGAGCTACGGGCAATTTTAGTTTGGCTTACAAATTTTGTATGGAAAAAAAAATGATTACAAATTAAAGCCTAAATCGCTCTAGGACGCATAGTTTAGGAGCTACGGGCAATTTTAGTTTGGCCTACAAAAAATGTATTTTGTATGGAAAAAAAAGTGATCACAGATTAATGCCTAAATCGCTCTAGGACGCTTAGATTAGGAGCTACGGGCAATTTTAGTTTGGCCTACAAAAAATGTATTTTGTATGGAAAAAAAAGTGATCACAGATTAATGCCTAAATCGCTCTAGGACGCTTAGATTAGGAGCTACGGGCAATTTTAGTTTGGCTTACAAATTTTGTATGGAAAAAAAAATGATTACAAATTAAAGCCTAAATCGCTCTAGGACGCATAGTTTAGGAGCTACGGGACATTTTAGTTTGGCCTACAAAAAATGTATTTTGTATGGAAAAAAAAGTGATCACAGATTAATGCCTAAATCGCTCTAGGACGCTTAGATTAGGAGCTACGGGCAATTTTAGTTTGGCCTACAAATTTTGTATGGAAGAAAAAGTGATTACAGATTAAAGCCTAAATCGCTCTAGGACGCATAGTTTAGGAGCTACGGCACATTTTAGTTTGGCCTACAAAAAATGTATTTTGTATGGAAAAAAAAGTGATCACAGATTAATGCCTAAATCGCTCTAGGACGCTTAGATTAGGAGCTACGGACAATTTTAGTTTGGCCTACAAAAAATATATTTTGTATGGAAAAAAAAGTGATCACAGATTAATGCCTAAATCGCTCTAGGACGCTTAGATTAGGAGCTACGGGCAATTTTAGTTTGGCCTACAAAAAATGTATTTTGTATGGAAAAAAAAGTGATCACAGATTAAAGCCTAAATCGCTCTAGGACGCTTAGATTAGGAGCTACGGGACATTTTAGTTTGGCCTACAAAAAATGTATTTTGTATGGGAAAAAAGTGATCACAGATTAATGCCTAAATCGCTCTAGGACGCTTAGATTAGGAGCTACGGGACATTTTAGTTTGGCCTACAAAAAATGTATTTTGTATGGAAAAAAAAGTGATCACAGATTAATGCCTAAATCGCTCTAGGACGCTTAGATTAGGAGCTACGGGCAATTTTAGTTTGGCCTACAAAAAATGTATTTTGTTTAAAAAAAAAGTGATCACAGATTAATGCCTAAATCGCTCTAGGACGCTTAGATTAGGAGCTACGGGACATTTTAGTTTGGCCTACAAAAAATATATTTTGTATGGAAAAAAAGTGATCACAGATTAAAGCCTAAATCGCTCTAGGACGCTTAGATTAGGAGCTACGGGACATTTTAGTTTGGCCTACAAAAAATGTATTTTGTATGGAAAAAAAAGTGATCACAGATTAATGCCTAAATCGCTCTAGGACGCTTAGATTAGGAGCTACGGGCAATTTTAGTTTGTATTTTGTATGGAAAAAAAAGTGATCACAGATTAAAGCCTAAATCGCTCTAGGACGCTTAGATTAGGAGCTACGGGACATTTTAGTTTGGCCTACAAAAAATATATTTTGTATGGAAAAAAAGTGATCACAGATTAATGCCTAAATCGCTCTAGGACGCTTAGATTAGGAGCTACGGGCAATTTTAGTTTGGCCTACAAAAAATGTATTTTGTATGGAAAAAAAGTGATTACAGATTAAAGCCTAAATCGCTCTAGGACGCATAGTTTAGGAGCTACGGGACATTTTAGTTTGGCCTACAAAAAATGTATTTTGTATGGAAAAAAAAGTGATCACAGATTAATGCCTAAATCGCTCTAGGACGCTTAGATTAGGAGCTACGGGCAATTTTAGTTTGGCCTACAAAAAATTTATTTTGTATGGAAAAAAAGTGATCACAGATTAATGCCTAAATCGCTCTAGGACGCTTAGATTAGGAGCTACGGGCAATTTTAGTTTGGCCTACAAAAAATGTATTTTGTATGGAAAAAAAAGTGATCACAGATTAATGCCTAAATCGCTCTAGGACGCTTAGATTAGGAGCTACGGGCAATTTTAGTTTGGCCTACAAATTTTGTATGGAAAAAAAAATGATTACAAATTAAAGCCTAAATCGCTCTAGGACGCATAGTTTAGGAGCTACGGGACATTTTAGTTTGGCCTACAAAAAATGTATTTTGTATGGAAAAAAAAGTGATCACAGATTAATGCCTAAATCGCTCTAGGACGCTTAGATTAGGAGCTACGGGCAATTTTAGTTTGGCCTACAAATTTTGTATGGAAGAAAAAGTGATTACAGATTAAAGCCTAAATCGCTCTAGGACGCATAGTTTAGGAGCTACGGCACATTTTAGTTTGGCCTACAAAAAATGTATTTTGTATGGAAAAAAAAGTGATCACAGATTAATGCCTAAATCGCTCTAGGACGCTTAGATTAGGAGCTACGGACAATTTTAGTTTGGCCTACAAAAAATATATTTTGTATGGAAAAAAAGTGATCACAGATTAATGCCTAAATCGCTCTAGGACGCTTAGATTAGGAGCTACGGGCAATTTTAGTTTGGCCTACAAAAAATGTATTTTGTATGGAAAAAAAAGTGATCACAGATTAAAGCCTAAATCGCTCTAGGACGCTTAGATTAGGAGCTACGGGACATTTTAGTTTGGCCTACAAAAAATGTATTTTGTATGGGAAAAAAGTGATCACAGATTAATGCCTAAATCGCTCTAGGACGCTTAGATTAGGAGCTACGGGACATTTTAGTTTGGCCTACAAAAAATGTATTTTGTATGGAAAAAAAAGTGATCACAGATTAATGCCTAAATCGCTCTAGGACGCTTAGATTAGGAGCTACGGGCAATTTTAGTTTCGCCTACAAATTTTGTATGGAAGAAAAAGTGATTACAGATTAAAGCCTAAATCGCTCTAGGACGCATAGTTTAGGAGCTACGGCACATTTTAGTTTGGCCTACAAAAAATGTATTTTGTATGGAAAAAAAAGTGATCACAGATTAATGCCTAAATCGCTCTAGGACGCTTAGATTAGGAGCTACGGACAATTTTAGTTTGGCCTACAAAAAATATATTTTGTATGGAAAAAAAGTGATCACAGATTAATGCCTAAATCGCTCTAGGACGCTTAGATTAGGAGCTACGGGCAATTTTAGTTTGGCCTACAAAAAATGTATTTTGTATGGAAAAAAAAGTGATCACAGATTAAAGCCTACAAAAAATGTATTTTGTATGGGAAAAAAGTGATCACAGATTAATGCCTAAATCGCTCTAGGACGCTTAGATTAGGAGCTACGGGCAATTTTAGTTTGGCCTACAAAAAATGTATTTTGTTTAAAAAAAAAGTGATCACAGATTAATGCCTAAATCGCTCTAGGACGCTTAGATTAGGAGCTACGGGCAATTTTAGTTTGGCCTACAAAAAATGTATTTTGTATGGAAAAAAAGTGATCACAGATTAATGCCTAAATCGCTCTAGGACGCTTAGATTAGGAGCTACGGGCAATTTTAGTTTGGCCTACAAATTTTGTATGGAAAAAAAAATGATTACAAATTAAAGCCTAAATCGCTCTAGGACGCATAGTTTAGGAGCTACGGGACATTTTAGTTTGGCCTACAAAAAATTTATTTTGTATGGAAAAAAAAGTGATCACAGATTAATGCCTAAATCGCTCTAGGACGCTTAGATTAGGAGCTACGGGCAATTTTAGTTTGGCCTACAAATTTTGTATGGAAGAAAAAGTGATTACAGATTAAAGCCTAAATCGCTCTAGGACGCATAGTTTAGGAGCTACGGCACATTTTAGTTTGGCCTACAAAAAATGTATTTTGTATGGAAAAAAAAGTGATCACAGATTAATGCCTAAATCGCTCTAGGACGCTTAGATTAGGAGTTACGGACAATTTTAGTTTGGCCTACAAAAAATATATTTTGTATGGAAAAAAAGTGATCACAGATTAAAGCCTAAATCGCTCTAGGACGCTTAGATTAGGAGCTACGGGACATTTTAGTTTGGCCTACAAAAAATATATTTTGTATGGAAAAAAAGTGATCACAGATTAAAGCCTAAATCGCTCTAGGACGCTTAGATTAGGAGCTACGGGACATTTTAGTTTGGCCTACAAAAAATGTATTTTGTATGGAAAAAAAAGTGATCACAGATTAATGCCTAAATCGCTCTAGGACGCTTAGATTAGGAGCTACGGGCAATTTTAGTTTGGCCTACAAAAAACGTATTTTGTATGGAAAAAAAGTGATCACAGATTAATGCCTAAATCGCTCTAGGACGCTTAGATTAGGAGCTACGGGACATTTTAGTCCGCTCTAGGACGCTTAGATTAGGAGCTACGGGCAATTTTAGTTTCGCCTACAAATTTTGTATGGAAGAAAAAGTGATTACAGATTAAAGCCTAAATCGCTCTAGGACGCATAGTTTAGGAGCTACGGCACATTTTAGTTTGGCCTACAAAAAATGTATTTTGTATGGAAAAAAAAGTGATCACAGATTAATGCCTAAATCGCTCTAGGACGCTTAGATTAGGAGCTACGGACAATTTTAGTTTGGCCTACAAAAAATATATTTTGTATGGAAAAAAAGTGATCACAGATTAATGCCTAAATCGCTCTAGGACGCTTAGATTAGGAGCTACGGGCAATTTTAGTTTAGCCTACAAAAAATGTATTTTGTATGGAAAAAAAAGTGATCACAGATTAAAGCCTAAATCGCTCTAGGACGCTTAGATTAGGAGCTACGGGACATTTTAGTTTGGCCTACAAAAAATGTATTTTGTATGGGAAAAAAGTGATCACAGATTAATGCCTAAATCGCTCTAGGACGCTTAGATTAGGAGCTACGGGCAATTTTAGTTTGGCCTACAAAAAATGTATTTTGTTTAAAAAAAAAGTGATCACAGATTAATGCCTAAATCGCTCTAGGACGCTTAGATTAGGAGCTACGGGCAATTTTAGTTTGGCCTACAAAAAATGTATTTTGTATGGAAAAAAAGTGATCACAGATTAATGCCTAAATCGCTCTAGGACGCTTAGATTAGGAGCTACGGGCAATTTTAGTTTGGCCTACAAATTTTGTATGGAAAAAAAATGATTACAAATTAAAGCCTAAATCGCTCTAGGACGCATAGTTTAGGAGCTACGGGACATTTTAGTTTGGCCTACAAAAAATTTATTTTGTATGGAAAAAAAAGTGATCACAGATTAATGCCTAAATCGCTCTAGGACGCTTAGATTAGGAGTTACGGACAATTTTAGTTTGGCCTACAAAAAATATATTTTGTATGGAAAAAAAGTGATCACAGATTAAAGCCTAAATCGCTCTAGGACGCTTAGATTAGGAGCTACGGGACATTTTAGTTTGGCCTACAAAAAATATATTTTGTATGGAAAAAAAGTGATCACAGATTAAAGCCTAAATCGCTCTAGGACGCTTAGATTAGGAGCTACGGGACATTTTAGTTTGGCCTACAAAAAATGTATTTTGTATGGAAAAAAAAGTGATCACAGATTAATGCCTAAATCGCTCTAGGACGCTTAGATTAGGAGCTACGGGCAATTTTAGTTTGGCCTACAAAAAACGTATTTTGTATGGAAAAAAAGTGATCACAGATTAATGCCTAAATCGCTCTAGGACGCTTAGATTAGGAGCTACGGGACATTTTAGTTTGGCCTACAAAAAATGTATTTTGTATGGAAAAAAAAGTGATCACAGATTAATGCCTAAATCGCTCTAGGACGCTTAGATTAGGAGCTACGGGCAATTTTAGTTTGGCCTACAAAAAATGTATTTTGTTTAAAAAAAAAGTGATCACAGATTAATGCCTAAATCGCTCTAGGACGCTTAGATTAGGAGCTACGGGCAATTTTAGTTTCGCCTACAAATTTTGTATGGAAGAAAAAGTGATTACAGATTAAAGCCTAAATCGCTCTAGGACGCATAGTTTAGGAGCTACGGCACATTTTAGTTTGGCCTACAAAAAATGTATTTTGTATGGAAAAAAAAGTGATCACAGATTAATGCCTAAATCGCTCTAGGACGCTTAGATTAGGAGCTACGGACAATTTTAGTTTGGCCTACAAAAAATGTATTTTGTATGGGAAAAAAGTGATCACAGATTAATGCCTAAATCGCTCTAGGACGCTTAGATTAGGAGCTACGGGACATTTTAGTTTGGCCTACAAAAAATGTATTTTGTATGGAAAAAAAAGTGATCACAGATTAATGCCTAAATCGCTCTAGGACGCTTAGATTAGGAGCTACGGGCAATTTTAGTTTGGCCTACAAAAAATGTATTTTGTTTAAAAAAAAAGTGATCACAGATTAATGCCTAAATCGCTCTAGGACGCTTAGATTAGGAGCTACGGGACATTTTAGTTTGGCCTACAAAAAATATATTTTGTATGGAAAAAAAGTGATCACAGATTAAAGCCTAAATCGCTCTAGGACGCTTAGATTAGGAGCTACGGGACATTTTAGTTTGGCCTACAAAAAATGTATTTTGTATGGAAAAAAAAGTGATCACAGATTAATGCCTAAATCGCTCTAGGACGCTTAGATTAGGAGCTACGGGCAATTTTAGTTTGTATTTTGTATGGAAAAAAAAGTGATCACAGATTAAAGCCTAAATCGCTCTAGGACGCTTAGATTAGGAGCTACGGGACATTTTAGTTTGGCCTACAAAAAATATATTTTGTATGGAAAAAAAGTGATCACAGATTAATGCCTAAATCGCTCTAGGACGCTTAGATTAGGAGCTACGGGCAATTTTAGTTTGGCCTACAAAAAATGTATTTTGTATGGAAAAAAAGTGATTACAGATTAAAGCCTAAATCGCTCTAGGACGCATAGTTTAGGAGCTACGGGACATTTTAGTTTGGCCTACAAAAAATGTATTTTGTATGGAAAAAAAAGTGATCACAGATTAATGCCTAAATCGCTCTAGGACGCTTAGATTAGGAGCTACGGGCAATTTTAGTTTGGCCTACAAAAAATTTATTTTGTATGGAAAAAAAGTGATCACAGATTAATGCCTAAATCGCTCTAGGACGCTTAGATTAGGAGCTACGGGCAATTTTAGTTTGGCCTACAAAAAATGTATTTTGTATGGAAAAAAAAGTGATCACAGATTAATGCCTAAATCGCTCTAGGACGCTTAGATTAGGAGCTACGGGCAATTTTAGTTTGGCCTACAAATTTTGTATGGAAAAAAAAATGATTACAAATTAAAGCCTAAATCGCTCTAGGACGCATAGTTTAGGAGCTACGGGACATTTTAGTTTGGCCTACAAAAAATGTATTTTGTATGGAAAAAAAAGTGATCACAGATTAATGCCTAAATCGCTCTAGGACGCTTAGATTAGGAGCTACGGCACATTTTAGTTTGGCCTACAAAAAATGTATTTTGTATGGAAAAAAAAGTGATCACAGATTAATGCCTAAATCGCTCTAGGACGCTTAGATTAGGAGCTACGGACAATTTTAGTTTGGCCTACAAAAAATATATTTTGTATGGAAAAAAAGTGATCACAGATTAATGCCTAAATCGCTCTAGGACGCTTAGATTAGGAGCTACGGGCAATTTTAGTTTGGCCTACAAAAAATGTATTTTGTATGGAAAAAAAAGTGATCACAGATTAAAGCCTAAATCAGTCTAGGACGCTTAGATTAGGAGCTACGGGACATTTTAGTTTGGCCTACAAAAAATGTATTTTGTATGGGAAAAAAGTGATCACAGATTAATGCCTAAATCGCTCTAGGACGCTTAGATTAGGAGCTACGGGACATTTTAGTTTGGCCTACAAAAAATGTATTTTGTATGGAAAAAAAAGTGATCACAGATTAATGCCTAAATCGCTCTAGGACGCTTAGATTAGGAGCTACGGGCAATTTTAGTTTCGCCTACAAATTTTGTATGGAAGAAAAAGTGATTACAGATTAAAGCCTAAATCGCTCTAGGACGCATAGTTTAGGAGCTACGGCACATTTTAGTTTGGCCTACAAAAAATGTATTTTGTATGGAAAAAAAAGTGATCACAGATTAATGCCTAAATCGCTCTAGGACGCTTAGATTAGGAGCTACGGACAATTTTAGTTTGGCCTACAAAAAATATATTTTGTATGGAAAAAAAGTGATCACAGATTAATGCCTAAATCGCTCTAGGACGCTTAGATTAGGAGCTACGGGCAATTTTAGTTTGGCCTACAAAAAATGTATTTTGTATGGAAAAAAAAGTGATCACAGATTAAAGCCTAAATCGCTCTAGGACGCTTAGATTAGGAGCTACGGGACATTTTAGTTTGGCCTACAAAAAATGTATTTTGTATGGGAAAAAAGTGATCACAGATTAATGCCTAAATCGCTCTAGGACGCTTAGATTAGGAGCTACGGGCAATTTTAGTTTGGCCTACAAAAAATGTATTTTGTTTAAAAAAAAAGTGATCACAGATTAATGCCTAAATCGCTCTAGGACGCTTAGATTAGGAGCTACGGGCAATTTTAGTTTGGCCTACAAAAAATGTATTTTGTATGGAAAAAAAGTGATCACAGATTAATGCCTAAATCGCTCTAGGACGCTTAGATTAGGAGCTACGGGCAATTTTAGTTTGGCCTACAAATTTTGTATGGAAAAAAAAATGATTACAAATTAAAGCCTAAATCGCTCTAGGACGCATAGTTTAGGAGCTACGGGACATTTTAGTTTGGCCTACAAAAAATTTATTTTGTATGGAAAAAAAAGTGATCACAGATTAATGCCTAAATCGCTCTAGGACGCTTAGATTAGGAGCTACGGGCAATTTTAGTTTGGCCTACAAATTTTGTATGGAAGAAAAAGTGATTACAGATTAAAGCCTAAATCGCTCTAGGACGCATAGTTTAGGAGCTACGGCACATTTTAGTTTGGCCTACAAAAAATGTATTTTGTATGGAAAAAAAAGTGATCACAGATTAATGCCTAAATCGCTCTAGGACGCTTAGATTAGGAGTTACGGACAATTTTAGTTTGGCCTACAAAAAATATATTTTGTATGGAAAAAAAGTGATCACAGATTAAAGCCTAAATCGCTCTAGGACGCTTAGATTAGGAGCTACGGGACATTTTAGTTTGGCCTACAAAAAATATATTTTGTATGGAAAAAAAGTGATCACAGATTAAAGCCTAAATCGCTCTAGGACGCTTAGATTAGGAGCTACGGGACATTTTAGTTTGGCCTACAAAAAATGTATTTTGTATGGAAAAAAAAGTGATCACAGATTAATGCCTAAATCGCTCTACGACGCTTAGATTAGGAGCTACGGGCAATTTTAGTTTGGCCTACAAAAAACGTATTTTGTATGGAAAAAAAGTGATCACAGATTAATGCCTAAATCGCTCTAGGACGCTTAGATTAGGAGCTACGGGACATTTTAGTCCGCTCTAGGACGCTTAGATTAGGAGCTACGGGCAATTTTAGTTTCGCCTACAAATTTTGTATGGAAGAAAAAGTGATTACAGATTAAAGCCTAAATCGCTCTAGGACGCATAGTTTAGGAGCTACGGCACATTTTAGTTTGGCCTACAAAAAATGTATTTTGTATGGAAAAAAAAGTGATCACAGATTAATGCCTAAATCGCTCTAGGACGCTTAGATTAGGAGCTACGGACAATTTTAGTTTGGCCTACAAAAAATATATTTTGTATGGAAAAAAAGTGATCACAGATTAATGCCTAAATCGCTCTAGGACGCTTAGATTAGGAGCTACGGGCAATTTTAGTTTAGCCTACAAAAAATGTATTTTGTATGGAAAAAAAAGTGATCACAGATTAAAGCCTAAATCGCTCTAGGACGCTTAGATTAGGAGCTACGGGACATTTTAGTTTGGCCTACAAAAAATGTATTTTGTATGGGAAAAAAGTGATCACAGATTAATGCCTAAATCGCTCTAGGACGCTTAGATTAGGAGCTACGGGCAATTTTAGTTTGGCCTACAAAAAATGTATTTTGTTTAAAAAAAAAGTGATCACAGATTAATGCCTAAATCGCTCTAGGACGCTTAGATTAGGAGCTACGGGCAATTTTAGTTTGGCCTACAAAAAATGTATTTTGTATGGAAAAAAAGTGATCACAGATTAATGCCTAAATCGCTCTAGGACGCTTAGATTAGGAGCTACGGGCAATTTTAGTTTGGCCTACAAATTTTGTATGGAAAAAAAAATGATTACAAATTAAAGCCTAAATCGCTCTAGGACGCATAGTTTAGGAGCTACGGGACATTTTAGTTTGGCCTACAAAAAATTTATTTTGTATGGAAAAAAAAGTGATCACAGATTAATGCCTAAATCGCTCTAGGACGCTTAGATTAGGAGTTACGGACAATTTTAGTTTGGCCTACAAAAAATATATTTTGTATGGAAAAAAAGTGATCACAGATTAAAGCCTAAATCGCTCTAGGACGCTTAGATTAGGAGCTACGGGACATTTTAGTTTGGCCTACAAAAAATATATTTTGTATGGAAAAAAAGTGATCACAGATTAAAGCCTAAATCGCTCTAGGACGCTTAGATTAGGAGCTACGGGACATTTTAGTTTGGCCTACAAAAAATGTATTTTGTATGGAAAAAAAAGTGATCACAGATTAATGCCTAAATCGCTCTAGGACGCTTAGATTAGGAGCTACGGGCAATTTTAGTTTGGCCTACAAAAAACGTATTTTGTATGGAAAAAAAGTGATCACAGATTAATGCCTAAATCGCTCTAGGACGCTTAGATTAGGAGCTACGGGACATTTTAGTTTGGCCTACAAAAAATGTATTTTGTATGGAAAAAAAAGTGATCACAGATTAATGCCTAAATCGCTCTAGGACGCTTAGATTAGGAGCTACGGGCAATTTTAGTTTGGCCTACAAAAAATGTATTTTGTTTAAAAAAAAAGTGATCACAGATTAATGCCTAAATCGCTCTAGGACGCTTAGATTAGGAGCTACGGGCAATTTTAGTTTCGCCTACAAATTTTGTATGGAAGAAAAAGTGATTACAGATTAAAGCCTAAATCGCTCTAGGACGCATAGTTTAGGAGCTACGGCACATTTTAGTTTGGCCTACAAAAAATGTATTTTGTATGGAAAAAAAAGTGATCACAGATTAATGCCTAAATCGCTCTAGGACGCTTAGATTAGGAGCTACGGACAATTTTAGTTTGGCCTACAAAAAATATATTTTGTATGGAAAAAAAGTGATCACAGATTAATGCCTAAATCGCTCTAGGACGCTTAGATTAGGAGCTACGGGCAATTTTAGTTTGGCCTACAAAAAATGTATTTTGTATGGAAAAAAAAGTGATCACAGATTAAAGCCTAAATCGCTCTAGGACGCTTAGATTAGGAGCTACGGGACATTTTAGTTTGGCCTACAAAAAATGTATTTTGTATGGGAAAAAAGTGATCACAGATTAATGCCTAAATCGCTCTAGGACGCTTAGATTAGGAGCTACGGGCAATTTTAGTTTGGCCTACAAAAAATGTATTTTGTTTAAAAAAAAAGTGATCACAGATTAATGCCTAAATCGCTCTAGGACGCTTAGATTAGGAGCTACGGGCAATTTTAGTTTGGCCTACAAAAAATGTATTTTGTATGGAAAAAAAGTGATCACAGATTAATGCCTAAATCGCTCTAGGACGCATAGTTTAGGAGCTACGGCACATTTTAGTTTGGCCTACAAAAAATGTATTTTGTATGGAAAAAAAAGTGATCACAGATTAATGCCTAAATCGCTCTAGGACGCTTAGATTAGGAGCTACGGACAATTTTAGTTTGGCCTACAAAAAATATATTTTGTATGGAAAAAAAGTGATCACAGATTAATGCCTAAATCGCTCTAGGACGCTTAGATTAGGAGCTACGGGCAATTTTAGTTTGGCCTACAAAAAATGTATTTTGTATGGAAAAAAAAGTGATCACAGATTAAAGCCTAAATCGCTCTAGGACGCTTAGATTAGGAGCTACGGGACATTTTAGTTTGGCCTACAAAAAATGTATTTTGTATGGGAAAAAAGTGATCACAGATTAATGCCTAAATCGCTCTAGGACGCTTAGATTAGGAGCTACGGGACATTTTAGTTTGGCCTACAAAAAATGTATTTTGTATGGAAAAAAAAGTGATCACAGATTAATGCCTAAATCGCTCTAGGACGCTTAGATTAGGAGCTACGGGCAATTTTAGTTTGGCCTACAAAAAATGTATTTTGTTTAAAAAAAAAGTGATCACAGATTAATGCCTAAATCGCTCTAGGACGCTTAGATTAGGAGCTACGGGACATTTTAGTTTGGCCTACAAAAAATGTATTTTGTATGGAAAAAAAAGTGATCACAGATTAATGCCTAAATCGCTCTAGGACGCTTAGATTAGGAGCTACGGGCAATTTTAGTTTGTATTTTGTATGGAAAAAAAAAGTGATCACAGATTAAAGCCTAAATCGCTCTAGGACGCTTAGATTAGGAGCTACGGGACATTTTAGTTTGGCCTACAAAAAATGTATTTTGTTTAAAAAAAAAGTGATCACAGATTAATGCCTAAATCGCTCTAGGACGCTTAGATTAGGAGCTACGGGACATTTTAGTTTGGCCTACAAAAAATGTATTTTGTATGGAAAAAAAAGTGATCACAGATTAATGCCTAAATCGCTCTAGGACGCTTAGATTAGGAGCTACGGGCAATTTTAGTTTGTATTTTGTATGGAAAAAAAAAGTGATCACAGATTAATGCCTAAATCGCTCTAGGACGCTTAGATTAGGAGCTACGGGCAATTTTAGTTTGTATTTTGTATGGAAAAAAAAAGTGATCACAGATTAAAGCCTAAATCGCTCTAGGACGCTTAGATTAGGAGCTACGGGCAATTTTAGTTTGGCCTACAAAAAATGTATTTTGTATGGAAAAAAAAGTGATCACAGATTAATGCCTAAATCGCTCTAGGACGCTTAGATTAGGAGCTACGGGACATTTTAGATTGGCCTACAAAAAATGTATTTTGTATGGAAAAAAAAGTGATCACAGATTAATGCCTAAATCGCTCTAGGACGCTTAGATTAGGAGCTACGGGCAATTTTAGTTTGGCCTACAAAAAATTTATTTTGTTTAAAAAAAAAGTGATCACAGATTAATGCCTAAATCGCTCTAGGACGCTTAGATTAGGAGCTACGGGCAATTTTAGTTTGGCCTACAAATTTTGTATGGAAGAAAAAGTGATCACAGATTAAAGCCTAAATCGCTCTAGGACGCTTATATTAGGAGCTACGGGACATTTTAGTTTGGCCTACAAAAAATGTATTTTGTATGGGAAAAAAGTGATCACAGATTAATGCCTAAATCGCTCTAGGACGCTTAGATTAGGAGCTACGGGACATTTTAGTTTGGCCTACAAAAAATGTATTTTGTATGGAAAAAAAAGTGATCACATATTAATGCCTAAATCGCTCTAGGACGCTTAGATTAGGAGCTACGGGCAATTTTAGTTTGGCCTACAAAAAATGTATTTTGTTTAAAAAAAAAGTGATCACAGATTAATGCCTAAATCGCTCTAGGACGCTTAGATTAGGAGCTACGGGCAATTTTAGTTTGGCCTACACATTTTGTATGGAAGAAAAAGTGATTACAGATTAAAGCCTAAATCGCTCTAGGACGCTTAGATTAGGAGCTACGGGACATTTTAGTTTGGCCTACAACAAATGTATTTTGTATGGAAAAAAAAGTGATCACAGATTAATGCCTAAATCGCTCTAGGACGCTTAGATTAGGAGCTACGGGCAATTTTAGTTTGGCCTATATTTTGTATGGGAAAAAAGTGATCACAGATTAATGCCTAAATCGCTCTAGGACGCTTAGATTAGGAGCTACGGGCAATTTTAGTTTGGCCTACAAAAAATGTATTTTGTTTAAAAAAAGTGATCACAGATTAATGCCTAAATCGCTCTAGGACGCTTAGATTAGGAGCTACGGGCAATTTTAGTTTGGCCTACAAAAAATATATTTTGTATGGAAAAAAAGTGATCACAGATTAAAGCCTAAATCGCTCTAGGACGCTTAGATTAGGAGCTACGGGACATTTTAGTTTGGCCTACAAAAAATGTATTTTGTATGGAAAAAAAGTGATCACGGATTAATGCCTAAATCGCTCTAGGACGCTTAGATTAGGAGCTACGGGCAATTTTAGTTTGGCCTACAAAAAATATATTTTGTATGGAAAAAAAAGTGATCACAGATAAAAGCCTAAATCGCTCTAGGACGCTTAGATTAGGAGCTACGGGACATTTTAGTTTGGCCTACAACAAATGTATTTTGTATGGAAAAAAAAGTGATCACAGATTAATGCCTAAATCGCTCTAGGACGCTTAGATTAGGAGCTACGGGCAATTTTAGTTTGGCCTACAAAAAATATATTTTGTATGGAAAAAAAGTGATCACAGATTAATGCCTAAATCGCTCTAGGACGCTTAGATTAGGAGCTACGGGCAATTTTAGTTTGGCCTACAAAAAATGTATTTTGTATGGAAAAAAAAGTGATCACAGATTAAAGCCTAAATCGCTCTAGGACGCTTAGATTAGGAGCTACGGGACATTTTAGTTTGGCCTACAAAAAATGTATTTTGTATGGGAAAAAAAGTGATCACAGATTAATGCCTAAATCGCTCTAGGACTCTTAGATTAGGAGCTACGGGACATTTTAGTTTGGCCTACAAAAAATGTATTTTGTATGGAAAAAAAAAGTGATCACAGATTAATGCCTACATCGCTCTAGGACGCTTAGATTAGGAGCTACGGGCAATTTTAGTTTGGCCTACAAAAAATTTATTTTGTATGGAAAAAAAGTGATCACAGATTAATGCCTAAATCGCTCTAGGACGCTTAGATTAGGAGCTACGGGCAATTTTAGTTTGGCCTACAAAAAATGTATTTTGTATGGAAAAAAAAGTGATCACAGATTAATGCCTAAATCGCTCTAGGACGCTTAGATTAGGAGCTACGGGCAATTTTAGTTTGGCCTACAAATTTTGTATGGAAAAAAAAATGATTACAAATTAAAGCCTAAATCGCTCTAGGACGCATAGTTTAGGAGCTACGGGACATTTTAGTTTGGCCTACAAAAAATGTATTTTGTATGGAAAAAAAAGTGATCACAGATTAATGCCTAAATCGCTCTAGGACGCTTAGATTAGGAGCTACGGGCAATTTTAGTTTGGCCTACAAATTTTGTATGGAAGAAAAAGTGATTACAGATTAAAGCCTAAATCGCTCTAGGACGCATAGTTTAGGAGCTACGGCACATTTTAGTTTGGCCTACAAAAAATGTATTTTGTATGGAAAAAAAAGTGATCACAGATTAATGCCTAAATCGCTCTAGGACGCTTAGATTAGGAGCTACGGGCAATTTTAGTTTGGCCTACAAATTTTGTATGGAAGAAAAAGTGATTACAGATTAAAGCCTAAATCGCTCTAGGACGCTTAGATTAGGAGCTACGGGACATTTTAGTTTGGCCTACAAAAAATGTATTTTGTATGGGAAAAAAGTGATCACAGATTAATGCCTAAATCGCTCTAGGACGCTTAGATTAGGAGCTACGGGCAATTTTAGTTTGGCCTACAAAAAATTTATTTTGTATGGAAAAAAAGTGATCACAGATTAATGCCTAAATCGCTCTAGGACGCTTAGATTAGGAGCTACGGGCAATTTTAGTTTGGCCTACAAAAAATGTATTTTGTATGGAAAAAAAAGTGATCACAGATTAATGCCTAAATCGCTCTAGGACGCTTAGATTAGGAGCTACGGGCAATTTTAGTTTGGCCTACAAATTTTGTATGGAAGAAAAAGTGATTACAGATTAAAGCCTAAATCGCTCTAGGACGCTTAGATTAGGAGCTACGGGACATTTTAGTTTGGCCTACAAAAAATGTATTTTGTATGGGAAAAAAGTGATCACAGATTAATGCCTAAATCGCTCTAGGACGCTTAGATTAGGAGCTACGGGCAATTTTAGTTTGGCCTACAAAAAATGTATTTTGTTTAAAAAAAAGTGATCACAGATTAATGCCTAAATCGCTCTAGGACGCTTAGATTAGGAGCTACGGGCAATTTTAGTTTGGCCTACAAAAAATATATTTTGTATGGAAAAAAAGTGATGACAGATTAAAGCCTAAATCGCTCTAGGACGCTTAGATTAGGAGCTACGGGACATTTTAGTTTGGCCTACAAAAAATGTATTTTGTATGGAAAAAAAGTGATCACGGCTTAATGCCTAAATCGCTCTAGGACGCTTAGATTAGGAGCTACGGGCAATTTTAGTTTGGCCTACAAAAAATGTATTTTGTATGGAAAAAAAAATGATCACAGATTAAAGCCTATATCGCTCTAGGACGCTTAGATTAGGAGCTACGGGACATTTTAGTTTGGCCTACAAAAAATGTATTTTGTATGGGAAAAAAAGTGATCACAGATTAATGCCTAAATCGCTCTAGGACTCTTAGATTAGGAGCTACGGGCAATTTTAGTTTGGCCTACAAAAAATGTATTTTGTATGGAAAAAAAAGTGATCACAGATTAATGCCTAAATCGCTCTAGGACGCTTAGATTAGGAGCTACGGGACATTTTAGTTTGGCCTACAACAAATGTATTTTGTATGGAAAAAAAAGTGATCACAGATTAATGCCTAAATCGCTCTAGGACGCTTAGATTAGGAGCTACGGGCAATTTTAGTTTGGCCTACAAAAAATATATTTTGTATGGAAAAAAAGTGATCACAGATTAATGCCTAAATCGCTCTAGGACGCTTAGATTAGGAGCTACGGGCAATTTTAGTTTGGCCTACAAAAAATGTATTTTGTATGGAAAAAAAAGTGATCACAGATTAATGCCTAAATCGCTCTAGGACGCTTAGATTAGGAGCTACGGGCAATTTTAGTTTGGCCTACAAAAAATGTATTTTGTATGGAAAAAAAAGTGATCACAGATTAATGCCTAAATCGCTCTAGGACGCTTAGATTAGGAGCTACGGGCAATTTTAGTTTGGCCTACAAAAAATGTATTTTGTTTAAAAAAAAGTGATCACAGATTAATGCCTAAATCGCTCTAGGACGCTTAGATTAGGAGCTACGGGCAATTTTAGTTTGGCCTACAAAAAATATATTTTGTATGGAAAAAAAGTGATCACAGATTAAAGCCTAAATCGCTCTAGGACGCTTAGATTAGGAGCTACGGGACATTTTAGTTTGGCCTACAAAAAATGTATTTTGTATGGAAAAAAAGTGATCACGGCTTAATGCCTAAATCGCTCTAGGACGCTTAGATTAGGAGCTACGGGCAATTTTAGTTTGGCCTACAAAAAATGTATTTTGTATGGAAAAAAAAATGATCACAGATTAAAGCCTATATCGCTCTAGGACGCTTAGATTAGGAGCTACGGGACATTTTAGTTTGGCCTACAAAAAATGTATTTTGTATGGGAAAAAAAGTGATCACAGATTAATGCCAAAAATGGCTCTAGGACTCTTAGATTAGGAGCTACGGGACATTTTAGTTTGGCCTACAAAAAATGTATTTTGTATGGAAAAAAAAGTGATCACAGATTAATGCCTAAATCGCTCTAGGACGCTTAGATTAGGAGCTACGGGACATTTTAGTTTGGCCTACAACAAATGTATTTTGTATGGAAAAAAAAGTGATCACAGATTAATGCCTAAATCGCTCTAGGACGCTTAGATTAGGAGCTACGGGCAATTTTAGTTTGGCCTACAAAAAATATATTTTGTATGGAAAAAAAGTGATCACAGATTAATGCCTAAATCGCTCTAGGACGCTTAGATTAGGAGCTACGGGCAATTTTAGTTTGGCCTACAAAAAATGTATTTTGTATGGAAAAAAAAGTGATCACAGATTAATGCCTAAATCGCTCTAGGACGCTTAGATTAGGAGCTACGGGCAATTTTAGTTTGGCCTACAAAAAATGTATTTTGTATGGAAAAAAAAGTGATCACAGATTAATGCCTAAATCGCTCTAGGACGCTTAGATTAGGAGCTACGGGCAATTTTAGTTTGGCCTACAAAAAATGTATTTTGTATGGAAAAAAAAGTGATCACAGATTAATGCCTAAATCGCTCTAGGACGCTTAGATTAGGAGCTACGGGCAATTTTAGTTTGGCTTACAAATTTTGTATGGAAAAAAAAATGATTACAAATTAAAGCCTAAATCGCTCTAGGACGCATAGTTTAGGAGCTACGGGACATTTTAGTTTGGCCTACAAAAAATGTATTTTGTATGGAAAAAAAAGTGATCACAGATTAATGCCTAAATCGCTCTAGGACGCTTAGATTAGGAGCTACGGGCAATTTTAGTTTGGCCTACAAATTTTGTATGGAAGAAAAAGTGATTACAGATTAAAGCCTAAATCGCTCTAGGACGCATAGTTTAGGAGCTACGGCACATTTTAGTTTGGCCTACAAAAAATGTATTTTGTATGGAAAAAAAAGTGATCACAGATTAATGCCTAAATCGCTCTAGGACGCTTAGATTAGGAGCTACGGACAATTTTAGTTTGGCCTACAAAAAATATATTTTGTATGGAAAAAAAAGTGATCACAGATTAATGCCTAAATCGCTCTAGGACGCTTAGATTAGGAGCTACGGGCAATTTTAGTTTGGCCTACAAAAAATGTATTTTGTATGGAAAAAAAAGTGATCACAGATTAAAGCCTAAATCGCTCTAGGACGCTTAGATTAGGAGCTACGGGACATTTTAGTTTGGCCTACAAAAAATGTATTTTGTATGGGAAAAAAGTGATCACAGATTAATGCCTAAATCGCTCTAGGACGCTTAGATTAGGAGCTACGGGACATTTTAGTTTGGCCTACAAAAAATGTATTTTGTATGGAAAAAAAAGTGATCACAGATTAATGCCTAAATCGCTCTAGGACGCTTAGATTAGGAGCTACGGGCAATTTTAGTTTGGCCTACAAAAAATGTATTTTGTTTAAAAAAAAAGTGATCACAGATTAATGCCTAAATCGCTCTAGGACGCTTAGATTAGGAGCTACGGGACATTTTAGTTTGGCCTACAAAAAATATATTTTGTATGGAAAAAAAGTGATCACAGATTAAAGCCTAAATCGCTCTAGGACGCTTAGATTAGGAGCTACGGGACATTTTAGTATGGCCTACAAAAAATGTATTTTGTATGGAAAAAAAGTGATCACAGATTAATGCCTAAATCGCTCTAGGACGCTTAGATTAGGAGCTACGGGCAATTTTAGTTTGTATTTTGTATGGAAAAAAAAGTGATCACAGATTAAAGCCTAAATCGCTCTAGGACGCTTAGATTAGGAGCTACGGGACATTTTAGTTTGGCCTACAAAAAATATATTTTGTATGGAAAAAAAGTGATCACAGATTAATGCCTAAATCGCTCTAGGACGCTTAGATTAGGAGCTACGGGCAATTTTAGTTTGGCCTACAAAAAATGTATTTTGTATGGAAAAAAAGTGATTACAGATTAAAGCCTAAATCGCTCTAGGACGCATAGTTTAGGAGCTACGGGACATTTTAGTTTGGCCTACAAAAAATGTATTTTGTATGGAAAAAAAAGTGATCACAGATTAATGCCTAAATCGCTCTAGGACGCTTAGATTAGGAGCTACGGGCAATTTTAGTTTGGCCTACAAAAAATTTATTTTGTATGGAAAAAAAGTGATCACAGATTAATGCCTAAATCGCTCTAGGACGCTTAGATTAGGAGCTACGGGCAATTTTAGTTTGGCCTACAAAAAATGTATTTTGTATGGAAAAAAAAGTGATCACAGATTAATGCCTAAATCGCTCTAGGACGCTTAGATTAGGAGCTACGGGCAATTTTAGTTTGGCCTACAAATTTTGTATGGAAAAAAAAATGATTACAAATTAAAGCCTAAATCGCTCTAGGACGCATAGTTTAGGAGCTACGGGACATTTTAGTTTGGCCTACAAAAAATGTATTTTGTATGGAAAAAAAAGTGATCACAGATTAATGCCTAAATCGCTCTAGGACGCTTAGATTAGGAGCTACGGGCAATTTTAGTTTGGCCTACAAATTTTGTATGGAAGAAAAAGTGATTACAGATTAAAGCCTAAATCGCTCTAGGACGCATAGTTTAGGAGCTACGGCACATTTTAGTTTGGCCTACAAAAAATGTATTTTGTATGGAAAAAAAAGTGATCACAGATTAATGCCTAAATCGCTCTAGGACGCTTAGATTAGGAGCTACGGACAATTTTAGTTTGGCCTACAAAAAATATATTTTGTATGGAAAAAAAGTGATCACAGATTAATGCCTAAATCGCTCTAGGACGCTTAGATTAGGAGCTACGGGCAATTTTAGTTTGGCCTACAAAAAATGTATTTTGTATGGAAGAAAAAGTGATTACAGATTAAAGCCTAAATCGCTCTAGGACGCATAGTTTAGGAGCTACGGCACATTTTAGTTTGGCCTACAAAAAATGTATTTTGTATGGAAAAAAAAGTGATCACAGATTAATGCCTAAATCGCTCTAGGACGCTTAGATTAGGAGCTACGGACAATTTTAGTTTGGCCTACAAAAAATATATTTTGTATGGAAAAAAAGTGATCACAGATTAATGCCTAAATCGCTCTAGGACGCTTAGATTAGGAGCTACGGGCAATTTTAGTTTGGCCTACAAAAAATGTATTTTGTATGGAAAAAAAAGTGATCACAGATTAAAGCCTAAATCGCTCTAGGACGCTTAGATTAGGAGCTACGGGACATTTTAGTTTGGCCTACAAAAAATGTATTTTGTATGGGAAAAAAGTGATCACAGATTAATGCCTAAATCGCTCTAGGACGCTTAGATTAGGAGCTACGGGCAATTTTAGTTTGGCCTACAAAAAATGTATTTTGTTTAAAAAAAAAGTGATCACAGATTAATGCCTAAATCGCTCTAGGACGCTTAGATTAGGAGCTACGGGCAATTTTAGTTTGGCCTACAAAAAATGTATTTTGTATGGAAAAAAAGTGATCACAGATTAATGCCTAAATCGCTCTAGGACGCTTAGATTAGGAGCTACGGGCAATTTTAGTTTGGCCTACAAATTTTGTATGGAAAAAAAAATGATCACAAATTAAAGCCTAAATCGCTCTAGGACGCATAGTTTAGGAGCTACGGGACATTTTAGTTTGGCCTACAAAAAATTTATTTTGTATGGAAAAAAAAGTGATCACAGATTAATGCCTAAATCGCTCTAGGACGCTTAGATTAGGAGCTACGGGCAATTTTAGTTTGGCCTACAAATTTTGTATGGAAGAAAAAGTGATTACAGATTAAAGCCTAAATCGCTCTAGGACGCATAGTTTAGGAGCTACGGCACATTTTAGTTTGGCCTACAAAAAATGTATTTTGTATGGAAAAAAAAGTGATCACAGATTAATGCCTAAATCGCTCTAGGACGCTTAGATTAGGAGTTACGGACAATTTTAGTTTGGCCTACAAAAAATATATTTTGTATGGAAAAAAAGTGATCACAGATTAAAGCCTAAATCGCTCTAGGACGCTTAGATTAGGAGCTACGGGACATTTTAGTTTGGCCTACAAAAAATATATTTTGTATGGAAAAAAAGTGATCACAGATTAAAGCCTAAATCGCTCTAGGACGCTTAGATTAGGAGCTACGGGACATTTTAGTTTGGCCTACAAAAAATGTATTTTGTATGGAAAAAAAAGTGATCACAGATTAATGCCTAAATCGCTCTAGGACGCTTAGATTAGGAGCTACGGGCAATTTTAGTTTGGCCTACAAAAAACGTATTTTGTATGGAAAAAAAGTGATCACAGATTAATGCCTAAATCGCTCTAGGACGCTTAGATTAGGAGCTACGGGACATTTTAGTCCGCTCTAGGACGCTTAGATTAGGAGCTACGGGCAATTTTAGTTTGGCCTACAAATTTTGTATGGAAAAAAAAATGATTACAAATTAAAGCCTAAATCGCTCTAGGACGCATAGTTTAGGAGCTACGGGACATTTTAGTTTGGCCTACAAAAAATTTATTTTGTATGGAAAAAAAAGTGATCACAGATTAATGCCTAAATCGCTCTAGGACGCTTAGATTAGGAGTTACGGACAATTTTAGTTTGGCCTACAAAAAATATATTTTGTATGGAAAAAAAGTGATCACAGATTACAGCCTAAATCGCTCTAGGACGCTTAGATTAGGAGCTACGGGACATTTTAGTTTGGCCTACAAAAAATATATTTTGTATGGAAAAAAAGTGATCACAGATTAAAGCCTAAATCGCTCTAGGACGCTTAGATTAGGAGCTACGGGACATTTTAGTTTGGCCTACAAAAAATGTATTTTGTATGGAAAAAAAAGTGATCACAGATTAATGCCTAAATCGCTCTAGGACGCTTAGATTAGGAGCTACGGGCAATTTTAGTTTGGCCTACAAAAAACGTATTTTGTATGGAAAAAAAGTGATCACAGATTAATGCCTAAATCGCTCTAGGACGCTTAGATTAGGAGCTACGGGACATTTTAGTTTGGCCTACAAAAAATGTATTTTGTATGGAAAAAAAAGTGATCACAGATTAATGCCTAAATCGCTCTAGGACGCTTAGATTAGGAGCTACGGGCAATTTTAGTTTGGCCTACAAAAAATGTATTTTGTTTAAAAAAAAAGTGATCACAGATTAATGCCTAAATCGCTCTAGGACGCTTAGATTAGGAGCTACGGGCAATTTTAGTTTCGCCTACAAATTTTGTATGGAAGAAAAAGTGATTACAGATTAAAGCCTAAATCGCTCTAGGACGCATAGTTTAGGAGCTACGGCACATTTTAGTTTGGCCTACAAAAAAGGTATTTTGTATGGAAAAAAAAGTGATCACAGATTAATGCCTAAATCGCTCTAGGACGCTTAGATTAGGAGCTACGGACAATTTTAGTTTGGCCTACAAAAAATATATTTTGTATGGAAAAAAAGTGATCACAGATTAATGCCTAAATCGCTCTAGGACGCTTAGATTAGGAGCTACGGGCAATTTTAGTTTGGCCTACAAAAAATGTATTTTGTATGGAAAAAAAAGTGATCACAGATTAAAGCCTAAATCGCTCTAGGACGCTTAGATTAGGAGCTACGGGACATTTTAGTTTGGCCTACAAAAAATGTATTTTGTATGGGAAAAAAGTGATCACAGATTAATGCCTAAATCGCTCTAGGACGCTTAGATTAGGAGCTACGGGCAATTTTAGTTTGGCCTACAAAAAATGTATTTTGTTTAAAAAAAAAGTGATCACAGATTAATGCCTAAATCGCTCTAGGACGCTTAGATTAGGAGCTACGGGCAATTTTAGTTTGGCCTACAAAAAATGTATTTTGTATGGAAAAAAAAGTGATCACAGATTAATGCCTAAATCGCTCTAGGACGCTTAGATTAGGAGCTACGGACAATTTTAGTTTGGCCTACAAAAAATATATTTTGTATGGAAAAAAAGTGATCACAGATTAATGCCTAAATCGCTCTAGGACGCTTAGATTAGGAGCTACGGGCAATTTTAGTTTGGCCTACAAAAAATGTATTTTGTATGGAAAAAAAAGTGATCACAGATTAAAGCCTAAATCGCTCTAGGACGCTTAGATTAGGAGCTACGGGACATTTTAGTTTGGCCTACAAAAAATGTATTTTGTATGGGAAAAAAGTGATCACAGATTAATGCCTAAATCGCTCTAGGACGCTTAGATTAGGAGCTACGGGCAATTTTAGTTTGGCCTACAAAAAATGTATTTTGTATGGAAAAAAAAGTGATCACAGATTAATGCCTAAATCGCTCTAGGACGCTTAGATTAGGAGCTACGGGCAATTTTAGTTTGGCCTACAAATTTTGTATGGAAAAAAAAATGATTACAAATTAAAGCCTAAATCGCTCTAGGACGCATAGTTTAGGAGCTACGGGACATTTTAGTTTGGCCTACAAAAAATGTATTTTGTATGGAAAAAAAAGTGATCACAGATTAATGCCTAAATCGCTCTAGGACGCTTAGATTAGGAGCTACGGGCAATTTTAGTTTGGCCTACAAATTTTGTATGGAAGAAAAAGTGATTACAGATTAAAGCCTAAATCGCTCTAGGACGCATAGTTTAGGAGCTACGGCACATTTTAGTTTGGCCTACAAAAAATGTATTTTGTATGAAAAAAAAAGTGATCACAGATTAATGCCTAAATCGCTCTAGGACGCTTAGATTAGGAGCTACGGGACATTTTAGTTTGGCCTACAAAAAATGTATTTTGTATGGAAAAAAAAGTGATCACAGATTAATGCCTAAATCGCTCTAGGACGCTTAGATTAGGAGCTACGGGCAATTTTAGTTTGGCCTACAAAAAATATATTTTGTATGGAAAAAAAAGTGATCACAGATTAATGCCTAAATCGCTCTAGGACGCTTAGATTAGGAGCTACGGGCAATTTTAGTTTGGCCTACAAAAAATATATTTTGTATGGAAAAAAAAGTGATCACAGATTAATGCCTAAATCGCTCTAGGACGCTTAGATTAGGAGCTACGGGCAATTTTAGTTTGGCCTACAAAAAATGTATTTTGTATGAAAAAAAAAGTGATCACAGATTAATGCCTAAATCGCTCTAGGACGCTTAGATTAGGAGCTACGGGCAATTTTAGTTTGGCCTACAAAAAATGTATTTTGTATGGAAAAAAAAGTGATCACAGATTAAAGCCTAAATCGCTCTAGGACGCTTAGATTAGGAGCTACGGGACATTTTAGTTTGGCCTACAAAAAATGTATTTTGTATGGGAAAAAAGTGATCACAGATTAATGCCTAAATCGCTCTAGGACGCTTAGATTAGGAGCTACGGGACATTTTAGTTTGGCCTACAAAAAATGTATTTTGTATGGAAAAAAAAGTGATCACAGATTAATGCCTAAATCGCTCTAGGACGCTTAGATTAGCAGCTACGGGCAATTTTAGTTTCGCCTACAAATTTTGTATGGAAGAAAAAGTGATTACAGATTAAAGCCTAAATCGCTCTAGGACGCATAGTTTAGGAGCTACGGCACATTTTAGTTTGGCCTACAAAAAATGTATTTTGTATGGAAAAAAAAGTGATCACAGATTAATGCCTAAATCGCTCTAGGACGCTTAGATTAGGAGCTACGGACAATTTTAGTTTGGCCTACAAAAAATATATTTTGTATGGAAAAAAAGTGATCACAGATTAATGCCTAAATCGCTCTAGGACGCTTAGATTAGGAGCTACGGGCAATTTTAGTTTGGCCTACAAAAAATGTATTTTGTATGGAAAAAAAAGTGATCACAGATTAAAGCCTAAATCGCTCTAGGACGCTTAGATTAGGAGCTACGGGACATTTTAGTTTGGCCTACAAAAAATGTATTTTGTATGGGAAAAAAGTGATCACAGATTAATGCCTAAATCGCTCTAGGACGCTTAGATTAGGAGCTACGGGACATTTTAGTTTGGCCTACAAAAAATGTATTTTGTATGGAAAAAAAAGTGATCACAGATTAATGCCTAAATCGCTCTAGGACGCTTAGATTAGGAGCTACGGGCAATTTTAGTTTCGCCTACAAATTTTGTATGGAAGAAAAAGTGATTACAGATTAAAGCCTAAATCGCTCTAGGACGCATAGTTTAGGAGCTACGGCACATTTTAGTTTGGCCTACAAAAAATGTATTTTGTATGGAAAAAAAAGTGATCACAGATTAATGCCTAAATCGCTCTAGGACGCTTAGATTAGGAGCTACGGACAATTTTAGTTTGGCCTACAAAAAATATATTTTGTATGGAAAAAAAGTGATCACAGATTAATGCCTAAATCGCTCTAGGACGCTTAGATTAGGAGCTACGGGCAATTTTAGTTTGGCCTACAAAAAATGTATTTTGTATGGAAAAAAAAGTGATCACAGATTAAAGCCTAAATCGCTCTAGGACGCTTAGATTAGGAGCTACGGGACATTTTAGTTTGGCCTACAAAAAATGTATTTTGTATGGGAAAAAAGTGATCACAGATTAATGCCTAAATCGCTCTAGGACGCTTAGATTAGGAGCTACGGGCAATTTTAGTTTGGCCTACAAAAAATGTATTTTGTTTAAAAAAAAAGTGATCACAGATTAATGCCTAAATCGCTCTAGGACGCTTAGATTAGGAGCTACGGGCAATTTTAGTTTGGCCTACAAAAAATGTATTTTGTATGGAAAAAAAGTGATCACAGATTAATGCCTAAATCGCTCTAGGACGCATAGTTTAGGAGCTACGGCACATTTTAGTTTGGCCTACAAAAAATGTATTTTGTATGGAAAAAAAAGTGATCACAGATTAATGCCTAAATCGCTCTAGGACGCTTAGATTAGGAGCTACGGACAATTTTAGTTTGGCCTACAAAAAATATATTTTGTATGGAAAAAAAGTGATCACAGATTAATGCCTAAATCGCTCTAGGACGCTTAGATTAGGAGCTACGGGCAATTTTAGTTTGGCCTACAAAAAATGTATTTTGTATGGAAAAAAAAGTGATCACAGATTAAAGCCTAAATCGCTCTAGGACGCTTAGATTAGGAGCTACGGGACATTTTAGTTTGGCCTACAAAAAATGTATTTTGTATGGGAAAAAAGTGATCACAGATTAATGCCTAAATCGCTCTAGGACGCTTAGATTAGGAGCTACGGGACATTTTAGTTTGGCCTACAAAAAATGTATTTTGTATGGAAAAAAAGTGATCACAAAAAAGATTAATGCCTAAATCGCTCTAGGACGCTTAGATTAGGAGCTACGGGACATTTTAGTTTGGCCTACAAAAAATGTATTTTGTATGGAAAAAAAAGTGATCACAGATTAATGCCTAAATCGCTCTAGGACGCTTAGATTAGGAGCTACGGGCAATTTTAGTTTGTATTTTGTATGGAAAAAAAAGTGATCACAGATTAAAGCCTAAATCGCTCTAGGACGCTTAGATTAGGAGCTACGGGACATTTTAGTTTGGCCTACAAAAAATATATTTTGTATGGAAAAAAAGTGATCACAGATTAATGCCTAAATCGCTCTAGGACGCTTAGATTAGGAGCTACGGGCAATTTTAGTTTGGCCTACAAAAAATGTATTTTGTATGGAAAAAAAGTGATTACAGATTAAAGCCTAAATCGCTCTAGGACGCATAGTTTAGGAGCTACGGGACATTTTAGTTTGGCCTACAAAAAATGTATTTTGTATGGAAAAAAAAGTGATCACAGATTAATGCCTAAATCGCTCTAGGACGCTTAGATTAGGAGCTACGGGCAATTTTAGTTTGGCCTACAAATTTTGTATGGAAGAAAAAGTGATTACAGATTAAAGCCTAAATCGCTCTAGGACGCATAGTTTAGGAGCTACGGCACATTTTAGTTTGGCCTACAAAAAATGTATTTTGTATGAAAAAAAAAGTGATCACAGATTAATGCCTAAATCGCTCTAGGACGCTTAGATTAGGAGCTACGGACAATTTTAGTTTGGCCTACAAAAAATATATTTTGTATGGAAAAAAAGTGATCACAGATTAATGCCTAAATCGATCTAGGACGCTTAGATTAGGAGCTACGGGCAATTTTAGTTTGGCCTACAAAAAATGTATTTTGTATGGAAAAAAAAGTGATCACAGATTAAAGCCTAAATCGCTCTAGGACGCTTAGATTAGGAGCTACGGGACATTTTAGTTTGGCCTACAAAAAATGTATTTTGTATGGGAAAAAAGTGATCACAGATTAATGCCTAAATCGCTCTAGGACGCTTAGATTAGGAGCTACGGGACATTTTAGTTTGGCCTACAAAAAATGTATTTTGTATGGAAAAAAAAGTGATCACAGATTAATGCCTAAATCGCTCTAGGACGCTTAGATTAGGAGCTACGGGCAATTTTAGTTTCGCCTACAAATTTTGTATGGAAGAAAAAGTGATTACAGATTAAAGCCTAAATCGCTCTAGGACGCATAGTTTAGGAGCTACGGCACATTTTAGTTTGGCCTACAAAAAATGTATTTTGTATGGAAAAAAAAGTGATCACAGATTAATGCCTAAATCGCTCTAGGACGCTTAGATTAGGAGCTACGGACAATTTTAGTTTGGCCTACAAAAAATATATTTTGTATGGAAAAAAAGTGATCACAGATTAATGCCTAAATCGCTCTAGGACGCTTAGATTAGGAGCTACGGGCAATTTTAGTTTGGCCTACAAAAAATGTATTTTGTATGGAAAAAAAAGTGATCACAGATTAATGCCTAAATCGCTCTAGGACGCTTAGATTAGGAGCTACGGGCAATTTTAGTTTGGCCTACAAAAAATGTATTTTGTATGGAAAAAAAGTGATCACAGATTAATGCCTAAATCGCTCTAGGACGCTTAGATTAGGAGCTACGGGCAATTTTAGTTTGGCCTACAAATTTTGTATGGAAAAAAAAATGATTACAAATTAAAGCCTAAATCGCTCTAGGACGCATAGTTTAGGAGCTACGGGACATTTTAGTTTGGCCTACAAAAAATTTATTTTGTATGGAAAAAAAAGTGATCACAGATTAATGCCTAAATCGCTCTAGGACGCTTAGATTAGGAGCTACGGGCAATTTTAGTTTGGCCTACAAATTTTGTATGGAAGAAAAAGTGATTACAGATTAAAGCCTAAATCGCTCTAGGACGCATAGTTTAGGAGCTACGGCACATTTTAGTTTGGCCTACAAAAAATGTATTTTGTATGGAAAAAAAAGTGATCACAGATTAATGCCTAAATCGCTCTAGGACGCTTAGATTAGGAGTTACGGACAATTTTAGTTTGGCCTACAAAAAATATATTTTGTATGGAAAAAAAGTGATCACAGATTAAAGCCTAAATCGCTCTAGGACGCTTAGATTAGGAGCTACGGGACATTTTAGTTTGGCCTACAAAAAATATATTTTGTATGGAAAAAAAGTGATCACAGATTAAAGCCTAAATCGCTCTAGGACGCTTAGATTAGGAGCTACGGGACATTTTAGTTTGGCCTACAAAAAATGTATTTTGTATGGAAAAAAAAGTGATCACAGATTAATGCCTAAATCGCTCTAGGACGCTTAGATTAGGAGCTACGGGCAATTTTAGTTTGGCCTACAAAAAACGTATTTTGTATGGAAAAAAAGTGATCACAGATTAATGCCTAAATCGCTCTAGGACGCTTAGATTAGGAGCTACGGGACATTTTAGTCCGCTCTAGGACGCTTAGATTAGGAGCTACGGGCAATTTTAGTTTCGCCTACAAATTTTGTATGGAAGAAAAAGTGATTACAGATTAAAGCCTAAATCGCTCTAGGACGCATAGTTTAGGAGCTACGGCACATTTTAGTTTGGCCTACAAAAAATGTATTTTGTATGGAAAAAAAAGTGATCACAGATTAATGCCTAAATCGCTCTAGGACGCTTAGATTAGGAGCTACGGACAATTTTAGTTTGGCCTACAAAAAATATATTTTGTATGGAAAAAAAGTGATCACAGATTAATGCCTAAATCGCTCTAGGACGCTTAGATTAGGAGCTACGGGCAATTTTAGTTTGGCCTACAAAAAATGTATTTTGTATGGAAAAAAAAGTGATCACAGATTAAAGCCTAAATCGCTCTAGGACGCTTAGATTAGGAGCTACGGGACATTTTAGTTTGGCCTACAAAAAATGTATTTTGTATGGGAAAAAAGTGATCACAGATTAATGCCTAAATCGCTCTAGGACGCTTAGATTAGGAGCTACGGGCAATTTTAGTTTGGCCTACAAAAAATGTATTTTGTTTAAAAAAAAAGTGATCACAGATTAATGCCTAAATCGCTCTAGGACGCTTAGATTAGGAGCTACGGGCAATTTTAGTTTGGCCTACAAAAAATGTATTTTGTATGGAAAAAAAGTGATCACAGATTAATGCCTAAATCGCTCTAGGACGCTTAGATTAGGAGCTACGGGCAATTTTAGTTTGGCCTACAAATTTTGTATGGAAAAAAAATGATTACAAATTAAAGCCTAAATCGCTCTAGGACGCATAGTTTAGGAGCTACGGGACATTTTAGTTTGGCCTACAAAAAATTTATTTTGTATGGAAAAAAAAGTGATCACAGATTAATGCCTAAATCGCTCTAGGACGCTTAGATTAGGAGCTACGGGCAATTTTAGTTTGGCCTACAAATTTTGTATGGAAGAAAAAGTGATTACAGATTAAAGCCTAAATCGCTCTAGGACGCATAGTTTAGGAGCTACGGCACATTTTAGTTTGGCCTACAAAAAATGTATTTTGTATGGAAAAAAAAGTGATCACAGATTAATGCCTAAATCGCTCTAGGACGCTTAGATTAGGAGTTACGGACAATTTTAGTTTGGCCTACAAAAAATATATTTTGTATGGAAAAAAAGTGATCACAGATTAAAGCCTAAATCGCTCTAGGACGCTTAGATTAGGAGCTACGGGACATTTTAGTTTGGCCTACAAAAAATATATTTTGTATGGAAAAAAAGTGATCACAGATTAAAGCCTAAATCGCTCTAGGACGCTTAGATTAGGAGCTACGGGACATTTTAGTTTGGCCTACAAAAAATGTATTTTGTATGGAAAAAAAAGTGATCACAGATTAATGCCTAAATCGCTCTAGGACGCTTAGATTAGGAGCTACGGGCAATTTTAGTTTGGCCTACAAAAAACGTATTTTGTATGGAAAAAAAGTGATCACAGATTAATGCCTAAATCGCTCTAGGACGCTTAGATTAGGAGCTACGGGACATTTTAGTTTGGCCTACAAAAAATGTATTTTGTATGGAAAAAAAAGTGATCACAGATTAATGCCTAAATCGCTCTAGGACGCTTAGATTAGGAGCTACGGGCAATTTTAGTTTGGCCTACAAAAAATGTATTTTGTTTAAAAAAAAAGTGATCACAGATTAATGCCTAAATCGCTCTAGGACGCTTAGATTAGGAGCTACGGGCAATTTTAGTTTCGCCTACAAATTTTGTATGGAAGAAAAAGTGATTACAGATTAAAGCCTAAATCGCTCTAGGACGCATAGTTTAGGAGCTACGGCACATTTTAGTTTGGCCTACAAAAAATGTATTTTGTATGGAAAAAAAAGTGATCACAGATTAATGCCTAAATCGCTCTAGGACGCTTAGATTAGGAGCTACGGACAATTTTAGTTTGGCCTACAAAAAATATATTTTGTATGGAAAAAAAGTGATCACAGATTAATGCCTAAATCGCTCTAGGACGCTTAGATTAGGAGCTACGGGCAATTTTAGTTTGGCCTACAAAAAATGTATTTTGTATGGAAAAAAAAGTGATCACAGATTAAAGCCTAAATCGCTCTAGGACGCTTAGATTAGGAGCTACGGGACATTTTAGTTTGGCCTACAAAAAATATATTTTGTATGGGAAAAAAGTGATCACAGATTAATGCCTAAATCGCTCTAGGACGCTTAGATTAGGAGCTACGGGCAATTTTAGTTTGGCCTACAAAAAATGTATTTTGTTTAAAAAAAAAGTGATCACAGATTAATGCCTAAATCGCTCTAGGACGCTTAGATTAGGAGCTACGGGCAATTTTAGTTTGGCCTACAAAAAATGTATTTTGTATGGAAAAAAAGTGATCACAGATTAATGCCTAAATCGCTCTAGGACGCTTAGATTAGGAGCTACGGGCAATTTTAGTTTGGCCTACAAATTTTGTATGGAAAAAAAAATGATTACAAATTAAAGCCTAAATCGCTCTAGGACGCATAGTTTAGGAGCTACGGGACATTTTAGTTTGGCCTACAAAAAATTTATTTTGTATGGAAAAAAAAGTGATCACAGATTAATGCCTAAATCGCTCTAGGACGCTTAGATTAGGAGCTACGGGCAATTTTAGTTTGGCCTACAAATTTTGTATGGAAGAGAAAGTGATTACAGATTAAAGCCTAAATCGCTCTAGGACGCATAGTTTAGGAGCTACGGCACATTTTAGTTTGGCCTACAAAAAATGTATTTTGTATGGAAAAAAAAGTGATCACAGATTAATGCCTAAATCGCTCTAGGACGCTTAGATTAGGAGTTACGGACAATTTTAGTTTGGCCTACAAAAAATATATTTTGTATGGAAAAAAAGTGATCACAGATTAAAGCCTAAATCGCTCTAGGACGCTTAGATTAGGAGCTACGGGACATTTTATTTTGGCCTACAAAAAATATATTTTGTATGGAAAAAAAGTGATCACAGATTAAAGCCTAAATCGCTCTAGGACGCTTAGATTAGGAGCTACGGGACATTTTAGTTTGGCCTACAAAAAATGTATTTTGTATGGAAAAAAAAGTGATCACAGATTAATGCCTAAATCGCTCTAGGACGCTTAGATTAGGAGCTACGGGCAATTTTAGTTTGGCCTACAAAAAACGTATTTTGTATGGAAAAAAAGTGATCACAGATTAATGCCTAAATCGCTCTAGGACGCTTAGATTAGGAGCTACGGGCAATTTTAGTTTGGCCTACAAAAAATGTATTTTGTATGGAAAAAAAGTGATCACAGATTAATGCCTAAATCGCTCTAGGACGCTTAGATTAGGAGCTACGGGCAATTTTAGTTTGGCCTACAAAAAATGTATTTTGTATGGAAAAAAAGTGATCACAGATTAATGCCTAAATCGCTCTAGGACGCTTAGATTAGGAGCTACGGGCAATTTTAGTTTGGCCTACAAAAAATGTATTTTGTATGGAAAAAAAGTGATCACAGATTAATGCCTAAATCGCTCTAGGACGCTTAGATTAGGAGCTACGGGCAATTTTAGTTTGGCCTACAAAAAATGTATTTTGTATGGAAAAAAAGTGATCACAGATTAATGCCTAAATCGCTCTAGGACGCTTAGATTAGGAGCTACGGGCAATTTTAGTTTGGCCTACAAAAAATGTATTTTGTATGAAAAAATAGTGATCACAGATTAATGCCTAAATCGCTCTAGGACGCTTAGATTAGGAGCTACGGGCAATTTTAGTTTGGCCTACAAAAAATGTATTTTGTAGAAAAAAAAGTGATCACAGATTAATGCCTAAATCGCTCTAGGACGCTTAGATTAGGAGCTACGGGCAATTTTAGTTTGGCCTACAAAAAATGTATTTTGTATGGAAAAAAAAGTGATCACAGATTAAAGCCTAAATCGCTCTAGGACGCTTAGATTAGCAGCTACGGGACATTTTAGTTTGGCCTACAAAAAATGTATTTTGTATGGGAAAAAAGTGATCACAGATTAATGCCTAAATCGCTCTAGGACGCTTAGATTAGGAGCTACGGGCAATTTTAGTTTGGCCTACAAAAAATGTATTTTGTATGAAAAAAAAGGGATCACAGATTAATGCCTAAATCGCTCTAGGACGCTTAGATTAGGAGCTACGGGCAATTTTAGTTTGGCCTACAAAAAATGTATTTTGTATGGAAAAAAAAGTGATCACAGATTAAAGCCTAAATCGCTCTAGGACGCTTAGATTAGGAGCTACGGGACATTTTAGTTTGGCCTACAAAAAATGTATTTTGTATGGGAAAAAAGTGATCACAGATTAATGCCTAAATCGCTCTAGGACGCTTAGATTAGGAGCTACGGGCAATTTTAGTTTGGCCTACAAAAAATGTATTTTGTATGGAAAAAAAGTGATCACAGATTAATGCCTAAATCGCTCTAGGACGCTTAGATTAGGAGCTACGGGCAATTTTAGTTTGGCCTACAAAAAATATATTTTGTATGGAAAAAAAAGTGATCACAGATTAAAGCCTAAATCGCTCTAGGACGCTTAGATTAGGAGCTACGGGACATTTTAGTTTGGCCTACAAAAAATATATTTTGTATGGAAAAAAAGTGATCACAGATTAAAGCCTAAATCGCTCTAGGACGCTTAGATTAGGAGCTACGGGACATTTTAGTTTGGCCTACAAAAAATGTATTTTGTATGGAAAAAAAGTGATCACAGATTAATGCCTAAATCGCTCTAGGACGCTTAGATTAGGAGTTACGGACAATTTTAGTTTGGCCTACAAAAAATATATTTTGTATGGAAAAAAAGTGATCACAGATTAAAGCCTAAATCGCTCTAGGACGCTTAGATTAGCAGCTACGGGACATTTTAGTTTGGCCTACAAAAAATGTATTTTGTATGGAAAAAAAAGTGATCACAGATTAAAGCCTAAATCGCTCTAGGACGCATAGTTTAGGAGCTACGGCACATTTTAGTTTGGCCTACAAAAAATGTATTTTGTATGGAAAAAAAAGTGATCACAGATTAATGCCTAAATCGCTCTAGGACGCTTAGATTAGGAGTTACGGACAATTTTAGTTTGGCCTACAAAAAATATATTTTGTATGGAAAAAAAGTGATCACAGATTAAAGCCTAAATCGCTCTAGGACGCTTAGATTAGGAGCTACGGGCAATTTTAGTTTGGCCTACAAAAAATGTATTTTGTATGGAAAAAAAAGTGATCACAGATTAAAGCCTAAATCGCTCTAGGACGCTTAGATTAGCAGCTACGGGACATTTTAGTTTGGCCTACAAAAAATGTATTTTGTATGGGAAAAAAGTGATCACAGATTAATGCCTAAATCGCTCTAGGACGCTTAGATTAGGAGCTACGGGCAATTTTAGTTTGGCCTACAAAAAATGTATTTTGTATGAAAAAAAAGGGATCACAGATTAATGCCTAAATCGCTCTAGGACGCTTAGATTAGGAGTTACGGGCAATTTTAGTTTGGCCTACAAAAAATGTATTTTGTATGGAAAAAAAGTGATCACAGATTAATGCCTAAATCGCTCTAGGACGCTTAGATTAGGAGCTACGGGCAATTTTAGTTTGGCCTACAAATTTTGTATGGAAAAAAAAATGATTACAAATTAAAGCCTAAATCGCTCTAGGACGCATAGTTTAGGAGCTACGGGACATTTTAGTTTGGCCTACAAAAAATTTATTTTGTATGGAAAAAAAAGTGATCACAGATTAATGCCTAAATCGCTCTAGGACGCTTAGATTAGGAGCTACGGGCAATTTTAGTTTGGCCTACAAATTTTGTATGGAAGAAAAAGTGATTACAGATTAAAGCCTAAATCGCTCTAGGACGCATAGTTTAGGAGCTACGGCACATTTTAGTTTGGCCTACAAAAAATGTATTTTGTATGGAAAAAAAAGTGATCACAGATTAATGCCTAAATCACTCTAGGACGCTTAGATTAGGAGTTACGGACAATTTTAGTTTGGCCTACAAAAAATATATTTTGTATGGAAAAAAAGTGATCACAGATTAAAGCCTAAATCGCTCTAGGACGCTTAGATTAGGAGCTACGGGACATTTTATTTTGGCCTACAAAAAATATATTTTGTATGGAAAAAAAGTGATCACAGATTAAAGCCTAAATCGCTCTAGGACGCTTAGATTAGGAGCTACGGGACATTTTAGTTTGGCCTACAAAAAATGTATTTTGTATGGAAAAAAAAGTGATCACAGATTAATGCCTAAATCGCTCTAGGACGCTTAGATTAGGAGCTACGGGCAATTTTAGTTTGGCCTACAAAAAACGTATTTTGTATGGAAAAAAAGTGATCACAGATTAATGCCTAAATCGCTCTAGGACGCTTAGATTAGGAGCTACGGGCAATTTTAGTTTGGCCTACAAAAAATGTATTTTGTATGGAAAAAAAGTGATCACAGATTAATGCCTAAATCGCTCTAGGACGCTTAGATTAGGAGCTACGGGCAATTTTAGTTTGGCCTACAAAAAATGTATTTTGTATGGAAATAAAGTGATCACAGATTAATGCCTAAATCGCTCTAGGACGCTTAGATTAGGAGCTACGGGCAATTTTAGTTTGGCCTACAAAAAATGTATTTTGTATGGAAAAAAAGTGATCACAGATTAATGCCTAAATCGCTCTAGGACGCTTAGATTAGGAGCTACGGGCAATTTTAGTTTGGCCTACAAAAAATGTATTTTGTATGGAAAAAAAGTGATCACAGATTAATGCCTAAATCGCTCTAGGACGCTTAGATTAGGAGCTACGGGCAATTTTAGTTTGGCCTACAAAAAATGTATTTTGTATGAAAAAATAGTGATCACAGATTAATGCCTAAATCGCTCTAGGACGCTTAGATTAGGAGCTACGGGCAATTTTAGTTTGGCCTACAAAAAATGTATTTTGTAGAAAAAAAAGTGATCACAGATTAATGCCTAAATCGCTCTAGGACGCTTAGATTAGGAGCTACGGGCAATTTTAGTTTGGCCTACAAAAAATGTATTTTGTATGGAAAAAAAAGTGATCACAGATTAAAGCCTAAATCGCTCTAGGACGCTTAGATTAGCAGCTACGGGACATTTTAGTTTGGCCTACAAAAAATGTATTTTGTATGGGAAAAAAGTGATCACAGATTAATGCCTAAATCGCTCTAGGACGCTTAGATTAGGAGCTACGGGCAATTTTAGTTTGGCCTACAAAAAATGTATTTTGTATGAAAAAAAAGGGATCACAGATTAATGCCTAAATCGCTCTAGGACGCTTAGATTAGGAGCTACGGGCAATTTTAGTTTGGCCTACAAAAAATGTATTTTGTATGGAAAAAAAAGTGATCACAGATTAAAGCCTAAATCGCTCTAGGACGCTTAGATTAGGAGCTACGGGACATTTTAGTTTGGCCTACAAAAAATGTATTTTGTATGGGAAAAAAGTGATCACAGATTAATGCCTAAATCGCTCTAGGACGCTTAGATTAGGAGCTACGGGCAATTTTAGTTTGGCCTACAAAAAATGTATTTTGTATGGAAAAAAAGTGATCACAGATTAATGCCTAAATCGCTCTAGGACGCTTAGATTAGGAGCTACGGGCAATTTTAGTTTGGCCTACAAAAAATATATTTTGTATGGAAAAAAAAGTGATCACAGATTAAAGCCTAAATCGCTCTAGGACGCTTAGATTAGGAGCTACGGGACATTTTAGTTTGGCCTACAAAAAATATATTTTGTATGGAAAAAAAGTGATCACAGATTAAAGCCTAAATCGCTCTAGGACGCTTAGATTAGGAGCTACGGGACATTTTAGTTTGGCCTACAAAAAATGTATTTTGTATGGAAAAAAAGTGATCACAGATTAATGCCTAAATCGCTCTAGGACGCTTAGATTAGGAGTTACGGACAATTTTAGTTTGGCCTACAAAAAATATATTTTGTATGGAAAAAAAGTGATCACAGATTAAAGCCTAAATCGCTCTAGGACGCTTAGATTAGCAGCTACGGGACATTTTAGTTTGGCCTACAAAAAATGTATTTTGTATGGAAAAAAAAGTGATCACAGATTAAAGCCTAAATCGCTCTAGGACGCATAGTTTAGGAGCTACGGCACATTTTAGTTTGGCCTACAAAAAATGTATTTTGTATGGAAAAAAAAGTGATCACAGATTAATGCCTAAATCGCTCTAGGACGCTTAGATTAGGAGTTACGGACAATTTTAGTTTGGCCTACAAAAAATATATTTTGTATGGAAAAAAAGTGATCACAGATTAAAGCCTAAATCGCTCTAGGACGCTTAGATTAGGAGCTACGGGCAATTTTAGTTTGGCCTACAAAAAATGTATTTTGTATGGAAAAAAAAGTGATCACAGATTAAAGCCTAAATCGCTCTAGGACGCTTAGATTAGCAGCTACGGGACATTTTAGTTTGGCCTACAAAAAATGTATTTTGTATGGGAAAAAAGTGATCACAGATTAATGCCTAAATCGCTCTAGGACGCTTAGATTAGGAGCTACGGGCAATTTTAGTTTGGCCTACAAAAAATGTATTTTGTATGAAAAAAAAGGGATCACAGATTAATGCCTAAATCGCTCTAGGACGCTTAGATTAGGAGTTACGGACAATTTTAGTTTGGCCTACAAAAAATATATTTTGTATGGAAAAAAAGTGATCACAGATTAAAGCCTAAATCGCTCTAGGACGCTTAGATTAGGAGCTACGGGACATTTTAGTTTGGCCTACAAAAAATATATTTTGTATGGAAAAAAAGTGATCACAGATTAAAGCCTAAATCGCTCTAGGACGCTTAGATTAGGAGCTACGGGACATTTTAGTTTGGCCTACAAAAAATGTATTTTGTATGGAAAAAAAAGTGATCACAGATTAATGCCTAAATCGCTCTAGGACGCTTAGATTAGGAGCTACGGGCAATTTTAGTTTGGCCTACAAAAAACGTATTTTGTATGGAAAAAAAGTGATCACAGATTAATGCCTAAATCGCTCTAGGACGCTTAGATTAGGAGCTACGGGCAATTTTAGTTTGGCCTACAAAAAATGTATTTTGTATGGAAAAAAAGTGATCACAGATTAATGCCTAAATCGCTCTAGGACGCTTAGATTAGGAGCTACGGGCAATTTTAGTTTGGCCTACAAAAAATGTATTTTGTATGGAAAAAAAGTGATCACAGATTAATGCCTAAATCGCTCTAGGACGCTTAGATTAGGAGCTACGGGCAATTTTAGTTTGGCCTACAAAAAATATATTTTGTATGGAAAAAAAAGTGATCACAGATTAAAGCCTAAATCGCTCTAGGACGCTTAGATTAGGAGCTACGGGACATTTTAGTTTGGCCTACAAAAAATATATTTTGTATGGAAAAAAAGTGATCACAGATTAAAGCCTAAATCGCTCTAGGACGCTTAGATTAGGAGCTACGGGACATTTTAGTTTGGCCTACAAAAAATGTATTTTGTATGGAAAAAAAGTGATCACAGATTAATGCCTAAATCGCTCTAGGACGCTTAGATTAGGAGTTACGGACAATTTTAGTTTGGCCTACAAAAAATATATTTTGTATGGAAAAAAAGTGATCACAGATTAAAGCCTAAATCGCTCTAGGACGCTTAGATTAGGAGCTACGGGACATTTTAGTTTGGCCTACAAAAAATATATTTTGTATGGAAAAAAAGTGATCACAGATTAAAGCCTAAATCGCTCTAGGACGCTTAGATTAGGAGCTACGGGACATTTTAGTTTGGCCTACAAAAAATGTATTTTGTATGGAAAAAAAAGTGATCACAGATTAATGCCTAAATCGCTCTAGGACGCTTAGATTAGGAGCTACGGGCAATTTTAGTTTGGCCTACAAAAAACGTATTTTGTATGGAAAAAAAGTGATCACAGATTAATGCCTAAATCGCTCTAGGACGCTTAGATTAGGAGCTACGGGCAATTTTAGTTTGGCCTACAAAAAATGTATTTTGTATGGAAAAAAAGTGATCACAGATTAATGCCTAAATCGCTCTAGGACGCTTAGATTAGGAGCTACGGGCAATTTTAGTTTGGCCTACAAAAAATGTATTTTGTATGGAAAAAAAGTGATCACAGATTAATGCCTAAATCGCTCTAGGACGCTTAGATTAGGAGCTACGGGCAATTTTAGTTTGGCCTACAAAAAATATATTTTGTATGGAAAAAAAAGTGATCACAGATTAAAGCCTAAATCGCTCTAGGACGCTTAGATTAGGAGCTACGGGACATTTTAGTTTGGCCTACAAAAAATATATTTTGTATGGAAAAAAAGTGATCACAGATTAAAGCCTAAATCGCTCTAGGACGCTTAGATTAGGAGCTACGGGACATTTTAGTTTGGCCTACAAAAAATGTATTTTGTATGGAAAAAAAGTGATCACAGATTAATGCCTAAATCGCTCTAGGACGCTTAGATTAGGAGTTACGGACAATTTTAGTTTGGCCTACAAAAAATATATTTTGTATGGAAAAAAAGTGATCACAGATTAAAGCCTAAATCGCTCTAGGACGCTTAGATTAGGAGCTACGGGACATTTTAGTTTGGCCTACAAAAAATATATTTTGTATGGAAAAAAAGTGATCACAGATTAAAGCCTAAATCGCTCTAGGACGCTTAGATTAGGAGCTACGGGACATTTTAGTTTGGCCTACAAAAAATGTATTTTGTATGGAAAAAAAAGTGATCACAGATTAATGCCTAAATCGCTCTAGGACGCTTAGATTAGGAGCTACGGGCAATTTTAGTTTGGCCTACAAATTTTGTATGGAAAAAAAAATGATTACAAATTAAAGCCTAAATCGCTCTAGGACGCATAGTTTAGGAGCTACGGGACATTTTAGTTTGGCCTACAAAAAATTTATTTTGTATGGAAAAAAAAGTGATCACAGATTAATGCCTAAATCGCTCTAGGACGCTTAGATTAGGAGCTACGGGCAATTTTAGTTTGGCCTACAAATTTTGTATGGAAGAAAAAGTGATTACAGATTAAAGCCTAAATCGCTCTAGGACGCATAGTTTAGGAGCTACGGCACATTTTAGTTTGGCCTACAAAAAATGTATTTTGTATGGAAAAAAAAGTGATCACAGATTAATGCCTAAATCGCTCTAGGACGCTTAGATTAGGAGTTACGGACAATTTTAGTTTGGCCTACAAAAAATATATTTTGTATGGAAAAAAAGTGATCACAGATTAAAGCCTAAATCGCTCTAGGACGCTTAGATTAGGAGCTACGGGCAATTTTAGTTTGGCCTACAAAAAATGTATTTTGTATGGAAAAAAAAGTGATCACAGATTAAAGCCTAAATCGCTCTAGGACGCTTAGATTAGCAGCTACGGGACATTTTAGTTTGGCCTACAAAAAATGTATTTTGTATGGGAAAAAAGTGATCACAGATTAATGCCTAAATCGCTCTAGGACGCTTAGATTAGGAGCTACGGGCAATTTTAGTTTGGCCTACAAAAAATGTATTTTGTATGAAAAAAAAGGGATCACAGATTAATGCCTAAATCGCTCTAGGACGCTTAGATTAGGAGCTACGGGCAATTTTAGTTTGGCCTACAAAAAATGTATTTTGTATGGAAAAAAAAGTGATCACAGATTAAAGCCTAAATCGCTCTAGGACGCTTAGATTAGGAGCTACGGGACATTTTAGTTTGGCCTACAAAAAATGTATTTTGTATGGGAAAAAAGTGATCACAGATTAATGCCTAAATCGCTCTAGGACGCTTAGATTAGGAGCTACGGGCAATTTTAGTTTGGCCTACAAAAAATGTATTTTGTTTAAAAAAAAAGTGATCACAGATTAATGCCTAAATCGCTCTAGGACGCTTAGATTAGGAGCTACGGGCAATTTTAGTTTGGCCTACAAAAAATGTATTTTGTATGGAAAAAAAAGTGATCACAGATTAATGCCTAAATCGCTCTAGGACGCTTAGATTAGGAGCTACGGGACATTTTAGTTTGGCCTACAAAAAATGTATTTTGTATGGAAAAAAAAAGTGATCACAGATTAATGCCTAAATCGCTCTAGGACGCTTAGATTAGGAGCTACGGGCAATTTTAGTTTGGCCTACAAAAAATATATTTTGTATGGAAAAAAAAGTGATCACAGATTAAAGCCTAAATCGCTCTAGGACGCTTAGATTAGGAGCTACGGGACATTTTAGTTTGGCCTACAAAAAATGTATTTTGTATGGAAAAAAAAGTGATCACAGATTAATGCCTAAATCGCTCTAGGACGCTTAGATTAGGAGCTACGGGCAATTTTAGTTTGGCCTACAAAAAATGTATTTTGTATGGAAAAAAAAGTGATCACAGATTAATGCCTAAATCGCTCTAGGACGCTTAGATTAGGAGCTACGGGCAATTTTAGTTTGGACTACAAAAAATTTATTTTGTATGAAAAAAAAAGTGATCACAGATTAATGCCTAAATCGCTCTAGGACGCTTAGATTAGGAGCTACGGGCAATTTTAGTTTGGCCTACAAAAAATATATTTTGTATGGAAAAAAAAGTGATCACAGATTAAAGCCTAAATCGCTCTAGGACGCTTAGATTAGGAGCTACGGGACATTTTAGTTTGGCCTACAAAAAATGTATTTTGTATGGAAAAAAAAGTGATCACAGATTAATGCCTAAATCGCTCTAGGACGCTTAGATTAGGAGCTACGGGACATTTTAGTTTGGCCTACAAAAAATGTATTTTGTATGGAAAAAAAGTGATTACAGATTAAAGCCTAAATCGCTCTAGGACGCATAGTTTAGGAGCTACGGGACATTTTAGTTTGGCCTACAAAAAATGTATTTTGTATGGAAAAAAAGTGATCACAGATTAATGCCTAAATCGCTCTAGGACGCTTAGATTAGGAGCTACGGGCAATTTTAGTTTGGCCTACAAAAAATGTATTTTGTATGGAAAAAAAAGTGATCACAGATTAATGCCTAAATCGCTCTAGGACGCTTAGATTAGGAGCTACGGGACATTTTAGTTTGGCCTACAAAAAATGTATTTTGTATGGAAAAAAAAGTGATCACAGATTAATGCCTAAATCGCTCTAGGACGCTTAGATTAGGAGCTACGGGCAATTTTAGTTTGGCCTACAAAAAATATATTTTGTATGGAAAAAAAAGTGATCACAGATTAATGCCTAAATCGCTCTAGGACGCTTAGATTAGGAGCTACGGGCAATTTTAGTTTGGCCTACAAAAAATATATTTTGTATGGAAAAAAAAGTGATCACAGATTAATGCCTAAATCGCTCTAGGACGCTTAGATTAGGAGCTACGGGCAATTTTAGTTTGGCCTACAAAAAATGTATTTTGTATGAAAAAAAAAGTGATCACAGATTAATGCCTAAATCGCTCTAGGACGCTTAGATTAGGAGCTACGGGCAATTTTAGTTTGGCCTACAAAAAATGTATTTTGTATGGAAAAAAAGTGATCACAGATTAAAGCCTAAATCGCTCTAGGACGCTTAGTTTAGGAGCTACGGAACATTTTAGTTTGGCCTACAAAAAATTTATTTTGTATGGAAAAAAAAGTGATCACAGATTAAAGCCTAAATCGCTCTAGGACGCTTAGATTAGGAGCTACGGGACATTTTAGTTTGGCCTACAAAAAATGTATTTTGTATGGAAAAAAAAGTGATCACAGATTAATGCCTAAATCGCTCTAGGACGCTTAGATTAGGAGCTACGGGCAATTTTAGTTTGGCCTACAAAAAATGTATTTTGTATGGAAAAAAAGTGATCACAGATTAATGCCTAAATCGCTCTAGGACGCTTAGATTAGGAGCTACGGGACATTTTAGTTTGGCCTACAAAAAATATATTTTGTATGGAAAAAAAGTGATCACAGATTAAAGCCTAAATCGCTCTAGGACGCTTAGATTAGGAGCTACGGGACATTTTAGTTTGGCCTATTTTGTATGGAAAAAAAAGTGATCACAGATTAAAGCCTAAATCGCTCTAGGACGCTTAGATTAGGAGCTACGGGACATTTTAGTTTGGCCTACAAAAAATGTATTTTGTATGGAAAAAAAAGTGATCACAGATTAATGCCTAAATCGCTCTAGGACGCTTAGATTAGGAGCTACGGGCAATTTTAGTTTGGCCTACAAAAAATGTATTTTGTATGGAAAAAAAAGTGATCACAGATTAATGCCTAAATCGCTCTAGGACGCTTAGATTAGGAGCAACGGGACATTTTAGTTTGGCCTACAAAAAATGTATTTTGTATGGAAAAAAAAGTGATCACAGATTAATGCCTAAATCGCTCTAGGACGCTTAGATTAGGAGCTACGGGACATTTTAGTTTGGCCTACAAAAAATGTATTTTGTATGGAAAAAAAAAGTGATCACAGATTAATGCCTAAATCGCTCTAGGACGCTTAGATTAGGAGCTACGGGCAATTTTAGTTTGGCCTACAAAAAATATATTTTGTATGGAAAAAAAAGTGATCACAGATTAAAGCCTAAATCGCTCTAGGACGCTTAGATTAGGAGCTACGGGACATTTTAGTTTGGCCTACAAAAAATATATTTTGTATGGAAAAAAAAGTGATCACAGATTAAAGCCTAAATCGCTCTAGGACGCTTAGATTAGGAGCTACGGGCAATTTTAGTTTGGCCTACAAAAAATGTATTTTGTATGGAAAAAAAACTGATCACAGATTAATGCCTAAATCGCTCTAGGACGCTTAGATTAGGAGCTACGGGCAATTTTAGTTTGGACTACAAAAAATTTATTTTGTATGAAAAAAAAAGTGATCACAGATTAATGCCTAAATCGCTCTAGGACGCTTAGATTAGGAGCTACGGGAAATTTTAGTTTGGCCTACAAAAAATATATTTTGTATGGAAAAAAAAGTGATCACAGATTAAAGCCTAAATCGCTCTAGGACGCTTAGATTAGGAGCTACGGGCAATTTTAGTTTGGCCTACAAAAAATGTATTTTGTATGGAAAAAAAAGTGATTACAGATTAAAGCCTAAATCGCTCTAGGACGCATAGTTTAGGAGCTACGGGACATTTTAGTTTGGCCTACAAAAAATGTATTTTGTATGGAAAAAAAAGTGATCACAGATTAATGCCTAAATCGCTCTAGGACGCTTAGATTAGGAGCTACGGGCAATTTTAGTTTGGCCTACAAAAAATGTATTTTGTATGGAAAAAAAGTGATCACAGATTAATGCCTAAATCGCTCTAGGACGCTTAGATTAGGAGCTACGGGACATTTTAGTTTGGCCTACAAAAAATATATTTTGTATGGAAAAAAAGTGATCACAGATTAATGCCTAAATCGCTTTAGGACGCTTAGATTAGGAGCTACGGGCAATTTTAGTTTGGCCTACAAAAAATATATTTTGTATGGAAAAAAAAGTGATCACAGATTAATGCCTAAATCGCTCTAGGACGCTTAGATTAGGAGCTACGGGCAATTTTAGTTTGGCCTACAAAAAATGTATTTTGTATGGAAAAAAAGTGATCACAGATTAATGCCTAAATCGCTTTAGGACGCTTAGATTAGGAGCTACGGGCAATTTTAGTTTGGCCTACAAAAAATATATTTTGTATGGAAAAAAAAGTGATCACAGATTAATGCCTAAATCGCTCTAGGACGCTTAGATTAGGAGCTACGGGCAATTTTAGTTTGGCCTACAAAAAATGTATTTTGTATGGAAAAAAAAGTGATCACAGATTAATGCCTAAATCGCTCTAGGACGCTTAGATTAGGAGCTACGGGCAATTTTAGTTTGTCCTACAAAAAATGTATTTTGTATGGAAAAAAAAGTGATCACAGATTAAAGCCTAAATCGCTCTAGGACGCTTAGATTAGGAGCTACGGAACATTTTAGTTTGGCCTACAAAAAATGTATTTTGTATGGGAAAAAAAGTGATCACAGATTAAAGCCTAAATCGCTCTAGGACGCTTAGATTAGGAGCTACGGGACATTTTAGTTTGGCCTACAAAAAATTTATTTTGTATGAAAAAAAAAGTGATCACAGATTAATGCCTAAATCGCTCTAGGACGCTTAGATTAGGAGCTACGGGCAATTTTAGTTTGGCCTACAAAAAATATATTTTGTATGGAAAAAAAAGTGATCACAGATTAATGCCTAAATCGCTCTAGGACGCTTAGATTAGGAGCTACGGGCAATTTTAGTTTGGCCTACAAAAAATGTATTTTGTATGGAAAAAAAAGTGATCACAGATTAAAGCCTAAATCGCTCTCGGACGCAGAGTTTAGGAGCTACCGGACATTTTAGTTTGGCCTACAAAAAATGTATTTTGTATGGAAAAAAAAGTGATCACAGATTAATGCCTAAATCGCTCTAGGACGCTTAGATTAGGAGCTACGGCCAATTTTAATTTGGCCTACAAAAAATTTATTTTGTATGGAAAAAAAGTGATCACAGATTAATGCCTAAATCGCTCTAGGACGCTTAGATTAGGAGCTACGGGCAATTTTAGTTTGGCCTACAAAAAATGTATTTTGTATGGAAAAAAAAGTGATCACAGATTAATGCCTAAATCGCTCTAGGACGCTTAGATTAGGAGCTACGGGCAATTTTAGTTTGGCCTACAAAAAATGTATTTTGTATGGAAAAAAAGTGATCACAGATTAATGCCTAAATCGCTCTAGGACGCTTAGATTAGGAGCTACGGGCAATTTTAGTTTGGCCTACAAAAAATGTATTTTGTATGGAAAAAAAAGTGATCACAGATTAATGCCTAAATCGCTCTAGGACGCTTAGATTAGGAGCTACGGGCAATTTTAGTTTGGCCTACAAAAAATTTATTTTGTATGGAAAAAAAAGTGATCACAGATTAATGCCTAAATCGCTCTAGGACGCTTAGATTAGGAGCTACGGGCAATTTTAGTTTGGCCTACAAAAAATGTATTTTGTATGGAAAAAAAAGTGATCACAGATTAATGCCTAAATCGCTCTAGGACGCTTAGATTAGGAGCTACGGGCAATTTTAGTTTGGCCTACAAAAAATGTATTTTGTATGGAAAAAAAGTGGTCACAGATTAATGCCTAAATCGCTCTAGGACGCTTAGATTAGGAGCTACGGGCAATTTTAGTTTGGCCTACAAAAAATGTATTTTGTATGGAAAAAAAAGTGATCACAGATTAATGCCTAAATCGCTCTAGGACGCTTAGATTAGGAGCTACGGGCAATTTTAGTTTGGCCTACAAAAAATGTATTTTGTATGGAAAAAAAAGTGATCACAGATTAATGCCTAAATCGCTCTAGGACGCTTAGATTAGGAGCTACGGGCAATTTTAGTTTGGCCTACAAAAAATATATTTTGTATGGAAAAAAAAGTGATCACAGATTAATGCCTAAATCGCTCTAGGACGCTTAGATTAGGAGCTACGGGCAATTTTAGTTTGGCCTACAAAAAATATATTTTGTATGGAAAAAAAAGTGATCACAGATTAATGCCTAAATCGCTCTAGGACGCTTAGATTAGGAGCTACGGGCAATTTTAGTTTGGCCTACAAAAAATGTATTTTGTATGAAAAAAAAAGTGATCACAGATTAATGCCTAAATCGCTCTAGGACGCTTAGATTAGGAGCTACGGGCAATTTTAGTTTGGCCTACAAAAAATGTATTTTGTATGGAAAAAAAGTGATCACAGATTAAAGCCTAAATCGCTCTAGGACGCTTAGTTTAGGAGCTACGGGACATTTTAGTTTGGCCTACAAAAAATTTATTTTGTATGGAAAAAAAAGTGATCACAGATTAAAGCCTAAATCGCTCTAGGACGCTTAGATTAGGAGCTACGGGACATTTTAGTTTGGCCTACAAAAAATGTATTTTGTATGGAAAAAAAAGTGATCACAGATTAATGCCTAAATCGCTCTAGGACGCTTAGATTAGGAGCTACGGGCAATTTTAGTTTGGCCTACAAAAAATGTATTTTGTATGGAAAAAAAGTGATCACAGATTAATGCCTAAATCGCTCTAGGACGCTTAGATTAGGAGCTACGGGACATTTTAGTTTGGCCTACAAAAAATATATTTTGTATGGAAAAAAAGTGATCACAGATTAAAGCCTAAATCGCTCTAGGACGCTTAGATTAGGAGCTACGGGACATTTTAGTTTGGCCTATTTTGTATGGAAAAAAAAGTGATCACAGATTAAAGCCTAAATCGCTCTAGGACGCTTAGATTAGGAGCTACGGGACATTTTAGTTTGGCCTACAAAAAATGTATTTTGTATGGAAAAAAAAGTGATCACAGATTAATGCCTAAATCGCTCTAGGACGCTTAGATTAGGAGCTACGGGACATTTTAGTTTGGCCTACAAAAAATGTATTTTGTATGGAAAAAAAAGTGATCACAGATTAATGCCTAAATCGCTCTAGGACGCTTAGATTAGGAGCAACGGGACATTTTAGTTTGGCCTACAAAAAATGTATTTTGTATGGAAAAAAAAGTGATCACAGATTAATGCCTAAATCGCTCTAGGACGCTTAGATTAGGAGCAACGGGACATTTTAGTTTGGCCTACAAAAAATGTATTTTGTATGGAAAAAAAAGTGATCACAGATTAATGCCTAAATCGCTCTAGGACGCTTAGATTAGGAGCTACGGGACATTTTAGTTTGGCCTACAAAAAATGTATTTTGTATGGAAAAAAAAAGTGATCACAGATTAATGCCTAAATCGCTCTAGGACGCTTAGATTAGGAGCTACGGGCAATTTTAGTTTGGCCTACAAAAAATATATTTTGTATGGAAAAAAAAGTGATCACAGATTAAAGCCTAAATCGCTCTAGGACGCTTAGATTAGGAGCTACGGGACATTTTAGTTTGGCCTACAAAAAATGTATTTTGTATGGAAAAAAAAGTGATCACAGATTAATGCCTAAATCGCTCTAGGACGCTTAGATTAGGAGCTACGGGCAATTTTAGTTTGGCCTACAAAAAATGTATTTTGTATGGAAAAAAAAGTGATCACAGATTAATGCCTAAATCGCTCTAGGACGCTTAGATTAGGAGCTACGGGCAATTTTAGTTTGGACTACAAAAAATTTATTTTGTATGAAAAAAAAGTGATCACAGATTAATGCCTAAATCGCTCTAGGACGCTTAGATTAGGAGCTACGGGCAATTTTAGTTTGGCCTACAAAAAATATATTTTGTATGGAAAAAAAAGTGATCACAGATTAAAGCCTAAATCGCTCTAGGACGCTTAGATTAGGAGCTACGGGACATTTTAGTTTGGCCTACAAAAAATGTATTTTGTATGGAAAAAAAAGTGATCACAGATTAATGCCTAAATCGCTCTAGGACGCTTAGATTAGGAGCTACGGGACATTTTAGTTTGGCCTACAAAAAATGTATTTTGTATGGAAAAAAAGTGATTACAGATTAAAGCCTAAATCGCTCTAGGACGCATAGTTTAGGAGCTACGGGACATTTTAGTTTGGCCTACAAAAAATGTATTTTGTATGGAAAAAAAGTGATCACAGATTAATGCCTAAATCGCTCTAGGACGCTTAGATTAGGAGCTACGGGCAATTTTAGTTTGGCCTACAAAAAATGTATTTTGTATGGAAAAAAAGTGATCACAGATTAATGCCTAAATCGCTCTAGGACGCTTAGATTAGGAGCTACGGGACATTTTAGTTTGGCCTACAAAAAATATATTTTGTATGGAAAAAAAGTGATCACAGATTAATGCCTAAATCGCTTTAGGACGCTTAGATTAGGAGCTACGGGCAATTTTAGTTTGGCCTACAAAAAATATATTTTGTATGGAAAAAAAAGTGATCACAGATTAATGCCTAAATCGCTCTAGGACGCTTAGATTAGGAGCTACGGGCAATTTTAGTTTGGCCTACAAAAAATGTATTTTGTATGGAAAAAAAGTGATCACAGATTAATGCCTAAATCGCTCTAGGACGCTTAGATTAGGAGCTACGGGCAATTTTAGTTTGGCCTTCAAAAAATATATTTTGTATGGAAAAAAAGTGATCACAGATTAATGCCTAAATCGCTTTAGGACGCTTAGATTAGGAGCTACGGGCAATTTTAGTTTGGCCTACAAAAAATATATTTTGTATGGAAAAAAAAGTGATCACAGATTAATGCCTAAATCGCTCTAGGACGCTTAGATTAGGAGCTACGGGCAATTTTAGTTTGGCCTACAAAAAATGTATTTTGTATGGAAAAAAAAGTGATCACAGATTAATGCCTAAATCGCTCTAGGACGCTTAGATTAGGAGCTACGGGCAATTTTAGTTTGGCCTACAAAAAATGTATTTTGTATGGAAAAAAAAGTGATCACAGATTAAAGCCTAAATCGCTCTAGGACGCTTAGATTAGGAGCTACGGAACATTTTAGTTTGGCCTACAAAAAATGTATTTTGTATGGGAAAAAAAGTGATCACAGATTAAAGCCTAAATCGCTCTAGGACGCTTAGATTAGGAGCTACGGGACATTTTAGTTTGGCCTACAAAAAATGTATTTTGTATGGAAAAAAAAGTGATCACAGATTAATGCCTAAATCGCTCTAGGACGCTTAGATTAGGAGCTACGGGCAATTTTAGTTTGGCCTACAAAAAATATATTTTGTATGGAAAAAAAAGTGATCACAGATTAATGCCTAAATCGCTCTAGGACGCTTAGATTAGGAGCTACGGGCAATTTTAGTTTGGCCTACAAAAAATGTATTTTGTATGGAAAAAAAAGTGATCACAGATTAAAGCCTAAATCGCTCTAGGACGCATAGTTTAGGAGCTACCGGACATTTTAGTTTGGCCTACAAAAAATGTATTTTGTATGGAAAAAAAAGTGATCACAGATTAATGCCTAAATCGCTCTAGGACGCTTAGATTAGGAGCTACGGCCAATTTTAATTTGGCCTACAAAAAATTTATTTTGTATGGAAAAAAAGTGATCACAGATTAATGCCTAAATCGCTCTAGGACGCTTAGATTAGGAGCTACGGGCAATTTTAGTTTGGCCTACAAAAAATGTATTTTGTATGGAAAAAAAAGTGATCACAGATTAATGCCTAAATCGCTCTAGGACGCTTAGATTAGGAGCTACGGGCAATTTTAGTTTGGCCTACAAAAAATGTATTTTGTATGGAAAAAAAGTGATCACAGATTAATGCCTAAATCGCTCTAGGACGCTTAGATTAGGAGCTACGGGCAATTTTAGTTTGGCCTACAAAAAATGTATTTTGTATGGAAAAAAAAGTGATCACAGATTAATGCCTAAATCGCTCTAGGACGCTTAGATTAGGAGCTACGGGCAATTTTAGTTTGGCCTACAAAAAATGTATTTTGTATGGAAAAAAAGTGATCACAGATTAATGCCTAAATCGCTCTAGGACGCTTAGATTAGGAGCTACGGGCAATTTTAGTTTGGCCTACAAAAAATGTATTTTGTATGGAAAAAAAAGTGATCACAGATTAATGCCTAAATCGCTCTAGGACGCTTAGATTAGGAGCTACGGGCAATTTTAGTTTGGCCTACAAAAAATGTATTTTGTATGGAAAAAAAAGTGATCACAGATTAAAGCCTAAATCGCTCTAGGACGCATAGTTTAGGAGCTACCGGACATTTTAGTTTGGCCTACAAAAAATGTATTTTGTATGGAAAAAAAAGTGATCACAGATTAATGCCTAAATCGCTCTAGGACGCTTAGATTAGGAGCTACGGCCAATTTTAATTTGGCCTACAAAAAATTTATTTTGTATGGAAAAAAAGTGATCACAGATTAATGCCTAAATCGCTCTAGGACGCTTAGATTAGGAGCTACGGGCAATTTTAGTTTGGCCTACAAAAAATGTATTTTGTATGGAAAAAAAAGTGATCACAGATTAATGCCTAAATCGCTCTAGGACGCTTAGATTAGGAGCTACGGGCAATTTTAGTTTGGCCTACAAAAAATGTATTTTGTATGGAAAAAAAGTGATCACAGATTAATGCCTAAATCGCTCTAGGACGCTTAGATTAGGAGCTACGGGCAATTTTAGTTTGGCCTACAAAAAATGTATTTTGTATGGAAAAAAAAGTGATCACAGATTAATGCCTAAATCGCTCTAGGACGCTTAGATTAGGAGCTACGGGACATTTTAGTTTGGCCTACAAAAAATGTATTTTGTATGGAAAAAAAAGTGATTACAGATTAATGCCTAAATCGCTCTAGGACGCTTAGATTAGGAGCTACGGGCAATTTTAGTTTGGCCTACAAAAAATATATTTTGTATGGAAAAAAAAGTGATCACAGATTAATGCCTAAATCGCTCTAGGACGCTTAGATTAGGAGCTACGGGCAATTTTAGTTTGGCCTACAAAAAATATATTTTGTATGGAAAAAAAGTGATCACAGATTAATGCCTAAATCGCTCTAGGACGCTTAGATTAGGAGCTACGGGCAATTTTAGTTTGGCCTACAAAAAATGTATTTTGTATGAAAAAAAAAGTGATCACAGATTAATGCCTAAATCGCTCTAGGACGCTTAGATTAGGAGCTACGGGCAATTTTAGTTTGGCCTACAAAAAATGTATTTTGTATGAAAAAAAAAGTGATCACAGATTAATGCCTAAATCGCTCTAGGACGCTTAGATTAGGAGCTACGGGCAATTTTAGTTTGGCCTACAAAAAATGTATTTTGTATGGAAAAAAAGTGATCACAGATTAAAGCCTAAATCGCTCTAGGACGCTTAGTTTAGGAGCTACGGAACATTTTAGTTTGGCCTACAAAAAATTTATTTTGTATGGAAAAAAAAGTGATCACAGATTAAAGCCTAAATCGCTCTAGGACGCTTAGATTAGGAGCTACGGGACATTTTAGTTTGGCCTACAAAAAATGTATTTTGTATGGAAAAAAAAGTGATCACAGATTAATGCCTAAATCGCTCTAGGACGCTTAGATTAGGAGCTACGGGCAATTTTAGTTTGGCCTACAAAAAATGTATTTTGTATGGAAAAAAAGTGATCACAGATTAATGCCTAAATCGCTCTAGGACGCTTAGATTAGGAGCTACGGGACATTTTAGTTTGGCCTACAAAAAATATATTTTGTATGGAAAAAAAAGTGATCACAGATTAAAGCCTAAATCGCTCTAGGACGCTTAGATTAGGAGCTACGGGACATTTTAGTTTGGCCTACAAAAAATGTATTTTGTATGGAAAAAAAAGTGATCACAGATTAATGCCTAAATCGCTCTAGGACGCTTAGATTAGGAGCAACGGGACATTTTAGTTTGGCCTACAAAAAATGTATTTTGTATGGAAAAAAAAGTGATCACAGATTAATGCCTAAATTGCTCTAGGACGCTTAGATTAGGAGCAACGGGACATTTTAGTTTGGCCTACAAAAAATGTATTTTGTATGGAAAAAAAAGTGATCACAGATTAATGCCTAAATCGCTCTAGGACGCTTAGATTAGGAGCTACGGGACATTTTAGTTTGGCCTACAAAAAATGTATTTTGTATGGAAAAAAAAAGTGATCACAGATTAATGCCTAAATCGCTCTAGGACGCTTAGATTAGGAGCTACGGGCAATTTTAGTTTGGCCTACAAAAAATATATTTTGTATGGAAAAAAAAGTGATCACAGATTAAAGCCTAAATCGCTCTAGGACGCTTAGATTAGGAGCTACGGGACATTTTAGTTTGGCCTACAAAAAATGTATTTTGTATGGAAAAAAAAGTGATCACAGATTAATGCCTAAATCGCTCTAGGACGCTTAGATTAGGAGCTACGGGCAATTTTAGTTTGGCCTACAAAAAATGTATTTTGTATGGAAAAAAAGTGATCACAGATTAATGCCTAAATCGCTCTAGGACGCTTAGATTAGGAGCTACGGGCAATTTTAGTTTGGACTACAAAAAATTTATTTTGTATGAAAAAAAAAGTGATCACAGATTAATGCCAAAATCGCTCTAGGACGCTTAGATTAGGAGCTACGGGCAATTTTTGTTTGGCCTACAAAAAATATATTTTGTATGGAAAAAAAAGTGATCACAGATTAAAGCCTAAATCGCTCTAGGACGCTTAGATTAGGAGCTACGGGACATTTTAGTTTGGCCTACAAAAAATGTATTTTGTATGGAAAAAAAAGTGATCACAGATTAATGCCTAAATCGCTCTAGGACGCTTAGATTAGGAGCTACGGGACATTTTAGTTTGGCCTACAAAAAATGTATTTTGTATGGAAAAAAAGTGATTACATATTAAAGCCTAAATCGCTCTAGGACGCATAGTTTAGGAGCTACGGGACATTTTAGTTTGGCCTACAAAAAATGTATTTTGTATGGAAAAAAAAGTGATCACAGATTAATGCCTAAATCGCTCTAGGACGCTTAGATTAGGAGCTACGGGCAATTTTAGTTTGGCCTACAAAAAATGTATTTTGTATGGAAAAAAAGTGATCACAGATTAATGCCTAAATCGCTCTAGGACGCTTAGATTAGGAGCTACGGGACATTTTAGTTTGGCCTACAAAAAATATATTTTGTATGGAAAAAAAGTGATCACAGATTAATGCCTAAATCGCTTTAGGACGCTTAGATTAGGAGCTACGGGCAATTTTAGTTTGGCCTACAAAAAATATATTTTGTATGGAAAAAAAAGTGATCACAGATTAATGCCTAAATCGCTCTAGGACGCTTAGATTAGGAGCTACGGGCAATTTTAGTTTGGCCTACAAAAAATGTATTTTGTATGGAAAAAAAAGTGATCACAGATTAATGCCTAAATCGCTCTAGGACGCTTAGATTAGGAGCTACGGGCAATTTTAGTTTGGCCTACAAAAAATATATTTTGTATGGAAAAAAAGTGATCACAGATTAATGCCTAAATCGCTTTAGGACGCTTAGATTAGGAGCTACGGGCAATTTTAGTTTGGCCTACAAAAAATATATTTTGTATGGAAAAAAAAGTGATCACAGATTAATGCCTAAATCGCTCTAGGACGCTTAGATTAGGAGCTACGGGCAATTTTAGTTTGGCCTACAAAAAATGTATTTTGTATGGAAAAAAAAGTGATCACAGATTAATGCCTAAATCGCTCTAGGACGCTTAGATTAGGAGCTACGGGCAATTTTAGTTTGGCCTACAAAAAATGTATTTTGTATGGAAAAAAAAGTGATCACAGATTAAAGCCTAAATCGCTCTAGGACGCTTAGATTAGGAGCTACGGAACATTTTAGTTTGGCCTACAAAAAATGTATTTTGTATGGGAAAAAAAGTGATCACAGATTAAAGCCTAAATCGCTCTAGGACGCTTAGATTAGGAGCTACGGGACATTTTAGTTTGGCCTACAAAAAATTTATTTTGTATGAAAAAAAACTGATCACAGATTAATGCCTAAATCGCTCTAGGACGCTTAGATTAGGAGCTACGGGCAATTTTAGTTTGGCCTACAAAAAATATATTTTGTATGGAAAAAAAAGTGATCACAGATTAATGCCTAAATCGCTCTAGGACGCTTAGATTAGGAGCTACGGGCAATTTTAGTTTGGCCTACAAAAAATGTATTTTGTATGGAAAAAAAAGTGATCACAGATTAAAGCCTAAATCGCTCTAGGACGCATAGTTTAGGAGCTACCGGACATTTTAGTTTGGCCTACAAAAAATGTATTTTGTATGGAAAAAAAAGTGATCACAGATTAATGCCTAAATCGCTCTAGGACGCTTAGATTAGGAGCTACGGCCAATTTTAATTTGGCCTACAAAAAATTTATTTTGTATGGAAAAAAAGTGATCACAGATTAATGCCTAAATCGCTCTAGGACGCTTAGATTAGGAGCTACGGGCAATTTTAGTTTGGCCTACAAAAAATGTATTTTGTATGGAAAAAAAAGTGATCACAGATTAATGCCTAAATCGCTCTAGGACGCTTAGATTAGGAGCTACGGGCAATTTTAGTTTGGCCTACAAAAAATGTATTTTGTATGGAAAAAAAGTGATCACAGATTAATGCCTAAATCGCTCTAGGACGCTTAGATTAGGAGCTACGGGCAATTTTAGTTTGGCCTACAAAAAATGTATTTTGTATGGAAAAAAAAGTGATCACAGATTAATGCCTAAATCGCTCTAGGACGCTTAGATTAGGAGCTACGGGCAATTTTAGTTTGGCCTACAAAAAATTTATTTTGTATGGAAAAAAAAGTGATCACAGATTAATGCCTAAATCGCTCTAGGACGCTTAGATTAGGAGCTACGGGCAATTTTAGTTTGGCCTACAAAAAATGTATTTTGTATGGAAAAAAAAGTGATCACAGATTAATGCCTAAATCGCTCTAGGACGCTTAGATTAGGAGCTACGGGCAATTTTAGTTTGGCCTACAAAAAATGTATTTTGTATGGAAAAAAAGTGATCACAGATTAATGCCTAAATCGCTCTAGGACGCTTAGATTAGGAGCTACGGGCAATTTTAGTTTGGCCTACAAAAAATGTATTTTGTATGGAAAAAAAAGTGATCACAGATTAATGCCTAAATCGCTCTAGGACGCTTAGATTAGGAGCTACGGGACATTTTAGTTTGGCCTACAAAAAATGTATTTTGTATGGAAAAAAAAGTGATCACAGATTAATGCCTAAATCGCTCTAGGACGCTTAGATTAGGAGCTACGGGCAATTTTAGTTTGGCCTACAAAAAATATATTTTGTATGGAAAAAAAAGTGATCACAGATTAATGCCTAAATCGCTCTAGGACGCTTAGATTAGGAGCTACGGGCAATTTTAGTTTGGCCTACAAAAAATATATTTTGTATGGAAAAAAAAGTGATCACAGATTAATGCCTAAATCGCTCTAGGACGCTTAGATTAGGAGCTACGGGCAATTTTAGTTTGGCCTACAAAAAATGTATTTTGTATGAAAAAAAAAGTGATCACAGATTAATGCCTAAATCGCTCTAGGACGCTTAGATTAGGAGCTACGGGCAATTTTAGTTTGGCCTACAAAAAATGTATTTTGTATGGAAAAAAAGTGATCACAGATTAAAGCCTAAATCGCTCTAGGACGCTTAGTTTAGGAGCTACGGGACATTTTAGTTTGGCCTACAAAAAATTTATTTTGTATGGAAAAAAAAGTGATCACAGATTAAAGCCTAAATCGCTCTAGGACGCTTAGATTAGGAGCTACGGGACATTTTAGTTTACATTTTTACAAAAAATGTATTTTGTATGGAAAAAAAAGTGATCACAGATTAATTAGATTAGATTAGGAGCTACGGGCAATTTTAGTTTGGCCTACAAAAAATGTATTTTGTATGAAAAAAAAAGTGATCACAGATTAATGCCTAAATCGCTCTAGGACGCTTAGATTAGGAGCTACGGGCAATTTTAGTTTGGCCTACAAAAAATGTATTTTGTATGGAAAAAAAGTGATCACAGATTAAAGCCTAAATCGCTCTAGGACGCTTAGTTTAGGAGCTACGGAACATTTTAGTTTGGCCTACAAAAAAATTATTTTGTATGGAAAAAAAAGTGATCACAGATTAAAGCCTAAATCGCTCTAGGACGCTTAGATTAGGAGCTACGGGACATTTTAGTTTGGCCTACAAAAAATGTATTTTGTATGGAAAAAAAAGTGATCACAGATTAATGCCTAAATCGCTCTAGGACGCTTAGATTAGGAGCTACGGGCAATTTTAGTTTGGCCTACAAAAAATGTATTTTGTATGGAAAAAAAGTGATCACAGATTAATGCCTAAATCGCTCTAGGACGCTTAGATTAGGAGCTACGGGACATTTTAGTTTGGCCTACAAAAAATATATTTTGTATGGAAAAAAAGTGATCACAGATTAAAGCCTAAATCGCTCTAGGACGCTTAGATTAGGAGCTACGGGACATTTTAGTTTGGCCTATTTTGTATGGAAAAAAAAGTGATCACAGATTAAAGCCTAAATCGCTCTAGGACGCTTAGATTAGGAGCTACGGGACATTTTAGTTTGGCCTACAAAAAATGTATTTTGTATGGAAAAAAAAGTGATCACAGATTAATGCCTAAATCGCTCTAGGACGCTTAGATTAGGAGCTACGGGCAATTTTAGTTTGGCCTACAAAAAATGTATTTTGTATGGAAAAAAAAGTGATCACAGATTAATGCCTAAATCGCTCTAGGACGCTTAGATTAGGAGCAACGGGACATTTTAGTTTGGCCTACAAAAAATGTATTTTGTATGGAAAAAAAAGTGATCACAGATTAATGCCTAAATCGCTCTAGGACGCTTAGATTAGGAGCAACGGGACATTTTAGTTTGGCCTACAAAAAATGTATTTTGTATGGAAAAAAAAGTGATCACAGATTAATGCCTAAATCGCTCTAGGACGCTTAGATTAGGAGCTACGGGACATTTTAGTTTGGCCTACAAAAAATGTATTTTGTATGGAAAAAAAAAGTGATCACAGATTAATGCCTAAATCGCTCTAGGACGCTTAGATTAGGAGCTACGGGCAATTTTAGTTTGGCCTACAAAAAATATATTTTGTATGGAAAAAAAAGTGATCACAGATTAAAGCCTAAATCGCTCTAGGACGCTTAGATTAGGAGCTACGGGACATTTTAGTTTGGCCTACAAAAAATGTATTTTGTATGGAAAAAAAAGTGATCACAGATTAATGCCTAAATCGCTCTAGGACGCTTAGATTAGGAGCTACGGGCAATTTTAGTTTGGCCTACAAAAAATGTATTTTGTATGGAAAAAAAAGAAAAAATGACAACTGTCAAAAATGACAACTGTCAAAGTGACAACTGTCAAAATGACAACTGTCAAAATGACAACTGTCAAAGTGACAACTGTCAAAGTGACAACTGTCAAAGTGACAACTGTCAAAGTGACAACTGTCAAAATGACAACTGTCAAAATGACAACTGTCAAAAATGACAACTGTCAAAGTGACAACTGTCAAAGTGACAACTGTCAAAATGACAACTGTCAAAGTGACAACTGTCAAAGTGACAACTGTCAAAATGACAACTGTCAAAATGACAACTGTCAAAAATGACAACTGTCAAAAATGACAACTGTCAAAGTGACAACTGTCAAAATGACAACTGTCAAAATGACAACTGTCAAAATGACAACAGTCAAAATGACAACTGTCAAAATGACAACTGTCAAAATGACAACTGTCAAAAATGACAACTGTCAAAGTGACAACTGTCAAAATGACAACTGTCAAAATGACAACTGTCAAAATGACAACTGTCAAAATGACAACTGTCAAAATGACAACTGTCAAAATGACAACTGTCAAAATGACAACTGTCAAAATGACAACTGTCAAAATGACAACTGTCAAAATGACAACTGTCAAAATGACAACTGTCAAAATGACAACTGTCAAAATGACAACTGTCAAAATGACACCTGTCAAAATGACAACTGTCAAAAATGACAACTGTCAAAGTGACAACTGTCAAAGTGACAACTGTCAAAGTGACAACTGTCAAAGTGACAACTGTCAAAATGACAACTGTCAAAATGACAACTGTCAAAAATGACAACTGTCAAAAATGACAACTGTCAAAGTGACAACTGTCAAAATGACAACTGTCAAAATGACAACTGTCAAAATGACAACTGTCAAAAATGACAACTGTCAAAATGACAACTGTCAAAATGACAACTGTCAAAATGACAACTGTCAAAAATGACAACTGTCAAAGTGACAACTGTCAAAGTGACAACTGTCAAAGTGACAACTGTCAAAGTGACAACTGTCAAAGTGACAACTGTCAAAGTGACAACTGTCAAAGTGACAACTGACAAAGTGACAACTGTCAAAGTGACAACTGTCAAAATGACATCTGTCAAAATGACAACTGTCAAAATGACAACTGTCAAAAATGACAACTGTCAAAAATGACAACTGTCAAAGTGACAACTGTCAAAGTGACAACTGTCAAAGTGACAACTGTCAAATGACAACTGTCAAAATGACAGCTGTCAAAATGACAACTGTCAAAATGACAACTGTCAAAATGACAACTGTCAAAATGACAACTGTCAAAATGACAACTGTCAAAATGACAACTGTCAAAATGACAACTGTCAAAATGACAACTGTCAAAATGACAACTGTCAAAATGACAACTGTCAAAATGACAACTGTCAAAATGACAACTGTCAAAATGACAACTGTCAAAATGACAACTGTCAAAATGACATCTGTCAAAATGACAACTGTCAAAATGACAACTGTCAAAATGACAACTGTCAAAATGACAACTGTCAAAAATGACAACTGTCAAAAATGACAACTGTCAAAATGACAACTGTCAAAATGACAACAGTCAAAATGACAACTGTCAAAATGACAACTGTCAAAATGACAACTGTCAAAATGACAACTGTCAAAATGACAACTGTCAAAATGACAACTGTCAAAGTGACAACTGTCAAAGTGACAACTGTCAAAATGACAACTGTCAAAATGACAACTGTCAAAAATGACAACTGTCAAAGTGACAACTGTCAAAATGACAACTGTCAAAATGACAACTGTCAAAATGACAACTGTCAAAATGACAACTGTCAAAATGACAACTGTCAAAATGACAACTGTCAAAATGACAACTGTCAAAATGACAACTGTCAAAATGACAACTGTCAAAATGACAACTGTCAAAATGACAACTGTCAAAATGACAACTGTCAAAATGACAACTGTCAAAATGACAACTGTCAAAATGACAACTGTCAAAATGACAACTGTCAAAATGACAACTGTCAAAATGACAACTGTCAAAATGACAACTGTCAAAATGACAACTGTCAAAATGACAACTGTCAAAATGACAACTGTCAAAATGACAACTGTCAAAATGACAACTGTCAAAATGACAACTGTCAAAATGACAACTGTCAAAATGACAACTGTCAAAATGACAACTGTCAAAATGACAACTGTCAAAATGACAACTGTCACAATGACAACTGTCAAAATGGCAACTCTCAAAATGACAACTGTCAAAATGACAACTGTCAAAATGACAACTGTCAAAATGACAACTGTCAAAAATGACAACTGTCAAAAATGACAACTGTCAAAAATGACAACTGTCAAAATGACAACTGTCAAAATGACATCTGTCAAAATGACAACTGTCAAAATGACAACTGTCAAAATGACAACTGTCAAAATGACAACTGTCAAAAATGACAACTGTCAAAGTGACACCTGTCAAAATGACAACTGTCAAAAATGACAACTGTCAAAGTGACAACTGTCAAAGTGACAACTGTCAAAGTGACAACTGTCAAAATGACAACTGTCAAAATGACAACTGTCAAAAATGACAACTGTCAAAATGACAACTGTCAAAATGACAACTGTCAAAAATGACAACTGTCAAAGTGACACCTGTCAAAATGACAACTGTCAAAAATGACAACTGTCAAAGTGACAACTGTCAAAGTGACAACTGTCAAAGTGACAACTGTCAAAGTGACAACTGTCAAAATGACAACTGTCAAAATGACAACTGTCAAAAATGACAACTGTCAAAAATGACAACTGTCAAAAATGACAACTGTCAAAGTGACAACTGTCAAAATGACAACTGTCAAAAATGACAACTGTCAAAATGACAACTGTCAAAATGACAACTGTCAAAGTGACAACTGTCAAAGTGACAACTGTCAAAGTGACAACTGTCAAAATGACAACTGTCAAAATGACAACTGTCAAAAATGACAACTGTCAAAGTGACAACTGTCAAAATGACAACTGTCAAAATGACAACTGTCAAAATGACAACAGTCAAAATGACAACTGTCAAAATGACAACTGTCAAAATGACAACTGTCAAAATGACAACTGTCAAAATGACAACTGTCAAAAATGACAACTGTCAAAATGACAACTGTCAAAATGACAGTTGTCAAAATGACAACTGTCAAAAATGACAACTGTCAAAGTGACACCTGTCAAAATGACAACTGTCAAAAATGACAACTGTCAAAGTGACAACTGTCAAAGTGACAACTGTCAAAGTGACAACTGTCAAAATGACAACTGTCAAAATGACAACTGTCAAAAATGACAACTGTCAAAAATGACAACTGTCAAAAATGACAACTGTCAAAGTGACAACTGTCAAAATGACAACTGTCAAAATGACAACTGTCAAAATGACAACTGTCAAAATGACAACTGTCAAAATGACAACTGTCAAAATGACAACTGTCAAAATGACAACTGTCAAAATGACAACTGTCAAAATGACAACTGTCAAAATGACAACTGTCAAAATGACAACTGTCAAAATGACAACTGTCAAAATGACAACTGTCAAAAATGACAACTGTCAAAGTGACAACTGTCAAAATGACAACTGTCAAAATGACAACTGTCAAAAATGACAACTGTCAAAATGACAACTGTCAAAATGACAACTGTCAAAATGACAACTGTCAAAATGACAACTGTCAAAATGACAACTGTCAAAATGACAACTGTCAAAGTGACAACTGTCAAAGTGACAACTGTCAAAATGACAACTGTCAAAATGACAACTGTCAAAGTGACAACTGTCAAAATGACAACTGTCAAAATGACAACTGTCAAAATGACAACTGTCAAAATGACAACTGTCAAAATGACAACTGTCAAAATGACAACTGTCAAAATGACAACTGTCAAAATGACACCTGTCAAAATGACAACTGTCAAAAATGACAACTGTCAAAGTGACAACTGTCAAAGTGACAACTGTCAAAGTGACAACTGTCAAAGTGACAACTGTCAAAATGACAACTGTCAAAAATGACAACTGTCAAAAATGACAACTGTCAAAAATGACAACTGTCAAAAATGACAACTGTCAAAGTGACAACTGTCAAAATGACAACTGTCAAAAATGACAACTGTCAAAATGACAACTGTCAAAATGACAACTGTCAAAATGACAACTGTCAAAATGACAACTGTCAAAAATGACAACTGTCAAAGTGACAACTGTCAAAGTGACAACTGTCAAAGTGACAACTGTCAAAGTGACAACTGTCAAAGTGACAACTGTCAAAATGACATCTGGCAAAATGACATCTGGCAAAATGACAACTGTCAAAATGACAACTGTCAAAAATGACAACTGTCAAAAATGACAACTGTCAAATGACAACTGTCAAAATGACAGCTGTCAAAATGACAACTGTCAAAATGACAACTGTCAAAATGACAACTGTCAAAATGACAACTGTCAAAATGACAACTGTCAAAATGACAACTGTCAAAATGACAACTGTCAAAATGACAACTGTCAAAATGACAACTGTCAAAATGACAACTGTCAAAATGACAACTGTCAAAATGACAACTGTCAAAATGACAACTGTCAAAATGACAACTGTCAAATGACAACTGTCAAAATGACAACTGTCAAAATGACAACTGTCAAAATGACAACTGTCAAAATGACAACTGTCAAAATGACAACTGTCAAAATGACAACTGTCAAAATGACAACTGTCAAAATGACAACTGTCAAAATGACAACTGTCAAAATGACAACTGTCAAAATGACAACTGTCAAAATGACAACTGTCAAAATGACAACTGTCAAAATGACAACTGTCAAAATGACAACTGTCAAAATGACAACTGTCAAAATGACAACTGTCAAAATGACATCTGTCAAAATGACAACTGTCAAAATGACAACTGTCAAAATGACAACTGTCAAAAATGACAACTGTCAAAAATGACAACTGTCAAAATGACAACTGTCAAAATGACAACTGTCAAAATGACAACTGTCAAAATGACAACTGTCAAAATGACAACTGTCAAAATGACAACTGTCAAAATGACAACTGTCAAAATGACAACTGTCAAAATGACAACTGTCAAAATGACATCTGTCAAAATGACAACTGTCAAAATGACAACTGTCAAAATGACAACTGTCAAAAATGACAACTGTCAAAAATGACAACTGTCAAAATGACAACTGTCAAAATGACAACTGTCAAAATGACAACAGTCAAAATGACAACTGTCAAAATGACAACAGTCAAAATGACAACTGTCAAAATGACAACTGTCAAAATGACAACTGTCAAAATGACAACTGTCAAAATGACAACTGTCAAAATGACAACTGTCAAAATGACAACTGTCAAAGTGACAACTGTCAAAATGACAACTGTCAAAATGACAACTGTCAAAATGACAACTGTCAAAGTGACAACTGTCAAAATGACAACTGTCAAAATGACAACTGTCAAAATGACAACTGTCAAAATGACAACTGTCAAAATGACAACTGTCAAAATGACAACTGTCAAAATGACAACTGTCAAAATGACAACTGTCAAAATGACAACTGTCAAAATGACAACTGTCAAAATGACAACTGTCAAAATGACAACTGTCAAAATGACAACTGTCAAAATGACAACTGTCAAAATGACAACTGTCAAAATGACAACTGTCAAAATGACAACTGTCTAAATGACAACTGTCAAAATGACAACTGTCAAAATGACAACTGTCAAAATGACAACTGTCAAAGTGACAACTGTCAAAATGACAACTGTCAAAATGACAACTGTCAAAATGACAACTGTCAAAAATGACAACTGTCAAAATGACAACTGTCAAAATGACAACTGTCAAAATGACAACTGTCAAAATGACAACTGTCAAAATGACAACTGTCAAAATGACAACTGTCAAAATGACAACTGTCAAAATGACAACTGTCAAAATGACAACTGTCAAAATGACAACTGTCAAAATGACAACTGTCAAAGTGACAACTGTCAAAGTGACAACTGTCAAAATGACAACTGTCAAAATGACAACTGTCAAAAATGACAACTGTCAAAGTGACAACTGTCAAAATGACAACTGTCAAAATGACAACTGTCAAAATGACAACAGTCAAAATGACAACTGTCAAAATGACAACTGTCAAAATGACAACTGTCAAAATGACACCTGTCAAAATGACAACTGTCAAAAATGACAACTGTCAAAGTGACAACTGTCAAAGTGACAACTGTCAAAGTGACAACTGTCAAAGTGACAACTGTCAAAATGACAACTGTCAAAATGACAACTGTCAAAAATGACAACTGTCAAAAATGACAACTGTCAAAGTGACAACTGTCAAAGTGACAACTGTCAAAATGACAACTGTCAAAATGACAACTGTCAAAAATGACAACTGTCAAAATGACAACTGTCAAAATGACAACTGTCAAAATGACAACTGTCAAAATGACAACTGTCAAAAATGACAACTGTCAAAGTGACAACTGTCAAAGTGACAACTGTCAAAGTGACAACTGTCAAAGTGCCAACTGTCAAAATGACATCTGTCAAAATGACATCTGGCAAAATGACAACTGTCAAAATGACAACTGTCAAAAATGACAACTGTCAAAAATGACAACTGTCAAAGTGACAACTGTCAAAGTGACAACTGTCAAATGACAACTGTCAAAATGACAACTGTCAAAATGACAACTGTCAAAATGACAACTGTCAAAATGACAACTGTCAAAATGACAACTGTCAAAATGACAACTGTCAAAATGACAACTGTCAAAATGAAAACTGTCAAAATGACAACTGTCAAAATGACAACTGTCAAAATGACAACTGTCAAATGACAACTGTCAAAATGACAACTGTCAAAATGACAACTGTCAAAATGACAACTGTCAAAATGACAACTGTCAAAATGACAACTGTCAAAATGACAACTGTCAAAATGACAACTGTCAAAATGACAACTGTCAAAATGACAACTGTCAAAATGACAACTGTCAAAATGACAACTGTCAAAATGACAACTGTCAAAATGACAACTGTCAAAATGACAACTGTCAAAATGACAACTGTCAAAATGACAACTGTCAAAATGACAACTGTCAAAATGACAACTGTCAAAATGACATCTGTCAAAATGACAACTGTCAAAATGACAACTGTCAAAATGACAACTGTCAAAAATGACAACTGTCAAAAATGACAACTGTCAAAAATGACAACTGTCAAAATGACAACTGTCAAAATGACAACTGTCAAAATGACAACTGTCAAAATGACAACAGTCAAAATGACAACTGTCAAAATGACAACTGTCAAAATGACAACTGTCAAAATGACAACTGTCAAAATGACAACTGTCAAAATGACAACTGTCAAAGTGACAACTGTCAAAATGACAACTGTCAAAATGACAACTGTCAAAAATGACAACTGTCAAAGTGACAACTGTCAAAATGACAACTGTCAAAATGACAACTGTCAAAATGACAACTGTCAAAATGACAACTGTCAAAATGACAACTGTCAAAATGACAACTGTCAAAATGACAACTGTCAAAATGACAACTGTCAAAATGACAACTGTCAAAATGACAACTGTCAAAATGACAACTGTCAAAATGACAACTGTCAAAATGACAACTGTCAAAATGACAACTGTCAAAATGACAACTGTCAAAATGACAACTGTCAAAATGACAACTGTCAAAATGACAACTGTCAAAATGACAACTGTCAAAATGACAACTGTCAAAATGACAACTGTCAAAATGACAACTGTCAAAATGACAACTGTCAAAATGACAACTGTCAAAATGACAACTGTCAAAATGACATCTGTCAAAATGACAACTGTCAAAATGACAACTGTCAAAATGACAACTGTCAAAAATGACAACTGTCAAAAATGACAACTGTCAAAATGACAACTGTCAAAATGACAACTGTCAAAATGACAACTGTCAAAAATGACAACTGTCAAAAATGACAACTGTCAAAAATGACAACTGTCAAAGTGACAACTGTCAAAGTGACAACTGTCAAAGTGACAACTGTCAAAGTGACAACTGTCAAAGTGACAACTGTCAAAGTGACAACTGTCAAAAATGACAACTGTCAAAATGACAACTGTCAAAATGACAACTGTCAAAATGACAACTGTCAAAATGACAACTGTCAAAATGACAACTGTCAAAATGACAACTGTCAAAAATGACAACTGTCAAAAATGACAACTGTCAAAAATGACAACTGTCAAAGTGACAACTGTCAAAATGACAACTGTCAAAAATGACAACTGTCAAAATGACAACTGTCAAAATGACAACTGTCAAAGTGACAACTGTCAAAGTGACAACTGTCAAAGTGACAACTGTCAAAATGACAACTGTCAAAATGACAACTGTCAAAAATGACAACTGTCAAAGTGACAACTGTCAAAATGACAACTGTCAAAATGACAACTGTCAAAATGACAACAGTCAAAATGACAACTGTCAAAATGACAACTGTCAAAATGACAACTGTCAAAATGACAACTGTCAAAATGACAACTGTCAAAAATGACAACTGTCAAAATGACAACTGTCAAAATGACAGTTGTCAAAATGACAACTGTCAAAAATGACAACTGTCAAAGTGACACCTGTCAAAATGACAACTGTCAAAAATGACAACTGTCAAAGTGACAACTGTCAAAGTGACAACTGTCAAAGTGACAACTGTCAAAATGACAACTGTCAAAATGACAACTGTCAAAAATGACAACTGTCAAAAATGACAACTGTCAAAGTGACAACTGTCAAAATGACAACTGTCAAAATGACAACTGTCAAAATGACAACTGTCAAAATGACAACTGTCAAAATGACAACTGTCAAAATGACAACTGTCAAAATGACAACTGTCAAAATGACAACTGTCAAAATGACAACTGTCAAAAATGACAACTGTCAAAGTGACAACTGTCAAAATGACAACTGTCAAAATGACAACTGTCAAAAATGACAACTGTCAAAATGACAACTGTCAAAATGACAACTGTCAAAATGACAACTGTCAAAATGACAACTGTCAAAATGACAACTGTCAAAATGACAACTGTCAAAATGACAACTGTCAAAGTGACAACTGTCAAAGTGACAACTGTCAAAATGACAACTGTCAAAATGACAACTGTCAAAAATGACAACTGTCAAAGTGACAACTGTCAAAATGACAACTGTCAAAATGACAACTGTCAAAATGACAACTGTCAAAATGACAACTGTCAAAATGACAACTGTCAAAATGACACCTGTCAAAATGACAACTGTCAAAAATGACAACTGTCAAAGTGACAACTGTCAAAGTGACAACTGTCAAAGTGACAACTGTCAAAGTGACAACTGTCAAAATGACAACTGTCAAAAATGACAACTGTCAAAAATGACAACTGTCAAAAATGACAACTGTCAAAGTGACAACTGTCAAAATGACAACTGTCAAAATGACAACTGTCAAAAATGACAACTGTCAAAATGACAACTGTCAAAATGACAACTGTCAAAATGACAACTGTCAAAATGACAACTGTCAAAAATGACAACTGTCAAAGTGACAACTGTCAAAGTGACAACTGCCAAAGTGACAACTGTCAAAGTGACAACTGTCAAAGTGACAACTGTCAAAGTGACAACTGTCAAAATGACATCTGGCAAAATGACATCTGGCAAAATGACAACTGTCAAAATGACAACTGTCAAAAATGACAACTGTCAAAAATGACAACTGTCAAAGTGACAACTGTCAAAGTGACAACTGTCAAATGACAACTGTCAAAATGACAGCTGTCAAAATGACAACTGTCAAAATGACAACTGTCAAAATGACAACTGTCAAAATGACAACTGTCAAAATGACAACTGTCAAAATGACAACTGTCAAAATGACAACTGTCAAAATGACAACTGTCAAAATGACAACTGTCAAAATGACAACTGTCAAAATGACAACTGTCAAAATGACAACTGTCAAAATGACAACTGTCAAAATGACAACTGTCAAAATGACAACTGTCAAAATGACAACTGTCAAATGACAACTGTCAAAATGACAACTGTCAAAATGACAACTGTCAAAATGACAACTGTCAAAATGACAACTGTCAAAATGACAACTGTCAAAATGACAACTGTCAAAATGACAACTGTCAAAATGACAACTGTCAAAATGACAACTGTCAAAATGACAACTGTCAAAATGACAACTGTCAAAATGACAACTGTCAAAATGACAACTGTCAAAATGACAACTGTCAAAATGACAACTGTCAAAATGACATCTGTCAAAATGACAACTGTCAAAATGACAACTGTCAAAAATGACAACTGTCAAAAATGACAACTGTCAAAATGACAACTGTCAAAATGACAACTGTCAAAATGACAACTGTCAAAATGACAACAGTCAAAATGACAACTGTCAAAATGACAACTGTCAAAATGACAACTGTCAAAATGACAACTATCAAAATGACAACTGTCAAAATGACAACTGTCAAAATGACAACTGTCAAAGTGACAACTGTCAAAATGACAACTGTCAAAATGACAACTGTCAAAATGACAACTGTCAAAATGACAACTGTCAAAGTGACAACTGTCAAAATGACAACTGTCAAAATGACAACTGTCAAAATGACAACTGTCAAAATGACAACTGTCAAAATGACAACTGTCAAAATGACAACTGTCAAAATGACAACTGTCAAAATGACAACTGTCAAAATGACAACTGTCAAAATGACAACTGTCAAAATGACAACTGTCAAAATGACAACTGTCAAAATGACAACTGTCAAAATGACAACTGTCAAAATGACAACTGTCAAAATGACAACTGTCAAAATGACAACTGTCAAAATGACAACTGTCAAAATGACAACTGTCAAAATGACAACTGTCAAAATGACAACTGTCAAAATGACAACTGTCAAAGTGACAACTGTCAAAGTGACAACTGTCAAAATGACAACTGTCAAAATGACAACTGTCAAAAATGACAACTGTCAAAATGACAACTGTCAAAATGACAACTGTCAAAATGACAACTGTCAAAATGACAACTGTCAAAATGACAACTGTCAAAATGACAACTGTCAAAATGACAACTGTCAAAATGACAACTGTCAAAATGACAACTGTCAAAGTGACAACTGTCAAAGTGACAACTGTCAAAATGACAACTGTCAAAATGACAACTGTCAAAAATGACAACTGTCAAAGTGACAACTGTCAAAATGACAACTGTCAAAATGACAACTGTCAAAATGACAACAGTCAAAATGACAACTGTCAAAATGACAACTGTCAAAATGACAACTGTCAAAATGACACCTGTCAAAATGACAACTGTCAAAAATGACAACTGTCAAAGTGACAACTGTCAAAGTGACAACTGTCAAAGTGACAACTGTCAAAGTGACAACTGTCAAAATGACAACTGTCAAAATGACAACTGTCAAAAATGACAACTGTCAAAAATGACAACTGTCAAAGTGACAACTGTCAAAGTGACAACTGTCAAAATGACAACTGTCAAAATGACAACTGTCAAAAATGACAACTGTCAAAATGACAACTGTCAAAATGACAACTGTCAAAATGACAACTGTCAAAATGACAACTGTCAAAAATGACAACTGTCAAAGTGACAACTGTCAAAGTGACAACTGTCAAAGTGACAACTGTCAAAGTGACAACTGTCAAAGTGACATCTGTCAAAATGACATCTGGCAAAATGACAACTGTCAAAATGACAACTGTCAAAAATGACAACTGTCAAAAATGACAACTGTCAAAGTGACAACTGTCAAAGTGACAACTGTCAAATGACAACTGTCAAAATGACAGCTGTCAAAATGACAACTGTCAAAATGACAACTGTCAAAATGACAACTGTCAAAATGACAACTGTCAAAATGACAACTGTCAAAATGACAACTGTCAAAATGACAACTGTCAAAATGACAACTGTCAAAATGAAAACTGTCAAAATGACAACTGTCAAAATGACAACTGTCAAATGACAACTGTCAAAATGACAACTGTCAAAATGACAACTGTCAAAATGACAACTGTCAAAATGACAACTGTCAAAATGACAACTGTCAAAATGACAACTGTCAAAATGACAACTGTCAAAATGACAACTGTCAAAATGACAACTGTCAAAATGACAACTGTCAAAATGACAACTGTCAAAATGACAACTGTCAAAATGACAACTGTCAAAATGACAACTGTCAAAATGACAACTGTCAAAATGACAACTGTCAAAATGACAACTGTCAAAATGACATCTGTCAAAATGACAACTGTCAAAATGACAACTGTCAAAATGACAACTGTCAAAAATGACAACTGTCAAAAATGACAACTGTCAAAAATGACAACTGTCAAAATGACAACTGTCAAAATGACAACTGTCAAAATGACAACTGTCAAAATGACAACAGTAAAAATGACAACTGTCAAAATGACAACTGTCAAAATGACAACTGTCAAAATGACAACTGTCAAAATGACAACTGTCAAAATGACAACTGTCAAAATGACAACTGTCAAAATGACAACTGTCAAAATGACAACTGTCAAAGTGACAACTGTCAAAATGACAACTGTCAAAATGACAACTGTCAAAAATGACAACTGTCATAGTGACAACTGTCAAAATGACAACTGTCAAAATGACAACTGTCAAAATGACAACTGTCAAAATGACAACTGTCAAAATGACAACTGTCAAAATGACAACTGTCAAAATGACAACTGTCAAAATGACAACTGTCAAAATGACAACTGTCAAAATGACAACTGTCAAAATGACAACTGTCAAAATGACAACTGTCAAAATGACAACTGTCAAAATGACAACTGTCAAAATGACAACTGTCAAAATGACAACTGTCAAAATGACAACTGTCAAAATGACAACTGTCAAAATGACAACTGTCAAAATGACAACTGTCAAAATGACAACTGTCAAAATGACAACTGTCAAAATGACAACTGTCAAAATGACAACTGTCAAAATGACAACTGTCAAAATGACAACTGTCAAAATGACATCTGTCAAAATGACAACTGTCAAAATGACAACTGTCAAAATGACAACTGTCAAAAATGACAACTGTCAAAAATGACAACTGTCAAAATGACAACTGTCAAAATGACAACTGTCAAAATGACAACTGTCAAAAATGACAACTGTCAAAAATGACAACTGTCAAAGTGACAACTGTCAAAGTGACAACTGTCAAAGTGACAACTGTCAAAGTGACAACTGTCAAAGTGACAACTGTCAAAGTGACAACTGTCAAAGTGACAACTGTCAAAGTGACAACTGTCAAAAATGACAACTGTCAAAATGACAACTGTCAAAATGACAACTGTCAAAATGACAACTGTCAAAATGACAACTGTCAAAATGACAACTGTCAAAATGACAACTGTCAAAATGACAACTGTCAAAATGACAACTGTCAAAATGACAACTGTCAAAATGACATCTGTCAATGTGACAACTGTCAAAAATGACAACTGTCAAAGTGACAACTGTCAAAATGACAACTGTCAAAATGACAACTGTCAAAAATGACAACTGTCAAAGTGACAACTGTCAAAATGACAACTGTCAAAATGACAACAGTCAAAATGACAACTGTCAAAATGACAACTGTCAAAATGACAACAGTCAAAATGACAACTGTCAAAATGACAACTGTCTAAATGACAACTGTCAAAATGACAACTGTCAAAATGACAACTGTCAAAATGACAACTGTCAAAATGACAACTGTCAAAATGACAACTGTCAAAATGACAACTGTCAAAATGACAACTGTCAAAAATGACAACTGTCAAAATGACAACTGTCAAAATGACAACTGTCAAAATGACAACTGTCAAAAATGACAACTGTCAAAGTGACACCTGTCAAAATGACAACTGTCAAAAATGACAACTGTCAAAGTGACAACTGTCAAAGTGACAACTGTCAAAGTGACAACTGTCAAAGTGACAACTGTCAAAATGACAACTGTCAAAATGACAACTGTCAAAAATGACAACTGTCAAAAATGACAACTGTCAAAGTGACAACTGTCAAAATGACAACTGTCAAAAATGACAACTGTCAAAAATGACAACTGTCAAAATGACAACTGTCAAAATGACAACTGTCAAAATGACAACTGTCAAAATGACAACTGTCAAAATGACAACTGTCAAAATGACAACTGTCAAAATGACAACTGTCAAAATGACAACTGTCAAAATGACAACTGTCAAAGTGATAACTGTCAAAATGACAACTGTCAAAATGACAACTGTCAAAATGACAACTGTCAAAAATGACAACTGTCAAAGTGACAACTGTCAAAGTGACAACTGTCAAAGTGACAACTGTCAAAGTGACAACTGTCAAAGTGACAACTGTCAATGTGACAACTGTCAAAGTGACAACTGTCAAAATGACATCTGTCAAAATGACATCTGTCAAAATGACAACTGTCAAAGTGACAACTGTCAAAATGACAACTGTCAAAATGACAACTGTCAAAATGACATCTGTCAAAATGACATCTGTCAAAATGACAACTGTCAAAATGACATCTGTCAAAATGACATCTGTCAAAATGACATCTGTCAAAATGACAACTGTCAAAATTACAACTGTCAAAATGACATCTGTCAAAATGACATCTGTCAAAATGACATCTGTCAAAATGACATCTGTCAAAATGACATCTGTCAAAATGACATCTGTCAAAATGACAACTGTCAAAATGACAACTGTCAAAATGACAACTGTCAAAATGACAACTGTCAAAATGACAACTGTCAAAATGACAACTGTCAAAATGACAACTGTCAAAATGACAACTGTCAAAATGACAACTGTCAAAATGACAACTGTCAAAATGACAACTGTCAAAGTGACAACTGTCAAAGTGACAACTGTCAAAGTGACAACTGTCAAAGTGACAACTGTCAAAGTGACAACTGTCAAAGTGACAACTGTCAAAATGACAACTGTCAAAATGACAATTGTCAAAATGACAACTGTCAAAATGACAACTGTCAAAATGACATCTGTCAAAATGACATCTGTCAAAATGACATCTGTCAAAATGACATCTGTCAAAATGACAACTGTCAAAATGACAACTGTCAAAATGACAACTGTCAAAATGACAACTGTCAAAATGACAACTGTCAAAATGACAACTGTCAAAAATGACAACTGTCAAAATGACAACTGTCAAAATGACAACTGTCAAAATGACAATTGTCAAAATGACAACTGTCAAAATGACATCTGTCAAAATGACATCTGTCAAAATGACATCTGTCAAAATGACATCTGTCAAAATGACAACTGTCAAAATGACAACTGTCAAAAATGACAACTGTCAAAGTGACAACTGTCAAAATGACAACTGTCAAAATGACAACTGTCAAAAATGACAACTGTCAAAAATGACAACTGTCAAAGTGACAACTGTCAAAATGACAACTGTCAAAATGACAACTGTCAAAATGACAACTGTCAAAATGACAACTGTCAAAATGACAACTGTCAAAATGACAACTGTCAAAATGACAACTGTCAAAATGACAACTGTCAAAATGACAACTGTCAAAATGACAACTGTCAAAATGACAACGGTCAAAATGACAACTGTCAAAATGACAACTGTCAAAATGACAACTGTCAAAATGACAACTGTCAAAATGACAACTGTCAAAATGACAACTGTCAAAATGACAACTGGCAAAATGACAACTGTCAAAATGACAACTGTCAAAAATGACAACTGTCAAAAGTGACAACTGTCAAAAGTGACAACTGTCAAAATGACAACTGTCAAAATGACAACTGTCAAAATGACAACTGTCAAAATGACAACTGTCAAAATGACAACTGTCAAAATGACAACTGTCAAAATGACAACTGTCAAAATGACAACTGTCAAAAATGACAACTGTCAAAGTGACAACTGTCAAAAATGACAACTGTCAAAGTGACAACTGTCAAAATGACAACTGTCAAAATGACAACTGTCAAAATGACAACTGTCAAAATGACAACTGTCAAAATGACAACTGTCAAAATGACAACTGTCAAAATGACAACTGTCAAAATGACAACTGTCAAAATGACAACTGTCAAAATGACAACTGTCAAAATGACAACTGTCAAAATGACAACTGTCAAAATGACAACTGTCAAAATGACAACTCTCAAAATGACAACTGTCAAAATGACAACTGTCAAAATGACAACTGTCAAAAATGACAACTGTCAAAATGACAACTGTCAAAATGACATCTGTCAAAATGACAACTGTCAAAAATGACAACTGTCAAAGTGACACCTGTCAAAGTGACACCTGTCAAAATGACAACTGTCAAAAATGACAACTGTCAAAGTGACAACTGTCAAAGTGACAACTGTCAAAGTGACAACTGTCAAAATGACAACTGTCAAAATGACAACTGTCAAAATGACAACTGTCAAAAATGACAACTGTCAAAAATGACAACTGTCAAAGTGACAACTGTCAAAGTGACAACTGTCAAAATGACAACTGTCAAAATGACAACTGTCAAAAATGACAACTGTCAAAATGACAACTGTCAAAATGACAACTGTCAAAATGACAACTGTCAAAGTGATAACTGTCAAAATGACAACTGTCAAAATGACAACTGTCAAAATGACAACTGTCAAAATGACAACTGTCAAAATGACAACTGTCAAAATGACAACTGTCAAAATGACAACTGTCAAAATGACAACTGTCAAAATGACAACTGTCAAAATGACAACTGTCAAAATGACAACTGTCAAAATGACAACTGTCAAAATGACAACTGTCAAAATGACAACTGTCAAAATGACATCTGTCAAAATGACATCTGTCAAAATGACAACTGTCAAAATGACAACTGTCAAAAATGACAACTGTCAAAAATGACAACTGTCAAAGTGACAACTGTCAAAATGACAACTGTCAAAATGACAACTGTCAAAAATGACAACTGTCAAAATGACAACTGTCAAAATGACAACTGTCAAAATGACAACTGTCAAAATGACAACTGTCAAAAATGACAACTGTCAAAGTGACAACTGTCAAAGTGACAACTGTCAAAGTGACAACTGTCAAAGTGACAACTGTCAAAGTGACAACTGTCAAAGTGACAACTGTCAAAATGACATCTGTCAAAATGACATCTGGCAAAATGACAACTGTCAAAATGACAACTGTCAAAAATGACAACTGTCAAAAATGACAACTGTCAAAGTGACAACTGTCAAATGACAACTGTCAAAATGACAGCTGTCAAAATGACAACTGTCAAAATGACAACTGTCAAAATGACAACTGTCAAAATGACAACTGTCAAAATGACAACTGTCAAAATGACAACTGTCAAAATGACAACTGTCAAAATGACAACTGTCAAAATGACAACTGTCAAAATGACAACTGTCAAAATGACAACTGTCAAAATGACAACTGTCAAAATGACAACTGTCAAAATGACAACTGTCAAAATGACAACTGTCAAAATGACAACTGTCAAAATGACAACTGTCAAAATGACAACTGTCAAAAATGACAACTGTCAAAGTGACAACTGTCAAAGTGACAACTGTCAAAATGACAACTGTCAAAATGACAACTGTCAAAATGACAACTGTCAAAATGACAACAGTCAAAATGACAACTGTCAAAATGACAACTGTCAAAATGACAACTGTCAAAATGACAACTGTCAAAAATGACAACTGTCAAAAATGTGATCAAAAAAAAAAGTGATCACAGATTAAAGCCTAAATCGCTCTAGGACGCTTAGATTAGGAGCTACGGGACATTTTAGTTTGGCCTACAAAAAATGTATTTTGTATGGAAAAAAAAGTGATCACAGATTAATGCCTAAATCGCTCTAGGACGCTTAGATTAGGAGCTACGGGCAATTTTAGTTTGGCCTACAAAAAATGTATTTTGTATGGAAAAAAAAGTGATCACAGATTAATGCCTAAATCGCTCTAGGACGCTTAGATTAGGAGCTACGGGCAATTTTAGTTTGGACTACAAAAAATTTATTTTGTATGAAAAAAAAAGTGATCACAGATTAATGCCAAAATCGCTCTAGGACGCTTAGATTAGGAGCTACGGGCAATTTTAGTTTGGCCTACAAAAAATATATTTTGTATGGAAAAAAAAGTGATCACAGATTAAAGCCTAAATCGCTCTAGGACGCTTAGATTAGGAGCTACGGGACATTTTAGTTTGGCCTACAAAAAATGTATTTTGTATGGAAAAAAAAGTGATCACAGATTAATGCCTAAATCGCTCTAGGACGCTTAGATTAGGAGCTACGGGACATTTTAGTTTGGCCTACAAAAAATGTATTTTGTATGGAAAAAAAGTGATCACAGATTAATGCCTAAATCGCTCTAGGACGCTTAGATTAGGAGCTACGGGACATTTTAGTTTGGCCTACAAAAAATATATTTTGTATGGAAAAAAAGTGATCACAGATTAATGCCTAAATCGCTTTAGGACGCTTAGATTAGGAGCTACGGGCAATTTTAGTTTGGCCTACAAAAAATATATTTTGTATGGAAAAAAAAGTGATCACAGATTAATGCCTAAATCGCTCTAGGACGCTTAGATTAGGAGCTACGGGCAATTTTAGTTTGGCCTACAAAAAATGTATTTTGTATGGAAAAAAAAGTGATCACAGATTAATGCCTAAATCGCTCTAGGACGCTTAGATTAGGAGCTACGGGCAATTTTAGTTTGGCCTACAAAAAATATATTTTGTATGGAAAAAAAGTGATCACAGATTAATGCCTAAATCGCTTTAGGACGCTTAGATTAGGAGCTACGGGCAATTTTAGTTTGGCCTACAAAAAATATATTTTGTATGGAAAAAAAAGTGATCACAGATTAATGCCTAAATCGCTCTAGGACGCTTAGATTAGGAGCTACGGGCAATTTTAGTTTGGCCTACAAAAAATGTATTTTGTATGGAAAAAAAAGTGATCACAGATTAATGCCTAAATCGCTCTAGGACGCTTAGATTAGGAGCTACGGGCAATTTTAGTTTGGCCTACAAAAAATGTATTTTGTATGGAAAAAAAAGTGATCACAGATTAAAGCCTAAATCGCTCTAGGACGCTTAGATTAGGAGCTACGGAACATTTTAGTTTGGCCTACAAAAAATGTATTTTGTATGGGAAAAAAAGTGATCACAGATTAAAGCCTAAATCGCTCTAGGACGCTTAGATTAGGAGCTACGGGACATTTTAGTTTGGCCTACAAAAAATTTATTTTGTATGAAAAAAAAAGTGATCACAGATTAATGCCTAAATCGCTCTAGGACGCTTAGATTAGGAGCTACGGGCAATTTTAGTTTGGCCTACAAAAAATATATTTTGTATGGAAAAAAAAGTGATCACAGATTAATGCCTAAATCGCTCTAGGACGCTTAGATTAGGAGCTACGGGCAATTTTAGTTTGGCCTACAAAAAATGTATTTTGTATGGAAAAAAAAGTGATCACAGATTAAAGCCTAAATCGCTCTAGGACGCATAGTTTAGGAGCTACCGGACATTTTAGTTTGGCCTACAAAAAATGTATTTTGTATGGAAAAAAAAGTGATCACAGATTAATGCCTAAATCGCTCTAGGACGCTTAGATTAGGAGCACAGATTAATGCCTAAATCGCTCTAGGACGCTTAGATTAGGAGCTACGGGCAATTTTAGTTTGGCCTACAAAAAATGTATTTTGTATGGAAAAAAAAGTGATCACAGATTAATGCCTAAATCGCTCTAGGACGCTTAGATTAGGAGCTACGGGCAATTTTAGTTTGGCCTACAAAAAATGTATTTTGTATGGAAAAAAAAGTGATCACAGATTAATGCCTAAATCGCTCTAGGACGCTTAGATTAGGAGCTACGGGCAATTTTAGTTTGGCCTACAAAAAATGTATTTTGTATGGAAAAAAAAGTGATCACAGATTAATGCCTAAATCGCTCTAGGACGCTTAGATTAGGAGCTACGGGCAATTTTAGTTTGGCCTACAAAAAATATATTTTGTATGGAAAAAAAAGTGATCACAGATTAATGCCTAAATCGCTCTAGGACGCTTAGATTAGGAGCTACGGGCAATTTTAGTTTGGCCTACAAAAAATGTATTTTGTATGACAAAAAATTTATTTTGTATGGAAAAAAAAGTGATCACAGATTAAAGCCTAAATCGCTCTAGGACGCTTAGATTAGGAGCTACGGGACATTTTAGTTTACATTTTTACAAAAAATGTATTTTGTATGGAAAAAAAAGTGATCACAGATTAATGCCTAAATCGCTCTAGGACGCTTAGATTAGGAGCTACGGGCAATTTTAGTTTGGCCTACAAAAAATGTATTTTGTATGAAAAAAAAAGTGATCACAGATTAATGCCTAAATCGCTCTAGGACGCTTAGATTAGGAGCTACGGGCAATTTTAGTTTGGCCTACAAAAAATTTATTTTGTATGGAAAAAAAGTGATCACAGATTAAAGCCTAAATCGCTCTAGGACGCTTAGTTTAGGAGCTACGGAACATTTTAGTTTGGCCTACAAAAAATTTATTTTGTATGGAAAAAAAAGTGATCACAGATTAAAGCCTAAATCGCTCTAGGACGCTTAGATTAGGAGCTACGGGACATTTTAGTTTGGCCTACAAAAAATTTATTTTGTATGGAAAAAAAAGTGATCACAGATTGATGCCTAAATCGCTCTAGGACGCTTAGATTAGGAGCTACGGGCAATTTTAGTTTGGCCTACAAAAAATGTATTTTGTATGGAAAAAAAGTGATCACAGATTAATGCCTAAATCGCTCTAGGACGCTTAGATTAGGAGCTACGGGACATTTTAGTTTGGCCTACAAAAAATATATTTTGTATGGAAAAAAAGTGATCACAGATTAAAGCCTAAATCGCTCTAGGACGCTTAGATTAGGAGCTACGGGACATTTTAGTTTGGCCTATTTTGTATGGAAAAAAAGTGATCACAGATTAAAGCCTAAATCGCTCTAGGACGCTTAGATTAGGAGCTACGGGACATTTTAGTTTGGCCTACAAAAAATGTATTTTGTATGGAAAAAAAAGTGATCACAGATTAATGCCTAGTTTGGCCTACAAAAAATGTATTTTGTATGGAAAAAAAGTGATCACAGATTAATGCCTAAATCGCTCTAGGACGCTTAGATTAGGAGCTACGGGCAATTTTAGTTTGGCCTACAAAAAATGTATTTTGTATGGAAAAAAAAGTGATCACAGATTAATGCCTAAATCGCTCTAGGACGCTTAGATTAGGAGCTACGGGACATTTTAGTTTGGCCTACAAAAAATGTATTTTGTATGGAAAAAAAAGTGATCACAGATTAATGCCTAAATCGCTCTAGGACGCTTAGATTAGGAGCTACGGGCAATTTTAGTTTGGCCTACAAAAAATATATTTTGTATGGAAAAAAAAGTGATCACAGATTAATGCCTAAATCGCTCTAGGACGCTTAGATTAGGAGCTACGGGCAATTTTAGTTTGGCCTACAAAAAATATATTTTGTATGGAAAAAAAAGTGATCACAGATTAATGCCTAAATCGCTCTAGGACGCTTAGATTAGGAGCTACGGGCAATTTTAGTTTGGCCTACAAAAAATGTATTTTGTATGACAAAAAATTTATTTTGTATGGAAAAAAAAGTGATCACAGATTAAAGCCTAAATCGCTCTAGGACGCTTAGATTAGGAGCTACGGGACATTTTAGTTTACATTTTTACAAAAAATGTATTTTGTATGGAAAAAAAAGTGATCACAGATTAATGCCTAAATCGCTCTAGGACGCTTAGATTAGGAGCTACGGGCAATTTTAGTTTGGCCTACAAAAAATGTATTTTGTATGAAAAAAAAAGTGATCACAGATTAATGCCTAAATCGCTCTAGGACGCTTAGATTAGGAGCTACGGGCAATTTTAGTTTGGCCTACAAAAAATGTATTTTGTATGGAAAAAAAGTGATCACAGATTAAAGCCTAAATCGCTCTAGGACGCTTAGTTTAGGAGCTACGGAACATTTTAGTTTGGCCTACAAAAAATTTATTTTGTATGGAAAAAAAAGTGATCACAGATTAAAGCCTAAATCGCTCTAGGACGCTTAGATTAGGAGCTACGGGACATTTTAGTTTGGCCTACAAAAAATGTATTTTGTATGGAAAAAAAAGTGATCACAGATTAATGCCTAAATCGCTCTAGGACGCTTAGATTAGGAGCTACGGGCAATTTTAGTTTGGCCTACAAAAAATGTATTTTGTATGGAAAAAAAGTGATCACAGATTAATGCCTAAATCGCTCTAGGACGCTTAGATTAGGAGCTACGGGACATTTTAGTTTGGCCTACAAAAAATATATTTTGTATGGAAAAAAAGTGATCACAGATTAAAGCCTAAATCGCTCTAGGACGCTTAGATTAGGAGCTACGGGACATTTTAGTTTGGCCTATTTTGTATGGAAAAAAAAGTGATCACAGATTAAAGCCTAAATCGCTCTAGGACGCTTAGATTAGGAGCTACGGGACATTTTAGTTTGGCCTACAAAAAATGTATTTTGTATGGAAAAAAAAGTGATCACAGATTAATGCCTAAATCGCTCTAGGACGCTTAGATTAGGAGCTACGGGCAATTTTAGTTTGGCCTACAAAAAATGTATTTTGTATGGAAAAAAAAGTGATCACAGATTAATGCCTAAATCGCTCTAGGACGCTTAGATTAGGAGCAACGGGACATTTTAGTTTGGCCTACAAAAAATGTATTTTGTATGGAAAAAAAAGTGATCACAGATTAATGCCTAAATCGCTCTAGGACGCTTAGATTAGGAGCAACGGGACATTTTAGTTTGGCCTACAAAAAATGTATTTTGTATGGAAAAAAAAGTGATCACAGATTAATGCCTAAATCGCTCTAGGACGCTTAGATTAGGAGCTACGGGCAATTTTAGTTTGGCCTACAAAAAATATATTTTGTATGGAAAAAAAAGTGATCACAGATTAAAGCCTAAATCGCTCTAGGACGCTTAGATTAGGAGCTACGGGACATTTTAGTTTGGCCTACAAAAAATGTATTTTGTATGGAAAAAAAAGTGATCACAGATTAATGCCTAAATCGCTCTAGGACGCTTAGATTAGGAGCTACGGGCAATTTTAGTTTGGCCTACAAAAAATGTATTTTGTATGGAAAAAAAAGAAAAAATGACAACTGTCAAAAATGACAACTGTCAAAGTGACAACTGTCAAAATGACAACTGTCAAAATGACAACTGTCAAAGTGACAACTGTCAAAGTGACAACTGTCAAAGTGACAACTGTCAAAGTGACAACTGTCAAAATGACAACTGTCAAAATGACAACTGTCAAAAATGACAACTGTCAAAGTGACAACTGTCAAAGTGACAACTGTCAAAATGACAACTGTCAAAGTGACAACTGTCAAAGTGACAACTGTCAAAATGACAACTGTCAAAATGACAACTGTCAAAAATGACAACTGTCAAAAATGACAACTGTCAAAGTGACAACTGTCAAAATGACAACTGTCAAAATGACAACTGTCAAAATGACAACAGTCAAAATGACAACTGTCAAAATGACAACTGTCAAAATGACAACTGTCAAAAATGACAACTGTCAAAGTGACAACTGTCAAAATGACAACTGTCAAAATGACAACTGTCAAAATGACAACTGTCAAAATGACAACTGTCAAAATGACAACTGTCAAAATGACAACTGTCAAAATGACAACTGTCAAAATGACAACTGTCAAAATGACAACTGTCAAAATGACAACTGTCAAAATGACAACTGTCAAAATGACAACTGTCAAAATGACAACTGTCAAAATGACAACTGTCAAAATGACAACTGTCAAAATGACAACTGTCAAAATGACACCTGTCAAAATGACAACTGTCAAAAATGACAACTGTCAAAGTGACAACTGTCAAAGTGACAACTGTCAAAGTGACAACTGTCAAAGTGACAACTGTCAAAATGACAACTGTCAAAATGACAACTGTCAAAAATGACAACTGTCAAAAATGACAACTGTCAAAGTGACAACTGTCAAAATGACAACTGTCAAAATGACAACTGTCAAAATGACAACTGTCAAAAATGACAACTGTCAAAATGACAACTGTCAAAATGACAACTGTCAAAATGACAACTGTCAAAAATGACAACTGTCAAAGTGACAACTGTCAAAGTGACAACTGTCAAAGTGACAACTGTCAAAGTGACAACTGTCAAAGTGACAACTGTCAAAGTGACAACTGTCAAAGTGACAACTGTCAAAGTGACAACTGTAAAAGTGACAACTGTCAAAATGACATCTGTCAAAATGACAACTGTCAAAATGACAACTGTCAAAAATGACAACTGTCAAAAATGACAACTGTCAAAGTGACAACTGTCAAAGTGACAACTGTCAAAGTGACAACTGTCAAATGACAACTGTCAAAATGACAGCTGTCAAAATGACAACTGTCAAAATGACAACTGTCAAAATGACAACTGTCAAAATGACAACTGTCAAAATGACAACTGTCAAAATGACAACTGTCAAAATGACAACTGTCAAAATGACAACTGTCAAAATGACAACTGTCAAAATGACAACTGTCAAAATGACAACTGTCAAAATGACAACTGTCAAAATGACAACTGTCAAAATGACATCTGTCAAAATGACAACTGTCAAAATGACAACTGTCAAAATGACAACTGTCAAAATGACAACTGTCAAAATGACAACTGTCAAAAATGACAACTGTCAAAAATGACAACTGTCAAAATGACAACTGTCAAAATGACAACTGTCAAAATGACAACAGTCAAAATGACAACTGTCAAAATGACAACTGTCAAAATGACAACTGTCAAAATGACAACTGTCAAAATGACAACTGTCAAAATGACAACTGTCAAAGTGACAACTGTCAAAGTGACAACTGTCAAAATGACAACTGTCAAAAATGACAACTGTCAAAGTGACAACTGTCAAAATGACAACTGTCAAAATGACAACTGTCAAAATGACAACTGTCAAAATGACAACTGTCAAAATGACAACTGTCAAAATGACAACTGTCAAAATGACAACTGTCAAAATGACAACTGTCAAAATGACAACTGTCAAAATGACAACTGTCAAAATGACAACTGTCAAAATGACAACTGTCAAAATGACAACTGTCAAAATGACAACTGTCAAAATGACAACTGTCAAAATGACAACTGTCAAAATGACAACTGTCAAAATGACAACTGTCAAAATGACAACTGTCAAAATGACAACTGTCAAAATGACAACTGTCAAAATGACAACTGTCAAAATGACAACTGTCAAAATGACAACTGTCAAAATGACAACTGTCAAAATGACAACTGTCAAAATGACAACTGTCAAAATGACAACTGTCAAAATGACAACTGTCAAAATGACAACTGTCAAAATGACAACTGTCAAAATGACAACTGTCAAAATGGCAACTCTCAAAATGACAACTGTCAAAATGACAACTGTCAAAATGACAACTGTCAAAATGACAACTGTCAAAAATGACAACTGTCAAAAATGACAACTGTCAAAAATGACAACTGTCAAAATGACAACTGTCAAAATGACATCTGTCAAAATGACAACTGTCAAAATGACAACTGTCAAAATGACAACTGTCAAAATGACAACTGTCAAAAATGACAACTGTCAAAGTGACACCTGTCAAAATGACAACTGTCAAAAATGACAACTGTCAAAGTGACAACTGTCAAAGTGACAACTGTCAAAGTGACAACTGTCAAAATGACAACTGTCAAAATGACAACTGTCAAAATGACAACTGTCAAAAATGACAACTGTCAAAAATTACAACTGTCAAAGTGACAACTGTCAAAGTGACAACTGTCAAAATGACAACTGTCAAAATGACAACTGTCAAAATGACAACTGTCAAAAATGACAACTGTCAAAATGACAACTGTCAAAATGACAACTGTCAAAATGACAACTGTCAAAAATGACAACTGTCAAAGTGACACCTGTCAAAATGACAACTGTCAAAAATGACAACTGTCAAAATGACAACTGTCAAAAATGACAACTGTCAAAAATGACAACTGTCAAAAATGACAACTGTCAAAATGACAACTGTCAAAATGACATCTGTCAAAGTGACACCTGTCAAAATGACAACTGTCAAAAATGACAACTGTCAAAGTGACAACTGTCAAAGTGACAACTGTCAAAGTGACAACTGTCAAAATGACAACTGTCAAAATGACAACTGTCAAAATGACAACTGTCAAAATGACAACTGTCAAAATGACAACTGTCAAAATGACAACTGTCAAAATGACAACTGTCAAAATGACAACTGTCAAAATGACAACTGTCAAAATGACAACTGTCAAAATGACAACTGTCAAAATGACAACTGTCAAAATGACAACTGTCACAATGACAACTGTCAAAATGGCAACTCTCAAAATGACAACTGTCAAAATGACAACTGTCAAAATGACAACTGTCAAAATGACAACTGTCAAAAATGACAACTGTCAAAAATGACAACTGTCAAAAATGACAACTGTCAAAATGACAACTGTCAAAATGACATCTGTCAAAATGACAACTGTCAAAATGACAACTGTCAAAATGACAACTGTCAAAGTGATAACTGTCAAAGTGATAACTGTCAAAATGACAACTGTCAAAATGACAACTGTCAAAATGACAACTGTCAAAGTGACAACTGTCAAAATGACAACTGTCAAAATGACAACTGTCAAAATGACAACTGTCTAAATGACAACTGTCTAAATGACAACTGTCAAAATGACAACTGTCAAAATGACAACTGTCAAAATGACAACTGTCAAAATGACAACTGTCAAAATGACAACTGTCAAAATGACAACTGTCAAAATGACAACTGTCAAAAATGACAACTGTCAAAATGACAACTGTCAAAATGACAACTGTCAAAATGACAACTGTCAAAAATGACAACTGTCAAAGTGACACCTGTCAAAATGACAACTGTCAAAAATGACAACTGTCAAAGTGACAACTGTCAAAGTGACAACTGTCAAAGTGACAACTGTCAAAGTGACAACTGTCAAAATGACAACTGTCAAAATGACAACTGTCAAAAATGACAACTGTCAAAAATGACAACTGTCAAAAATGACAACTGTCAAAGTGACAACTGTCAAAATGACAACTGTCAAAAATGACAACTGTCAAAATGACAACTGTCAAAATGACAACTGTCAAAGTGACAACTGTCAAAGTGACAACTGTCAAAGTGACAACTGTCAAAATGACAACTGTCAAAATGACAACTGTCAAAATGACAACTGTCAAAAATGACAACTGTCAAAGTGACAACTGTCAAAATGACAACTGTCAAAATGACAACTGTCAAAATGACAACAGTCAAAATGACAACTGTCAAAATGACAACTGTCAAAATGACAACTGTCAAAATGACAACTGTCAAAATGACAACTGTCAAAATGACAACTGTCAAAATGACAACTGTCACAATGACAACTGTCAAAATGGCAACTCTCAAAATGACAACTGTCAAAATGACAACTGTCAAAATGACAACTGTCAAAATGACAACTGTCAAAAATGACAACTGTCAAAAATGACAACTGTCAAAAATGACAACTGTCAAAATGACAACTGTCAAAATGACATCTGTCAAAATGACAACTGTCAAAATGACAACTGTCAAAATGACAACTGTCAAAATGACAACTGTCAAAAATGACAACTGTCAAAGTGACACCTGTCAAAATGACAACTGTCAAAAATGACAACTGTCAAAGTGACACCTGTCAAAGTGACAACTGTCAAAATGACAACTGTCAAAATGACAACTGTCAAAAATGACAACTGTCAAAATGACAACTGTCAAAGTGATAACTGTCAAAGTGATAACTGTCAAAATGACAACTGTCAAAATGACAACTGTCAAAATGACAACTGTCAAAGTGACAACTGTCAAAATGACAACTGTCAAAATGACAACTGTCAAAATGACAACTGTCTAAATGACAACTGTCTAAATGACAACTGTCAAAATGACAACTGTCAAAATGACAACTGTCAAAATGACAACTGTCAAAATGACAACTGTCAAAATGACAACTGTCAAAATGACAACTGTCAAAATGACAACTGTCAAAAATGACAACTGTCAAAATGACAACTGTCAAAATGACAACTGTCAAAATGACAACTGTCAAAAATGACAACTGTCAAAGTGACACCTGTCAAAATGACAACTGTCAAAAATGACAACTGTCAAAGTGACAACTGTCAAAGTGACAACTGTCAAAGTGACAACTGTCAAAGTGACAACTGTCAAAATGACAACTGTCAAAATGACAACTGTCAAAAATGACAACTGTCAAAAATGACAACTGTCAAAAATGACAACTGTCAAAGTGACAACTGTCAAAATGACAACTGTCAAAAATGACAACTGTCAAAATGACAACTGTCAAAATGACAACTGTCAAAGTGACAACTGTCAAAGTGACAACTGTCAAAGTGACAACTGTCAAAATGACAACTGTCAAAATGACAACTGTCAAAAATGACAACTGTCAAAGTGACAACTGTCAAAATGACAACTGTCAAAATGACAACTGTCAAAATGACAACAGTCAAAATGACAACTGTCAAAATGACAACTGTCAAAATGACAACTGTCAAAATGACAACTGTCAAAATGACAACTGTCAAAAATGACAACTGTCAAAATGACAACTGTCAAAATGACAGTTGTCAAAATGACAACTGTCAAAGTGACAACTGTCAAAATGACAACTGTCAAAATGACAACTGTCAAAATGACAACTGTCAAAATGACAACTGTCAAAATGACAACTGTCAAAATGACAACTGTCAAAATGACAACTGTCAAAATGACAACTGTCAAAATGACAACTGTCAAAATGACAACTGTCAAAATGACAACTGTCAAAATGACAACTGTCAAAATGACAACTGTCAAAAATGACAACTGTCAAAGTGACAACTGTCAAAATGACAACTGTCAAAATGACAACTGTCAAAAATGACAACTGTCAAAATGACAACTGTCAAAATGACAACTGTCAAAATGACAACTGTCAAAAATGACAACTGTCAAAAATGACAACTGTCAAAATGACAACTGTCAAAATGACAACTGTCAAAATGACAACAGTCAAAATGACAACTGTCAAAATGACAACTGTCAAAATGACAACTGTCAAAATGACAACTGTCAAAATGACAACTGTCAAAATGACAACTGTCAAAGTGACAACTGTCAAAGTGACAACTGTCAAAATGACAACTGTCAAAAATGACAACTGTCAAAGTGACAACTGTCAAAATGACAACTGTCAAAATGACAACTGTCAAAATGACAACTGTCAAAATGACAACTGTCAAAATGACAACTGTCAAAATGACAACTGTCAAAATGACAACTGTCAAAATGACAACTGTCAAAATGACAACTGTCAAAATGACAACTGTCAAAATGACAACTGTCAAAATGACAACTGTCAAAATGACAACTGTCAAAATGACAACTGTCAAAATGACAACTGTCAAAATGACAACTGTCAAAATGACAACTGTCAAAATGACAACTGTCAAAATGACAACTGTCAAAATGACAACTGTCAAAATGACAACTGTCAAAATGACAACTGTCAAAATGACAACTGTCAAAATGACAACTGTCAAAATGACAACTGTCAAAATGACAACTGTCAAAATGACAACTGTCAAAATGACAACTGTCAAAATGACAACTGTCACAATGACAACTGTCAAAATGGCAACTCTCAAAATGACAACTGTCAAAATGACAACTGTCAAAATGACAACTGTCAAAATGACAACTGTCAAAAATGACAACTGTCAAAAATGACAACTGTCAAAAATGACAACTGTCAAAATGACAACTGTCAAAATGACATCTGTCAAAATGACAACTGTCAAAATGACAACTGTCAAAATGACAACTGTCAAAATGACAACTGTCAAAAATGACAACTGTCAAAGTGACACCTGTCAAAATGACAACTGTCAAAAATGACAACTGTCAAAGTGACAACTGTCAAAGTGACAACTGTCAAAGTGACAACTGTCAAAATGACAACTGTCAAAATGACAACTGTCAAAATGACAACTGTCAAAAATGACAACTGTCAAAAATTACAACTGTCAAAGTGACAACTGTCAAAGTGACAACTGTCAAAATGACAACTGTCAAAATGACAACTGTCAAAATGACAACTGTCAAAAATGACAACTGTCAAAATGACAACTGTCAAAATGACAACTGTCAAAATGACAACTGTCAAAAATGACAACTGTCAAAGTGACACCTGTCAAAATGACAACTGTCAAAAATGACAACTGTCAAAATGACAACTGTCAAAAATGACAACTGTCAAAAATGACAACTGTCAAAAATGACAACTGTCAAAATGACAACTGTCAAAATGACATCTGTCAAAGTGACACCTGTCAAAATGACAACTGTCAAAAATGACAACTGTCAAAGTGACAACTGTCAAAGTGACAACTGTCAAAGTGACAACTGTCAAAATGACAACTGTCAAAATGACAACTGTCAAAATGACAACTGTCAAAATGACAACTGTCAAAATGACAACTGTCAAAATGACAACTGTCAAAATGACAACTGTCAAAATGACAACTGTCAAAATGACAACTGTCAAAATGACAACTGTCAAAATGACAACTGTCAAAATGACAACTGTCAAAATGACAACTGTCACAATGACAACTGTCAAAATGGCAACTCTCAAAATGACAACTGTCAAAATGACAACTGTCAAAATGACAACTGTCAAAATGACAACTGTCAAAAATGACAACTGTCAAAAATGACAACTGTCAAAAATGACAACTGTCAAAATGACAACTGTCAAAATGACATCTGTCAAAATGACAACTGTCAAAATGACAACTGTCAAAATGACAACTGTCAAAGTGATAACTGTCAAAGTGATAACTGTCAAAATGACAACTGTCAAAATGACAACTGTCAAAATGACAACTGTCAAAGTGACAACTGTCAAAATGACAACTGTCAAAATGACAACTGTCAAAATGACAACTGTCTAAATGACAACTGTCTAAATGACAACTGTCAAAATGACAACTGTCAAAATGACAACTGTCAAAATGACAACTGTCAAAATGACAACTGTCAAAATGACAACTGTCAAAATGACAACTGTCAAAATGACAACTGTCAAAAATGACAACTGTCAAAATGACAACTGTCAAAATGACAACTGTCAAAATGACAACTGTCAAAAATGACAACTGTCAAAGTGACACCTGTCAAAATGACAACTGTCAAAAATGACAACTGTCAAAGTGACAACTGTCAAAGTGACAACTGTCAAAGTGACAACTGTCAAAGTGACAACTGTCAAAATGACAACTGTCAAAATGACAACTGTCAAAAATGACAACTGTCAAAAATGACAACTGTCAAAAATGACAACTGTCAAAGTGACAACTGTCAAAATGACAACTGTCAAAAATGACAACTGTCAAAATGACAACTGTCAAAATGACAACTGTCAAAGTGACAACTGTCAAAGTGACAACTGTCAAAGTGACAACTGTCAAAATGACAACTGTCAAAATGACAACTGTCAAAATGACAACTGTCAAAAATGACAACTGTCAAAGTGACAACTGTCAAAATGACAACTGTCAAAATGACAACTGTCAAAATGACAACAGTCAAAATGACAACTGTCAAAATGACAACTGTCAAAATGACAACTGTCAAAATGACAACTGTCAAAATGACAACTGTCAAAATGACAACTGTCAAAATGACAACTGTCACAATGACAACTGTCAAAATGGCAACTCTCAAAATGACAACTGTCAAAATGACAACTGTCAAAATGACAACTGTCAAAATGACAACTGTCAAAAATGACAACTGTCAAAAATGACAACTGTCAAAAATGACAACTGTCAAAATGACAACTGTCAAAATGACATCTGTCAAAATGACAACTGTCAAAATGACAACTGTCAAAATGACAACTGTCAAAATGACAACTGTCAAAAATGACAACTGTCAAAGTGACACCTGTCAAAATGACAACTGTCAAAAATGACAACTGTCAAAGTGACACCTGTCAAAGTGACAACTGTCAAAATGACAACTGTCAAAATGACAACTGTCAAAAATGACAACTGTCAAAATGACAACTGTCAAAGTGATAACTGTCAAAGTGATAACTGTCAAAATGACAACTGTCAAAATGACAACTGTCAAAATGACAACTGTCAAAGTGACAACTGTCAAAATGACAACTGTCAAAATGACAACTGTCAAAATGACAACTGTCTAAATGACAACTGTCTAAATGACAACTGTCAAAATGACAACTGTCAAAATGACAACTGTCAAAATGACAACTGTCAAAATGACAACTGTCAAAATGACAACTGTCAAAATGACAACTGTCAAAATGACAACTGTCAAAAATGACAACTGTCAAAATGACAACTGTCAAAATGACAACTGTCAAAATGACAACTGTCAAAAATGACAACTGTCAAAGTGACACCTGTCAAAATGACAACTGTCAAAAATGACAACTGTCAAAGTGACAACTGTCAAAGTGACAACTGTCAAAGTGACAACTGTCAAAGTGACAACTGTCAAAATGACAACTGTCAAAATGACAACTGTCAAAAATGACAACTGTCAAAAATGACAACTGTCAAAAATGACAACTGTCAAAGTGACAACTGTCAAAATGACAACTGTCAAAAATGACAACTGTCAAAATGACAACTGTCAAAATGACAACTGTCAAAGTGACAACTGTCAAAGTGACAACTGTCAAAGTGACAACTGTCAAAATGACAACTGTCAAAATGACAACTGTCAAAAATGACAACTGTCAAAGTGACAACTGTCAAAATGACAACTGTCAAAATGACAACTGTCAAAATGACAACAGTCAAAATGACAACTGTCAAAATGACAACTGTCAAAATGACAACTGTCAAAATGACAACTGTCAAAATGACAACTGTCAAAAATGACAACTGTCAAAATGACAACTGTCAAAATGACAGTTGTCAAAATGACAACTGTCAAAGTGACAACTGTCAAAATGACAACTGTCAAAATGACAACTGTCAAAATGACAACTGTCAAAATGACAACTGTCAAAATGACAACTGTCAAAATGACAACTGTCAAAATGACAACTGTCAAAATGACAACTGTCAAAATGACAACTGTCAAAATGACAACTGTCAAAATGACAACTGTCAAAATGACAACTGTCAAAATGACAACTGTCAAAAATGACAACTGTCAAAGTGACAACTGTCAAAATGACAACTGTCAAAATGACAACTGTCAAAAATGACAACTGTCAAAATGACACCTGTCAAAATGACAACTGTCAAAATGACAACTGTCAAAATGACAACTGTCAAAATGACAACTGTCAAAATGACAACTGTCAAAATGACAACTGTCAAAGTGACAACTGTCAAAGTGACAACTGTCAAAATGACAACTGTCAAAATGACAACTGTCAAAAATGACAACTGTCAAAGTGACAACTGTCAAAATGACAACTGTCAAAATGACAACTGTCAAAATGACAACTGTCAAAATGACAACTGTCAAAATGACAACTGTCAAAATGACAACTGTCAAAAATGACAACTGTCAAAGTGACAACTGTCAAAGTGACAACTGTCAAAGTGACAACTGTCAAAGTGACAACTGTCAAAATGACAACTGTCAAAATGACAACTGTCAAAAATGACAACTGTCAAAAATGACAACTGTCAAAGTGACAACTGTCAAAATGACAACTGTCAAAATGACAACTGTCAAAAATGACAACTGTCAAAATGACAACTGTCAAAATGACAACTGTCAAAATGACAACTGTCAAAATGACAACTGTCAAAATGACAACTGTCAAAAATGACAACTGTCAAAGTGACAACTGTCAAAGTGACAACTGTCAAAGTGACAACTGTCAAAGTGACAACTGTCAAAGTGACAACTGTCAAAGTGACAACTGTCAAAATGACATCTGTCAAAATGACATCTGGCAAAATGACAACTGTCAAAATGACAACTGTCAAAATGACAACTGTCAAAAATGACAACTGTCAAAAATGACAACTGTCAAAGTGACAACTGTCAAAGTGACAACTGTCAAATGACAACTGTCAAAATGACAGCTGTCAAAATGACAACTGTCAAAATGACAACTGTCAAAATGACAACTGTCAAAATGACAACTGTCAAAATGACAACTGTCAAAATGACAACTGTCAAAATGACAACTGTCAAAATGACAACTGTCAAAATGACAACTGTCAAAATGACAACTGTCAAAATGACAACTGTCAAAATGACAACTGTCAAAATGACAACTGTCAAAATGACAACTGTCAAAATGACAACTGTCAAAATGACAACTGTCAAAATGACAACTGTCAAAATGACAACTGTCAAAATGACAACTGTCAAAATGACAACTGTCAAAATGACAACTGTCAAAATGACAACTGTCAAAATGACAACTGTCAAAATGACAACTGTCAAATGACAACTGTCAAAATGACAACTGTCAAAATGACAACTGTCAAAATGACAACTGTCAAAATGACAACTGTCAAAATGACAACTGTCAAAATGACAACTGTCAAAATGACAACTGTCAAAATGACATCTGTCAAAATGACAACTGTCAAAATGACAACTGTCAAAATGACAACTGTCAAAAATGACAACTGTCAAAAATGACAACTGTCAAAATGACAACTGTCAAAATGACATCTGTCAAAATGACAACTGTCAAAATGACAACTGTCAAAATGACAACTGTCAAAAATGACAACTGTCAAAAATGACAACTGTCAAAATGACAACTGTCAAAATGACAACTGTCAAAATGACAACTGTCAAAATGACAACTGTCAAAATGACAACAGTCAAAATGACAACTGTCAAAATGACAACTGTCAAAATGACAACTGTCAAAATGACAACTGTCAAAATGACAACTGTCAAAATGACAACTGTCAAAGTGACAACTGTCAAAATGACAACTGTCAAAATGACAACTGTCAAAAATGACAACTGTCAAAGTGACAACTGTCAAAATGACAACTGTCAAAATGACAACTGTCAAAATGACAACTGTCAAAATGACAACTGTCAAAATGACAACTGTCAAAATGACAACTGTCAAAATGACAACTGTCAAAATGACAACTGTCAAAATGACAACTGTCAAAATGACAACTGTCAAAATGACAACTGTCAAAATGACAACTGTCAAAATGACAACTGTCAAAATGACAACTGTCAAAATGACAACTGTCAAAATGACAACTGTCAAAATGACAACTGTCAAAAATGACAACTGTCAAAGTGACAACTGTCAAAATGACAACTGTCAAAATGACAACTGTCAAAAATGACAACTGTCAAAATGACAACTGTCAAAATGACAACTGTCAAAATGACAACTGTCAAAATGACAACTGTCAAAATGACAACTGTCAAAATGACAACTGTCAAAATGACAACTGTCAAAATGACAACTGTCAAAATGACAACTGTCAAAGTGACAACTGTCAAAGTGACAACTGTCAAAATGACAACTGTCAAAATGACAACTGTCAAAAATGACAACTGTCAAAGTGACAACTGTCAAAATGACAACTGTCAAAATGACAACTGTCAAAATGACAACAGTCAAAATGACAACTGTCAAAATGACAACTGTCAAAATGACACCTGTCAAAATGACAACTGTCAAAAATGACAACTGTCAAAGTGACAACTGTCAAAGTGACAACTGTCAAAGTGACAACTGTCAAAGTGACAACTGTCAAAATGACAACTGTCAAAATGACAACTGTCAAAAATGACAACTGTCAAAGTGACAACTGTCAAAATGACAACTGTCAAAATGACAACTGTCAAAAATGACAACTGTCAAAATGACAACTGTCAAAATGACAACTGTCAAAATGACAACTGTCAAAATGACAACTGTCAAAAATGACAACTGTCAAAGTGACAACTGTCAAAGTGACAACTGTCAAAGTGACAACTGTCAAAGTGACAACTGTCAAAGTGACAACTGTCAAAGTGACAACTGTCAAAATGACATCTGTCAAAATGACATCTGGCAAAATGACAACTGTCAAAATGACAACTGTCAAAAATGACAACTGTCAAAAATGACAACTGTCAAAGTGACAACTGTCAAAGTGACAACTGTCAAATGACAACTGTCAAAATGACAGCTGTCAAAATGACAACTGTCAAAATGACAACTGTCAAAATGACAACTGTCAAAATGACAACTGTCAAAATGACAACTGTCAAAATGACAACTGTCAAAATGAAAACTGTCAAAATGACAACTGTCAAAATGACAACTGTCAAAATGACAACTGTCAAAATGACAACTGTCAAAATGACAACTGTCAAAATGACAACTGTCAAAATGACAACTGTCAAAATGACAACTGTCAAAATGACAACTGTCAAAATGACAACTGTCAAAATGACAACTGTCAAAATGACAACTGTCAAAATGACAACTGTCAAAATGACAACTGTCAAAATGACAACTGTCAAAATGACAACTGTCAAAATGACAACTGTCAAAATGACAACTGTCAAAATGACAACTGTCAAAATGACAACTGTCAAAATGACAACTGTCAAAATGACAACTGTCAAAATGACAACTGTCAAAATGACAACTGTCAAAATGACAACTGTCAAAATGACAACTGTCAAAATGACAACTGTCAAAAATGACAACTGTCAAAAATGACAACTGTCAAAAATGACAACTGTCAAAATGACAACTGTCAAAATGACAACTGTCAAAATGACAACAGTCAAAATGACAACTGTCAAAATGACAACTGTCAAAATGACAACTGTCAAAATGACAACTGTCAAAATGACAACTGTCAAAATGACAACTGTCAAAATGACAACTGTCAAAATGACAACTGTCAAAGTGACAACTGTCAAAATGACAACTGTCAAAAATGACAACTGTCAAAGTGACAACTGTCAAAATGACAACTGTCAAAATGACAACTGTCAAAATGACAACTGTCAAAATGACAACTGTCAAAATGACAACTGTCAAAATGACAACTGTCAAAATGACAACTGTCAAAATGACAACTGTCAAAATGACAACTGTCAAAATGACAACTGTCAAAATGACAACTGTCAAAATGACAACTGTCAAAATGACAACTGTCAAAATGACAACTGTCAAAATGACAACTGTCAAAATGACAACTGTCAAAATGACAACTGTCAAAATGACAACTGTCAAAATGACAACTGTCAAAATGACAACTGTCAAAATGACAACTGTCAAAATGACATCTGTCAAAATGACAACTGTCAAAATGACAACTGTCAAAATGACAACTGTCAAAAATGACAACTGTCAAAAATGACAACTGTCAAAATGACAACTGTCAAAATGACAACTGTCAAAATGACAACTGTCAAAAATGACAACTGTCAAAAATGACAACTGTCAAAAATGACAACTGTCAAAGTGACAACTGTCAAAGTGACAACTGTCAAAGTGACAACTGTCAAAGTGACAACTGTCAAAGTGACAACTGTCAAAAATGACAACTGTCAAAATGACAACTGTCAAAATGACAACTGTCAAAATGACAACTGTCAAAATGACAACTGTCAAAATGACAACTGTCAAAATGACAACTGTCAAAATGACAACTGTCAAAATGACAACTGTCAAAATGACAACTGTCAAAATGACAACTGTCAAAATGACAACTGTCAAAATGACAACTGTCAAAATGACAACTGTCAAAATGACAACTGTCAAAATGACAACTGTCAAAATGACAACTGTCAAAATGACATCTGTCAATGTGACAACTGTCAAAAATGACAACTGTCAAAGTGACAACTGTCAAAATGACAACTGTCAAAATGACAACTGTCAAAAATGACAACTGTCAAAGTGACAACTGTCAAAATGACAACTGTCAAAATGACAACTGTCAAAATGACAACAGTCAAAATGACAACTGTCAAAATGACAACTGTCAAAATGACAACAGTCAAAATGACAACTGTCAAAATGACAACTGTCTAAATGACAACTGTCAAAATGACAACTGTCAAAATGACAACTGTCAAAATGACAACTGTCAAAATGACAACTGTCAAAATGACAACTGTCAAAATGACAACTGTCAAAATGACAACTGTCAAAAATGACAACTGTCAAAATGACAACTGTCAAAATGACAACTGTCAAAATGACAACTGTCAAAAATGACAACTGTCAAAAATGACAACTGTCAAAGTGACACCTGTCAAAATGACAACTGTCAAAAATGACAACTGTCAAAGTGACAACTGTCAAAGTGACAACTGTCAAAATGACAACTGTCAAAATGACAACTGTCAAAAATGACAACTGTCAAAAATGACAACTGTCAAAGTGACAACTGTCAAAATGACAACTGTCAAAAATGACAACTGTCAAAAATGACAACTGTCAAAATGACAACTGTCAAAATGACAACTGTCAAAATGACAACTGTCAAAATGACAACTGTCAAAATGACAACTGTCAAAATGACAACTGTCAAAATGACAACTGTCAAAATGACAACTGTCAAAATGACAACTGTCAAAGTGATAACTGTCAAAATGACAACTGTCAAAATGACAACTGTCAAAATGACAACTGTCAAAATGACAACTGTCAAAAATGACAACTGTCAAAGTGACAACTGTCAAAGTGACAACTGTCAAAGTGACAACTGTCAAAGTGACAACTGTCAATGTGACAACTGTCAAAGTGACAACTGTCAAAATGACATCTGTCAAAATGACATCTGTCAAAATGACAACTGTCAAAGTGACAACTGTCAAAATGACAACTGTCAAAATGACAACTGTCAAAATGACATCTGTCAAAATGACATCTGTCAAAATGACAACTGTCAAAATGACATCTGTCAAAATGACATCTGTCAAAATGACATCTGTCAAAATGACAACTGTCAAAATTACAACTGTCAAAATGACATCTGTCAAAATGACATCTGTCAAAATGACATCTGTCAAAATGACATCTGTCAAAATGACATCTGTCAAAATGACATCTGTCAAAATGACAACTGTCAAAATGACAACTGTCAAAATGACAACTGTCAAAATGACAACTGTCAAAATGACAACTGTCAAAATGACAACTGTCAAAATGACAACTGTCAAAATGACAACTGTCAAAATGACAACTGTCAAAATGACAACTGTCAAAATGACAACTGTCAAAATGACAACTGTCAAAGTGACAACTGTCAAAGTGACAACTGTCAAAGTGACAACTGTCAAAGTGACAACTGTCAAAGTGACAACAGTCAAAATGACAACTGTCAAAATGACAATTGTCAAAATGACAACTGTCAAAATGACAACTGTCAAAATGACATCTGTCAAAATGACATCTGTCAAAATGACATCTGTCAAAATGACATCTGTCAAAATGACAACTGTCAAAATGACAACTGTCAAAATGACAACTGTCAAAATGACAACTGTCAAAATGACAACTGTCAAAAATGACAACTGTCAAAATGACAACTGTCAAAATGACAACTGTCAAAATGACAATTGTCAAAATGACAACTGTCAAAATGACATCTGTCAAAATGACATCTGTCAAAATGACATCTGTCAAAATGACATCTGTCAAAATGACAACTGTCAAAATGACAACTGTCAAAGTGACAACTGTCAAAGTGACAACTGTCAAAATGACAACTGTCAAAATGACAACTGTCAAAAATGACAACTGTCAAAAATGACAACTGTCAAAGTGACAACTGTCAAAATGACAACTGTCAAAATGACAACTGTCAAAATGACAACTGTCAAAATGACAACTGTCAAAATGACAACTGTCAAAATGACAACTGTCAAAATGACAACTGTCAAAATGACAACTGTCAAAATGACAACTGTCAAAATGACAACTGTCAAAATGACAACGGTCAAAATGACAACTGTCAAAATGACAACTGTCAAAATGACAACTGTCAAAATGACAACTGTCAAAATGACAACTGTCAAAATGACAACTGTCAAAATGACAACTGGCAAAATGACAACTGTCAAAATGACAACTGTCAAAAATGACAACTGTCAAAAGTGACAACTGTCAAAATGACAACTGTCAAAATGACAACTGTCAAAATGACAACTGTCAAAATGACAACTGTCAAAATGACAACTGTCAAAATGACAACTGTCAAAATGACAACTGTCAAAATGACAACTGTCAAAATGACAACTGTCAAAATGACAACTGTCAAAGTGACAACTGTCAAAATGACAACTGTCAAAATGACAACTGTCAAAAATGACAACTGTCAAAGTGACAACTGTCAAAATGACAACTGTCAAAATGACAACTGTCAAAATGACAACTGTCAAAATGACAACTGTCAAAATGACAACTGTCAAAATGACAACTGTCAAAATGACAACTGTCAAAATGACAACTGTCAAAATGACAACTGTCAAAATGACAACTGTCAAAATGACAACTGTCAAAATGACAACTGTCAAAATGACAACTGTCAAAATGACAACTGTCAAAATGACAACTGTCAAAATGACAACTGTCAAAATGACAACTGTCAAAATGACAACTGTCAAAATGACAACTGTCAAAATGACAACTGTCAAAATGACAACTGTCAAAATGACAACTGTCAAAATGACAACTGTCAAAATGACAACTGTCAAAATGACAACTGTCAAAATGACATCTGTCAAAATGACAACTGTCAAAATGACAACTGTCAAAATGACAACTGTCAAAAATGACAACTGTCAAAAATGACAACAGTCAAAATGACAACTGTCAAAATGACAACTGTCAAAATGACAACTGTCAAAAATGACAACTGTCAAAATGACAACTGTCAAAATGACAACTGTCAAAATTACAACTGTCAAAATGACAACTGTCAAAATGACAACTGTCAAAATGACAACTGTCAAAATGACAACTGTCAAAATGACATCTGTCAATGTGACAACTGTCAAAAATGACAACTGTCAAAGTGACAACTGTCAAAATGACAACTGTCAAAATGACAACTGTCAAAAATGACAACTGTCAAAGTGACAACTGTCAAAATGACAACTGTCAAAATGACAACTGTCAAAATGACAACAGTCAAAATGACAACTGTCAAAATGACAACTGTCAAAATGACAACAGTCAAAATGACAACTGTCAAAATGACAACTGTCTAAATGACAACTGTCAAAATGACAACTGTCAAAATGACAACTGTCAAAATGACAACTGTCAAAATGACAACTGTCAAAATGACAACTGTCAAAATGACAACTGTCAAAATGACAACTGTCAAAATGACAACTGTCAAAAATGACAACTGTCAAAATGACAACTGTCAAAATGACAACTGTCAAAATGACAACTGTCAAAAATGACAACTGTCAAAGTGACACCTGTCAAAATGACAACTGTCAAAAATGACAACTGTCAAAGTGACAACTGTCAAAGTGACAACTGTCAAAGTGACAACTGTCAAAATGACAACTGTCAAAATGACAACTGTCAAAAATGACAACTGTCAAAAATGACAACTGTCAAAGTGACAACTGTCAAAATGACAACTGTCAATAATGACAACTGTCAAAAATGACAACTGTCAAAATGACAACTGTCAAAATGACAACTGTCAAAATGACAACTGTCAAAATGACAACTGTCAAAATGACAACTGTCAAAATGACAACTGTCAAAATGACAACTGTCAAAATGACAACTGTCAAAATGACAACTGTCAAAATGACAACTGTCAAAATGACAACTGTCAAAATGACAACTGTCAAAATGACAACTGTCAAAATGACAACTGTCAAAATGACAACTGTCAAAATGACAACTGTCAAAATGACAACTGTCAAAATGACAACTGTCAAAGTGACAACTGTCAAAGTGACAACTGTCAAAGTGACAACTGTCAAAGTGACAACTGTCAAAGTGACAACTGTCAAAGTGACAACTGTCAAAATGACAACTGTCAAAATGACAATTGTCAAAATGACAACTGTCAAAATGACAACTGTCAAAATGACATCTGTCAAAATGACATCTGTCAAAATGACATCTGTCAAAATGACATCTGTCAAAATGACAACTGTCAAAATGACAACTGTCAAAATGACAACTGTCAAAATGACAACTGTCAAAATGACAACTGTCAAAAATGACAACTGTCAAAATGACAACTGTCAAAATGACAACTGTCAAAATGACAATTGTCAAAATGACAACTGTCAAAATGACATCTGTCAAAATGACATCTGTCAAAATGACATCTGTCAAAATGACATCTGTCAAAATGACAACTGTCAAAATGACAACTGTCAAAAATGACAACTGTCAAAGTGACAACTGTCAAAATGACAACTGTCAAAATGACAACTGTCAAAAATGACAACTGTCAAAAATGACAACTGTCAAAGTGACAACTGTCAAAATGACAACTGTCAAAATGACAACTGTCAAAATGACAACTGTCAAAATGACAACTGTCAAAATGACAACTGTCAAAATGACAACTGTCAAAATGACAACTGTCAAAATGACAACTGTCAAAATGACAACTGTCAAAATGACAACTGTCAAAATGACAACTGTCAAAATGACAACTGTCAAAATGACAACGGTCAAAATGACAACTGTCAAAATGACAACTGTCAAAATGACAACTGTCAAAATGACAACTGTCAAAATGACAACTGTCAAAATGACAACTGTCAAAATGACAACTGGCAAAATGACAACTGTCAAAATGACAACTGTCAAAAATGACAACTGTCAAAATGACAACTGTCAAAAATGACAACTGTCAAAAGTGACAACTGTCAAAAGTGACAACTGTCAAAATGACAACTGTCAAAATGACAACTGTCAAAATGACAACTGTCAAAATGACAACTGTCAAAATGACAACTGTCAAAATGACAACTGTCAAAATGACAACTGTCAAAATGACAACTGTCAAAATGACAACTGTCAAAAATGACAACTGTCAAAGTGACAACTGTCAAAAATGACAACTGTCAAAGTGACAACTGTCAAAATGACAACTGTCAAAATGACAACTGTCAAAATGACAACTGTCAAAATGACAACTGTCAAAATGACAACTGTCAAAATGACAACTGTCAAAATGACAACTGTCAAAATGACAACTGTCAAAATGACAACTGTCAAAATGACAACTGTCAAAATGACAACTGTCAAAATGACAACTGTCAAAATGACAACTGTCAAAATGACAACTGTCAAAATGACAACTCTCAAAATGACAACTGTCAAAATGACAACTGTCAAAATGACAACTGTCAAAAATGACAACTGTCAAAATGACAACTGTCAAAATGACATCTGTCAAAATGACAACTGTCAAAAATGACAACTGTCAAAGTGACACCTGTCAAAGTGACACCTGTCAAAGTGACACCTGTCAAAATGACAACTGTCAAAAATGACAACTGTCAAAGTGACAACTGTCAAAGTGACAACTGTCAAAGTGACAACTGTCAAAATGACAACTGTCAAAATGACAACTGTCAAAATGACAACTGTCAAAAATGACAACTGTCAAAAATGACAACTGTCAAAGTGACAACTGTCAAAGTGACAACTGTCAAAGTGACAACTGTCAAAGTGACAACTGTCAAAATGACAACTGTCAAAATGACAACTGTCAAAAATGACAACTGTCAAAATGACAACTGTCAAAATGACAACTGTCAAAATGACAACTGTCAAAATGACAACTGTCAAAATGACAACTGTCAAAATGACAACTGTCAAAGTGATAACTGTCAAAATGACAACTGTCAAAATGACAACTGTCAAAATGACAACTGTCAAAATGACAACTGTCAAAATGACAACTGTCAAAATGACAACTGTCAAAATGACAACTGTCAAAATGACAACTGTCAAAATGACAACTGTCAAAATGACAACTGTCAAAATGACAACTGTCAAAATGACAACTGTCAAAATGACAACTGTCAAAATGACAACTGTCAAAATGACATCTGTCAAAATGACATCTGTCAAAATGACAACTCTCAAAATGACAACTGTCAAAATGACAACTGTCAAAATGACAACTGTCAAAAATGACAACTGTCAAAATGACAACTGTCAAAATGACATCTGTCAAAATGACATCTGTCAAAATGACAACTGTCAAAATGACAACTGTCAAAATGACAACTGTCAAAATGACAACTGTCAAAATGACAACTGTCAAAAATGACAACTGTCAAAGTGACAACTGTCAAAGTGACACCTGTCAAAATGACAACTGTCAAAAATGACAACTGTCAAAGTGACAACTGTCAAAGTGACAACTGTCAAAGTGACAACTGTCAAAGTGACAACTGTCAAAGTGACAACTGTCAAAGTGACAACTGTCAAAGTGACAACTGTCAAAATGACAACTGTCAAAATGACAACTGTCAAAAATGACAACTGTCAAAAATGACAACTGTCAAAGTGACAACTGTCAAAATGACAACTGTCAAAATGACAACTGTCAAAAATGACAACTGTCAAAATGACAACTGTCAAAATGACAACTGTCAAAATGACAACTGTCAAAGTGATAACTGTCAAAATGATAACTGTCAAAATGACAACTGTCAAAATGACAACTGTCAAAATGACAACTGTCAAAATGACAACTGTCAAAATGACAACTGTCGAAATGACAACTGTCAAAAATGACAACTGTCAAAATGACAACTGTCAAAATGACAACGGTCAAAATGACAACTGTCAAAATGACAACTGTCAAAATGACAACTGTCAAAATGACAACTGTCAAAATGACAACTGTCAAAATGACAACTGGCAAAATGACAACTGTCAAAATGACAACTGTCAAAAATGACAACTGTCAAAAGTGACAACTGTCAAAAGTGACAACTGTCAAAATGACAACTGTCAAAATGACAACTGTCAAAATGACAACTGTCAAAATGACAACTGTCAAAATGACAACTGTCAAAATGACAACTGTCAAAATGACAACTGTCAAAATGACAACTGTCAAAATGACAACTGTCAAAAATGACAACTGTCAAAGTGACAACTGTCAAAAATGACAACTGTCAAAGTGACAACTGTCAAAATGACAACTGTCAAAATGACAACTGTCAAAATGACAACTGTCAAAATGACAACTGTCAAAATGACAACTGTCAAAATGACAACTGTCAAAATGACAACTGTCAAAATGACAACTGTCAAAATGACAACTGTCAAAATGACAACTGTCAAAATGACAACTGTCAAAATGACAACTGTCAAAATGACAACTGTCAAAATGACAACTGTCAAAATGACAACTGTCAAAATGACAACTGTCAAAATGACAACTGTCAAAATGACAACTGTCAAAAATGACAACTGTCAAAATGACAACTGTCAAAATGACATCTGTCAAAATGACAACTGTCAAAAATGACAACTGTCAAAGTGACACCTGTCAAAATGACAACTGTCAAAAATGACAACTGTCAAAGTGACAACTGTCAAAGTGACAACTGTCAAAGTGACAACTGTCAAAGTGACAACTGTCAAAATGACAACTGTCAAAATGACAACTGTCAAAATGACAACTGTCAAAATGACAACTGTCAAAATGACAACTGTCAAAATGACAACTGTCAAAATGACAACTGTCAAAATGACAACTGTCAAAATGACAACTGTCAAAATGACAACTGTCAAAAATGACAACTGTCAAAGTGACAACTGTCAAAGTGACACCTGTCAAAATGACAACTGTCAAAGTGACAACTGTCAAAGTGACAACTGTCAAAGTGACAACTGTCAAAGTGACAACTGTCAAAGTGACAACTGTCAAAGTGACAACTGTCAAAATGACAACTGTCAAAATGACAACTGTCAAAAATGACAACTGTCAAAAATGACAACTGTCAAAGTGACAACTGTCAAAATGACAACTGTCAAAATGACAACTGTCAAAAATGACAACTGTCAAAATGACAACTGTCAAAATGACAACTGTCAAAGTGATAACTGTCAAAATGATAACTGTCAAAATGACAACTGTCAAAATGACAACTGTCAAAATGACAACTGTCAAAATGACAACTGTCAAAATGACAACTGTCGAAATGACAACTGTCAAAAATGACAACTGTCAAAATGACAACTGTCAAAATGACAACTGTCAAAATGACAACTGTCAAAATGACAACTGTCAAAATGACAACTGTCAAAATGACAACTGTCAAAGTGACAACTGTCAAAATGACAACTGTCAAAATGACATCTGCCAAAATGACATCTGTCAAAATGACAACTGTCAAAATGACAACTGTCAAAATGACAACTGTCAAAATGACAACTGTCAAAATGACAACTGTCAAAATGACAACTGTCAAAATGACAACTGTCAAAATGACAACTGTCAAAATGACAACTGTCAAAATGACATCTGTCAAAATGACAACTGTCAAAAATGACAACTGTCAAAGTGACAACTGTCAAAGTGACAACTGTCAAAATGACAACTGTCAAAAATGACAACTGTCAAAATGACAACTGTCAAAATGACAACTGTCAAAGTGATAACTGTTAAAATGACAACTGTCAAAATGACAACTGTCAAAATGACAACTGTCAAAATGACAACTGTCAAAATGACAACTGTCAAAATGACATCTGTCAAAATGACATCTGTCAAAATGACATCTGTCAAAATGACATCTGTCAAAATGACATCTGTCAAAATGACATCTGTCAAAATGACATCTGTCAAAATGACATCTGTCAAAATGACTTCTATCAAAATGACGTCTGTCAAAATGACATCTGTCAAAATGACATCTGTCAAAATGACATCTGTCAAAATGACATCTGTCAAAATGACATCTGTCAAAATGACATCTGTCAAAATGACATCTGTCAAAATGACATCTGTCAAAATGACATCTGTCAAAATGACATCTGTCAAAATGACATCTGTCAAAATGACATCTGTCAAAATGACATCTGTCAAAATGACATCTGTCAAAATGACATCTGTCAAAATGACATCTGTCAAACTGACATCTGTCAAAATGACATCTGTCAAACTGACATCTGTCAAAATGACATCTGTCAAACTGACATCTGTCAAAATGACATCTGTCAAAATGACATCTGTCAAAATGACATCTGTCAAAATGACATCTGTCAAAATGACATCTGTCAAAATGACATCTGTCAAAATAACAACTGTCAAAATGACATCTGTCAAAATGACATCTGTCAAAATGACATCTGTCAAAATGACTTCTGTCAAAATGACATCTGTCAAAATGACATCTGTCAAAATGACAACTGTCAGAATGACATCTGTCAGAATGACATCTGTCAGAATGACATCTGTCAAAATGACATCTGTCAAACTGACATCTGTCAAAATGATATCTGTCAAAATGACATCTGTCAAAATGACATGTGTCAAAATGACATCTGTCAAAATGACATCTGTCAAAATGACATGTGTCAAAATGACATCTGTCAAAATGACATCTGCCAACTGACATCTGTCAAACTGACATCTGTCAAAATGTATTTTCTATGGAAAAAAAAGTGATCACAGATTAATGCCTAAATCGCTCTAGGACGCTTAGTTTAGGAGATACGGGCCATTTTAGTGTGGCCTGCAAAAAATGTATTTTCTATGGAAAAAAAAGTGATCACAGATTAAAGCCTAAATCGCTCTAGGACGCTTATTTTAGGAACTACGGGCCATTTTAGTGTGGCCTGCAAAAAATGTATTTTCTATGAAAAAAAAAGTGATCACAGATTAAAGCCTAAATCGCTCTAGGACGCTTAGTTTAGGAGCTACGGGCCACTTTTAGTTTGGCCTGTAAAAAATGTATTTTCTATGGAAAAAAAGTTATCACAGATTAAAGCCTAAATCGCTCTAGGACGCTTAGTTTAGGAGCTACGGCCACTTTTAGTTTGGCCTGCAAAAAATGTATTTTCTATGAAAAAAAAAGTGATCACAGATTAAAGCCTAAATCGCTCTAGGACGCTTAGTTTAGGAGCTACGGGACATTTTAGTTTGGCCTACAAAAAATGTATTTTGTATGGAAAAAAAAGTGATCACAGATTAATGCCTAAATCGCTCTAGGACGCTTAGATTAGGAGCTACGGGACATTTTAGTTTGGCCTACAAAAAATGTATTTTGTATGGAAAAAAAAGTGATCACAGATTAATGCCTAAATCGCTCTAGGACGCTTAGATTAGGAGCTACGGGACATTTTAGTTTGGCCTACAAAAAATGTATTTTGTATGAAAAAAAAGTGATCAGAGATGAAAGCCTAAATCGCTCTAGCACGCTTAGTTTAGGAGCTACGGGACATTTTAGTTTGGCCTACAAAAAATGTATTTTGTATGAAAAAAAAGTGATCACAGATTAAAGCCTAAATCGCTCTAGGACGCTTAGTTTAGGAGCTCCGGGACATTTTAGTTTGGCCTACAAAAAATGTATTTTGTATGGAAAAAAAAGTGATCACAGATTAATGCCTAAATCGCTCTAGGACGCTTAGTTTAGGAGCTCCGGGACATTTTAGTTTGGCCTACAAAAAATGTATTTTGTATGGAAAAAAAAGTGATCACAGATTAATGCCTAAATCGCTCTAGGACGCTTAGATTAGGAGCTACGGGACATTTTAGTTTGTCCTACAAAAAATGTATTTTGTATGGAAAAAAAAGTGATCACAGATTAATGCCTAAATCGCTCTAGGACGCTTAGATTAGGAGCTACGGGACATTTTAGTTTGGCCTACAAAAAATGTATTTTGTATGGAAAAAAAAGTGATCACAGATTAATGCCTAAATCGCTCTAGGACGCTTAGATTAGGAGCTACGGGACATTTTAGTTTGTCCTACAAAAAATGTATTTTGTATGGAAAAAAAAGTGATCACAGATTAATGCCTAAATCGCTCTAGGACGCTTAGATTAGGAGCTACGGGACATTTTAGTTTGGCCTACAAAAAATGTATTTTGTATGAAAAAAAAGTGATCACAGATTAAAGCCTAAATCGCTCTAGGACGCTTAGTTTAGGAGCTCCGGGACATTTTAGTTTGGCCTACAAAAAATGTATTTTGTATGGAAAAAAAAGTGATCACAGATTAATGACTAAATCTCTCTAGGACGCTTAGTTTAGGAGCTCCGGGACATTTTAGTTTGGCCTACAAAAAATGTATTTTGTATGGAAAAAAAAGTGATCACAGATTAATGCCTAAATCGCTCTAGGACGCTTAGTTTAGGAGCTACGGGACATTTTAGTTTGGCCTACAAAAAATGTATTTTGTATGGAAAAAAAAGTGATCACAGATTAATGCCTAAATCGCTCTAGGACGCTTAGATTAGGAGCTACGGGACATTTTAGTTTGGCCTACAAAAAATGTATTTTGTATGGAAAAAAAAGTGATCACAGATTAATGCCTAAATCGCTCTAGGACGCTTAGATTAGGAGCTACGGGACATTTTAGTTTGGCCTACAAAAAATTTATTTTGTATGAAAAAAAAAGTGATCACAGATTAAAGCCTAAATCGCTCTAGGACGCTTAGTTTAGAAGCTACGGGACATTTTAGTTTGGCCTACAAAAAATGTATTTTGTATGGAAAAAAAGTGATCACAGATTAATGCCTAAATCGCTCTAGGACGCTTAGATTAGGAGCTACGGGCAATTTTAGTTTGGCCTACAAAAAATGTATTTTGTATGGAAAAAAAAGTGATTACAGATTAATGCCTAAATCGCTCTAGGACGCTTAGATTAGGAGCTACGGGCAATTTTAGTTTGGCCTACAAAAAATGTATTTTGTATGGAAAAAAAGTGATCACAGATTAAAGCCTAAATCGCTCTAGGACGCATAGTTTAGGAGCTACGGGACATTTTAGTTTGGCCTACAAAAAATTTATTTTGTATGGAAAAAAAAGTGATCACAGATTAAAGCCTAAATCGCTCTAGGACGCATAGTTTAGGAGCTACGGGACATTTTAGTTTGGCCTACAAAAAATTTATTTTGTATGGAAAAAAAAGTGATCACAGATTAAAGCCTAAATCGCTCTAGGACGCTTAGTTTAGGAGCTACGGGACATTTTAGTTTGGCCTACAAAAAATGTATTTTCTATGGAAAAAAAAGTGATCACAGATTAATGCCTAGTTTGGCCTACAAAAAATGTATTTTGTATGGAAAAAAAGTGATCACAGATTAATGCCTAAATCGCTCTAGGACGCTTAGATTAGGAGCTACGGGCAATTTTAGTTTGGCCTACAAAAAATGTATTTTGTATGGAAAAAAAAGTGATCACAGATTAATGCCTAAATCGCTCTAGGACGCTTAGATTAGGAGCTACGGGACATTTTAGTTTGGCCTACAAAAAATTTATTTTGTATGAAAAAAAAGTGATTAAAGCCTAAATCGCTCTAGGACGCTTAGATTACGAGCTACGGGACATTTTAGTTTGGCCTACAAAAAATGTATTTTGTGTGGGAAAAAAAGTGATCACAGATTAAAGCCTAAATCGCTCTAGGACGCTTAGATTAGGAGCTACGGGCAATTTTAGTTTGGCCTACAAAAAATGTATTTTGTATGAAAAAAAAGTGATCACAGATTAAAGCCTAAATCGCTCTAGGACGCATAGTTTAGGAGCTACGGGACATTTTAGTTTGGCCTACAAACAATTTATTTTGTATGGAAAAAAAAGTGATCACAGATTAAAGCCTAAATCGCTCTAGGACGCTTAGTTTAGGAGTTACGGGACATTTTAGTTTGGGCTACAAAAAATGTATTTTGTATGAAAAAAAAGTGATCACAGATTAAAGCCTAAATCGCTCTAGGACGCATAGTTTAGGAGCTACGGGACATTTTAGTTTGGCCTACAAACAATTTATTTTGTATGGAAAAAAAAGTGATCACAGATTAATGCCTAAATCGCTCTAGGACGCTTAGATTAGGAGCTACGGGACATTTTAGTTTGTCCTACAAAAAATGTATTTTGTATGGAAAAAAAGTGATCACAGATTAATGCCTAAATCGCTCTAGGACGCTTAGATTAGGAGCTACGGGCAATTTTAGTTTGGCCTACAAAAAATTTATTTTGTATGGGAAAAAAAGTGATCACAGATTAATGCCTAAATCGCTCTAGGACGCTTAGATTAGGAGCTACGGGACATTTTAGTTTGGCCTACAAAAAATGTATTTTGTATGGAAAAAAAAGTGATCACAGATTAATGCCTAAATCGCTCTAGGACGCTTAGATTAGGAGCTACGGGCAATTTTAGTTTGGCCTACAAAAAATGTATTTTGTATGAAAAAAAAAGTGATCACAGATTAATGCCTAAATCGCTCTAGGACGCTTAGATTAGGAGCTACGTTCAATTTTAGTTTGGCCTACAAAAAATTTATTTTGTATGGAAAAAAAAGTGATCACAGATTAATGCCTAAATCGCTCTAGGACGCTTAGATTAGGAGCTACGGGCAATTTTAGTTTGGCCTACAAAAAATGTATTTTGTATGGAAAAAAAGTGATCACAGATTAATGCCTAAATCGCTCTAGGACGCTTAGATTAGGAGCTACGGGCAATTTTAGTTTGGCCTACAAAAAATGTATTTTGTATGGAAAAAAAAGTGATCACAGATTAATGCCTAAATCGCTCTAGGACGCTTAGATTAGGAGCTACGGGCAATTTTAGTTTGGCCTACAAAAAATGTATTTTGTATGGAAAAAAAGTGATCACAGATTAATGCCTAAATCGCTCTAGGACGCTTAGATTAGGAGCTACGGGCAATTTTAGTTTGGCCTACAAAAAATGTATTTTGTATGAAAAAAAAAGTGATCACAGATTAATGCCTAAATCGCTCTAGGACGCTTAGATTAGGAGCTACGGGCAATTTTAGTTTGGCCTACAAAAAATGTATTTTGTATGGAAAAAAAAGTGATCACAGATTAATGCCTAAATCGCTCTAGGACGCTTAGATTAGGAGCTACGGGCAATTTTAGTTTGGCCTACAAAAAATGTATTTTGTATGGAAAAAAAGTGATCACAGATTAATGCCTAAATCGCTCTAGGACGCTTAGATTAGGAGCTACGGGCAATTTTAGTTTGGCCTACAAAAAATTTATTTTGTATGGAAAAAAAGTGATCACAGATTAAAGCCTAAATCGCTCTAGGACGCTTAGATTAGGAGCTACGGGACATTTTAGTTTGGCCTACAAAAAATTTATTTTGTATGGGAAAAAAAGTGATCACAGATTAATGCCTAAATCGCTCTAGGACGCTTAGATTAGGAGCTACGGGACATTTTAGTTTGGCCTACAAAAAATGTATTTTGTATGGAAAAAAAAGTGATCACAGATTAATGCCTAAATCGCTCTAGGACGCTTAGATTAGGAGCTACGGGCAATTTTAGTTTGGCCTACAAATTTTGTATGGAAGAAAAAGTGATTACAGATTAAAGCCTAAATCGCTCTAGGACGCATAGTTTAGGAGCTACGGCACATTTTAGTTTGGCCTACAAAAAATGTATTTTGTATGGAAAAAAAAGTGATCACAGATTAATGCCTAAATCGCTCTAGGACGCTTAGATTAGGAGCTACGGGCAATTTTAGTTTGGCCTACAAATTTTGTATGGAAGAAAAAGTGATTACAGATTAAAGCCTAAATCGCTCTAGGACGCATAGTTTAGGAGCTACGGCACATTTTAGTTTGGCCTACAAAAAATGTATTTTGTATGGAAAAAAAAGTGATCACAGATTAATGCCTAAATCGCTCTAGGACGCTTAGATTAGGAGCTACGGGCAATTTTAGTTTGGCCTACAAAAAATATATTTTGTATGGAAAAAAAAGTGATCACAGATTAATGCCTAAATCGCTCTAGGACGCTTAGATTAGGAGCTACGGGCAATTTTAGTTTGGCCTACAAAAAATGTATTTTGTATGGAAAAAAAAGTGATCACAGATTAAAGCCTAAATCGCTCTAGGACGCTTAGATTAGGAGCTACGGGACATTTTAGTTTGGCCTACAAAAAATGTATTTTGTATGGGAAAAAAAGTGATCACAGATTAATGCCTAAATCGCTCTAGGACGCTTAGATTAGGAGCTACGGGACATTTTAGTTTGGCCTACAAAAAATGTATTTTGTATGGGAAAAAAAGTGATCACAGATTAATGCCTAAATCGCTCTAGGACGCTTAGATTAGGAGCTACGGGACATTTTAGTTTGGCCTACAAAAAATGTATTTTGTATGGAAAAAAAGTGATCACAGATTAATGCCTAAATCGCTCTAGGACGCTTAGATTAGGAGCTACGGGCAATTTTAGTTTGGCCTACAAAAAATGTATTTTGTATGGAAAAAAAAGTGATCACAGATTAATGCCTAAATCGCTCTAGGACGCTTAGATTAGGAGCTACGGGCAATTTTAGTTTGGCCTACAAAAAATATATTTTGTATGGAAAAAAAAGTGATCACAGATTAAAGCCTAAATCGCTCTAGGACGCTTAGATTAGGAGCTACGGGACATTTTAGTTTGGCCTACAAAAAATATATTTTGTATGGAAAAAAAGTGATCACAGATTAAAGCCTAAATCGCTCTAGGACGCTTAGGAGCTACGGGCAATTTTAGTTTGGCCTACAAAAAATGTATTTTGTATGGAAAAAAAAGTGATCACAGATTAATGCCTAAATCGCTCTAGGACGCTTAGATTAGGAGCAACGGGACATTTTAGTTTGGCCTACAAAAAATATATTTTGTATGGAAAAATTTTGTATGGAAAAAAAAATGATTACAGATTAAAGCCTAAATCGCTCTAGGACGCATAGTTTAGGAGCTACGGGACATTTTAGTTTGGCCTACAAAAAATGTATTTTGTATGGAAAAAAAATGATCACAGATAAATGCCTAAATCGCTCTAGGACGCTTAGATTAGGAGCTACGGGCAATTTTAGTTTGGCCTACAAAAAATATATTTTGTATGGAAAAAAAGTGATCACAGATTAATGCCTAAATCGCTCTAGGACGCTTAGATTAGGAGCTACGGGCAATTTTAGTTTGGCCTACAAAAAATGTATTTTGTATGGAAAAAAAAGTGATCACAGATTAATGCCTAAATCGCTCTAGGACGCTTAGATTAGGAGCTACGGGACATTTTAGTTTGGCCTACAAAAAATATATTTTGTATGGAAAAAAAAGTGATCACAGATTAATGCCTAAATCGCTCTAGGACGCTTAGATTAGGAGCTACGGGCAATTTTAGTTTGGCCTACAAAAAATATATTTTGTATGGAAAAAAAAGTGATCACAGATTAAAGCCTAAATCGCTCTAGGACGCTTAGATTAGGAGCTACGGGACATTTTAGTTTGGCCTACAAAAAATGTATTTTGTATGGAAAAAAAAGTGATCACAGATTAATGCCTAAATCGCTCTAGGACGCTTAGATTAGGAGCTACGGGCAATTTTAGTTTGGCCTACAAAAAATATATTTTGTATGGAAAAAAAAGTGATCACAGATTAAAGCCTAAATCGCTCTAGGACGCTTAGATTAGGAGCTACGGGACATTTTAGTTTGGCCTACAAAAAATGTATTTTGTATGGAAAAAAAAGTGATCACAGATTAATGCCTAAATCGCTCTAGGACGCTTAGATTAGGAGCTACGGGCAATTTTAGTTTGGCCTACAAAAAATGTATTTTGTATGAAAAAAAAGTGATCACAGATTAATGCCTAAATCGCTCTAGGACGCTTAGATTAGGAGCTACGGGACATTTTAGTTTGGCCTACAAAAAATGTATTTTGTATGGAAAAAAAGTGATCACGGATTAATGCCTAAATCGCTCTAGGACGCTTAGATTAGGAGCTACGGGCAATTTTAGTTTGGCCTACAAAAAATATATTTTGTATGGAAAAAAAAGTGATCACAGATAAAAGCCTAAATCGCTCTAGGACGCTTAGATTAGGAGCTACGGGACATTTTAGTTTGGCCTACAACAAATGTATTTTGTATGGAAAAAAAAGTGATCACAGATTAATGCCTAAATCGCTCTAGGACGCTTAGATTAGGAGCTACGGGCAATTTTAGTTTGGCCTACAAAAAATGTATTTTGTATGGAAAAAAAGTGATCACAGATTAATGCCTAAATCGCTCTAGGACGCTTAGATTAGGAGCTACGGGCAATTTTAGTTTGGCCTACAAAAAATGTATTTTGTATGGAAAAAAAGTGATCACAGATTAAAGCCTAAATCGCTCTAGGACGCTTAGATTAGGAGCTACGGGACATTTTAGTTTGGCCTACAAAAAATTTATTTTGTATGGGAAAAAAAGTGATCACAGATTAATGCCTAAATCGCTCTAGGACGCTTAGATTAGGAGCTACGGGACATTTTAGTTTGGCCTACAAAAAATGTATTTTGTATGGAAAAAAAAGTGATCACAGATTAATGCCTAAATCGCTCTAGGACGCTTAGATTAGGAGCTACGGGCAATTTTAGTTTGGCCTACAAAAAATATATTTTGTATGGAAAAAAAAGTGATCACAGATTAATGCCTAAATCGCTCTAGGACGCTTAGATTAGGAGCTACGGGCAATTTTAGTGTGGCCTACAAAAAATGTATTTTGTATGGGAAAAAAAGTGATCACAGATTAAAGCCTAAATCGCTCTAGGACGCTTAGATTAGGAGCTACGGGACATTTTAGTTTGGCCTACAAAAAATGTATTTTGTATGGGAAAAAAAGTGATCACAGATTAATGCCTAAATCGCTCTAGGACGCTTAGATTAGGAGCTACGGGACATTTTAGTTTGGCCTACAAAAAATGTATTTTGTATGGGAAAAAAAGTGATCACAGATTAATGCCTAAATCGCTCTAGGACGCTTAGATTAGGAGCTACGGGACATTTTAGTTTGGCCTACAAAAAATGTATTTTGTATGGAAAAAAAGTGATCACAGATTAATGCCTAAATCGCTCTAGGACGCTTAGATTAGGAGCTACGGGCAATTTTAGTTTGGCCTACAAAAAATGTATTTTGTATGGAAAAAAAAGTGATCACAGATTAATGCCTAAATCGCTCTAGGACGCTTAGATTAGGAGCTACGGGCAATTTTAGTTTGGCCTACAAAAAATATATTTTGTATGGAAAAAAAAGTGATCACAGATTAAAGCCTAAATCGCTCTAGGACGCTTAGATTAGGAGCTACGGGACATTTTAGTTTGGCCTACAAAAAATATATTTTGTATGGAAAAAAAGTGATCACAGATTAAAGCCTAAATCGCTCTAGGACGCTTAGGAGCTACGGGCAATTTTAGTTTGGCCTACAAAAAATGTATTTTGTATGGAAAAAAAAGTGATCACAGATTAATGCCTAAATCGCTCTAGGACGCTTAGATTAGGAGCAACGGGACATTTTAGTTTGGCCTACAAAAAATATATTTTGTATGGAAAAATTTTGTATGGAAAAAAAAATGATTACAGATTAAAGCCTAAATCGCTCTAGGACGCATAGTTTAGGAGCTACGGGACATTTTAGTTTGGCCTACAAAAAATGTATTTTGTATGGAAAAAAAATGATCACAGATAAATGCCTAAATCGCTCTAGGACGCTTAGATTAGGAGCTACGGGCAATTTTAGTTTGGCCTACAAAAAATATATTTTGTATGGAAAAAAAGTGATCACAGATTAATGCCTAAATCGCTCTAGGACGCTTAGATTAGGAGCTACGGGACATTTTAGTTTGGCCTACAAAAAATTTATTTTGTATGAAAAAAAAGTGATTAAAGCCTAAATCGCTCTAGGACGCTTAGATTACGAGCTACGGGACATTTTAGTTTGGCCTACAAAAAATGTATTTTGTGTGGGAAAAAAAGTGATCACAGATTAAAGCCTAAATCGCTCTAGGACGCTTAGATTAGGAGCTACGGGCAATTTTAGTTTGGCCTACAAAAAATGTATTTTGTATGAAAAAAAAGTGATCACAGATTAAAGCCTAAATCGCTCTAGGACGCATAGTTTAGGAGCTACGGGACATTTTAGTTTGGCCTACAAACAATTTATTTTGTATGGAAAAAAAAGTGATCACAGATTAAAGCCTAAATCGCTCTAGGACGCTTAGTTTAGGAGTTACGGGACATTTTAGTTTGGGCTACACAAAATTTATTTTGTATGGAAAAAAAAGTGATCACAGATTAAAGCCTAAATCGCTCTAGGACGGTTAGTTTAGGAGCTAGGGGACATTTTAGTTTGGCCTACAAAAAATTTATTTTGTATGGAAAAAAAAGTGATCACAGATTAAAGCCTAAATCGCTCTAGGACGCTTAGATTAGGAGCTTCGGGACATTTTAGTTTGGCCTACAAAAAATGTATTTTGTATGGAAAAAAAAGTGATCACAGATTAAAGCCTAAATCGCTCTAGGACGGTTAGTTTAGGAGCTAGGGGACATTTTAGTTTGGCCTACAAAAAATTTATTTTGTATGGAAAAAAAAGTGATCACAGATTAAAGCCTAAATCGCTCTAGGACGCTTAGATTAGGAGCTACGGGCAATTTTAGTTTGGTCTACAAAAAATGTATTTTGTATGGGAAAAAAAGTGATCACAGATTAATGCCTAAATCGCTCTAGGACGCTTTGATTAGGAGCTACGGGCAATTTTAGTTTGGCCTACAAAAAATGTATTTTGTATGGGAAAAAAAGTGATCTCAGATTAATGCCTAAATCGCTCTAGGACGCTTTGATTAGGAGCTACGGGCAATTTCAGTTTGGCCTACAAAAAATGTATTTTGTATGGAAAAAAAAGTGATCACAGATTAATGCCTAAATCGCTCTATGACGCTTAGATTAGGAGCTACGGGCAATTTTAGTTTGGCCTACAAAAAATGTATTTTGTATGGAAAAAAAAAGTGATCACAGATTAAAGCCTAAATCGCTCTAGGACGCTTAGTTTAGGAGCTACGGGACATTTTAGTTTGGCCTACAAAAAATGTATTTTGTATGGAAAAAAAAGTGATCACAGATTAATGCCTAAATCGCTCTAGGACGCTTAGATTAGGAGCTACGGGACATTTTAGTTTGTCCTACAAAAAATGTATTTTGTATGGAAAAAAAGTGATCACAGATTAATGCCTAAATCGCTCTAGGACGCTTAGATTAGGAGCTACGGGCAATTTTAGTTTGGCCTACAAAAAATGTATTTTGTATGGAAAAAAAAAGTGATCACAGATTAAAGCCTAAATCGCTCTAGGACGCTTAGTTTAGGAGCTACGGGACATTTTAGTTTGGCCTACAAAAAATGTATTTTGTATGGAAAAAAAAGTGATCACAGATTAATGCCTAAATCGCTCTAGGACGCTTAGATTAGGAGCTACGGGACATTTTAGTTTGTCCTACAAAAAATGTATTTTGTATGGAAAAAAAGTGATCACAGATTAATGCCTAAATCGCTCTAGGACGCTTAGATTAGGAGCTACGGGCAATTTTAGTTTGGCCTACAAAAAATTTATTTTGTATGGGAAAAAAAGTGATCACAGATTAATGCCTAAATCGCTCTAGGACGCTTAGATTAGGAGCTACGGGACATTTTAGTTTGGCCTACAAAAAATGTATTTTGTATGGAAAAAAAAGTGATCACAGATTAATGCCTAAATCGCTCTAGGACGCTTAGATTAGGAGCTACGGGCAATTTTAGTTTGGCCTACAAAAAATGTATTTTGTATGAAAAAAAAAGTGATCACAGATTAATGCCTAAATCGCTCTAGGACGCTTAGATTAGGAGCTACGTTCAATTTTAGTTTGGCCTACAAAAAATTTATTTTGTATGGAAAAAAAAGTGATCACAGATTAATGCCTAAATCGCTCTAGGACGCTTAGATTAGGAGCTACGGGCAATTTTAGTTTGGCCTACAAAAAATGTATTTTGTATGGAAAAAAAGTGATCACAGATTAATGCCTAAATCGCTCTAGGACGCTTAGATTAGGAGCTACGGGCAATTTTAGTTTGGCCTACAAAAAATGTATTTTGTATGGAAAAAAAAGTGATCACAGATTAATGCCTAAATCGCTCTAGGACGCTTAGATTAGGAGCTACGGGCAATTTTAGTTTGGCCTACAAATTTTGTATGGAAGAAAAAGTGATTACAGATTAAAGCCTAAATCGCTCTAGGACGCATAGTTTAGGAGCTACGGCACATTTTAGTTTGGCCTACAAAAAATGTATTTTGTATGGAAAAAAAAGTGATCACAGATTAATGCCTAAATCGCTCTAGGACGCTTAGATTAGGAGCTACGGGCAATTTTAGTTTGGCCTACAAATTTTGTATGGAAGAAAAAGTGATTACAGATTAAAGCCTAAATCGCTCTAGGACGCATAGTTTAGGAGCTACGGCACATTTTAGTTTGGCCTACAAAAAATGTATTTTGTATGGAAAAAAAAGTGATCACAGATTAATGCCTAAATCGCTCTAGGACGCTTAGATTAGGAGCTACGGGCAATTTTAGTTTGGCCTACAAAAAATATATTTTGTATGGAAAAAAAAGTGATCACAGATTAATGCCTAAATCGCTCTAGGACGCTTAGATTAGGAGCTACGGGCAATTTTAGTTTGGCCTACAAAAAATGTATTTTGTATGGAAAAAAAAGTGATCACAGATTAAAGCCTAAATCGCTCTAGGACGCTTAGATTAGGAGCTACGGGACATTTTAGTTTGGCCTACAAAAAATGTATTTTGTATGGGAAAAAAAGTGATCACAGATTATTGCCTAAATCGCTCTAGGACGCTTAGATTAGGAGCTACGGGACATTTTAGTTTGGCCTACAAAAAATGTATTTTGTATGGGAAAAAAAGTGATCACAGATTAATGCCTAAATCGCTCTAGGACGCTTAGATTAGGAGCTACGGGACATTTTAGTTTGGCCTACAAAAAATGTATTTTGTATGGAAAAAAAGTGATCACAGATTAATGCCTAAATCGCTCTAGGACGCTTAGATTAGGAGCTACGGGCAATTTTAGTTTGGCCTACAAAAAATGTATTTTGTATGGAAAAAAAAGTGATCACAGATTAATGCCTAAATCGCTCTAGGACGCTTAGATTAGGAGCTACGGGCAATTTTAGTTTGGCCTACAAAAAATATATTTTGTATGGAAAAAAAAGTGATCACAGATTAAAGCCTAAATCGCTCTAGGACGCTTAGATTAGGAGCTACGGGACATTTTAGTTTGGCCTACAAAAAATATATTTTGTATGGAAAAAAAGTGATCACAGATTAAAGCCTAAATCGCTCTAGGACGCTTAGGAGCTACGGGCAATTTTAGTTTGGCCTACAAAAAATGTATTTTGTATGGAAAAAAAAGTGATCACAGATTAATGCCTAAATCGCTCTAGGACGCTTAGATTAGGAGCAACGGGACATTTTAGTTTGGCCTACAAAAAATATATTTTGTATGGAAAAATTTTGTATGGAAAAAAAAATGATTACAGATTAAAGCCTAAATCGCTCTAGGACGCATAGTTTAGGAGCTACGGGACATTTTAGTTTGGCCTACAAAAAATATATTTTGTATGGAAAAAAAGTGATCACAGATTAATGCCTAAATCGCTCTAGGACGCTTAGATTAGGAGCTACGGGCAATTTTAGTTTGGCCTACAAAAAATGTATTTTGTATGGAAAAAAAAGTGATCACAGATTAATGCCTAAATCGCTCTAGGACGCTTAGATTAGGAGCTACGGGACATTTTAGTTTGGCCTACAAAAAATATATTTTGTATGGAAAAAAAAGTGATCACAGATTAATGCCTAAATCGCTCTAGGACGCTTAGATTAGGAGCTACGGGACATTTTAGTTTGGCCTACAAAAAATATATTTTGTATGGAAAAAAAAGTGATCACAGATTAAAGCCTAAATCGCTCTAGGACGCTTAGATTAGGAGCTACGGGACATTTTAGTTTGGCCTACAAAAAATATATTTTGTATGGAAAAAAAAGTGATCACAGATTAATGCCTAAATCGCTCTAGGACGCTTAGATTAGGAGCTACGGGCAATTTTAGTTTGGCCTACAAAAAATATATTTTGTATGGAAAAAAAAGTGATCACAGATTAAAGCCTAAATCGCTCTAGGACGCTTAGATTAGGAGCTACGGGACATTTTAGTTTGGCCTACAAAAAATGTATTTTGTATGGAAAAAAAAGTGATCACAGATTAATGCCTAAATCGCTCTAGGACGCTTAGATTAGGAGCTACGGGCAATTTTAGTTTGGCCTACAAAAAATATATTTTGTATGGAAAAAAAAGTGATCACAGATTAAAGCCTAAATCGCTCTAGGACGCTTAGATTAGGAGCTACGGGACATTTTAGTTTGGCCTACAAAAAATGTATTTTGTATGGAAAAAAAAGTGATCACAGATTAATGCCTAAATCGCTCTAGGACGCTTAGATTAGGAGCTACGGGCAATTTTAGTTTGGCCTACAAAAAATATATTTTGTATGGAAAAAAAAGTGATCACAGATTAAAGCCTAAATCGCTCTAGGACGCTTAGATTAGGAGCTACGGGACATTTTAGTTTGGCCTACAAAAAATGTATTTTGTATGGAAAAAAAAGTGATCACAGATTAATGCCTAAATCGCTCTAGGACGCTTAGATTAGGAGCTACGGGCAATTTTAGTTTGGCCTACAAAAAATGTATTTTGTATGGAAAAAAAAGTGATCACAGATTAATGCCTAAATCGCTCTAGGACGCTTAGATTAGGAGCTACGGGCAATTTTAGTTTGGCCTACAAAAAATGTATTTTGTATGAAAAAAAAGTGATCACAGATTAATGCCTAAATCGCTCTAGGACGCTTAGATTAGGAGCTACGGGACATTTTAGTTTGGCCTACAAAAAATGTATTTTGTATGGAAAAAAAGTGATCACGGATTAATGCCTAAATCGCTCTAGGACGCTTAGATTAGGAGCTACGGGCAATTTTAGTTTGGCCTACAAAAAATATATTTTGTATGGAAAAAAAAGTGATCACAGATAAAAGCCTAAATCGCTCTAGGACGCTTAGATTAGGAGCTACGGGACATTTTAGTTTGGCCTACAACAAATGTATTTTGTATGGAAAAAAAAGTGATCACAGATTAATGCCTAAATCGCTCTAGGACGCTTAGATTAGGAGCTACGGGCAATTTTAGTTTGGCCTACAAAAAATGTATTTTGTATGGAAAAAAAGTGATCACAGATTAATGCCTAAATCGCTCTAGGACGCTTAGATTAGGAGCTACGGGCAATTTTAGTTTGGCCTACAAAAAATGTATTTTGTATGGAAAAAAAGTGATCACAGATTAAAGCCTAAATCGCTCTAGGACGCTTAGATTAGGAGCTACGGGACATTTTAGTTTGGCCTACAAAAAATTTATTTTGTATGGGAAAAAAAGTGATCACAGATTAATGCCTAAATCGCTCTAGGACGCTTAGATTAGGAGCTACGGGACATTTTAGTTTGGCCTACAAAAAATGTATTTTGTATGGAAAAAAAAGTGATCACAGATTAATGCCTAAATCGCTCTAGGACGCTTAGATTAGGAGCTACGGGCAATTTTAGTTTGGCCTACAAATTTTGTATGGAAGAAAAGTGATTACAGATTAAAGCCTAAATCGCTCTAGGACGCATAGTTTAGGAGCTACGGCACATTTTAGTTTGGCCTACAAAAAATGTATTTTGTATGGAAAAAAAAGTGATCACAGATTAATGCCTAAATCGCTCTAGGACGCTTAGATTAGGAGCTACGGGCAATTTTAGTTTGGCCTACAAAAAATATATTTTGTATGGAAAAAAAAGTGATCACAGATTAATGCCTAAATCGCTCTAGGACGCTTAGATTAGGAGCTACGGGCAATTTTAGTTTGGCCTACAAAAAATGTATTTTGTATGGAAAAAAAAGTGATCACAGATTAAAGCCTAAATCGCTCTAGGACGCTTAGATTAGGAGCTACGGGACATTTTAGTTTGGCCTACAAAAAATGTATTTTGTATGGGAAAAAAAGTGATCACAGATTAATGCCTAAATCGCTCTAGGACGCTTAGATTAGGAGCTACGGGACATTTTAGTTTGGCCTACAAAAAATGTATTTTGTATGGGAAAAAAAGTGATCACAGATTAATGCCTAAATCGCTCTAGGACGCTTAGATTAGGAGCTACGGGACATTTTAGTTTGGCCTACAAAAAATGTATTTTGTATGGAAAAAAAGTGATCACAGATTAATGCCTAAATCGCTCTAGGACGCTTAGATTAGGAGCTACGGGCAATTTTAGTTTGGCCTACAAAAAATGTATTTTGTATGGAAAAAAAAGTGATCACAGATTAAAGCCTAAATCGCTCTAGGACGCTTAGATTAGGAGCTACGGGCAATTTTAGTTTGGCCTACAAAAAATATATTTTGTATGGAAAAAAAAGTGATCACAGATTAAAGCCTAAATCGCTCTAGGACGCTTAGATTAGGAGCTACGGGACATTTTAGTTTGGCCTACAAAAAATATATTTTGTATGGAAAAAAAGTGATCACAGATTAAAGCCTAAATCGCTCTAGGACGCTTAGGAGCTACGGGCAATTTTAGTTTGGCCTACAAAAAATGTATTTTGTATGGAAAAAAAAGTGATCACAGATTAATGCCTAAATCGCTCTAGGACGCTTAGATTAGGAGCAACGGGACATTTTAGTTTGGCCTACAAAAAATATATTTTGTATGGAAAAATTTTGTATGGAAAAAAAAATGATTACAGATTAAAGCCTAAATCGCTCTAGGACGCATAGTTTAGGAGCTACGGGACATTTTAGTTTGGCCTACAAAAAATGTATTTTGTATGGAAAAAAAATGATCACAGATAAATGCCTAAATCGCTCTAGGACGCTTAGATTAGGAGCTACGGGCAATTTTAGTTTGGCCTACAAAAAATATATTTTGTATGGAAAAAAAGTGATCACAGATTAATGCCTAAATCGCTCTAGGACGCTTAGATTAGGAGCTACGGGCAATTTTAGTTTGGCCTACAAAAAATGTATTTTGTATGGAAAAAAAAGTGATCACAGATTAATGCCTAAATCGCTCTAGGACGCTTAGATTAGGAGCTACGGGACATTTTAGTTTGGCCTACAAAAAATATATTTTGTATGGAAAAAAAAGTGATCACAGATTAATGCCTAAATCGCTCTAGGACGCTTAGATTAGGAGCTACGGGCAATTTTAGTTTGGCCTACAAAAAATATATTTTGTATGGAAAAAAAAGTGATCACAGATTAAAGCCTAAATCGCTCTAGGACGCTTAGATTAGGAGCTACGGGACATTTTAGTTTGGCCTACAAAAAATATATTTTGTATGGAAAAAAAAGTGATCACAGATTAAAGCCTAAATCGCTCTAGGACGCTTAGATTAGGAGCTACGGGACATTTTAGTTTGGCCTACAAAAAATATATTTTGTATGGAAAAAAAAGTGATCACAGATTAATGCCTAAATCGCTCTAGGACGCTTAGATTAGGAGCTACGGGCAATTTTAGTTTGGCCTACAAAAAATATATTTTGTATGGAAAAAAAAGTGATCACAGATTAAAGCCTAAATCGCTCTAGGACGCTTAGATTAGGAGCTACGGGACATTTTAGTTTGGCCTACAAAAAATGTATTTTGTATGGAAAAAAAAGTGATCACAGATTAATGCCTAAATCGCTCTAGGACGCTTAGATTAGGAGCTACGGGCAATTTTAGTTTGGCCTACAAAAAATATATTTTGTATGGAAAAAAAAGTGATCACAGATTAAAGCCTAAATCGCTCTAGGACGCTTAGATTAGGAGCTACGGGACATTTTAGTTTGGCCTACAAAAAATGTATTTTGTATGGAAAAAAAAGTGATCACAGATTAATGCCTAAATCGCTCTAGGACGCTTAGATTAGGAGCTACGGGCAATTTTAGTTTGGCCTACAAAAAATATATTTTGTATGGAAAAAAAAGTGATCACAGATTAAAGCCTAAATCGCTCTAGGACGCTTAGATTAGGAGCTACGGGACATTTTAGTTTGGCCTACAAAAAATGTATTTTGTATGGAAAAAAAAGTGATCACAGATTAATGCCTAAATCGCTCTAGGACGCTTAGATTAGGAGCTACGGGCAATTTTAGTTTGGCCTACAAAAAATGTATTTTGTATGAAAAAAAAAGTGATCACAGATTAATGCCTAAATCGCTCTAGGACGCTTAGATTAGGAGCTACGGGCAATTTTAGTTTGGCCTACAAAAAATGTATTTTGTATGAAAAAAAAGTGATCACAGATTAATGCCTAAATCGCTCTAGGACGCTTAGATTAGGAGCTACGGGCAATTTTAGTTTGGCCTACAAAAAATTTATTTTGTATGGAAAAAAAAGTGATCACAGATTAAAGCCTAAATCGCTCTAGGACGCTTAGTTTAGGAGCTACGGGACATTTTAGTTTGGCCTACAAAAAATTTATTTTGTATGGAAAAAAAAGTGATCACAGATTAAAGCCTAAATCGCTCTAGGACGCTTAGATTAGGAGCTACGGGACATTTTAGTTTGTCCTACAAAAAATGTATTTTGTATGGAAAAAAAAGTGATCACAGATTAATGCCTAAATCGCTCTAGGACGCTTAGATTAGGAGCTACGGGCAATTTTAGTTTGGCCTACAAAAAATGTATTTTGTATGGAAAAAAAAGTGATCACAGATTAAAGCCTAAATCGCTCTAGGACGGTTAGTTTAGGAGCTAGGGGACATTTTAGTTTGGCCTACAAAAAATTTATTTTGTATGGAAAAAAAAGTGATCACAGATTAAAGCCTAAATCGCTCTAGGACGCTTAGATTAGGAGCTACGGGACATTTTAGTTTGGCCTACAAAAAATGTATTTTGTATGGAAAAAAAAGTTATCACAGATTAATGCCTAAATCGCTCTAGGACGCTTAGATTAGGAGCTACGGGACATTTTAGTTTGTCCTACAAAAAATTTATTTTGTATGGAAAAAAAAGTGATCACAGATTAATGCCTAAATCGCTCTAGGACGCTTAGATTAGGAGCTACGGGCAATTTTAGTTTGGCCTACAAAAAATATATTTTGTATGGAAAAAAAAGTGATCACAGATTAAAGCCTAAATCGCTCTAGGACGCTTAGATTAGGAGCTACGGCACATTTTAGTTTGGCCTACAAAAAATGTATTTTGTATGGAAAAAAAAGTGATCACAGATTAATGCCTAAATCGCTCTAGGACGCTTAGATTAGGAGCTACGGGCAATTTTAGTTTGGCCTACAAAAAATATATTTTGTATGGAAAAAAAAGTGATCACAGATTAAAGCCTAAATCGCTCTAGGACGCTTAGATTAGGAGCTACGGGACATTTTAGTTTGGCCTACAAAAAATGTATTTTGTATGGAAAAAAAAGTGATCACAGATTAATGCCTAAATCGCTCTAGGACGCTTAGATTAGGAGCTACGGGCAATTTTAGTTTGGCCTACAAAAAATGTATTTTGTATGGAAAAAAAAGTGATCACAGATTAATGCCTAAATCGCTCTAGGACGCTTAGATTAGGAGCTACGGGCAATTTTAGTTTGGCCTACAAAAAATGTATTTTGTATGGAAAAAAAAGTGATCACAGATTAATGCCTAAATCGCTCTAGGACGCTTAGATTAGGAGCTACGGGACATTTTAGTTTGGCCTACAAAAAATGTATTTTGTATGGGAAAAAAAGTGATCACAGATTAATGCCTAAATCGCTCTAGGACGCTTAGATTAGGAGCTACGGGCAATTTTAGTTTGGCCTACAAAAAATGTATTTTGTATGGAAAAAAAAGTGATCACAGATTAAAGCCTAAATCGCTCTAGGACGCTTAGTTTAGGAGCTACGGGACATTTTAGTTTGGCCTACAAAAAATTTATTTTGTATGGAAAAAAAAGTGATCACAGATAAAAGCCTAAATCGCTCTAGGACGCTTAGATTAGGAGCTACGGGACATTTTAGTTTGTCCTACAAAAAATGTATTTTGTATGGAAAAAAAAGTGATCACAGATTAATGCCTAAGTCGCTCTAGGACGCTTAGATTAGGAGCTACGGGACATTTTAGTTTGGCCTACAAAAAATGTATTTTGTATGAAAAAAAAGTGATCACAGATTAATGCCTAAATCGCTCTAGGACGCTTAGATTAGGAGCTACGGGACATTTTAGTTTGGCCTACAAAAAATGTATTTTGTATGGGAAAAAAAGTGATCACAGATTAAAGCCTAAATCGCTCTAGGACGCTTAGATTAGGAGCTACGGGACATTTTAGTTTGTCCTACAAAAAATGTATTTTGTATGGAAAAAAAAGTGATCACAGATTAATGCCTAAGTCGCTCTAGGACGCTTAGATTAGGAGCTACGGGACGTTTTAGTTTGGCCTACAAAAAATGTATTTTGTATGAAAAAAAAGTGATCACAGATAAAAGCCTAAATCGCTCTAGGACGCTTAGATTAGGAGCTACGGGACATTTTAGTTTGTCCTACAAAAAATGTATTTTGTATGGAAAAAAAAGTGATCACAGATTAATGCCTAAGTCGCTCTAGGACGCTTAGATTAGGAGCTACGGGACATTTTAGTTTGGCCTACAAAAAATTTATTTTGTATGGAAAAAAAGTGATCACAGATTAATGCCTAAATCGCTCTAGGACGCTTAGGAGCTACGGGCAATTTTAGTTTGGCCTACAAAAAATGTATTTTGTATGGAAAAAAAAGTGATCACAGATTAATGCCTAAATCGCTCTAGGACGCTTAGATTAGGAGCAACGGGACATTTTAGTTTGGCCTACAAAAAATATATTTTGTATGGAAAAATTTTGTATGGAAAAAAAAATGATTACAGATTAAAGCCTAAATCGCTCTAGGACGCATAGTTTAGGAGCTACGGGACATTTTAGTTTGGCCTACAAAAAATGTATTTTGTATGGAAAAAAAAATGATCACAGATAAATGCCTAAATCGCTCTAGGACGCTTAGATAGGAGCTACGGGCAATTTTAGTTTGGCCTACAAAAAATATATTTTGTATGGAAAAAAAGTGATCACAGATTAATGCCTAAATCGCTCTAGGACGCTTAGATTAGGAGCTACGGGCAATTTTAGTTTGGCCTACAAAAAATGTATTTTGTATGGAAAAAAAAGTGATCACAGATTAAAGCCTAAATCGCTCTAGGACGCTTAGATTAGGAGCTACGGGACATTTTAGTTTGGCCTACAAAAAATGTATTTTGTACGGGAAAAAAAGTGATCACAGATTAATGCCTAAATCGCTCTAGGACGCTTAGATTAGGAGCTACGGGCAATTTTAGTTTGGCCTACAAAAAATGTATTTTGTATGAAAAAAAAGTGATGATGATTAATGCCTAAATCGCTCTAGGACGCTTAGATTAGGAGCTACGGGCAATTTTAGTTTGGCCTACAAAAAATGTATTTTGTATGGAAAAAAAGTGATCACAGATTAATGCCTAAATCGCTCTAGGACGCTTAGATTAGGAGCTACGGGCAATTTTAGTTTGGCCTACAAAAAATGTATTTTGTATGAAAAAAAAAGTGATCACAGATTAATGCCTAAATCGCTCTAGGACGCTTAGATTAGGAGCTACGGGCAATTTTAGTTTGGCCTACAAAAAATATATTTTGTATGGAAAAAAAAGTGATCACAGATTAAAGCCTAAATCGCTCTAGGACGCTTAGATTAGGAGCTACGGGACATTTTAGTTTGGCCTACAAAAAATATATTTTGTATGGAAAAAAAGTGATCACAGATTAAAGCCTAAATCGCTCTAGGACGCTTAGATTAGGAGCTACGGGACATTTTAGTTTGGCCTACAAAAAATGTATTTTGTATGGAAAAAAAGTGATCACAGATTAATGCCTAAATCGCTCTAGGACGCTTAGATTAGGAGCTACGGGCAATTTTAGTTTGGCCTACAAAAAATGTATTTTGTATGGAAAAAAAAGTGATCACAGATTAATGCCTAAATCGCTCTAGGACGCTTAGATTAGGAGCTACGGGCAATTTTAGTTTGGCCTACAAAAAATATATTTTGTATGGAAAAAAAAGTGATCACAGATTAAAGCCTAAATCGCTCTAGGACGCTTAGATTAGGAGCTACGGGACATTTTAGTTTGGCCTACAAAAAATGTATTTTGTATGGAAAAAAAAGTGATCACAGATTAATGCCTAAATCGCTCTAGGACGCTTAGATTAGGAGCTACGGGCAATTTTAGTTTGGCCTACAAAAAATATATTTTGTATGGAAAAAAAAGTGATCACAGATTAAAGCCTAAATCGCTCTAGGACGCTTAGATTAGGAGCTACGGGCAATTTTAGTTTGGCCTACAAAAAATGTATTTTGTATGGAAAAAAAAGTGATCACAGATTAATGCCTAAATCGCTCTAGGACGCTTAGATTAGGAGCAACGGGACATTTTAGTTTGGCCTACAAAAAATATATTTTGTATGGAAAAATTTTGTATGGAAAAAAAAATGATTACAGATTAAAGCCTAAATCGCTCTAGGACGCATAGTTTAGGAGCTACGGGACATTTTAGTTTGGCCTACAAAAAATGTATTTTGTATGGAAAAAAAAATGATCACAGATAAATGCCTAAATCGCTCTAGGACGCTTAGATAGGAGCTACGGGCAATTTTAGTTTGGCCTACAAAAAATATATTTTGTATGGAAAAAAAGTGATCACAGATTAATGCCTAAATCGCTCTAGGACGCTTAGATTAGGAGCTACGGGCAATTTTAGTTTGGCCTACAAAAAATGTATTTTGTATGGAAAAAAAAGTGATCACAGATTAAAGCCTAAATCGCTCTAGGACGCTTAGATTAGGAGCTACGGGACATTTTAGTTTGGCCTACAAAAAATGTATTTTGTACGGGAAAAAAAGTGATCACAGATTAATGCCTAAATCGCTCTAGGACGCTTAGATTAGGAGCTACGGGCAATTTTAGTTTGGCCTACAAAAAATGTATTTTGTATGAAAAAAAAGTGATGATGATTAATGCCTAAATCGCTCTAGGACGCTTAGATTAGGAGCTACGGGCAATTTTAGTTTGGCCTACAAAAAATGTATTTTGTATGGAAAAAAAGTGATCACAGATTAATGCCTAAATCGCTCTAGGACGCTTAGATTAGGAGCTACGGGCAATTTTAGTTTGGCCTACAAAAAATGTATTTTGTATGAAAAAAAAAGTGATCACAGATTAATGCCTAAATCGCTCTAGGACGCTTAGATTAGGAGCTACGGGCAATTTTAGTTTGGCCTACAAAAAATATATTTTGTATGGAAAAAAAAGTGATCACAGATTAAAGCCTAAATCGCTCTAGGACGCTTAGATTAGGAGCTACGGGACATTTTAGTTTGGCCTACAAAAAATATATTTTGTATGGAAAAAAAGTGATCACAGATTAAAGCCTAAATCGCTCTAGGACGCTTAGATTAGGAGCTACGGGACATTTTAGTTTGGCCTACAAAAAATGTATTTTGTATGGAAAAAAAGTGATCACAGATTAATGCCTAAATCGCTCTAGGACGCTTAGATTAGGAGCTACGGGCAATTTTAGTTTGGCCTACAAAAAATGTATTTTGTATGGAAAAAAAAGTGATCACAGATTAATGCCTAAATCGCTCTAGGACGCTTAGATTAGGAGCTACGGGCAATTTTAGTTTGGCCTACAAAAAATATATTTTGTATGGAAAAAAAAGTGATCACAGATTAAAGCCTAAATCGCTCTAGGACGCTTAGATTAGGAGCTACGGGACATTTTAGTTTGGCCTACAAAAAATGTATTTTGTATGGAAAAAAAGTGATCACAGATTAATGCCTAAATCGCTCTAGGACGCTTAGATTAGGAGCTACGGGCAATTTTAGTTTGGCCTACAAAAAATATATTTTGTATGGAAAAAAAAGTGATCACAGATTAAAGCCTAAATCGCTCTAGGACGCTTAGATTAGGAGCTACGGGACATTTTAGTTTGGCCTACAAAAAATGTATTTTGTATGGAAAAAAAAGTGATCACAGATTAATGCCTAAATCGCTCTAGGACGCTTAGATTAGGAGCTACGGGACATTTTAGTTTGGCCTACAAAAAATGTATTTTGTATGGGAAAAAAAGTGATCACAGATTAATGCCTAAATCGCTCTAGGACGCTTAGATTAGGAGCTACGGGCAATTTTAGTTTGGCCTACAAAAAATGTATTTTGTATGAAAAAAAAGTGATCACAGATTAATGCCTAAATCGCTCTAGGACGCTTAGATTAGGAGCTACGGGACATTTTAGTTTGGCCTACAAAAAATTTATTTTGTATGGAAAAAAAAGTGATCACAGATTAAAGCCTAAATCGCTCTAGGACGCTTAGATTAGGAGCTACGGGACATTTTAGTTTGTCCTACAAAAAATGTATTTTGTATGGAAAAAAAAGTGATCACAGATTAATGCCTAAGTCGCTCTAGGACGCTTAGATTAGGAGCTACGGGACATTTTAGTTTGGCCTACAAAAAATGTATTTTGTATGAAAAAAAAGTGATCACAGATTAATGCCTAAATCGCTCTAGGACGCTTAGATTAGGAGCTACGGGACATTTTAGTTTGGCCTACAAAAAATGTATTTTGTATGGAAAAAAAAGTGATCACAGATTAAAGCCTAAATCGCTCTAGGACGCTTAGATTAGGAGCAACGGGCAATTTTAGTTTGTAAAAAAATGTATTTTGTATGGAAAAAAAAGTGATCACAGATTAATGCCTAAATCGCTCTAGGACGCTTAGATTAGGAGCTACGGGCAATTTTAGTTTGGCCTACAAAAAATGTATTTTGTATGGAAAAAAAAGTGATCACAGATTAAAGCCTAAATCGCTCTAGGACGCTTAGTTTAGGAGCTACGGGACATTTTAGTTTGGCCTACAAAAAATTTATTTTGTATGGAAAAAAAAGTGATCACAGATTAAAGCCTAAATCGCTCTAGGACGCTTAGATTAGGAGCTACGGGACATTTTAGTTTGTCCTACAAAAAATGTATTTTGTATGGAAAAAAAAGTGATCACAGATTAATGCCTAAGTCGCTCTAGGACGCTTAGATTAGGAGCTACGGGCAATTTTAGTTTGGCCTACAAAAAATGTATTTTGTATGGAAAAAAAAGTGATCACAGATTAATGCCTAAATCGCTCTAGGACGCTTAGATTAGGAGCTACGGGCAATTTTAGTTTGGCCTACAAAAAATGTATTTTGTATGGAAAAAAAAGTGATCACAGATTAAAGCCTAAATCGCTCTAGGACGGTTAGTTTAGGAGCTAGGGGACATTTTAGTTTGGCCTACAAAAAATTTATTTTGTATGGAAAAAAAAGTGATCACAGATTAAAGCCTAAATCGCTCTAGGACGCTTAGATTAGGAGCTACGGGACATTTTAGTTTGGCCTACAAAAAATGTATTTTGTATGGAAAAAAAAGTTATCACAGATTAATGCCTAAATCGCTCTAGGACGCTTAGATTAGGAGCTACGGGACATTTTAGTTTGTCCTACAAAAAATGTATTTTGTATGGAAAAAAAGTGATCACAGATTAATGCCTAAATCGCTCTAGGACGCTTAGATTAGGAGCTACGGGACATTTTAGTTTGGCCTACAAAAAATGTATTTTGTATGGGAAAAAAGTGATCACAGATTAATGCCTAAATCGCTCTAGGACGCTTAGATTAGGAGCTACGGGCAATTTTAGTTTGGCCTACAAAAAATGTATTTTGTATGGAAAAAAAGTGATCACAGATTAATGCCTAAATCGCTCTAGGACGCTTAGATTAGGAGCTACGGGCAATTTTAGTTTGGCCTACAAAAAGTGTATTTTGTATGGAAAAAAAAGTGATCACAGATTAATGCCTAAATCGCTCTAGGACGCTTAGATTAGGAGCTACGGGCAATTTTAGTTTGGCCTACAAAAAATATATTTTGTATGGAAAAAAAAGTGATCACAGATTAAAGCCTAAATCGCTCTAGGACGCTTAGATTAGGAGCTACGGGACATTTTAGTTTGGCCTACAAAAAATATATTTTGTATGGAAAAAAAGTGATCACAGATTAAAGCCTAAATCGCTCTAGGACGCTTAGATTAGGAGCTACGGGCAATTTTAGTTTGGCCTACAAATTTTGTATGGAAGAAAAAGTGATTACAGATTAAAGCCTAAATCGCTCTAGGACGCATAGTTTAGGAGCTACGGCACATTTTAGTTTGGCCTCCAAAAAATGTATTTTGTATGGAAAAAAAAGTGATCACAGATTAATGCCTAAATCGCTCTAGGACGCTTAGATTAGGAGCTACGGGCAATTTTAGTTTGGCCTACAAAAAATGTATTTTGTATGGGAAAAAAGTGATCACAGATTAATGCCTAAATCGCTCTAGGACGCTTAGATTAGGAGCTACGGGCAATTTTAGTTTGGCCTACAAAAAATGTATTTTGTATGGAAAAAAAGTGATCACAGATTAATGCCTAAATCGCTCTAGGACGCTTAGATTAGGAGCTACGGGCAATTTTAGTTTGGCCTACAAAAAGTGTATTTTGTATGGAAAAAAAAGTGATCACAGATTAATGCCTAAATCGCTCTAGGACGCTTAGATTAGGAGCTACGGGCAATTTTAGTTTGGCCTACAAAAAATATATTTTGTATGGAAAAAAAAGTGATCACAGATTAAAGCCTAAATCGCTCTAGGACGCTTAGATTAGGAGCTACGGGACATTTTAGTTTGGCCTACAAAAAATATATTTTGTATGGAAAAAAAGTGATCACAGATTAAAGCCTAAATCGCTCTAGGACGCTTAGATTAGGAGCTACGGGCAATTTTAGTTTGGCCTACAAATTTTGTATGGAAGAAAAAGTGATTACAGATTAAAGCCTAAATCGCTCTAGGACGCATAGTTTAGGAGCTACGGCACATTTTAGTTTGGCCTACAAAAAATGTATTTTGTATGGAAAAAAAAGTGATCACAGATTAATGCCTAAATCGCTCTAGGACGCTTAGATTAGGAGCTACGGGCAATTTTAGTTTGGCCTACAAAAAATGTATTTTGTATGGAAAAAGAAGTGATCACAGATTAATGCCTAAATCGCTCTAGGACGCTTAGATTAGGAGCTACGGGCAATTTTAGTTTGGCCTACAAAAAATATATTTTGTATGGAAAAAAAAGTGATCACAGATTAAAGCCTAAATCGCTCTAGGACGCTTAGATTAGGAGCTACGGGACATTTTAGTTTGGCCTACAAAAAATGTATTTTGTATGGAAAAAAAAGTGATCACAGATTAATGCCTAAATCGCTCTAGGACGCTTAGATTAGGAGCTACGGGACATTTTAGTTTGGCCTACAAAAAATGTATTTTGTATGGAAAAAAAAGTGATCACAGATTAATGCCTAAATCGCTCTAGGACGCTTAGATTAGGAGCTACGGGACATTTTAGTTTGGCCTACAAAAAATGTATTTTGTATGGGAAAAAAAGTGATCACAGATTAATGCCTAAATCGCTCTAGGACGCTTAGATTAGGAGCTACGGGCAATTTTAGTTTGGCCTACAAAAAATGTATTTTGTATGGAAAAAAAAGTGATCACAGATTAAAGCCTAAATCGCTCTAGGACGCTTAGTTTAGGAGCTACGGGACATTTTAGTTTGGCTTACAAAAAATTTATTTTGTATGGAAAAAAAAGTGATCACAGATTAAAGCCTAAATCGCTCTAGGACGCTTAGATTAGGAGCTACGGGACATTTTAGTTTGTCCTACAAAAAATGTATTTTGTATGGAAAAAAAAGTGATCACAGATTAATGCCTAAGTCGCTCTAGGACGCTTAGATTAGAAATGTATTTTGTATGGAAAAAAAAGTGATCACAGATTAATGCCTAAATCGCTCTAGGACGCTTAGATTAGGAGCTACGGGCAATTTTAGTTTGGCCTACAAAAAATGTATTTTGTATGGAAAAAAAAGTGATCACAGATTAAAGCCTAAATCGCTCTAGGACGCTTAGATTAGGAGCTACGGGACATTTTAGTTTGGCCTACAAAAAATGTATTTTGTATGAAAAAAAAGTGATCACAGATTAATGCCTAAATCGCTCTAGGACGCTTAGATTAGGAGCTACGGGCAATTTTAGTTTGGCCTACAAAAAATATATTTTGTATGGAAAAAAAAGTGATCACAGATTAAAGCCTAAATCGCTCTAGGACGCTTAGATTAGGAGCTACGGGACATTTTAGTTTGGCCTACAAAAAATGTATTTTGTATGGAAAAAAAAGTGATCACAGATTAATGCCTAAATCGCTCTAGGACGCTTAGATTAGGAGCTACGGGCAATTTTAGTTTGGCCTACAAAAAATGTATTTTGTATGGAAAAAAAAGTGATCACAGATTAATGCCTAAATCGCTCTAGGACGCTTAGATTAGGAGCTACGGGCAATTTTAGTTTGGCCTACAAAAAATGTATTTTGTATGAAAAAAAAGTGATCACAGATTAATGCCTAAATCGCTCTAGGACGCTTAGATTAGGAGCTACGGGCAATTTTAGTTTGGCCTACAAAAAATGTATTTTGTATGGAAAAAAAAGTGATCACAGATTAATGCCTAAATCGCTCTAGGACGCTTAGATTAGGAGCTACGGGCAATTTTAGTTTGGCCTACAAAAAATGTATTTTGTATGAAAAAAAAGTGATCACAGATTAATGCCTAAATCGCTCTAGGACGCTTAGATTAGGAGCTACGGGCAATTTTAATTTGTAAAAAAATGTATTTTGTATGGAAAAAAAAGTGATCACAGATTAATGCCTAAATCGCTCTAGGACGCTTAGTTTAGGAGCTACGGGACATTTTAGTTTGGCCTACAAAAAATTTATTTTGTATGGAAAAAAAAGTGATCACAGATTAATGCCTAAGTCGCTCTAGGACGCTTAGATTAGGAGCTACGGGCAATTTTAGTTTGGCCTACAAAAAATGTATTTTGTATGGAAAAAAAAGTGATCACAGATTAAAGCCTAAATCGCTCTAGGACGGTTAGTTTAGGAGCTAGGGGACATTTTAGTTTGGCCTACAAAAAATTTATTTTGTATGGAAAAAAAAGTGATCACAGATTAAAGCCTAAATCGCTCTAGGACGCTTAGATTAGGAGCTACGGGACATTTTAGTTTGGCCTACAAAAAATGTATTTTGTATGGAAAAAAAAGTTATCACAGATTAATGCCTAAATCGCTCTAGGACGCTTAGATTAGGAGCTACGGGCAATTTTAGTTTGGCCTACAAAAAATATATTTTGTATGGAAAAAAAAGTGATCACAGATTAAAGCCTAAATCGCTCTAGGACGCTTAGATTAGGAGCTACGGGACATTTTAGTTTGGCCTACATATATTTTGTATGGAAAAAAAGTGATCACAGATTAAAGCCTAAATCGCTCTAGGACGCTTAGATTAGGAGCTACGGGACATTTTAGTTTGGTGATCACAGATTAATGCCTAAATCGCTCTAGGACGCTTAGATTAGGAGCTACGGGCAATTTTAGTTTGGCCTACAAAAAATGTATTTTGTATGAAAAAAAAGTGATCACAGATTAATGCCTAAATCGCTCTAGGACGCTTAGATTAGGAGCTACGGGCAATTTTAGTTTGGCCTACAAAAAATGTATTTTGTATGGAAAAAAAAGTGATCACAGATTAATGCCTAAATCGCTCTAGAACGCTTAGATTAGGAGCTACGGGCAATTTTAGTTTGGCCTACAAAAAATATATTTTGTATGGAAAAAAAAGTGATCACAGATTAAAGCCTAAATCGCTCTAGGACGCTTAGATTAGGAGCTACGGGCAATTTTAGTTTGGCCTACAAAAAATATATTTTGTATGGAAAAAAAGTGATCACAGATTAAAGCCTAAATGGAAAAAAAGTGATCACAGATTAATGCCTAAATCGCTCTAGGACGCTTAGATTAGGAGCTACGGGCAATTTTAGTTTGGCCTACAAAAAATGTATTTTGTATGAAAAAAAAGTGATCACAGATTAATGCCTAAATCGCTCTAGGACGCTTAGATTAGGAGCTACGGGCAATTTTAGTTTGGCCTACAAAAAATGTATTTTGTATGGAAAAAAAAGTGATCACAGATTAATGCCTAAATCGCTCTAGAACGCTTAGATTAGGAGCTACGGGCAATTTTAGTTTGGCCTACAAAAAATATATTTTGTATGGAAAAAAAAGTGATCACAGATTAAAGCCTAAATCGCTCTAGGACGCTTAGATTAGGAGCTACGGGCAATTTTAGTTTGGCCTACAAAAAATATATTTTGTATGGAAAAAAAGTGATCACAGATTAAAGCCTAAATCGCTCTAGGACGCTTAGATTAGGAGCTACGGGACATTTTAGTTTGGCCTACAAAAAATGTATTTTGTATGGAAAAAAAAGTGATCACAGATTAATGCCTAAATCGCTCTAGGACGCTTAGATTAGGAGCTACGGGCAATTTTAGTTTGGCCTACAAAAAATGTATTTTGTATGGAAAAAAAGTGATCACAGATTAATGCCTAAATCGCTCTAGGACGCTTAGATTAGGAGCTACGGGCAATTTTAGTTTGGCCTACAAAAAATGTATTTTGTATGGAAAAAAAGTGATCACAGATTAATGCATAAATCGCTCTAGGACGCTTAGATTAGGAGCTACGGGCAATTTTAGTTTGGCCTACAAAAAATGTATTTTAGGAAAAAAAAGTGATCACAGATTAAAGCCTAAATCGCTCTAGGACGCTTAGATTAGGAGCTACGGGACATTTTAGTTTGGCCTACAAAAAATATATTTTGTATGGAAAAAAAAGTGATCACAGATTAATGCCTAAATCGCTCTAGGACGCTTAGATTAGGAGCTACGGGCAATTTTAGTTTGGCCTACAAAAAATTTATTTTGTATGGAAAAAAAAGTGATCACAGATTAATGCCTAAATCGCTCTAGGACGCTTATATTAGGAGCTACGGGCAATTTTAGTTTGGCCTACAAAAAATGTATTTTGTATGGAAAAAAAAGTGATCACAGATTAAAGCCTAAATCGCTCTAGGACGCTTAGATTAGGAGCTACGGGCAATTTTAGTTTGGCCTACAAAAAATGTATTTTGTATGGAAAAAAAAGTGATCACAGATTAAAGCCTAAATCGCTCTAGGACGCTTAGATTAGGAGCTACGGGCAATTTTAGTTTGGCCTACAAAAAATGTATTTTGTATGGAAAAAAAAGTGATCACAGATTAAAGCCTAAATCGCTCTAGGACGCTTAGTTTAGGAGCTACGGGACATTTTAGTTTGGCCTACAAAAAATTTATTTTGTATGGAAAAAAAAGTGATCACAGATTAGAGCCTAAATCGCTCTAGGACGCTTAGATTAGGAGCTACGGGACATTTTAGTTTGTCCTACAAAAAATGTATTTTGTATGGAAAAAAAAGTGATCACAGATTAATGCCTAAGTCGCTCTAGGACGCTTAGATTAGGAGCTACGGGCAATTTTAGTTTGGCCTACAAAAAATGTATTTTGTATGGAAAAAAAAAGTGATCACAGATTAATGCCTAAATCGCTCTAGGACGCTTAGATTAGGAGCTACGGGCAATTTTAGTTTGGCCTACAAAAAATGTATTTTGTATGGAAAAAAAGTGATCACAGATTAAAGCCTAAATCGCTCTAGGACGGTTAGTTTAGGAGCTAGGGGACATTTTAGTTTGGCCTACAAAAAATTTATTTTGTATGGAAAAAAAAGTGATCACAGATTAAAGCCTAAATCGCTCTAGGACGCTTAGATTAGGAGCTACGGGACATTTTAGTTTGGCCTACAAAAAATGTATTTTGTATGGAAAAAAAAGTTATCACAGATTAATGCCTAAATCGCTCTAGGACGCTTAGATTAGGAGCTACGGGCAATTTTAGTTTGACCTACAAAAAATGTATTTTGTATGGAAAAAAAGTGATCACAGATTAATGCCTAAATCGCTCTAGGACGCTTAGATTAGGAGCTACGGGACATTTTAGTATGGCCTACAAAAAATGTATTTTGTATGGAAAAAAAGTGATCACAGATTAATGCCTAAATCGCTCTAGGACGCTTAGATTAGGAGCTACGGGCAATTTTAGTTTGGCCTACAAAAAATGTATTTTGTATGGAAAAAAAGTGATCACAGATTAATGCCTAAATCGCTCTAGGACGCTTAGATTAGGAGCTACGGGCAATTTTAGTTTGGCCTACAAAAAATGTATTTTGTATGGAAAAAAAAGTGATCACAGATTAATGCCTAAATCGCTCTAGGACGCTTAGATTAGGAGCTACGGGCAATTTTAGTTTGGCCTACAAAAAATATATTTTGTATGGAAAAAAAAGTGATCACAGATTAAAGCCTAAATCGCTCTAGGACGCTTAGATTAGGAGCTACGGGACATTTTAGTTTGGCCTACATATATTTTGTATGGAAAAAAAGTGATCACAGATTAAAGCCTAAATCGCTCTAGGACGCTTAGATTAGGAGCTACGGGCAATTTTAGTTTGGCCTACAAAAAATATATTTTGTATGGAAAAAAAGTGATCACAGATTAAAGCCTAAATCGCTCTAGGACGCTTAGATTAGGAGCTACGGGACATTTTAGTTTGGCCTACAAAAAATGTATTTTGTATGGAAAAAAAAGTGATCACAGATTAATGCCTAAATCGCTCTAGGACGCTTAGATTAGGAGCTACGGGCAATTTTAGTTTGGCCTACAAAAAATGTATTTTGTATGGAAAAAAAGTGATCACAGATTAATGCCTAAATCGCTCTAGGACGCTTAGATTAGGAGCTACGGGCAATTTTAGTTTGGCCTACAAAAAATGTATTTTGTATGGAAAAAAAGTGATCACAGATTAATGCATAAATCGCTCTAGGACGCTTAGATTAGGAGCTACGGGCAATTTTAGTTTGGCCTACAAAAAATATATTTTGTATGGAAAAAAAGTGATCACAGATTAAAGCCTAAATCGCTCTAGGACGCTTAGATTAGGAGCTACGGGACATTTTAGTTTGGCCTACAAAAAATGTATTTTGTATGGAAAAAAAAGTGATCACAGATTAATGCCTAAATCGCTCTAGGACGCTTAGATTAGGAGCTACGGGCAATTTTAGTTTGGCCTACAAAAAATGTATTTTAGGAAAAAAAAGTGATCACAGATTAAAGCCTAAATCGCTCTAGGACGCTTAGATTAGGAGCTACGGGACATTTTAGTTTGGCCTACAAAAAATGTATTTTGTATGGAAAAAAAAAGTGATCACAGATTAATGCCTAAATCGCTCTAGGACGCTTAGATTAGGAGCTACGGGCAATTTTAGTTTGGCCTACAAAAAATTTATTTTGTATGGAAAAAAAAGTGATCACAGATTAATGCCTAAATCGCTCTAGGACGCTTAGATTAGGAGCTACGGGACATTTTAGTTTGGCCTACAAAAAATATATTTTGTATGGAAAAAAAGTGATCACAGATTAAAGCCTAAATCGCTCTAGGACGCTTAGATTAGGAGCTACGGGACATTTTAGTTTGGCCTACAAAAAATATATTTTGTATGGAAAAAAAAAGTGATCACAGATTAATGCCTAAATCGCTCTAGGACGCTTAGATTAGGAGCTACGGGACATTTTAGTTTGGCCTACAAAAAATGTATTTTGTATGGAAAAAAAAGTGATCACAGATTAATGCCTAAATCGCTCTAGGACGCTTAGATTAGGAGCTACGGGACATTTTAGTTTGGCCTACAAAAAATATATTTTGTATGGAAAAAAAGTGATCACAGATTAAAGCCTAAATCGCTCTAGGACGCTTAGATTAGGAGCTACGGGACATTTTAGTTTGGCCTACAAAAAATGTATTTTGTATGGAAAAAAAGTGATCACAGATTAATGCCTAAATCGCTCTAGGACGCTTAGATTAGGAGCTACGGGCAATTTTAGTTTGGCCTACAAAAAATGTATTTTGTATGGAAAAAAAGTGATCACAGATTAATGCCTAAATCGCTCTAGGACGCTTAGATTAGGAGCAACGGGCAATTTTAGTTTGGCCTACAAAAAATGTATTTTGTATGGAAAAAAAAGTGATCACAGATTAATGCCTAAATCGCTCTAGGACGCTTAGATTAGGAGCTACGGGCAATTTTAGTTTGGCCTACAAAAAATATATTTTGTATGGAAAAAAAGTGATCACAGATTAAAGCCTAAATCGCTCTAGGACGCTTAGATTAGGAGCTACGGGCAATTTTAGTTTGGCCTACAAAAAATGTATTTTGTATGGAAAAAAAAGTGATCACAGATTAAAGCCTAAATCGCTCTAGGACGCTTAGATTAGGAGCTACGGGACATTTTAGTTTGGCCTACAAAAAATATATTTTGTATGGAAAAAAAGTGATCACAGATTAAAGCCTAAATCGCTCTAGGACGCTTAGATTAGGAGCTACGGGACATTTTAGTTTGGCCTACAAAAAATGTATTTTGTATGGGAAAAAAAGTGATCACAGATTAATGCCTAAATCGCTCTAGGACGCTTAGATTAGGAGCTACGGGCAATTTTAGTTTGGCCTACAAAAAATTTATTTTGTATGGAAAAAAAAGTGATCACAGATTAATGCCTAAATCGCTCTAGGACGCTTAGATTAGGAGCAACGGGACATTTTAGTTTGGCCTACAAAAAAGTGATCAGATTAATGCCTAAATCGCTCTAGGACGCTTAGATTAGGAGCTACGGGCAATTTTAGTTTGGCCTACAAAAAATGTATTTTGTATGGAAAAAAAGTGATCACAGATTAATGCCTAAATCGCTCTAGGACGCTTAGATTAGGAGCTACGGGCAATTTTAGTTTGGCCTACAAAAAATGTATTTTATATGGAAAAAAAAGTGATCACAGATTAAAGCCTAAATCGCTCTAGGACGCTTAGATTAGGAGCTACGGGACATTTTAGTTTGGCCTACAAAAAATATATTTTGTATGGAAAAAAAAGTGATCACAGATTAATGCCTAAATCGCTCTAGGACGCTTAGATTAGGAGCTACGGGCAATTTTAGTTTGGCCTACAAAAAATGTATTTTGTATGGAAAAAAAAGTGATCACAGATTAAAGCCTAAATCGCTCTAGGACGCTTAGATTAGGAGCTACGGGACATTTTAGTTTGGCCTACAAAAAATATATTTTGTATGGAAAAAAAGTGATCACAGATTAAAGCCTAAATCGCTCTAGGACGCTTAGATTAGGAGCTACGGGACATTTTAGTTTGGCCTACAAAAAATGTATTTTGTATGGAAAAAAAAGTGATCACAGATTAAAGCCTAAATCGCTCTAGGACGCTTAGATTAGGAGCTACGGGACATTTTAGTTTGGCCTACAAAAAATATATTTTGTATGGAAAAAAAGTGATCACAGATTAAAGCCTAAATCGCTCTAGGACGCTTAGATTAGGAGCTACGGGACATTTTAGTTTGGCCTACAAAAAATGTATTTTGTATGGAAAAAAAAGTGATCACAGATTAATGCCTAAATCGCTCTAGGACGCTTAGATTAGGAGCTACGGGCAATTTTAGTTTGGCCTACAAAAAATTTATTTTGTATGGAAAAAAAAGTGATCACAGATTAATGCCTAAATCGCTCTAGGACGCTTAGATTAGGAGCTACGGGACATTTTAGTTTGGCCTACAAAAAATATATTTTGTATGGAAAAAAAGTGATCACAGATTAAAGCCTAAATCGCTCTAGGACGCTTAGATTAGGAGCTACGGGACATTTTAGTTTGGCCTACAAAAAATATATTTTGTATGGAAAAAAAGTGATCACAGATTAAAGCCTAAATCGCTCTAGGACGCTTAGATTAGGAGCTACGGGACATTTTAGTTTGGCCTACAAAAAATATATTTTGTATGGGAAAAAAGTGATCACAGATTAATGCCTAAATCGCTCTAGGACGCTTAGATTAGGAGCTACGGGCAATTTTAGTTTGGCCTACAAAAAATGTATTTTGTATGAAAAAAAAGTGATCACAGATTAATGCCTAAATCGCTCTAGGACGCTTAGATTAGGAGCTACGGGACATTTTAGTTTGGCCTACAAAAAATGTATTTTGTATGGAAAAAAAAGTGATCACAGATTAATGCCTAAATCGCTCTAGGACGCTTAGATTAGGAGCTACGGGACATTTTAGTTTGGCCTACAAAAAATGTGATCACAGATTAATGCCAAAATCGCTCTAGGACGCTTAGATTAGGAGCTACGGGCAATTTTAGTTTGGCCTACAAAAAATGTATTTTGTATGAAAAAAAAGTGATCACAGATTAATGCCTAAATCGCTCTAGGACGCTTAGATTAGGAGCTACGGGCAATTTTAGTTTGGCCTACAAAAAATGTATTTTGTATGAAAAAAAAGTGATCACAGATTAATGCCTAAATCGCTCTAGGACGCTTAGATTAGGAGCTACGGGCAATTTTAGTTTGGCCTACAAAAAATGTATTTTGTATGAAAAAAAAGTGATCACAGATTAATGCCTAAATCACTCTAGGACGCTTAGATTAGGAGCTACGGGCAATTTTAGTTTGGCCTACAAAAAATGTATTTTGTATGGGAAAAAAGTGATCACAGATTAATGCCTAAATCGCTCTAGGACGCTAAATTTGGAGCTACGGGATATTTTAGTTTGGCCTACAAAAAATGTATTTTGTATGGGAAAAAAAGTGATCACAGATTAATGCCTAAATCGCTCTAGGACGCTTAGATTAGGAGCTACGGGACATTTAGTTTGGCCTACAAAAATGTATTTTGTATGGAAAAAAAAGTGATCACAGATTAATGACTAAATCGCTCTAGGACGCTTAGATTAGGAGCTACGGGACATTTTAGTTTGGCCTACAAAAAATGTATTTTGTATGGAAAAAAAGTGATCACAGATTAATGCCTAAATCGCTCTAGGACGCTTAGATTAGGAGCTACGGGACATTTTAGTTTGGCCTACAAAAAATTTATTTTGTATGGGAAAAAAAGTGATCACAGATTAAAGCCTAAATCGCTCTAGGACGCTTAGATTAGGAGCTACGGGACATTTTAGTTAGGCCTACATTTAGTTAGGAGCTACGGGACATTTTAGTTTGTCCTACAAAAAATGTATTTTGTATGGAAAAAAAAGTGATCACAGATTAATGCCTAAATCGCTCTAGGACGCTTAGATTAGGAGCTACGGGACATTTTAGTTAGGCCTACAAAAAATGTATTTTGTATGGAAAAAAAAGTGATCACAGATTAATGCCTAAATCGCTCTAGGACGCTTAGATTAGGAGCTACGGGCAATTTTAGTTTGGCCTACAAAAAATATATTTTGTATGAAAAAAAAAGTGATCACAGATTAAAGCCTAAATCGCTCTAGGACGCTTAGATTAGGAGCTACGGGCAATTTTAGTTTGGCCTACAAAAAAAGTATTTTGTATGGAAAAAAAAGTGATCACAGATTAATGCCTAAATCGCTCTAGGACGCTTAGATTAGGAGCTACGGGACATTTTAGTTTGGCCTACAAAAAATGTATTTTGTATGGAAAAAAAAGTGATCACAGATTAAAGCCTAAATCGCTCTAGGACGCTTAGATTAGGAGCTACGGGACATTTTAGTTTGGCCTACAAAAAATTTATTTTGTATGGGAAAAAAAGTGATCACAGATTAATGCCTAAATCGCTCTAGGACGCTTAGATTAGGAGCTACGGGACATTTTAGTTTGGCCTACAAAAAATGTATTTTGTATGGAAAAAAAAGTGATCACAGATTAAAGCCTAAATCGCTCTAGGACGCTTAGATTAGGAGCTACGGGACATTTTAGTTTGGCCTACAAAAAATTTATTTTGTATGGGAAAAAAAGTGATCACAGATTAATGCCTAAATCGCTCTAGGACGCTTAGATTAGGAGCTCCGGGACATTTTAGTTTGGCCTACAAAAAATGTATTTTGTATGGAAAAAAAGTGATCACAGATTAAAGCCTAAATCGCTCTAGGACGCTTAGATTAGGAGCTACGGGACATTTTAGTTTGGCCTACAAAAAATTTATTTTGTATGGGAAAAAAAGTGATCACAGATTAAAGCCTAAATCGCTCTAGGACGCTTAGATTAGGAGCTACGGGACATTTTAGTTAGGCCTACAAAAAATGTATTTTGTATGGAAAAAAAAGTGATCACAGATTAATGCCTAAATCGCTCTAGGACGCTTAGATTAGGAGCTACGGGACATTTTAGTTTGTCCTACAAAAAATTTATTTTGTATGGAAAAAAAAGTGATCACAGATTAATGCCTAAATCGCTCTAGGACGCTTAGATTAGGAGCTACGGGCAATTTTAGTTTGGCCTACAAATTTTGTATGGAAAAAAAGTGATCACAGATTAATGCCTAAATCGCTCTAGGACGCTTAGATTAGGAGCTACGGGACATTTTAGTTTGGCCTACAAAAAATGTATTTTGTATGGAAAAAAAAGTGATCACAGATTAATGCCTAAATCGCTCTAGGACGCTTAGATTAGGAGCTACGGGCAATTTTAGTTTGGCCTACAAATTTTGTATGGAAAAAAAGTGATCACAGATTAATGCCTAAATCGCTCTAGGACGCTTAGATTAGGAGCTACGGGCAATTTTAGTTTGGCCTACAAAAAATTTATTTTGTATGAAAAAAAGTGATCACAGATTAATGCCTAAATCGCTCTAGGACGCTTAGATTAGGAGCTACGGGCAATTTTAGTTTGGCCTACAAAAAATGTATTTTGTATGGAAAAAAAGTGATCACTGATTAATGCCTAAATCGCTCTAGTACGCATAGTTTAGGAGCTACGGGACATTTCATGTATGTATTTTGTATGGAAAAAAAAGTGATCACAGATTAATGCCTAAATCGCTCTAGGACGCTTAGATTAGGAGCTACGGGACATTTTAGTTTGGCCTACAAAAAATTTATTTTGTATGGGAAAAAAAGTGATCACAGATTAATGCCTAAATCGCTCTAGGACGCATAGTTTAGGAGCTACGGGCCATTTTAGTTTGGCCTACAAAAAATGTATTTTGTATGGAAAAAAAAGTGATCACAGATTAATGCCTAAATCGCTCTAGGACGCTTAGTTTAGGAGCTACGGGACATTTTAGTTTGGCCTACAAAAAATGTATTTTGTATGGAAAAAGAAGTGATCACAGATTAATGCCTAAATCGCTCTAGGACGCTTAGATTAGGAGCTACGGGACATTTTAGTTTGGCCTACAAAAAATTTATTTTGTATGGGAAAAAAAGTGATCACAGATTAATGCCTAAATCGCTCTAGGACGCATAGTTTAGGAGCTACGGGCCATTTTAGTTTGGCCTACAAAAATGTATTTTGTATGGAAAAAGAAGTGATCACAGATTAATGCCTAAATCGCTCTAGGACGCTTAGTTTAGGAGCTACGGGACATTTTAGTTTGGCCTACAAAAAATGTATTTTGTATGGAAAAAGAAGTGATCACAGATTAATGCCTAAATCGCTCTAGGACGCTTAGTTTAGGAGCTACGGGACATTTTAGTTTGGCCTACAAAAAATGTATTTTGTATGGAAAAAAAAGTGATCACTGATTAAAGCCTAAATCGCTCTAGGACGCTTAGATTAGGAGCTACGGGACATTTTAGTTTGGCCTACAAATTTTGTATGGAAAAAAAGTGATCACAGATTAATGCCTAAATCGCTCTAGGACGCTTAGATTAGGAGCTACGGGACATTTTAGTTTGGCCTACAAAAAATGTATTTTGTATGGAAAAAAAAGTGATCACAGATTAATGCCTAAATCGCTCTAGGACGCTTAGATTAGGAGCTACGGGCAATTTTAGTTTGGCCTACAAAAAATTTATTTTGTATGAAAAAAACGTGATCACAGATTAATGCCTAAATCGCTCTAGGACGCTTAGATTAGGAGCTACGGGCAATTTTAGTTTGGCCTACAAAAAATTTATTTTGTATGAAAAAAAGTGATCACAGATTAATGCCTAAATCGCTCTAGTACGCATAGTTTGGAGCTACGGGACATTTCATGTATGTATTTTGTATGGAAAAAAAAGTGATCACAGATTAATGCCTAAATCGCTCTAGGACGCTTAGATTAGGAGCTACGGGACATTTTAGTTTGGCCTACAAAAAATTTATTTTGTATGGGAAAAAAAGTGATCACAGATTAATGCCTAAATCGCTCTAGGACGCATAGTTTAGGAGCTACGGGCCATTTTAGTTTGGCCTACAAAAAATGTATTTTGTATGGAAAAAAAAGTGATCACAGATTAATGCCTAAATCGCTCTAGGACGCTTAGTTTAGGAGCTACGGGACATTTTAGTTTGGCCTACAAAAAATGTATTTTGTATGGAAAAAGAAGTGATCACAGATTAATGCCTAAATCGCTCTAGGACGCTTAGATTAGGAGCTACGGGACATTTTAGTTTGGCCTACAAAAAATTTATTTTGTATGGGAAAAAAAGTGATCACAGATTAATGCCTAAATCGCTCTAGGACGCATAGTTTAGGAGCTACGGGCCATTTTAGTTTGGCCTACAAAAAATGTATTTTGTATGGAAAAAGAAGTGATCACAGATTAATGCCTAAATCGCTCTAGGACGCTTAGTTTAGGAGCTACGGGACATTTTAGTTTGGCCTACAAAAAATGTATTTTGTATGGAAAAAGAAGTGATCACAGATTAATGCCTAAATCGCTCTAGGACGCTTAGATTAGGAGCTACGGGCAATTTTAGTTTGGCCTACAAATTTTGTATGGAAAAAAAGTGATCACAGATTAATGCCTAAATCGCTCTAGGACGCTTAGATTAGGAGCTACGGGCAATTTTAGTTTGGCCTACAAAAAATTTATTTTGTATGAAAAAAAGTGATCACAGATTAATGCCTAAATCGCTCTAGGACGCTTAGATTAGGAGCTACGGGCAATTTTAGTTTGGCCTACAAAAAATGTATTTTGTATGGAAAAGAAGTGATCACTGATGAATGCCTAAATCGCTCTAGTACGCATAGTTTAGGAGCTACGGGACATTTCATGTATGTATTTTGTATGGAAAAAAAAGTGATCACAGATTAATGCCTAAATCGCTCTAGGACGCTTAGATTAGGAGCTACGGGACATTTTAGTTTGGCCTACAAAAAATTTATTTTGTATGGGAAAAAAAGTGATCACAGATTAATGCCTAAATCGCTCTAGGACGCATAGTTTAGGAGCTACGGGCCATTTTAGTTTGGCCTACAAAAAATGTATTTTGTATGGAAAAAAAAGTGATCACAGATTAATGCCTAAATCGCTCTAGGAAGCTTAGTTTAGGAGCTACGGGACATTTTAGTTTGGCCTACAAAAAATGTATTTTGTATGGAAAAAGAAGTGATCACAGATTAATGCCTAAATCGCTCTAGGACGCTTAGATTAGGAGCTACGGGACATTTTAGTTTGGCCTACAAAAAATTTATTTTGTATGGGAAAAAAAGTGATCACAGATTAATGCCTAAATCGCTCTAGGACGCATAGTTTAGGAGCTACGGGCCATTTTAGTTTGGCCTACAAAAATGTATTTTGTATGGAAAAAGAAGTGATCACAGATTAATGCCTAAATCGCTCTAGGACGCTTAGTTTAGGAGCTACGGGACATTTTAGTTTGGCCTACAAAAAATGTATTTTGTATGGAAAAAGAAGTGATCACAGATTAATGCCTAAATCGCTCTAGGACGCTTAGTTTAGGAGCTACGGGACATTTTAGTTTGGCCTACAAAAAATGTATTTTGTATGGAAAAAAAAGTGATCACTGATTAAAGCCTAAATCGCTCTAGGACGCTTAGATTAGGAGCTACGGGACATTTTAGTTTGGCCTACAAATTTTGTATGGAAAAAAAGTGATCACAGATTAATGCCTAAATCGCTCTAGGACGCTTAGATTAGGAGCTACGGGACATTTTAGTTTGGCCTACAAAAAATGTATTTTGTATGGAAAAAAAAGTGATCACAGATTAATGCCTAAATCGCTCTCGGACGCTTAGATTAGGAGCTACGGGCAATTTTAGTTTGGCCTACAAAAAATTTATTTTGTATGAAAAAAACGTGATCACAGATTAATGCCTAAATCGCTCTAGGACGCTTAGATTAGGAGCTACGGGCAATTTTAGTTTGGCCTACAAAAAATTTATTTTGTATGAAAAAAAGTGATCACAGATTAATGCCTAAATCGCTCTAGTACGCATAGTTTGGAGCTACGGGACATTTCATGTATGTATTTTGTATGGAAAAAAAAGTGATCACAGATTAATGCCTAAATCGCTCTAGGACGCTTAGATTAGGAGCTACGGGACATTTTAGTTTGGCCTACAAAAAATTTATTTTGTATGGGAAAAAAAGTGATCACAGATTAATGCCTAAATCGCTCTAGGACGCATAGTTTAGGAGCTACGGGCCATTTTAGTTTGGCCTACAAAAAATGTATTTTGTATGGAAAAAAAAGTGATCACAGATTAATGCCTAAATCGCTCTAGGACGCTTAGTTTAGGAGCTACGGGACATTTTAGTTTGGCCTACAAAAAATGTATTTTGTATGGAAAAAGAAGTGATCACAGATTAATGCCTAAATCGCTCTAGGACGCTTAGATTAGGAGCTACGGGACATTTTAGTTTGGCCTACAAAAAATTTATTTTGTATGGGAAAAAAAGTGATCACAGATTAATGCCTAAATCGCTCTAGGACGCATAGTTTAGGAGCTACGGGCCATTTTAGTTTGGCCTACAAAAAATGTATTTTGTATGGAAAAAGAAGTGATCACAGATTAATGCCTAAATCGCTCTAGGACGCTTAGTTTAGGAGCTACGGGACATTTTAGTTTGGCCTACAAAAAATGTATTTTGTATGGAAAAAGAAGTGATCACAGATTAATGCCTAAATCGCTCTAGGACGCTTAGTTTAGGAGCTACGGGACATTTTAGTTTGGCCTACAAAAAATGTATTTTGTATGGAAAAAGAAGTGATCACAGATTAATGCCTAAATCGCTCTAGGACGCTTAGTTTAGGAGCTACGGGACATTTTAGTTTGGCCTACAAAAAATGTATTTTGTATGGGAAAAAAAGTGATCACAGATTAATGCCTAAATCGCTCTAGGACGCATAGTTTAGGAGCTACGGGACATTTTAGTTTGTATTTGTATGGGAAAAAAAGTGATCACAGATTAATGCCTAAATCGCTCTAGGAGGCTTAGATTAGGAGCTACGGGCAATTTTAGTTTGGCCTACAAAAAATGTATTTTGTATGGAAAAAAAGTGATCACAGATTAATGCCTAAATCGCTCTAGGACGCTTAGATTAGGAGCTACGGGACATTTTAGTTTGGCCTACAAAAATGTATTTTGTATGGGAAAAAAAGTGATCACAGATTAATGCCTAAATCGCTCTAGGACGCTTAGATTAGGAGCTACGGGACATTTTAGTTTGGCCTACAAAAAATTTATTTTGTATGGAAAAAAAAGTGATCACAGATTAATGCCTAAATCGCTCTAGGACGCTTAGATTAGGAGCTACGGGCAATTTTAGTTTGGCCTACAAAAAATGTATTTTGTATGGAAAAAAAAGTGATCACAGATTAATGCCTAAATCGCTCTAGGACGCTTAGATTAGGAGCTACGGGACATTTTAGTTTGGCCTACAAAAAATGTATTTTGTATGGAAAAAAAAGTGATTACAGATTAAAGCCTAAATCGCTCTAGGACGCATAGTTTAGGAGCTACGGGACATTTTAGTTTGGCCTACAAAAAATATATTTTGTATGGAAAAAAAGTGATCACAGATTAAAGCCTAAATCGCTCTAGGACGCTTAGATTAGGAGCTACGGGACATTTTAGTTTGGCCTACAAAAAATGTATTTTGTATGGAAAAAAAAGTGATCACAGATTAATGCCTAAATCGCTCTAGGACGCTTAGATTAGGAGCTACGGGCAATTTTAGTTTGGCCTACAAAAAACATATTTTGTATGGAAAAAAAAGTGATCACAGATTAATGCCTAAAAAATGTATTTTGTATGGAAAAAAAAGTGATCACAGATTAATGCCTAAATCGCTCTAGGACGCTTAGATTAGGAGCTACGGGACATTTTAGTTTGGCCTACAAAAAATGTATTTTGTATGGAAAAAAAGTGATCACAGATTAAAGCCTAAATCGCTCTAGGACGCTTAGATTAGGAGCTACGGGACATTTTAGTTTGGCCTACATTTATTTTGTATGGGAAAAAAAGTGATCACAGATTAATGCCTAAATCGCTCTAGGACGCTTAGATTAGGAGCTACGGGACATTTTAGTTTGGCCTACAAAAAATTTATTTTGTATGGAAAAAAAAGTGATCACAGATTAAAGCCTAAATCGCTCTAGGACGCTTAGATTAGGAGCTACGGGACATTTTAGTTTGGCCTACAAAAAATGTATTTTGTATGGAAAAAAAAGTGATCACAGATTAAAGCCTAAATCACTCTAGGACGCTTAGATTAGGAGCTACGGGACATTTTAGTTTGGCCTACAAAAAATTTATTTTGTATGGAAAAAAAAGTGATCACAGATTAATGCCTAAATCGCTCTAGGACGCTTAGATTAGGAGCTACGGGCAATTTTAGTTTGGCCTACAAAAAATATATTTTGTATGGAAAAAAAAGTGATCACAGATTAATGCCTAATTCGCTCTAGGACGCTTAGATTAGGAGCTACGGGCAATTTTAGTTTGGCCTACAAAAAATATATTTTGTATGGAAAAAAAAGTGATCACAGATTAATGCCTAATTCGCTCTAGGACGCTTAGATTAGGAGCTTAGATTAGGAGCTACGGGCAATTTTAGTTTGGCCTACAAAAAATGTATTTTGTATGGAAAAAAAAGTGATCACAGATTAATGCCTAATTCGCTCTAGGACGCTTAGATTAGGAGCTACGGGCAATTTTAGTTTGGCCTACAAAAAATGTATTTTGTATGGAAAAAAAAGTGATCACAGATTAATGCCTAAATCGCTCTAGGACGCTTAGATTAGGAGCTACGGGACATTTTAGTTTGGCCTACAAAAAATGTATTTTGTATGGAAAAAAAAGTGATCACTGATTAAAGCCTAAATCGCTCTAGGACGCTTAGATTAGGAGCTACGGGACATTTTAGTTTGGCCTACAAATTTTGTATGGAAAAAAAGTGATCACAGATTAATGCCTAAATCGCTCTAGGACGCTTAGATTAGGAGCTACGGGACATTTTAGTTTGGCCTACAAAAAATGTATTTTGTATGGAAAAAAAAGTGATCACAGATTAATGCCTAAATCGCTCTAGGACGCTTAGATTAGGAGCTACGGGCAATTTTAGTTTGGCCTACAAAAAATTTATTTTGTATGAAAAAAACGTGATCACAGATTAATGCCTAAATCGCTCTAGGACGCTTAGATTAGGAGCTACGGGCAATTTTAGTTTGGCCTACAAAAAATTTATTTTGTATGAAAAAAAGTGATCACAGATTAATGCCTAAATCGCTCTAGTACGCATAGTTTGGAGCTACGGGACATTTCATGTATGTATTTTGTATGGAAAAAAAAGTGATCACAGATTAATGCCTAAATCGCTCTAGGACGCTTAGATTAGGAGCTACGGGACATTTTAGTTTGGCCTACAAAAAATTTATTTTGTATGGGAAAAAAAGTGATCACAGATTAATGCCTAAATCGCTCTAGGACGCATAGTTTAGGAGCTACGGGCCATTTTAGTTTGGCCTACAAAAAATGTATTTTGTATGGAAAAAAAAGTGATCACAGATTAATGCCTAAATCGCTCTAGGACGCTTAGTTTAGGAGCTACGGGACATTTTAGTTTGGCCTACAAAAAATGTATTTTGTATGGAAAAAGAAGTGATCACAGATTAATGCCTAAATCGCTCTAGGACGCTTAGATTAGGAGCTACGGGACATTTTAGTTTGGCCTACAAAAAATTTATTTTGTATGGGAAAAAAAGTGATCACAGATTAATGCCTAAATCGCTCTAGGACGCATAGTTTAGGAGCTACGGGCCATTTTAGTTTGGCCTACAAAAAATGTATTTTGTATGGAAAAAGAAGTGATCACAGATTAATGCCTAAATCGCTCTAGGACGCTTAGTTTAGGAGCTACGGGACATTTTAGTTTGGCCTACAAAAAATGTATTTTGTATGGAAAAAGAAGTGATCACAGATTAATGCCTAAATCGCTCTAGGACGCTTAGTTTAGGAGCTACGGGACATTTTAGTTTGGCCTACAAAAAATGTATTTTGTATGGAAAAAGAAGTGATCACAGATTAATGCCTAAATCGCTCTAGGACGCTTAGTTTAGGAGCTACGGGACATTTTAGTTTGGCCTACAAAAAATGTATTTTGTATGGGAAAAAAAGTGATCACAGATTAATGCCTAAATCGCTCTAGGACGCATAGTTTAGGAGCTACGGGACATTTTAGTTTGTATTTGTATGGGAAAAAAAGTGATCACAGATTAATGCCTAAATCGCTCTAGGAGGCTTAGATTAGGAGCTACGGGCAATTTTAGTTTGGCCTACAAAAAATGTATTTTGTATGGAAAAAAAGTGATCACAGATTAATGCCTAAATCGCTCTAGGACGCTTAGATTAGGAGCTACGGGACATTTTAGTTTGGCCTACAAAAATGTATTTTGTATGGGAAAAAAAGTGATCACAGATTAATGCCTAAATCGCTCTAGGACGCTTAGATTAGGAGCTACGGGACATTTTAGTTTGGCCTACAAAAAATTTATTTTGTATGGAAAAAAAAGTGATCACAGATTAATGCCTAAATCGCTCTAGGACGCTTAGATTAGGAGCTACGGGCAATTTTAGTTTGGCCTACAAAAAATGTATTTTGTATGGAAAAAAAAGTGATCACAGATTAATGCCTAAATCGCTCTAGGACGCTTAGATTAGGAGCTACGGGACATTTTAGTTTGGCCTACAAAAAATTTATTTTGTATGGAAAAAAAAGTGATTACAGATTAAAGCCTAAATCGCTGTAGGACGCATAGTTTAGGAGCTACGGGACATTTTAGTTTGGCCTACAAAAAATGTATTTTGTATGGAAAAAAAAGTGATCACAGATTAATGCCTAAATCGCTCTAGGACGCTTAGATTAGGAGCTACGGGCAATTTTAGTTTGGCCTACAAAAAATGTATTTTGTATGGAAAAAAAGTGATCACAGATTAATGCCTAAATCGCTCTAGGACGCTTGGATTAGGAGCTACGGGCAATTTTAGTTTGGCCTACAAAAAATATATTTTGTATGGAACAAAAAGTGATCACAGATTAATGCCTAAATCGCTCTAGGACGCTTAGATTAGGAGCTACGGGCAATTTTAGTTTGGCCTACAAAAAATATATTTTGTATGGAAAAAAAAGTGATCACAGATTAATGCCTAAATCGCTCTAGGACGCTTAGATTAGGAGCTACGGGACATTTTAGTTTGGCCTACAAAAAAAAATGTATTTTGTATGGAAAAAAAAGTGATCACAGATTAAAGCCTAAATCGCTCTAGGACGCTTAGATTAGGAGCTACGGGCAATTTTAGTTTGGCCTACAAAAAATATATTTTGTATGGAAAAAAAAAGTGATCACAGATTAATGCCTAAATCGCTCTAGGACGCTTAGATTAGGAGCTACGGGACATTTTAGTTTGGCCTACAAAAAATGTATTTTGTATGGAAAAAAAAGTGATTACAGATTAAAGCCTAAATCGCTCTAGGACGCATAGTTTAGGAGCTACGGGACATTTTAGTTTGGCCTACAAAAAATATATTTTGTATGGAAAAAAAGTGATCACAGATTAAAGCCTAAATCGCTCTAGGACGCTTAGATTAGGAGCTACGGGACATTTTAGTTTGGCCTACAAAAATGACAACTGTCAAAATGACAACTGTCAAAAATGACAACTGTCAAAGTGACAACTGTCAAAATGACAACTGTCAAAGTGACAACTGTCAAAGTGACTACTGTCAAAATGACAACTGTCAAAGTGACAACTGTCAAAATGACAACTGTCAAAATGACAACTGTCAAAATGACAACTGTCAAAATGACAACTGTCAAAATGACAACTGTCAAAATGACAACTGTCAAAATGACAACTGTCAAAATGACAACTGTCAAAATGACAACTGTCAAAATGACAACTGTCAAAATGACAACTGTCAAAATGACAACTGTCAAAATGACAACTGTCAAAATGACACCTGTCAAAATGACAACTGTCAAAAATGACAACTGTCAAAGTGACAACTGTCAAAGTGACAACTGTCAAAGTGACAACTGTCAAAGTGACAACTGTCAAAATGACAACTGTCAAAATGACAACTGTCAAAAATGACAACTGTCAAAAATGACAACTGTCAAAGTGACAACTGTCAAAATGACAACTGTCAAAATGACAACTGTCAAAAATGACAACTGTCAAAATGACAACTGTCAAAAATGACAACTGTCAAAGTGACAACTGTCAAAATGACAACTGTCAAAATGACAACTGTCAAAACGACAACTGTCAAAATGACAACTGTCAAAATGACAACTGTCAAAATGACAACTGTCAAAATGACAACTGTCAAAATGACAACTGTCAAAATGACAACTGTCAAAATGACAACTGTCAAAATGACAACTGTCAAAATGACAACTGTCAAAATGACAACTGTCAAAATGACAACTGTCAAAATGACAACTGTCAAAATGACAACTGTCAAAATGACACCTGTCAAAATGACAACTGTCAAAAATGACAACTGTCAAAATGACAACTGTCAAAATGACAACTGTCAAAATGACAACTGTCAAAAATGACAACTGTCAAAGTGACACCTGTCAAAATGACAACTGTCAAAGTGACAACTGTCAAAGTGACAACTGTCAAAGTGACAACTGTCAAAATGACAACTGTCAAAATGACAACTGTCAAAATGACAACAGTCAAAATGACAACTGTCAAAATGACAACTGTCAAAATGACAACTGTCAAAAATGACAACTGTCAAAGTGACAACTGTCAAAATGACAACTGTCAAAATGACAACTGTCAAAATGACAACAGTCAAAATGACAACTGTCAAAATGACAACTGTCAAAATGACAACTGTCAAAAATGACAACTGTCAAAGTGACAACTGTCAAAATGACAACTGTCAAAATGACAACTGTCAAAGTGACAACTGTCAAAATGACAACTGTCAAAATGACAACTGTCAAAATGACAACTGTCAAAATGACAACTGTCAAAATGACAACTGTCAAAATGACAACTGTCAAAATGACAACTGTCAAAATGACAACTGTCAAAATGACAACTGTCAAAATGACAACTGTCAAAATGACAACTGTCAAAATGACAACTGTCAAAATGACAACAGTCAAAATGACAACTGTCAAAATGACAACTGTCAAAATGACAACTGTCAAAATGACAACTGTCAAAATGACAACTGTCAAAGTGACAACTGTCAAAGTGACAACTGTCAAAATGACAACTGTCAAAATGACAACTGTCAAAAATGACAACTGTCAAAGTGACAACTGTCAAAATGACAACTGTCAAAATGACAACTGTCAAAATGACAACTGTCAAAATGACAACTGTCAAAATGACAACTGTCAAAATGACAACTGTCAAAATGACAACTGTCAAAATGACAACTGTCAAAATGACAACTGTCAAAATGACAACTGTCAAAATGACAACTGTCAAAATGACAACTGTCAAAATGACAACTGTCAAAATGACAACTGTCAAAATGACAACTGTCAAAATGACAACTGTCAAAATGACAACTGTCAAAATGACAACTGTCAAAATGACAACTGTCAAAATGACAACTGTCAAAATGACAACTGTCAAAATGACAACTGTCAAAATGACAACTGTCACAATGACAACTGTCAAAATGGCAACTCTCAAAATGACAACTGTCAAAATGACAACTGTCAAAATGACAACTGTCAAAATGACAACTGTCAAAAATGACAACTGTCAAAAATGACAACTGTCAAAAATGACAACTGTCAAAATGACAACTGTCAAAATGACATCTGTCAAAATGACAACTGTCAAAATGACAACTGTCAAAATGACAACTGTCAAAATGACAACTGTCAAAAATGACAACTGTCAAAGTGACACCTGTCAAAATGACAACTGTCAAAAATGACAACTGTCAAAGTGACAACTGTCAAAGTGACAACTGTCAAAGTGACAACTGTCAAAATGACAACTGTCAAAATGACAACTGTCAAAATGACAACTGTCAAAAATGACAACTGTCAAAAATTACAACTGTCAAAGTGACAACTGTCAAAGTGACAACTGTCAAAATGACAACTGTCAAAATGACAACTGTCAAAAATGACAACTGTCAAAATGACAACTGTCAAAGTGATAACTGTCAAAGTGATAACTGTCAAAATGACAACTGTCAAAATGACAACTGTCAAAATGACAACTGTCAAAGTGACAACTGTCAAAATGACAACTGTCAAAATGACAACTGTCAAAATGACAACTGTCTAAATGACAACTGTCTAAATGACAACTGTCAAAATGACAACTGTCAAAATGACAACTGTCAAAATGACAACTGTCAAAATGACAACTGTCAAAATGACAACTGTCAAAATGACAACTGTCAAAGTGACAACTGTCAAAGTGACAACTGTCAAAGTGACAACTGTCAAAGTGACAACTGTCAAAATGACAACTGTCAAAAATGACAACTGTCAAAAATGACAACTGTCAAAAATGACAACTGTCAAAGTGACAACTGTCAAAGTGATAACTGTCAAAGTGATAACTGTCAAAATGACAACTGTCAAAATGACAACTGTCAAAATGACAACTGTCAAAGTGACAACTGTCAAAATGACAACTGTCAAAATGACAACTGTCAAAGTGACAACTGTCAAAGTGACAACTGTCAAAGTGACAACTGTCAAAGTGACAACTGTCAAAGTGACAACTGTCAAAGTGACAACTGTCAAAGTGACAACTGTCAAAATGACAACTGTCAAAAATGACAACTGTCAAAAATGACAACTGTCAAAAATGACAACTGTCAAAGTGACAACTGTCAAAGTGATAACTGTCAAAGTGATAACTGTCAAAATGACAACTGTCAAAATGACAACTGTCAAAGTGACAACTGTCAAAGTGACAACTGTCAAAGTGACAACTGTCAAAATGACAACTGTCAAAAATGACAACTGTCAAAAATGACAACTGTCAAAAATGACAACTGTCAAAGTGACAACTGTCAAAGTGATAACTGTCAAAGTGATAACTGTCAAAATGACAACTGTCAAAATGACAACTGTCAAAGTGACAACTGTCAAAGTGACAACTGTCAAAGTGACAACTGTCAAAGTGACAACTGTCAAAATGACAACTGTCAAAATGACAACTGTCAAAAATGACAACTGTCAAAATGACAACTGTCAAAGTGATAACTGTCAAAGTGATAACTGTCAAAGTGATAACTGTCAAAATGACAACTGTCAAAATGACAACTGTCAAAATGACAACTGTCAAAGTGACAACTGTCAAAATGACAACTGTCAAAATGACAACTGTCAAAATGACAACTGTCAAAATGACAACTGTCAAAATGACAACTGTCAAAATGACAACTGTCTAAATGACAACTGTCAAAAATGACAACTGTCAAAGTGACACCTGTCAAAATGACAACTGTCAAAAATGACAACTGTCAAAGTGACAACTGTCAAAGTGACAACTGTCAAAGTGACAACTGTCAAAATGACAACTGTCAAAAATGACAACTGTCAAAGTGACAACTGTCAAAGTGATAACTGTCAAAGTGATAACTGTCAAAATGACAACTGTCAAAATGACAACTGTCAAAATGACAACTGTCAAAGTGACAACTGTCAAAATGACAACTGTCAAAATGACAACTGTCAAAGTGACAACTGTCAAAGTGACAACTGTCAAAGTGACAACTGTCAAAGTGACAACTGTCAAAGTGACAACTGTCAAAATGACAACTGTCAAAAATGACAACTGTCAAAATGACAACTGTCAAAATGACAACTGTCAAAATGACAACTGTCAAAATGACAACTGTCAAAATGACAACTGTCAAAATGACAACTGTCAAAGTGACAACTGTCAAAGTGACAACTGTCAAAGTGACAACTGTCAAAGTGACAACTGTCAAAATGACAACTGTCAAAAATGACAACTGTCAAAAATGACAACTGTCAAAAATGACAACTGTCAAAGTGACAACTGTCAAAGTGATAACTGTCAAAGTGATAACTGTCAAAATGACAACTGTCAAAATGACAACTGTCAAAGTGACAACTGTCAAAGTGACAACTGTCAAAGTGACAACTGTCAAAGTGACAACTGTCAAAGTGACAACTGTCAAAATGACAACTGTCAAAATGACAACTGTCAAAAATGACAACTGTCAAAATGACAACTGTCAAAGTGATAACTGTCAAAGTGATAACTGTCAAAATGACAACTGTCAAAATGACAACTGTCAAAATGACAACTGTCAAAGTGACAACTGTCAAAATGACAACTGTCAAAATGACAACTGTCAAAATGACAACTGTCAAAATGACAACTGTCAAAATGACAACTGTCAAAATGACAACTGTCTAAATGACAACTGTCAAAAATGACAACTGTCAAAGTGACACCTGTCAAAATGACAACTGTCAAAAATGACAACTGTCAAAGTGACAACTGTCAAAGTGACAACTGTCAAAGTGACAACTGTCAAAGTGACAACTGTCAAAATGACAACTGTCAAAAATGACAACTGTCAAAAATGACAACTGTCAAAAATGACAACTGTCAAAGTGACAACTGTCAAAATGACAACTGTCAAAAATGACAACTGTCAAAATGACAACTGTCAAAATGACAACTGTCAAAGTGACAACTGTCAAAGTGACAACTGTCAAAGTGACAACTGTCAAAATGACAACTGTCAAAATGACAACTGTCAAAAATGACAACTGTCAAAGTGACAACTGTCAAAATGACAACTGTCAAAATGACAACTGTCAAAATGACAACAGTCAAAATGACAACTGTCAAAATGACAACTGTCAAAATGACAACTGTCAAAATGACAACTGTCAAAATGACAACTGTCAAAAATGACAACTGTCAAAATGACAACTGTCAAAATGACAGTTGTCAAAATGACAACTGTCAAAAATGACAACTGTCAAAGTGACACCTGTCAAAATGACAACTGTCAAAAATGACAACTGTCAAAGTGACAACTGTCAAAGTGACAACTGTCAAAGTGACAACTGTCAAAATGACAACTGTCAAAATGACAACTGTCAAAAATGACAACTGTCAAAAATGACAACTGTCAAAGTGACAACTGTCAAAATGACAACTGTCAAAATGACAACTGTCAAAATGACAACAGTCAAAATGACAACTGTCAAAATGACAACTGTCAAAATGACAACTGTCAAAAATGACAACTGTCAAAGTGACAACTGTCAAAATGACAACTGTCAAAATGACAACTGTCAAAATGACAACTGTCAAAATGACAACTGTCAAAATGACAACTGTCAAAATGACAACTGTCAAAATGACAACTGTCAAAATGACAACTGTCAAAATGACAACTGTCAAAATGACAACTGTCAAAATGACAACTGTCAAAATGACAACTGTCAAAATGACAACTGTCAAAATGACAACTGTCAAAATGACAACTGTCAAAAATGACAACTGTCAAAGTGACAACTGTCAAAATGACAACTGTCAAAAATGACAACTGTCAAAATGACAACTGTCAAAATGACAACTGTCAAAATGACAACTGTCAAAATGACAACTGTCAAAATGACAACTGTCAAAATGACAACTGTCAAAATGCCAACTGTCAAAATGACAACTGTCAAAGTGACAACTGTCAAAGTGACAACTGTCAAAATGACAACTGTCAAAATGACAACTGTCAAAAATGACAACTGTCAAAGTGACAACTGTCAAAATGACAACTGTCAAAATGACAACTGTCAAAATGACAACAGTCAAAATGACAACTGTCAAAATGACAACTGTCAAAATGACAACTGTCAAAATGACACCTGTCAAAATGACAACTGTCAAAAATGACAACTGTCAAAGTGACAACTGTCAAAGTGACAACTGTCAAAGTGACAACTGTCAAAATGACAACTGTCAAAATGACAACTGTCAAAAATGACAACTGTCAAAAATGACAACTGTCAAAGTGACAACTGTCAAAATGACAACTGTCAAAATGACAACTGTCAAAAATGACAACTGTCAAAATGACAACTGTCAAAATGACAACTGTCAAAATGACAACTGTCAAAATGACAACTGTCAAAAATGACAACTGTCAAAGTGACAACTGTCAAAGTGACAACTGTCAAAGTGACAACTGTCAAAGTGACAACTGTCAAAGTGACAACTGTCAAAATGACATCTGTCAAAATGACATCTGGCAAAATGACAACTGTCAAAATGACAACTGTCAAAAATGACAACTGTCAAAAATGACAACTGTCAAAGTGACAACTGTCAAATGACAACTGTCAAAATGACAGCTGTCAAAATGACAACTGTCAAAATGACAACTGTCAAAATGACAACTGTCAAATGACAACTGTCAAAATGACAGCTGTCAAAATGACAACTGTCAAAGTGACAACTGTCAAAATGACAACTGTCAAAATGACAACTGTCAAAAATGACAACTGTCAAAGTGACAACTGTCAAAATGACAACTGTCAAAATGACAACTGTCAAAAATGACAACTGTCAAAATGACAGCTGTCAAAATGACAACTGTCAAAATGACAACTGTCAAAATGACAACTGTCAAAATGACAACTGTCAAAATGACAACTGTCAAAATGACAACTGTCAAAATGACAACTGTCAAAATGACAACTGTCAAAATGACAACTGTCAAAAATGACAACTGTCAAAGTGACAACTGTCAAAGTGACAACTGTCAAAGTGACAACTGTCAAAGTGACAACTGTCAAAGTGACAACTGTCAAAATGACATCTGTCAAAATGACATCTGGCAAAATGACAACTGTCAAAATGACAACTGTCAAAAATGACAACTGTCAAAAATGACAACTGTCAAAGTGACAACTGTCAAAGTGACAACTGTCAAATGACAACTGTCAAAATGACAGCTGTCAAAATGACAACTGTCAAAATGACAACTGTCAAAATGACAACTGTCAAATGACAACTGTCAAAATGACAACTGTCAAAAATGACAACTGTCAAAGTGACAACTGTCAAAGTGACAACTGTCAAATGACAACTGTCAAAATGACAGCTGTCAAAATGACAACTGTCAAAATGACAACTGTCAAAATGACAACTGTCAAAAATGACAACTGTCAAAATGACAGCTGTCAAAATGACAACTGTCAAAATGACAACTGTCAAAATGACAACTGTCAAAATGACAACTGTCAAAATGACAACTGTCAAAATGACAACTGTCAAAATGACAACTGTCAAAAATGACAACTGTCAAAAATGACAACTGTCAAAAATGACAACTGTCAAAGTGACAACTGTCAAAATGACAGCTGTCAAAATGACAACTGTCAAAATGACAACTGTCAAAATGACAACTGTCAAAATGACAACTGTCAAAATGACAACTGTCAAAATGACAACTGTCAAAATGACAGCTGTCAAAATGACAACTGTCAAAATGACAACTGTCAAAATGACAACTGTCAAAATGACAACTGTCAAAATGACAACTGTCAAAATGACAACTGTCAAAATGACAACTGTCAAAATGACAACTGTCAAAATGACAACTGTCAAAATGACAACTGTCAAAATGACAACTGTCAAAATGACAACTGTCAAAATGACAACTGTCAAAATGACAACTGTCAAAATGACAACTGTCAAAATGACAACTGTCAAAATGACAACTGTCAAAATGACAACTGTCAAAATGACAACTGTCAAAATGACAACTGTCAAAATGACAACTGTCAAAATGACAACTGTCAAAAATGACAACTGTCAAAGTGACAACTGTCAAAATGACAGCTGTCAAAATGACAACTGTCAAAATGACAACTGTCAAAATGACAACTGTCAAAATGACAACTGTCAAAATGACAACTGTCAAAATGACAACTGTCAAAATGACAGCTGTCAAAATGACAACTGTCAAAATGACAACTGTCAAAATGACAACTGTCAAAATGACAACTGTCAAAATGACAACTGTCAAAATGACAACTGTCAAAATGACAACTGTCAAAATGACAACTGTCAAAATGACAACTGTCAAAATGACAACTGTCAAAATGACAACTGTCAAAATGACAACTGTCAAAATGACAACTGTCAAAATGACAACTGTCAAAATGACAACTGTCAAAATGACAACTGTCAAAATGACAACTGTCAAAATGACAACTGTCAAAATGACAACTGTCAAAATGACAACTGTCAAAATGACAACTGTCAAAATGACAACTGTCAAAATGACAACTGTCAAAATGACAACTGTCAAAATGACAACTGTCAAAATGACAACTGTCAAAATGACAACTGTCAAAATGACAACTGTCAAAATGACAACTGTCAAAATGACAACTGTCAAAAATGACAACTGTCAAAGTGACAACTGTCAAAATGACAGCTGTCAAAATGACAACTGTCAAAATGACAACTGTCAAAATGACAACTGTCAAAATGACAACTGTCAAAATGACAACTGTCAAAATGACAACTGTCAAAATGACAACTGTCAAAATGACAACTGTCAAAATGACAACTGTCAAAATGACAACTGTCAAAATGACAACTGTCAAAATGACAACTGTCAAAATGACAACTGTCAAAATGACAACTGTCAAAATGACATCTGTCAAAATGACAACTGTCAAAATGACAACTGTCAAAATGACAACTGTCAAAAATGACAACTGTCAAAGTGACACCTGTCAAAATGACAACTGTCAAAAATGACAACTGTCAAAGTGACAACTGTCAAAGTGACAACTGTCAAAGTGACAACTGTCAAAGTGACAACTGTCAAAATGACAACTGTCAAAATGACAACTGTCAAAAATGACAACTGTCAAAAATGACAACTGTCAAAGTGACAACTGTCAAAGTGACAACTGTCAAAATGACAACTGTCAAAATGACAACTGTCAAAATGACAACAGTCAAAATGACAACTGTCAAAATGACAACTGTCAAAATGACAACTGTCAAAAATGACAACTGTCAAAGTGACAACTGTCAAAATGACAACTGTCAAAATGACAACTGTCAAAATGACAACAGTCAAAATGACAACAGTCAAAATGACAACTGTCAAAATGACAACTGTCAAAAATGACAACTGTCAAAGTGACAACTGTCAAAATGACAACTGTCAAAATGACAACTGTCAAAGTGACAACTGTCAAAGTGACAACTGTCAAAGTGACAACTGTCAAAATGACAACTGTCAAAATGACAACTGTCAAAAATGACAACTGTCAAAGTGACAACTGTCAAAGTGACAACTGTCAAAATGACAACTGTCAAAGTGACAACTGTCAAAGTGACAACTGTCAAAATGACAACTGTCAAAATGACAACTGTCAAAAATGACAACTGTCAAAAATGACAACTGTCAAAGTGACAACTGTCAAAATGACAACTGTCAAAATGACAACTGTCAAAATGACAACAGTCAAAATGACAACTGTCAAAATGACAACTGTCAAAATGACAACTGTCAAAAATGACAACTGTCAAAGTGACAACTGTCAAAGTGACAACTGTCAAAATGACAACTGTCAAAATGACAACTGTCAAAATGACAACTGTCAAAATGACAACTGTCAAAATGACAACTGTCAAAATGACAACTGTCAAAATGACAACTGTCAAAATGACAACTGTCAAAATGACAACTGTCAAAATGACAACTGTCAAAATGACAACTGTCAAAATGACAACTGTCAAAATGACACCTGTCAAAATGACAACTGTCAAAAATGACAACTGTCAAAGTGACAACTGTCAAAGTGACAACTGTCAAAGTGACAACTGTCAAAGTGACAACTGTCAAAATGACAACTGTCAAAATGACAACTGTCAAAAATGACAACTGTCAAAAATGACAACTGTCAAAGTGACAACTGTCAAAATGACAACTGTCAAAATGACAACTGTCAAAAATGACAACTGTCAAAATGACAACTGTCAAAATGACAACTGTCAAAAATGACAACTGTCAAAGTGACAACTGTCAAAGTGACAACTGTCAAAGTGACAACTGTCAAAGTGACAACTGTCAAAGTGACAACTGTCAAAGTGACAACTGTCAAAATGACATCTGTCAAAATGACATCTGGCAAAATGACAACTGTCAAAATGACAACTGTCAAAAATGACAACTGTCAAAAATGACAACTGTCAAAAATGACAACTGTCAAAGTGACAACTGTCAAAGTGACAACTGTCAAATGACAACTGTCAAAATGACAGCTGTCAAAATGACAACTGTCAAAATGACAACTGTCAAAATGACAACTGTCAAAATGACAACTGTCAAAATGACAACTGTCAAAATGACAACTGTCAAAATGACAACTGTCAAAATGACAACTGTCAAAATGACAACTGTCAAAATGACAACTGTCAAAAATGACAACTGTCAAAGTGACAACTGTCAAAGTGACAACTGTCAAAAATGACAACTGTCAAAATGACAACTGTCAAAATGACAACTGTCAAAATGACAACTGTCAAAGTGACAACTGTCAAAGTGACAACTGTCAAAGTGACAACTGTCAAAATGACAACTGTCAAAATGACAACTGTCAAAATGACAACAGTCAAAATGACAACTGTCAAAATGACAACTGTCAAAATGACAACTGTCAAAAATGACAACTGTCAAAGTGACAACTGTCAAAATGACAACTGTCAAAATGACAACTGTCAAAATGACAACTGTCAAAATGACAACAGTCAAAATGACAACTGTCAAAATGACAACTGTCAAAATGACAACTGTCAAAAATGACAACTGTCAAAGTGACAACTGTCAAAATGACAACTGTCAAAATGACAACTGTCAAAGTGACAACTGTCAAAGTGACAACTGTCAAAGTGACAACTGTCAAAATGACAACTGTCAAAATGACAACTGTCAAAAATGACAACTGTCAAAAATGACAACTGTCAAAGTGACAACTGTCAAAGTGACAACTGTCAAAATGACAACTGTCAAAGTGACAACTGTCAAAGTGACAACTGTCAAAATGACAACTGTCAAAATGACAACTGTCAAAAATGACAACTGTCAAAAATGACAACTGTCAAAATGACAACTGTCAAAATGACAACTGTCAAAATGACAACTGTCAAAATGACAACAGTCAAAATGACAACAGTCAAAATGACAACTGTCAAAATGACAACTGTCAAAATGACAACTGTCAAAAATGACAACTGTCAAAGTGACAACTGTCAAAATGACAACTGTCAAAATGACAACTGTCAAAACGACAACTGTCAAAATGACAACTGTCAAAATGACAACTGTCAAAATGACAACTGTCAAAATGACAACTGTCAAAATGACAACTGTCAAAATGACAACTGTCAAAATGACAACTGTCAAAATGACAACTGTCAAAATGACAACTGTCAAAATGACAACTGTCAAAATGACAACTGTCAAAATGACAACTGTCAAAATGACAACTGTCAAAATGACAACTGTCAAAATGACAACTGTCAAAATGACACCTGTCAAAATGACAACTGTCAAAAATGACAACTGTCAAAGTGACAACTGTCAAAGTGACAACTGTCAAAGTGACAACTGTCAAAGTGACAACTGTCAAAATGACAACTGTCAAAATGACAACTGTCAAAAATGACAACTGTCAAAAATGACAACTGTCAAAGTGACAACTGTCAAAATGACAACTGTCAAAATGACAACTGTCAAAAATGACAACTGTCAAAATGACAACTGTCAAAATGACAACTGTCAAAATGACAACTGTCAAAGTGACAACTGTCAAAGTGACAACTGTCAAAGTGACAACTGTCAAAGTGACAACTGTCAAAGTGACAACTGTCAAAGTGACAACTGTCAAAATGACATCTGTCAAAATGACATCTGGCAAAATGACAACTGTCAAAATGACAACTGTCAAAAATGACAACTGTCAAAAATGACAACTGTCAAAGTGACAACTGTCAAAGTGACAACTGTCAAATGACAACTGTCAAAATGACAGCTGTCAAAATGACAACTGTCAAAATGACAACTGTCAAAATGACAACTGTCAAAATGACAACTGTCAAAATGACAACTGTCAAAATGACAACTGTCAAAATGACAACTGTCAAAATGACAACTGTCAAAATGACAACTGTCAAAATGACAACTGTCAAAATGACAACTGTCAAAATGACAACTGTCAAAATGACAACTGTCAAAATGACAACTGTCAAAATGACATCTGTCAAAATGACAACTGTCAAAATGACAACTGTCAAAATGACAACTGTCAAAATGACAACTGTCAAAAATGACAACTGTCAAAGTGACACCTGTCAAAATGACAACTGTCAAAAATGACAACTGTCAAAGTGACAACTGTCAAAGTGACAACTGTCAAAGTGACAACTGTCAAAGTGACAACTGTCAAAGTGACAACTGTCAAAATGACAACTGTCAAAATGACAACTGTCAAAAATGACAACTGTCAAAAATGACAACTGTCAAAGTGACAACTGTCAAAGTGACAACTGTCAAAATGACAACTGTCAAAATGACAACTGTCAAAATGACAACAGTCAAAATGACAACTGTCAAAATGACAACTGTCAAAATGACAACTGTCAAAAATGACAACTGTCAAAGTGACAACTGTCAAAATGACAACTGTCAAAATGACAACTGTCAAAGTGACAACTGTCAAAATGACAACTGTCAAAATGACAACTGTCAAAATGACAACAGTCAAAATGACAACAGTCAAAATGACAACTGTCAAAATGACAACTGTCAAAATGACAACTGTCAAAAATGACAACTGTCAAAGTGACAACTGTCAAAATGACAACTGTCAAAGTGACAACTGTCAAAGTGACAACTGTCAAAGTGACAACTGTCAAAATGACAACTGTCAAAGTGACAACTGTCAAAATGACAACTGTCAAAATGACAACTGTCAAAGTGACAACTGTCAAAATGACAACTGTCAAAATGACAACTGTCAAAATGACAACTGTCAAAGTGACAACTGTCAAAGTGACAACTGTCAAAGTGACAACTGTCAAAGTGACAACTGTCAAAATGACAACTGTCAAAATGACAACTGTCAAAAATGACAACTGTCAAAAATGACAACTGTCAAAGTGACAACTGTCAAAATGACAACTGTCAAAATGACAACTGTCAAAAATGACAACTGTCAAAATGACAACTGTCAAAATGACAACTGTCAAAATGACAACTGTCAAAAATGACAACTGTCAAAGTGACAACTGTCAAAGTGACAACTGTCAAAGTGACAACTGTCAAAGTGACAACTGTCAAAGTGACAACTGTCAAAGTGACAACTGTCAAAATGACATCTGTCAAAATGACATCTGGCAAAATGACAACTGTCAAAATGACAACTGTCAAAAATGACAACTGTCAAAAATGACAACTGTCAAAGTGACAACTGTCAAAGTGACAACTGTCAAAGTGACAACTGTCAAATGACAACTGTCAAAATGACAGCTGTCAAAATGACAACTGTCAAAATGACAACTGTCAAAATGACAACTGTCAAAATGACAACTGTCAAAATGACAACTGTCAAAATGACAACTGTCAAAATGACAACTGTCAAAATGACAACTGTCAAAATGACAACTGTCAAAATGACAACTGTCAAAATGACAACTGTCAAAATGACAACTGTCAAAATGACAACTGTCAAAATGACAACTGTCAAAATGACAACTGTCAAAATGACAACTGTCAAAATGACAACTGTCAAAATGACAACTGTCAAAATGACAACTGTCAAAATGACAACTGTCAAAATGACATCTGTCAAAATGACAACTGTCAAAATGACAACTGTCAAAATGACAACTGTCAAAATGACAACTGTCAAAAATGACAACTGTCAAAAATGACAACTGTCAAAATGACAACTGTCAAAATGACAACTGTCAAAATGACAACAGTCAAAATGACAACTGTCAAAATGACAACTGTCAAAATGACAACTGTCAAAATGACAACTGTCAAAATGACAACTGTCAAAGTGACAACTGTCAAAATGACAACTGTCAAAATGACAACTGTCAAAATGACAACTGTCAAAAATGACAACTGTCAAAGTGACAACTGTCAAAATGACAACTGTCAAAATGACAACTGTCAAAATGACAACTGTCAAAATGACAACTGTCAAAATGACAACTGTCAAAATGACAACTGTCAAAATGACAACTGTCAAAATGACAACTGTCAAAATGACAACTGTCAAAATGACAACTGTCAAAATGACAACTGTCAAAATGACAACTGTCAAAATGACAACTGTCAAAATGACAACTGTCAAAATGACAACTGTCAAAATGACAACTGTCAAAATGACAACTGTCAAAATGACAACTGTCAAAATGACAACTGTCAAAATGACAACTGTCAAAATGACAACTGTCAAAATGACAACTGTCAAAATGACAACTGTCACAATGACAACTGTCAAAATGGCAACTCTCAAAATGACAACTGTCAAAATGACAACTGTCAAAATGACAACTGTCAAAATGACAACTGTCAAAATGACAACTGTCAAAAATGACAACTGTCAAAAATGACAACTGTCAAAATGACAACTGTCAAAATGACATCTGTCAAAATGACAACTGTCAAAATGACAACTGTCAAAATGACAACTGTCAAAATGACAACTGTCAAAAATGACAACTGTCAAAGTGACACCTGTCAAAATGACAACTGTCAAAAATGACAACTGTCAAAGTGACAACTGTCAAAGTGACAACTGTCAAAGTGACAACTGTCAAAATGACAACTGTCAAAATGACAACTGTCAAAATGACAACTGTCAAAAATGACAACTGTCAAAAATTACAACTGTCAAAGTGACAACTGTCAAAGTGACAACTGTCAAAATGACAACTGTCAAAATGACAACTGTCAAAAATGACAACTGTCAAAATGACAACTGTCAAAGTGATAACTGTCAAAGTGATAACTGTCAAAATGACAACTGTCAAAATGACAACTGTCAAAATGACAACTGTCAAAGTGACAACTGTCAAAATGACAACTGTCAAAATGACAACTGTCAAAATGACAACTGTCTAAATGACAACTGTCTAAATGACAACTGTCAAAATGACAACTGTCAAAATGACAACTGTCAAAATGACAACTGTCAAAATGACAACTGTCAAAATGACAACTGTCAAAATGACAACTGTCAAAAATGACAACTGTCAAAATGACAACTGTCAAAGTGACACCTGTCAAAATGACAACTGTCAAAAATGACAACTGTCAAAGTGACAACTGTCAAAGTGACAACTGTCAAAGTGACAACTGTCAAAGTGACAACTGTCAAAATGACAACTGTCAAAAATGACAACTGTCAAAAATGACAACTGTCAAAAATGACAACTGTCAAAGTGACAACTGTCAAAATGACAACTGTCAAAAATGACAACTGTCAAAATGACAACTGTCAAAATGACAACTGTCAAAGTGACAACTGTCAAAGTGACAACTGTCAAAGTGACAACTGTCAAAATGACAACTGTCAAAATGACAACTGTCAAAAATGACAACTGTCAAAGTGACAACTGTCAAAATGACAACTGTCAAAATGACAACTGTCAAAGTGACAACTGTCAAAATGACAACTGTCAAAATGACAACTGTCAAAGTGACAACTGTCAAAATGACAACTGTCAAAATGACAACTGTCAAAAATGACAACTGTCAAAAATGACAACTGTCAAAAATGACAACTGTCAAAGTGACAACTGTCAAAATGACAACTGTCAAAAATGACAACTGTCAAAATGACAACTGTCAAAATGACAACTGTCAAAGTGACAACTGTCAAAGTGACAACTGTCAAAGTGACAACTGTCAAAGTGACAACTGTCAAAATGACAACTGTCAAAGTGACAACTGTCAAAGTGACAACTGTCAAAGTGACAACTGTCAAAATGACAACTGTCAAAGTGACAACTGTCAAAATGACAACTGTCAAAATGACAACTGTCAAAGTGACAACTGTCAAAATGACAACTGTCAAAATGACAACTGTCAAAATGACAACTGTCAAAGTGACAACTGTCAAAGTGACAACTGTCAAAGTGACAACTGTCAAAGTGACAACTGTCAAAATGACAACTGTCAAAATGACAACTGTCAAAAATGACAACTGTCAAAAATGACAACTGTCAAAGTGACAACTGTCAAAATGACAACTGTCAAAATGACAACTGTCAAAAATGACAACTGTCAAAATGACAACTGTCAAAATGACAACTGTCAAAATGACAACTGTCAAAAATGACAACTGTCAAAGTGACAACTGTCAAAGTGACAACTGTCAAAGTGACAACTGTCAAAGTGACAACTGTCAAAGTGACAACTGTCAAAGTGACAACTGTCAAAGTGACAACTGTCAAAATGACATCTGTCAAAATGACATCTGGCAAAATGACAACTGTCAAAATGACAACTGTCAAAAATGACAACTGTCAAAAATGACAACTGTCAAAGTGACAACTGTCAAAGTGACAACTGTCAAAGTGACAACTGTCAAATGACAACTGTCAAAATGACAGCTGTCAAAATGACAACTGTCAAAATGACAACTGTCAAAATGACAACTGTCAAAATGACAACTGTCAAAATGACAACTGTCAAAATGACAACTGTCAAAATGACAACTGTCAAAATGACAACTGTCAAAATGACAACTGTCAAAATGACAACTGTCAAAATGACAACTGTCAAAATGACAACTGTCAAAATGACAACTGTCAAAATGACAACTGTCAAAATGACAACTGTCAAAATGACAACTGTCAAAATGACAACTGTCAAAATGACAACTGTCAAAATGACAACTGTCAAAATGACAACTGTCAAAATGACAACTGTCAAAATGACATCTGTCAAAATGACAACTGTCAAAATGACAACTGTCAAAATGACAACTGTCAAAATGACAACTGTCAAAAATGACAACTGTCAAAAATGACAACTGTCAAAATGACAACTGTCAAAATGACAACTGTCAAAATGACAACAGTCAAAATGACAACTGTCAAAATGACAACTGTCAAAATGACAACTGTCAAAATGACAACTGTCAAAATGACAACTGTCAAAGTGACAACTGTCAAAATGACAACTGTCAAAATGACAACTGTCAAAATGACAACTGTCAAAAATGACAACTGTCAAAGTGACAACTGTCAAAATGACAACTGTCAAAATGACAACTGTCAAAATGACAACTGTCAAAATGACAACTGTCAAAATGACAACTGTCAAAATGACAACTGTCAAAATGACAACTGTCAAAATGACAACTGTCAAAATGACAACTGTCAAAATGACAACTGTCAAAATGACAACTGTCAAAATGACAACTGTCAAAATGACAACTGTCAAAATGACAACTGTCAAAATGACAACTGTCAAAATGACAACTGTCAAAATGACAACTGTCAAAATGACAACTGTCAAAATGACAACTGTCAAAATGACAACTGTCAAAATGACAACTGTCAAAATGACAACTGTCAAAATGACAACTGTCACAATGACAACTGTCAAAATGGCAACTCTCAAAATGACAACTGTCAAAATGACAACTGTCAAAATGACAACTGTCAAAATGACAACTGTCAAAATGACAACTGTCAAAAATGACAACTGTCAAAAATGACAACTGTCAAAATGACAACTGTCAAAATGACATCTGTCAAAATGACAACTGTCAAAATGACAACTGTCAAAATGACAACTGTCAAAATGACAACTGTCAAAAATGACAACTGTCAAAGTGACACCTGTCAAAATGACAACTGTCAAAAATGACAACTGTCAAAGTGACAACTGTCAAAGTGACAACTGTCAAAGTGACAACTGTCAAAATGACAACTGTCAAAATGACAACTGTCAAAATGACAACTGTCAAAAATGACAACTGTCAAAAATTACAACTGTCAAAGTGACAACTGTCAAAGTGACAACTGTCAAAATGACAACTGTCAAAATGACAACTGTCAAAAATGACAACTGTCAAAATGACAACTGTCAAAGTGATAACTGTCAAAGTGATAACTGTCAAAATGACAACTGTCAAAATGACAACTGTCAAAATGACAACTGTCAAAGTGACAACTGTCAAAATGACAACTGTCAAAATGACAACTGTCAAAATGACAACTGTCTAAATGACAACTGTCTAAATGACAACTGTCAAAATGACAACTGTCAAAATGACAACTGTCAAAATGACAACTGTCAAAATGACAACTGTCAAAATGACAACTGTCAAAATGACAACTGTCAAAAATGACAACTGTCAAAATGACAACTGTCAAAGTGACACCTGTCAAAATGACAACTGTCAAAAATGACAACTGTCAAAGTGACAACTGTCAAAGTGACAACTGTCAAAGTGACAACTGTCAAAGTGACAACTGTCAAAATGACAACTGTCAAAAATGACAACTGTCAAAAATGACAACTGTCAAAAATGACAACTGTCAAAGTGACAACTGTCAAAATGACAACTGTCAAAAATGACAACTGTCAAAATGACAACTGTCAAAATGACAACTGTCAAAGTGACAACTGTCAAAGTGACAACTGTCAAAGTGACAACTGTCAAAATGACAACTGTCAAAATGACAACTGTCAAAAATGACAACTGTCAAAGTGACAACTGTCAAAATGACAACTGTCAAAATGACAACTGTCAAAATGACAACAGTCAAAATGACAACTGTCAAAATGACAACTGTCAAAATGACAACTGTCAAAATGACAACTGTCAAAATGACAACTGTCAAAATGACAACTGTCAAAAATGACAACTGTCAAAATGACAACTGTCAAAATGACAGTTGTCAAAATGACAACTGTCAAAAATGACAACTGTCAAAGTGACACCTGTCAAAATGACAACTGTCAAAGTGACAACTGTCAAAGTGACAACTGTCAAAGTGACAACTGTCAAAGTGACAACTGTCAAAGTGACAACTGTCAAAATGACAACTGTCAAAATGACAACTGTCAAAAATGACAACTGTCAAAAATGACAACTGTCAAAGTGACAACTGTCAAAATGACAACTGTCAAAATGACAACTGTCAAAATGACAACAGTCAAAATGACAACTGTCAAAATGACAACTGTCAAAATGACAACTGTCAAAAATGACAACTGTCAAAGTGACAACTGTCAAAATGACAACTGTCAAAATGACAACTGTCAAAATGACAACTGTCAAAATGACAACTGTCAAAATGACAACTGTCAAAATGACAACTGTCAAAATGACAACTGTCAAAATGACAACTGTCAAAATGACAACTGTCAAAATGACAACTGTCAAAATGACAACTGTCAAAATGACAACTGTCAAAATGACAACTGTCAAAATGACAACTGTCAAAATGACAACTGTCAAAATGACAACTGTCAAAATGACAACTGTCAAAAATGACAACTGTCAAAGTGACAACTGTCAAAATGACAACTGTCAAAAATGACAACTGTCAAAATGACAACTGTCAAAATGACAACTGTCAAAATGACAACTGTCAAAATGACAACTGTCAAAATGACAACTGTCAAAATGACAACTGTCAAAATGCCAACTGTCAAAATGACAACTGTCAAAGTGACAACTGTCAAAGTGACAACTGTCAAAGTGACAACTGTCAAAATGACAACTGTCAAAATGACAACTGTCAAAAATGACAACTGTCAAAATGACAACTGTCAAAATGACAACTGTCAAAATGACAACTGTCAAAATGACAACTGTCAAAATGACAACAGTCAAAATGACAACTGTCAAAATGACAACTGTCAAAATGACAACTGTCAAAATGACACCTGTCAAAATGACAACTGTCAAAAATGACAACTGTCAAAGTGACAACTGTCAAAATGACAACTGTCAAAATGACAACTGTCAAAATGACAACTGTCAAAAATGACAACTGTCAAAGTGACAACTGTCAAAATGACAACTGTCAAAATGACAACTGTCAAAAATGACAACTGTCAAAATGACAACTGTCAAAATGACAACTGTCAAAATGACAACTGTCAAAATGACAACTGTCAAAAATGACAACTGTCAAAGTGACAACTGTCAAAGTGACAACTGTCAAAGTGACAACTGTCAAAGTGACAACTGTCAAAGTGACAACTGTCAAAGTGACAACTGTCAAAATGACATCTGTCAAAATGACATCTGGCAAAATGACAACTGTCAAAATGACAACTGTCAAAAATGACAACTGTCAAAAATGACAACTGTCAAAGTGACAACTGTCAAAGTGACAACTGTCAAATGACAACTGTCAAAATGACAGCTGTCAAAATGACAACTGTCAAAATGACAACTGTCAAAATGACAACTGTCAAAATGACAACTGTCAAAATGACAACTGTCAAAATGACAACTGTCAAAATGACAACTGTCAAAATGACAACTGTCAAAATGACAACTGTCAAAATGACAACTGTCAAAATGACAACTGTCAAATGACAACTGTCAAAATGACAACTGTCAAAATGACAACTGTCAAAATGACAACTGTCAAAATGACAACTGTCAAAATGACAACTGTCAAAATGACAACTGTCAAAATGACAACTGTCAAAATGACAACTGTCAAAATGACAACTGTCAAAATGACAACTGTCAAAATGACAACTGTCAAAATGACAACTGTCAAAATGACAACTGTCAAAATGACAACTGTCAAAATGACAACTGTCAAAATGACAACTGTCAAAATGACATCTGTCAAAATGACAACTGTCAAAATGACAACTGTCAAAATGACAACTGTCAAAAATGACAACTGTCAAAAATGACAACTGTCAAAATGACAACTGTCAAAATGACAACTGTCAAAATGACAACTGTCAAAATGACAACAGTCAAAATGACAACTGTCAAAATGACAACTGTCAAAATGACAACTGTCAAAATGACAACTGTCAAAATGACAACTGTCAAAATGACAACTGTCAAAATGACAACTGTCAAAGTGACAACTGTCAAAATGACAACTGTCAAAAATGACAACTGTCAAAAATGACAACTGTCAAAGTGACAACTGTCAAAATGACAACTGTCAAAATGACAACTGTCAAAATGACAACTGTCAAAATGACAACTGTCAAAATGACAACTGTCAAAATGACAACTGTCAAAATGACAACTGTCAAAATGACAACTGTCAAAATGACAACTGTCAAAATGACAACTGTCAAAATGACAACTGTCAAAATGACAACTGTCAAAATGACAACTGTCAAAATGACAACTGTCAAAATGACAACTGTCAAAATGACAACTGTCAAAATGACAACTGTCAAAATGACAACTGTCAAAATGACAACTGTCAAAATGACAACTGTCAAAATGACAACTGTCAAAATGACATCTGTCAAAATGACAACTGTCAAAATGACAACTGTCAAAATGACAACTGTCAAAAATGACAACTGTCAAAAATGACAACTGTCAAAATGACAACTGTCAAAATGACAACTGTCAAAATGACAACTGTCAAAAATGACAACTGTCAAAAATGACAACTGTCAAAAATGACAACTGTCAAAGTGACAACTGTCAAAGTGACAACTGTCAAAGTGACAACTGTCAAAGTGACAACTGTCAAAGTGACAACTGTCAAAGTGACAACTGTCAAAAATGACAACTGTCAAAATGACAACTGTCAAAATGACAACTGTCAAAATGACAACTGTCAAAATGACAACTGTCAAAATGACAACTGTCAAAATGACAACTGTCAAAATGACAACTGTCAAAATGACAACTGTCAAAATGACAACTGTCAAAATGACAACTGTCAAAATGACATCTGTCAATGTGACAACTGTCAAAAATGACAACTGTCAAAGTGACAACTGTCAAAATGACAACTGTCAAAATGACAACTGTCAAAAATGACAACTGTCAAAGTGACAACTGTCAAAATGACAACTGTCAAAATGACAACTGTCAAAATGACAACAGTCAAAATGACAACTGTCAAAATGACAACTGTCAAAATGACAACTGTCAAAATGACAACAGTCAAAATGACAACTGTCAAAATGACAACTGTCTAAATGACAACTGTCAAAATGACAACTGTCAAAATGACAACTGTCAAAATGACAACTGTCAAAATGACAACTGTCAAAATGACAACTGTCAAAATGACAACTGTCAAAATGACAACTGTCAAAATGACAACTGTCAAAATGACAACTGTCAAAATGACAACTGTCAAAAATGACAACTGTCAAAATGACAACTGTCAAAATGACAACTGTCAAAATGACAACTGTCAAAAATGACAACTGTCAAAGTGACACCTGTCAAAATGACAACTGTCAAAAATGACAACTGTCAAAGTGACAACTGTCAAAGTGACAACTGTCAAAGTGACAACTGTCAAAATGACAACTGTCAAAATGACAACTGTCAAAATGACAACTGTCAAAAATGACAACTGTCAAAGTGACAACTGTCAAAATGACAACTGTCAAAAATGACAACTGTCAAAAATGACAACTGTCAAAATGACAACTGTCAAAATGACAACTGTCAAAATGACAACTGTCAAAATGACAACTGTCAAAATGACAACTGTCAAAATGACAACTGTCAAAGTGATAACTGTCAAAATGACAACTGTCAAAATGACAACTGTCAAAATGACAACTGTCAAAATGACAACTGTCAAAAATGACAACTGTCAAAGTGACAACTGTCAAAGTGACAACTGTCAAAGTGACAACTGTCAAAGTGACAACTGTCAATGTGACAACTGTCAAAGTGACAACTGTCAAAATGACATCTGTCAAAATGACATCTGTCAAAATGACAACTGTCAAAGTGACAACTGTCAAAATGACAACTGTCAAAATGACAACTGTCAAAATGACATCTGTCAAAATGACATCTGTCAAAATGACAACTGTCAAAATGACATCTGTCAAAATGACATCTGTCAAAATGACATCTGTCAAAATGACAACTGTCAAAATTACAACTGTCAAAATGACATCTGTCAAAATGACATCTGTCAAAATGACATCTGTCAAAATGACATCTGTCAAAATGACAACTGTCAAAATGACAACTGTCAAAATGACAACTGTCAAAATGACAACTGTCAAAATGACAACTGTCAAAATGACAACTGTCAAAATGACAACTGTCAAAATGACAACTGTCAAAATGACAACTGTCAAAATGACAACTGTCAAAGTGACAACTGTCAAAGTGACAACTGTCAAAGTGACAACTGTCAAAGTGACAACTGTCAAAGTGACAACTGTCAAAATGACAACTGTCAAAATGACAACTGTCAAAATGACAATTGTCAAAATGACAACTGTCAAAATGACAACTGTCAAAATGACATCTGTCAAAATGACATCTGTCAAAATGACATCTGTCAAAATGACATCTGTCAAAATGACAACTGTCAAAATGACAACTGTCAAAATGACAACTGTCAAAATGACAACTGTCAAAATGACAACTGTCAAAAATGACAACTGTCAAAAATGACAACTGTCAAAAGTGACAACTGTCAAAATGACAACTGTCAAAATGACAACTGTCAAAATGACAACTGTCAAAATGACAACTGTCAAAATGACAACTGTCAAAATGACAACTGTCAAAATGACAACTGTCAAAATGACAACTGTCAAAATGACAACTGTCAAAAATGACAACTGTCAAAGTGACAACTGTCAAAGTGACACCTGTCAAAATGACAACTGTCAAAATGACAACTGTCAAAATGACAACTGTCAAAATGACAACTGTCAAAATGACAACTGTCAAAATGACAACTGTCAAAATGACAACTGTCAAAATGACAACTGTCAAAATGACAACTGTCAAAATGACAATTGTCAAAATGACAACTGTCAAAATGACAACTGTCAAAATGACATCTGTCAAAATGACATCTGTCAAAATGACATCTGTCAAAATGACATCTGTCAAAATGACAACTGTCAAAATGACAATTGTCAAAATGACAACTGTCAAAATGACAACTGTCAAAATGACATCTGTCAAAATGACATCTGTCAAAATGACATCTGTCAAAATGACAACTGTCAAAATTACAACTGTCAAAATGACATCTGTCAAAATGACATCTGTCAAAATGACATCTGTCAAAATGACATCTGTCAAAATGACAACTGTCAAAATGACAACTGTCAAAATGACATCTGTCAAAATGACAACTGTCAAAGTGACAACTGTCAAAGTGACAACTGTCAAAGTGACAACTGTCAAAGTGACAACTGTCAAAGTGACAACTGTCAAAATGACAATTGTCAAAATGACAACTGTCAAAATGACAACTGTCAAAATGACATCTGTCAAAATGACATCTGTCAAAATGACATCTGTCAAAATGACAACTGTCAAAATGACAACTGTCAAAATGACAACTGTCAAAATGACAATTGTCAAAATGACAACTGTCAAAATGACAACTGTCAAAATGACATCTGTCAAAATGACATCTGTCAAAATGACATCTGTCAAAATGACATCTGTCAAAATGACAACTGTCAAAATGACAACAGTCAAAATGACAACTGTCAAAATGACAACTGTCAAAATGACAACTGTCAAAAATGACAACTGTCAAAAATGACAACTGTCAAAAGTGACAACTGTCAAAATGACAACTGTCAAAATGACAACTGTCAAAATGACAACTGTCAAAATGACAACTGTCAAAATGACAACTGTCAAAATGACAACTGTCAAAATGACAACTGTCAAAATGACAACTGTCAAAATGACAACTGTCAAAATGACAACTGTCAAAATGACAACTGTCAAAATGACAACTGTCAAAATGACAACTGTCAAAATGACATCTGTCAAAATGACATCTGTCAAAATGACATCTGTCAAAATGACATCTGTCAAAATGACAACTGTCAAAATGACAACTGTCAAAATGACAACTGTCAAAATGACAACTGTCAAAATGACAACTGTCAAAATGACAACTGTCAAAAATGACAACTGTCAAAAATGACAACTGTCAAAAGTGACAACTGTCAAAATGACAACTGTCAAAATGACAACTGTCAAAATGACAACTGTCAAAATGACAACTGTCAAAATGACAACTGTCAAAATGACAACTGTCAAAATGACAACTGTCAAAATGACAACTGTCAAAATGACAACTGTCAAAATGACAACTGTCAAAAATGACAACTGTCAAAGTGACAACTGTCAAAGTGACACCTGTCAAAATGACAACTGTCAAAATGACAACTGTCAAAATGACAACTGTCAAAATGACAACTGTCAAAATGACAACTGTCAAAATGACAACTGTCAAAATGACAACTGTCAAAATGACAATTGTCAAAATGACAACTGTCAAAATGACAACTGTCAAAATGACATCTGTCAAAATGACATCTGTCAAAATGACATCTGTCAAAATGACATCTGTCAAAATGACAACTGTCAAAATGACAATTGTCAAAATGACAACTGTCAAAATGACAACTGTCAAAATGACATCTGTCAAAATGACATCTGTCAAAATGACATCTGTCAAAATGACAACTGTCAAAATTACAACTGTCAAAATGACATCTGTCAAAATGACATCTGTCAAAATGACATCTGTCAAAATGACATCTGTCAAAATGACAACTGTCAAAATGACAACTGTCAAAATGACATCTGTCAAAATGACAACTGTCAAAGTGACAACTGTCAAAGTGACAACTGTCAAAGTGACAACTGTCAAAGTGACAACTGTCAAAGTGACAACTGTCAAAATGACAATTGTCAAAATGACAACTGTCAAAATGACAACTGTCAAAATGACATCTGTCAAAATGACATCTGTCAAAATGACATCTGTCAAAATGACAACTGTCAAAATGACAACTGTCAAAATGACAACTGTCAAAATGACAATTGTCAAAATGACAACTGTCAAAATGACAACTGTCAAAATGACATCTGTCAAAATGACATCTGTCAAAATGACATCTGTCAAAATGACATCTGTCAAAATGACAACTGTCAAAATGACAACTGTCAAAATGACAACTGTCAAAATGACAACTGTCAAAATGACAACTGTCAAAAATGACAACTGTCAAAAATGACAACTGTCAAAAGTGACAACTGTCAAAATGACAACTGTCAAAATGACAACTGTCAAAATGACAACTGTCAAAATGACAACTGTCAAAATGACAACTGTCAAAATGACAACTGTCAAAATGACAACTGTCAAAATGACAACTGTCAAAATGACAACTGTCAAAATGACAACTGTCAAAATGACAACTGTCAAAATGACAACTGTCAAAATGACAACTGTCAAAATGACAACTGTCAAAATGACAACTGTCAAAATGACAACGGTCAAAATGACAACTGTCAAAATGACAACTGTCAAAATGACAACTGTCAAAATGACAACTGTCAAAATGGCAACTCTCAAAATGACAACTGTCAAAATGACAACTGTCAAAATGACAACTGTCAAAATGACAACTGTCAAAAATGACAACTGTCAAAATGACAACTGTCAAAATGACATCTGTCAAAATGACAACTGTCAAAATGACAACTGTCAAAATGACAACTGTCAAAATGACAACTGTCAAAAATGACAACTGTCAAAGTGACACCTGTCAAAGTGACACCTGTCAAAATGACAACTGTCAAAAATGACAACTGTCAAAGTGACAACTGTCAAAGTGACAACTGTCAAAGTGACAACTGTCAAAATGACAACTGTCAAAATGACAACTGTCAAAAATGACAACTGTCAAAAATGACAACTGTCAAAGTGACAACTGTCAAAGTGACAACTGTCAAAATGACAACTGTCAAAAATGACAACTGTCAAAATGACAACTGTCAAAATGACAACTGTCAAAGTGACAACTGTCAAAATGACAACTGTCAAAATGACAACTGTCAAAATGACAACTGTCAAAATGACAACTGTCAAAATGACAACTGTCAAAGTGACAACTGTCAAAATGACAACTGTCAAAATGACAACTGTCTAAATGACAACTGTCTAAATGACAACTGTCTAAATGACAACTGTCAAAATGACAACTGTCAAAATGACAACTGTCAAAATGACAACTGTCAAAATGACAACTGTCAAAATGACAACTGTCAAAATGACAACTGTCAAAAATGACAACTGTCAAAATGACAACTGTCAAAATGACAACTGTCAAAATGACAACTGTCAAAAATGACAACTGTCAAAGTGACACCTGTCAAAATGACAACTGTCAAAAATGACAACTGTCAAAGTGACAACTGTCAAAGTGACAACTGTCAAAGTGACAACTGTCAAAGTGACAACTGTCAAAGTGACAACTGTCAAAGTGACAACTGTCAAAATGACAACTGTCAAAATGACAACTGTCAAAAATGACAACTGTCAAAAATGACAACTGTCAAAGTGACAACTGTCAAAGTGACAACTGTCAAAATGACAACTGTCAAAAATGACAACTGTCAAAATGACAACTGTCAAAATGACAACTGTCAAAATGACAACTGTCAAAATGACAACTGTCAAAAATGACAACTGTCAAAGTGACAACTGTCAAAGTGACAACTGTCAAAGTGACAACTGTCAATGTGACAACTGTCAAAGTGACAACTGTCAAAATGACATCTGTCAAAATGACATCTGTCAAAATGACAACTGTCAAAATGACAACTGTCAAAAATGACAACTGTCAAAATGACAACTGTCAAAATGACAACTGTCAAAAATGACAACTGTCAAAATGACAACTGTCAAAATGACAACTGTCAAAATGACAACTGTCAAAATGACAACTGTCAAAATGACAACTGTCAAAATGACAACTGTCAAAATGACAACTGTCAAAATGACAACTGTCAAAATGACAACTGTCAAAATGACAACTGTCAAAATGACAACTGTCAAAATGACAACTGTCAAAAATGACAACTGTCAAAAATGACAACTGTCAAAGTGACAACTGTCAAAGTGACAACTGTCAAAATGACAACTGTCAAAATGACAACTGTCAAAAATGACAACTGTCAAAGTGACAACTGTCAAAATGACAACTGTCAAAATGACAACTGTCAAAATGACATCTGTCAAAATGACATCTGTCAAAATGACATCTGTCAAAATGACAACTGTCAAAATTACAACTGTCAAAATGACATCTGTCAAAATGACATCTGTCAAAATGAAATCTGTCAAAATGACATCTGTCAAAATGACAACTGTCAAAATGACAACTGTCAAAATGACAACTGTCAAAATGACAACTGTCAAAATGACAACTGTCAAAATGACAACTGTCAAAATGACAACTGTCAAAATGACAACTGTCAAAATGACAACTGTCAAAGTGACAACTGTCAAAGTGACAACTGTCAAAGTGACAACTGTCATAATGACAACTGTCAAAATGACAACTGTCAAAATGACATCTGTCAAAATGACAACTGTCAAAATGACAACTGTCAAAATGACAACTGTCAAAATGACAACTGTCAAAATGACAACTGTCAAAATGACAACTGTCAAAATGACAACTGTCAAAGTGACAACTGTCAAAATGACAACTGTCAAAATGACAACTGTCAAAATGACAACTGTCAAAATGACAACTGTCAAAGTGACAACTGTCAAAATGACAACTGTCAAAATGACAACTGTCTAAATGACAACTGTCTAAATGACAACTGTCTAAATGACAACTGTCAAAATGACAACTGTCAAAATGACAACTGTCAAAATGACAACTGTCAAAATGACAACTGTCAAAATGACAACTGTCAAAATGACAACTGTCAAAATGACAACTGTCAAAATGACAACTGTCAAAGTGACAACTGTCAAAGTGACAACTGTCAAAGTGACAACTGTCAAAATGACAACTGTCAAAATGACAACTGTCAAAATGACAACTGTCAAAATGACAACTGTCAAAATGACAACTGTCAAAAATGACAACTGTCAAAGTGACACCTGTCAAAGTGACACCTGTCAAAATGACAACTGTCAAAAATGACAACTGTCAAAGTGACAACTGTCAAAGTGACAACTGTCAAAGTGACAACTGTCAAAATGACAACTGTCAAAATGACAACTGTCAAAAATGACAACTGTCAAAAATGACAACTGTCAAAGTGACAACTGTCAAAGTGACAACTGTCAAAGTGACAACTGTCAAAGTGACAACTGTCAAAGTGACAACTGTCAAAATGACAACTGTCAAAATGACAACTGTCAAAAATGACAACTGTCAAAAATGACAACTGTCAAAGTGACAACTGTCAAAGTGACAACTGTCAAAATGACAACTGTCAAAATGACAACTGTCAAAGTGACAACTGTCAAAATGACAACTGTCAAAATGACAACTGTCAAAATGACAACTGTCAAAGTGACAACTGTCAAAATGACAACTGTCAAAATGACAACTGTCTAAATGACAACTGTCTAAATGACAACTGTCTAAATGACAACTGTCAAAATGACAACTGTCAAAATGACAACTGTCAAAATGACAACTGTCAAAATGACAACTGTCAAAATGACAACTGTCAAAAATGACAACTGTCAAAATGACAACTGTCAAAATGACAACTGTCAAAATGACAACAGTCAAAGTGACACCTGTCAAAATGACAACTGTCAAAAATGACAACTGTCAAAGTGACAACTGTCAAAGTGACAACTGTCAAAGTGACAACTGTCAAAGTGACAACTGTCAAAATGACAACTGTCAAAAATGACAACTGTCAAAAATGACAACTGTCAAAGTGACAACTGTCAAAGTGACAACTGACAAAATGACAACTGTCAAAATGACAACTGTCAAAAATGACAACTGTCAAAATGACAACTGTCAAAATGACAACTGTCAAAATGACAACTGTCAAAATGACAACTGTCAAAATGACAACTGTCAAAATGACAACTGTCAAAATGACAACTGTCAAAATGACAACTGTCAAAGTGATAACTGTCAAAATGACAACTGTCAAAATGACAACTGTCAAAATGACAACTGTCAAAAATGACAACTGTCAAAGTGACAACTGTCAAAGTGACAACTGTCAAAGTGACAACTGTCAATGTGACAACTGTCAAAGTGACAACTGTCAAAATGACATCTGTCAAAATGACATCTGTCAAAATGACAACTGTCAAAATGACAACTGTCAAAAATGACAACTGTCAAAATGACAACTGTCAAAATGACAACTGTCAAAAATGACAACTGTCAAAATGACAACTGTCAAAATGACAACTGTCAAAATGACAACTGTCAAAATGACAACTGTCAAAATGACAACTGTCAAAATGACAACTGTCAAAATGACAACTGTCAAAATGACAACTGTCAAAAATGACAACTGTCAAAAATGACAACTGTCAAAAATGACAACTGTCAAAGTGACAACTGTCAAAATGACAACTGTCAAAATGACAACTGTCAAAAATGACAACTGTCAAAGTGACAACTGTCAAAATGACAACTGTCAAAATGACAACTGTCAAAATGACATCTGTCAAAATGACATCTGTCAAAATGACATCTGTCAAAATGACAACTGTCAAAATTACAACTGTCAAAATGACATCTGTCAAAATGACATCTGTCAAAATGACATCTGTCAAAATGAAATCTGTCAAAATGACAACTGTCAAAATGACAACTGTCAAAATGACAACTGTCAAAATGACAACTGTCAAAATGACAACTGTCAAAATGACAACTGTCAAAATGACAACTGTCAAAATGACAACTGTCAAAATGACAACTGTCAAAATGACAACTGTCAAAATGACAACTGTCAAAGTGACAACTGTCAAAGTGACAACTGTCAAAGTGACAACTGTCAAAATGACAACTGTCAAAATGACAACTGTCAAAATGACATCTGTCAAAATGACAACTGTCAAAATGACAACTGTCAAAATGACAACTGTCAAAATGACAACTGTCAAAATGACAACTGTCAAAATGACAACTGTCAAAATGACAACTGTCAAAATGACAACTGTCAAAATGACAACTGTCAAAATGACAACTGTCAAAAATGACAACTGTCAAAAGTGACAACTGTCAAAAGTGACAACTGTCAAAATGACAACTGTCAAAATGACAACTGTCAAAATGACAACTGTCAAAATGACAACTGTCAAAATGACAACTGTCAAAATGACAACTGTCAAAGTGACAACTGTCAAAGTGACAACTGTCAAAAATGACAACTGTCAAAGTGACAACTGTCAAAATGACAACTGTCAAAATGACAACTGTCAAAATGACAACTGTCAAAATGACAACTGTCAAAATGACAACTGTCAAAATGACAACTGTCAAAATGACAACTGTCAAAATGACAACTGTCAAAATGACAACTGTCAAAATGACAACTGTCAAAATGACAACTGTCAAAATGACAACTGTCAAAATGACAACTGTCAAAATGACAACTGTCAAAATGACAACTGTCAAAATGACAACTGTCAAAATGACAACTGTCAAAATGACAACTGTCAAAATGACAACTGTCAAAATGACAACTGTCAAAAATGACAACTGTCAAAATGACAACTGTCAAAATGACATCTGTCAAAATGACAACTGTCAAAAATGACAACTGTCAAAGTGACACCTGTCAAAGTGACACCTGTCAAAATGACAACTGTCAAAAATGACAACTGTCAAAGTGACAACTGTCAAAGTGACAACTGTCAAAGTGACAACTGTCAAAATGACAACTGTCAAAATGACAACTGTCAAAATGACAACTGTCAAAAATGACAACTGTCAAAAATGACAACTGTCAAAGTGACAACTGTCAAAGTGACAACTGTCAAAATGACAACTGTCAAAATGACAACTGTCAAAAATGACAACTGTCAAAATGACAACTGTCAAAATGACAACTGTCAAAATGACAACTGTCAAAATGACAACTGTCAAAATGACAACTGTCAAAATGACAACTGTCAAAATGACAACTGTCAAAAATGACAACTGTCAAAAGTGACAACTGTCAAAAGTGACAACTGTCAAAATGACAACTGTCAAAATGACAACTGTCAAAATGACAACTGTCAAAATGACAACTGTCAAAATGACAACTGTCAAAATGACAACTGTCAAAATGACAACTGTCAAAATGACAACTGTCAAAATGACAACTGTCAAAATGACAACTGTCAAAGTGACAACTGTCAAAAATGACAACTGTCAAAGTGACAACTGTCAAAATGACAACTGTCAAAATGACAACTGTCAAAATGACAACTGTCAAAATGACAACTGTCAAAATGACAACTGTCAAAATGACAACTGTCAAAATGACAACTGTCAAAATGACAACTGTCAAAATGACAACTGTCAAAATGACAACTGTCAAAATGACAACTGTCAAAATGACAACTGTCAAAATGACAACTGTCAAAATGACAACTGTCAAAATGACAACTGTCAAAATGACAACTGTCAAAATGACAACTCTCAAAATGACAACTGTCAAAATGACAACTGTCAAAAATGACAACTGTCAAAATGACAACTGTCAAAATGACATCTGTCAAAATGACAACTGTCAAAAATGACAACTGTCAAAGTGACACCTGTCAAAGTGACACCTGTCAAAATGACAACTGTCAAAAATGACAACTGTCAAAGTGACAACTGTCAAAGTGACAACTGTCAAAGTGACAACTGTCAAAATGACAACTGTCAAAATGACAACTGTCAAAATGACAACTGTCAAAAATGACAACTGTCAAAAATGACAACTGTCAAAGTGACAACTGTCAAAGTGACAACTGTCAAAATGACAACTGTCAAAATGACAACTGTCAAAAATGACAACTGTCAAAATGACAACTGTCAAAATGACAACTGTCAAAATGACAACTGTCAAAGTGATAACTGTCAAAATGACAACTGTCAAAATGACAACTGTCAAAATGACAACTGTCAAAATGACAACTGTCAAAATGACAACTGTCAAAATGACAACTGTCAAAATGACAACTGTCAAAATGACAACTGTCAAAATGACAACTGTCAAAATGACAACTGTCAAAATGACAACTGTCAAAATGACAACTGTCAAAATGACAACTGTCAAAATGACAACTGTCAAAATGACAACTGTCAAAATGACATCTGTCAAAATGACATCTGTCAAAATGACAACTCTCAAAATGACAACTGTCAAAATGACAACTGTCAAAATGACAACTGTCAAAAATGACAACTGTCAAAAATGACAACTGTCAAAATGACAACTGTCAAAATGACATCTGTCAAAATGACAACTGTCAAAATGACAACTGTCAAAATGACAACTGTCAAAATGACAACTGTCAAAATGACAACTGTCAAAATGACAACTGTCAAAAATGACAACTGTCAAAGTGACAACTGTCAAAGTGACACCTGTCAAAATGACAACTGTCAAAAATGACAACTGTCAAAGTGACAACTGTCAAAGTGACAACTGTCAAAGTGACAACTGTCAAAGTGACAACTGTCAAAGTGACAACTGTCAAAGTGACAACTGTCAAAGTGACAACTGTCAAAATGACAACTGTCAAAATGACAACTGTCAAAAATGACAACTGTCAAAGTGACAACTGTCAAAATGACAACTGTCAAAATGACAACTGTCAAAAATGACAACTGTCAAAATGACAACTGTCAAAATGACAACTGTCAAAATGACAACTGTCAAAATGACAACTGTCAAAGTGATAACTGTCAAAATGATAACTGTCAAAATGACAACTGTCAAAATGACAACTGTCAAAATGACAACTGTCAAAATGACAACTGTCAAAATGACAACTGTCGAAATGACAACTGTCAAAAATGACAACTGTCAAAATGACAACTGTCAAAATGACAACTGTCAAAATGACAACTGTCAAAATGACAACTGTCAAAATGACAACTGTCAAAATGACAACTGTCAAAATGACAACTGTCAAAGTGACAACTGTCAAAATGACAACTGTCAAAATGACATCTGTCAAAATGACATCTGCCAAAATGACATCTGTCAAAATGACATCTGTCAAAATGACAACTGTCAAAATGACAACTGTCAAAATGACAACTGTCAAAATGACAACTGTCAAAATGACAACTGTCAAAATGACAACTGTCAAAATGACAACTGTCAAAATGACAACTGTCAAAATGACATCTGTCAAAATGACAACTGTCAAAAATGACAACTGTCAAAGTGACAACTGTCAAAGTGACAACTGTCAAAATGACAACTGTCAAAAATGACAACTGTCAAAATGACAACTGTCAAAATGACAACTGTCAAAGTGATAACTGTTAAAATGACAACTGTCAAAATGACAACTGTCAAAATGACAACTGTCAAAATGACAACTGTCAAAATGACAACTGTCAAAATGACATCTGTCAAAATGACATCTGTCAAAATGACATCTGTCAAAATGACATCTGTCAAAATGACATCTGTCAAAATGACATCTGTCAAAATGACATCTGTCAAAATGACATCTGTCAAAATGACTTCTATCAAAATGACGTCTGTCAAAATGACATCTGTCAAAATGACATCTGTCAAAATGACATCTGTCAAAATGACATCTGTCAAAATGACATCTGTCAAAATGACATCTGTCAAAATGACATCTGTCAAAATGACATCTGTCAAAATGACATCTGTCAAAATGACATCTGTCAAAATGACATCTGTCAAAATGACATCTGTCAAAATGACATCTGTCAAACTGACATCTGTCAAAATGACATCTGTCAAACTGACATCTGTCAAAATGACATCTGTCAAACTGACATCTGTCAAAATGACATCTGTCAAAATGACATCTGTCAAAATGACATCTGTCAAAATGACATCTGTCAAAATGACATCTGTCAAAATGCGGGCCACTTTTAGTTTGGCCTGTAAAAAATGTATTTTCTATGGAAAAAAAGTTATCACAGATTAAAGCCTAAATCGCTCTAGGACGCTTAGTTTAGGAGCTACGGCCACTTTTAGTTTGGCCTGCAAAAAATGTATTTTCTATGAAAAAAAAAGTGATCACAGATTAATGCCTAAATCGCTCTAGGACGCTTAGATTAGGAGCTACGGGACATTTTAGTTTGGCCTACAAAAAATGTATTTTGTATGGAAAAAAAAGTGATCACAGATTAATGCCTAAATCGCTCTAGGACGCTTAGATTAGGAGCTACGGGACATTTTAGTTTGGCCTACAAAAAATGTATTTTGTATGAAAAAAAAGTGATCAGAGATGAAAGCCTAAATCGCTCTAGGACGCTTAGTTTAGGAGCTACGGGACATTTTAGTTTGGCCTACAAAAAATGTATTTTGTATGAAAAAAAAGTGATCACAGATTAAAGCCTAAATCGCTCTAGGACGCTTAGTTTAGGAGCTCCGGGACATTTTAGTTTGGCCTACAAAAAATGTATTTTGTATGGAAAAAAAAGTGATCACAGATTAATGCCTAAATCGCTCTAGGACGCTTAGTTTAGGAGCTCCGGGACATTTTAGTTTGGCCTACAAAAAATTTATTTTGTATGGAAAAAAAAGTGATCACAGATTAATGCCTAAATCGCTCTAGGACGCTTAGATTAGGAGCATTTACGGGACATTTTAGTTTGGCCTACAAAAAATGTATTTTGTATGGAAAAAAAAGTGATCACAGATTAATGCCTAAATCGCTCTAGGACGCTTAGATTAGGAGCTACGGGACATTTTAGTTTGGCCTACAAAAAATTTATTTTGTATGAAAAAAAAAGTGATCACAGATTAAAGCCTAAATCGCTCTAGGACGCTTAGTTTAGAAGCTACGGGACATTTTAGTTTGGCCTACAAAAAATGTATTTTGTATGGAAAAAAAGTGATCACAGATAAATGCCTAAATCGCTCTAGGACGCTTAGATTAGGAGCTACGGGCAATTTTAGTTTGGCCTACAAAAAATGTATTTTGTATGGAAAAAAAAGTGATTACAGATTAATGCCTAAATCGCTCTAGGACGCTTAGATTAGGAGCTACGGGCAATTTTAGTTTGGCCTACAAAAAATGTATTTTGTATGGAAAAAAAGTGATCACAGATTAAAGCCTAAATCGCTCTAGGACGCATAGTTTAGGAGCTACGGGACATTTTAGTTTGGCCTACAAAAAATTTATTTTGTATGGAAAAAAAAGTGATCACAGATTAAAGCCTAAATCGCTCTAGGACGCATAGTTTAGGAGCTACGGGACATTTTAGTTTGGCCTACAAACAATTTATTTTGTATGGAAAAAAAAGTGATCACAGATTAAAGCCTAAATCGCTCTAGGACGCTTAGTTTAGGAGCTACGGGACATTTTAGTTTGGCCTACAAAAAATGTATTTTCTATGGAAAAAAAAGTGATCACAGATTAATGCCTAAATCGCTCTAGGACGCTTAGATTAGGAGCTACGGGCAATTTTAGTTTGGCCTACAAAAAATGTATTTTGTATGGGAAAAAAAGTGATCACAGATTAATGCCTAAATCGCTCTAGGACGCTTAGATTAGGAGCTACGGGACATTTTAGTTTGGCCTACAAAAAATTTATTTTGTATGAAAAAAAAGTGATTAAAGCCTAAATCGCTCTAGGACGCTTTGATTAGGAGCTACGGGCAATTTCAGTTTGGCCTACAAAAAATGTATTTTGTATGGAAAAAAAAGTGATCACAGATTAATGCCTAAATCGCTCTATGACGCTTAGATTAGGAGCTACGGGCAATTTTAGTTTGGCCTACAAAAAATGTATTTTGTATGGAAAAAAAAGTGATCACAGATTAAAGCCTAAATCGCTCTAGGACGCTTAGTTTAGGAGCTACGGGACATTTTAGTTTGGCCTACAAAAAATGTATTTTGTATGGAAAAAAAAGTGATCACAGATTAATGCCTAAATCGCTCTAGGACGCTTAGATTAGGAGCTACGGGACATTTTAGTTTGTCCTACAAAAAATGTATTTTGTATGGAAAAAAAGTGATCACAGATTAATGCCTAAATCGCTCTAGGACGCTTAGATTAGGAGCTACGGGACATTTTAGTTAAAATGATTAAAGCCTAAATCGCTCTAGGACGCTTAGTTTAGGAGCTACGGGACATTTTAGTTTGGCCTACAAAAAATGTATTTTGTATGGAAAAAAAAGTGATCACAGATTAATGCCTAAATCGCTCTAGGACGCTTAGATTAGGAGCTACGGGCAATTTTAGTTTGGCCTACAAAAAATGTATTTTGTATGGAAAAAAAGTGATCACAGATTAATGCCTAAATCGCTCTAGGACGCTTAGATTAGGAGCTACGGGCAATTTTAGTTTGGCCTACAAAAAATTTATTTTGTATGGGAAAAAAAGTGATCACAGATTAATGCCTAAATCGCTCTAGGACGCTTAGATTAGGAGCTACGGGACATTTTAGTTTGGCCTACAAAAAATGTATTTTGTATGGAAAAAAAAGTGATCACAGATTAATGCCTAAATCGCTCTAGGACGCTTAGATTAGGAGCTACGGGCAATTTTAGTTTGGCCTACAAAAAATGTATTTTGTATGAAAAAAAAAGTGATCACAGATTAATGCCTAAATCGCTCTAGGACGCTTAGATTAGGAGCTACGTTCAATTTTAGTTTGGCCTACAAAAAATTTATTTTGTATGGAAAAAAAAGTGATCACAGATTAATGCCTAAATCGCTCTAGGACGCTTAGATTAGGAGCTACGGGCAATTTTAGTTTGGCCTACAAAAAATGTATTTTGTATGGAAAAAAAGTGATCACAGATTAATGCCTAAATCGCTCTAGGACGCTTAGATTAGGAGCTACGGGCAATTTTAGTTTGGCCTACAAAAAATGTATTTTGTATGGAAAAAAAAGTGATCACAGATTAATGCCTAAATCGCTCTAGGACGCTTAGATTAGGAGCTACGGGCAATTTTAGTTTGGCCTACAAAAAATGTATTTTGTATGGAAAAAAAGTGATCACAGATTAATGCCTAAATCGCTCTAGGACGCTTAGATTAGGAGCTACGGGCAATTTTAGTTTGGCCTACAAAAAATGTATTTTGTATGGAAAAAAAAGTGATCACAGATTAATGCCTAAATCGCTCTAGGACGCTTAGATTAGGAGCTACGGGACATTTTAGTTTGGCCTACAAAAAATTTATTTTGTATGGAAAAAAAAGTGATCACAGATTAATGCCTAAATCGCTCTAGGACGCTTAGATTAGGAGCTACGGGCAATTTTAGTTTGGCCTACAAAAAATGTATTTTGTATGGAAAAAAAAGTGATCACAGATTAATGCCTAAATCGCTCTAGGACGCTTAGATTAGGAGCTACGGGCAATTTTAGTTTGGCCTACAAAAAATGTATTTTGTATGGAAAAAAAGTGATCACAGATTAATGCCTAAATCGCTCTAGGACGCTTAGATTAGGAGCTACGGGCAATTTTAGTTTGGCCTACAAAAAAATTATTTTGTATGGGAAAAAAAGTGATCACAGATTAATGCCTAAATCGCTCTAGGACGCTTAGATTAGGAGCTACGGGACATTTTAGTTTGGCCTACAAAAAATGTATTTTGTATGGAAAAAAAAGTGATCACAGATTAATGCCTAAATCGCTCTAGGACGCTTAGATTAGGAGCTACGGGCAATTTTAGTTTGGCCTACAAATTTTGTATGGAAGAAAAAGTGATTACAGATTAAAGCCTAAATCGCTCTAGGACGCATAGTTTAGGAGCTACGGCACATTTTAGTTTGGCCTACAAAAAATGTATTTTGTATGGAAAAAAAAGTGATCACAGATTAATGCCTAAATCGCTCTAGGACGCTTAGATTAGGAGCTACGGGCAATTTTAGTTTGGCCTACAAAAAATGTATTTTGTATGGAAAAAAAAGTGATCACAGATTAATGCCTAAATCGCTCTAGGACGCTTAGATTAGGAGCTACGGGCAATTTTAGTTTGGCCTACAAAAAATGTATTTTGTATGAAAAAAAAGTGATCACAGATTAATGCCTAAATCGCTCTAGGACGCTTAGATTAGGAGCTACGGGCAATTTTAGTTTGGCCTACAAAAAATGTATTTTGTATGGAAAAAAAAGTGATTACAGATTAAAGCCTAAATCGCTCTAGGACGCATAGTTTAGGAGCTACGGGACATTTTAGTTTGGCCTACAAAAAATGTATTTTGTATGGAAAAAAAAGTGATCACAGATTAATGCCTAAATCGCTCTAGGACGCTTAGATTAGGAGCTACGGGCAATTTTAGTTTGGCCTACAAAAAATGTATTTTGTATGGAAAAAAAGTGATCACAGATTAATGCCTAAATCGCTCTAGGACGCTTAGATTAGGAGCTACGGGCAATTTTAGTTTGGCCTACAAAAAATGTATTTTGTATGGAAAAAAAGTGATCACAGATTAAAGCCTAAATCGCTCTAGGACGCTTAGATTAGGAGCTACGGGACATTTTAGTTTGGCCTACAAAAAAGTTATTTTGTATGGGAAAAAAAGTGATCACAGATTAATGCCTAAATCGCTCTAGGACGCTTAGATTAGGAGCTACGGGACATTTTAGTTTGGCCTACAAAAAATGTATTTTGTATGGAAAAAAAAGTGATCACAGATTAATGCCTAAATCGCTCTAGGACGCTTAGATTAGGAGCTACGGGCAATTTTAGTTTGGCCTACAAATTTTGTATGGAAGAAAAAGTGATTACAGATTAAAGCCTAAATCGCTCTAGGACGCATAGTTTAGGAGCTACGGCACATTTTAGTTTGGCCTACAAAAAATGTATTTTGTATGGAAAAAAAAGTGATCACAGATTAATGCCTAAATCGCTCTAGGACGCTTAGATTAGGAGCTACGGGCAATTTTAGTTTGGCCTACAAATTTTGTATGGAAGAAAAAGTGATTACAGATTAAAGCCTAAATCGCTCTAGGACGCTTAGATTAGGAGCTACGGGACATTTTAGTTTGGCCTACAAAAAATTTATTTTGTATGGAAAAAAAAGTGATCACAGATTAAAGCCTAAATCGCTCTAGGACGCTTAGATTAGGAGCTACGGGCAATTTTAGTTTGGCCTACAAAAAATGTATTTTGTATGGGAAAAAAAGTGATCACAGATTAATGCCTAAATCGCTCTAGGACGCTTTGATTAGGAGCTACGGGCAATTTTAGTTTGGCCTACAAAAAATGTATTTTGTATGGGAAAAAAAGTGATCACAGATTAATGCCTAAATCGCTCTAGGACGCTTTGATTAGGAGCTACGGGCAATTTCAGTTTGGCCTACAAAAAATGTATTTTGTATGGAAAAAAAAGTGATCACAGATTAATGCCTAAATCGCTCTATGACGCTTAGATTAGGAGCTACGGGCAATTTTAGTTTGGCCTACAAAAAATGTATTTTGTATGGAAAAAAAAGTGATCACAGATTAAAGCCTAAATCGCTCTAGGACGCTTAGTTTAGGAGCTACGGGACATTTTAGTTTGGCCTACAAAAAATGTATTTTGTATGGAAAAAAAAGTGATCACAGATTAATGCCTAAATCGCTCTAGGACGCTTAGATTAGGAGCTACGGGACATTTTAGTTTGTCCTACAAAAAAGTTATTTTGTATGGGAAAAAAAGTGATCACAGATTAATGCCTAAATCGCTCTAGGACGCTTAGATTAGGAGCTACGGGACATTTTAGTTTGGCCTACAAAAAATGTATTTTGTATGGAAAAAAAAGTGATCACAGATTAATGCCTAAATCGCTCTAGGACGCTTAGATTAGGAGCTACGGGCAATTTTAGTTTGGCCTACAAATTTTGTATGGAAGAAAAAGTGATTACAGATTAAAGCCTAAATCGCTCTAGGACGCATAGTTTAGGAGCTACGGCACATTTTAGTTTGGCCTACAAAAAATGTATTTTGTATGGAAAAAAAAGTGATCACAGATTAATGCCTAAATCGCTCTAGGACGCTTAGATTAGGAGCTACGGGCAATTTTAGTTTGGCCTACAAATTTTGTATGGAAGAAAAAGTGATTACAGATTAAAGCCTAAATCGCTCTAGGACGCTTAGATTAGGAGCTACGGGACATTTTAGTTTGGCCTACAAAAAATGTATTTTGTATGGAAAAAAAAGTGATCACAGATTAAAGCCTAAATCGCTTTAGGACGGTTAGTTTAGGAGCTAGGGGACATTTTAGTTTGGCCTACAAAAAATTTATTTTGTATGGAAAAAAAAGTGATCACAGATTAAAGCCTAAATCGCTCTAGGACGCTTAGATTAGGAGCTACGGGCAATTTTAGTTTGGCCTACAAAAAATGTATTTTGTATGGGAAAAAAAGTGATCACAGATTAATGCCTAAATCGCTCTAGGACGCTTTGATTAGGAGCTACGGGCAATTTTATTTTGGCCTACAAAAAATGTATTTTGTATGGGAAAAAAAGTGATCACAGATTAATGCCTAAATCGCTCTAGGACGCTTTGATTAGGAGCTACGGGCAATTTCAGTTTGGCCTACAAAAAATGTATTTTGTATGGAAAAAAAAGTGATCACAGATTAATGCCTAAATCGCTCTATGACGCTTAGATTAGGAGCTACGGGCAATTTTAGTTTGGCCTACAAAAAATGTATTTTGTATGGAAAAAAAAGTGATCACAGATTAAAGCCTAAATCGCTCTAGGACGCTTAGTTTAGGAGCTACGGGACATTTTAGTTTGGCCTACAAAAAATGTATTTTGTATGGAAAAAAAAGTGATCACAGATTAATGCCTAAATCGCTCTAGGACGCTTAGATTAGGAGCTACGGGACATTCTAGTTTGTCCTACAAAAAATGTATTTTGTATGGAAAAAAAGTGATCACAGATTAATGCCTAAATCGCTCTAGGACGCTTAGATTAGGAGCTACGGGACATTTTAGTTAAAATGATTAAAGCCTAAATCGCTCTAGGACGCTTAGTTTAGGAGCTACGGGACATTTTAGTTTGGCCTACAAAAAATGTATTTTGTATGGAAAAAAAAGTGATCACAGATTAATGCCTAAATCGCTCTAGGACGCTTAGATTAGGAGCTACGGGCAATTTTAGTTTGGCCTACAAAAAATGTATTTTGTATGGAAAAAAAGTGATCACAGATTAATGCCTAAATCGCTCTAGGACGCTTAGATTAGGAGCTACGGGCAATTTTAGTTTGGCCTACAAAAAATTTATTTTGTATGGGAAAAAAAGTGATCACAGATTAATGCCTAAATCGCTCTAGGTATTTTGTATGGAAAAAAAAGTGATCACAGATTAATGTCTAAATCGCTCTAGGACGCTTAGATTAGGAGCTACGGGCAATTTTAGTTTGGCCTACAAAAAATGTATTTTGTATGGAAAAAAAGTGATCACAGATTAATGCCTAAATCGCTCTAGGACGCTTAGATTAGGAGCTACGGGCAATTTTAGTTTGGCCTACAAAAAATGTATTTTGTATGAAAAAAAAAGTGATCACAGATTAATGCCTAAATCGCTCTAGGACGCTTAGATTAGGAGCTACGGGCAATTTTAGTTTGGCCTACAAAAAATGTATTTTGTATGGAAAAAAAAGTGATCACAGATTAATGCCTAAATCGCTCTAGGACGCTTAGATTAGGAGCTACGGGCAATTTTAGTTTGGCCTACAAAAAATGTATTTTGTATGGAAAAAAAGTGATCACAGATTAATGCCTAAATCGCTCTAGGACGCTTAGATTAGGAGCTACGGGCAATTTTAGTTTGGCCTACAAAAAATGTATTTTGTATGGAAAAAAAGTGATCACAGATTAAAGCCTAAATCGCTCTAGGACGCTTAGATTAGGAGCTACGGGACATTTTAGTTTGGCCTACAAAAAATTTATTTTGTATGGGAAAAAAAGTGATCACAGATTAATGCCTAAATCGCTCTAGGACGCTTAGATTAGGAGCTACGGGACATTTTAGTTTGGCCTACAAAAAATGTATTTTGTATGGAAAAAAAAGTGATCACAGATTAATGCCTAAATCGCTCTAGGACGCTTAGATTAGGAGCTACGGGCAATTTTAGTTTGGCCTACAAATTTTGTATGGAAGAAAAAGTGATTACAGATTAAAGCCTAAATCGCTCTAGGACGCATAGTTTAGGAGCTACGGCACATTTTAGTTTGGCCTACAAAAAATGTATTTTGTATGGAAAAAAAAGTGATCACAGATTAATGCCTAAATCGCTCTAGGACGCTTAGATTAGGAGCTACGGGCAATTTTAGTTTGGCCTACAAATTTTGTATGGAAGAAAAAGTGATTACAGATTAAAGCCTAAATCGCTCTAGGACGCATAGTTTAGGAGCTACGGCACATTTTAGTTTGGCCTACAAAAAATGTATTTTGTATGGAAAAAAAAGTGATCACAGATTAATGCCTAAATCGCTCTAGGACGCTTAGATTAGGAGCTACGGGCAATTTTAGTTTGGCCTACAAATTTTGTATGGAAGAAAAAGTGATTACAGATTAAAGCCTAAATCGCTCTAGGACGCTTAGATTAGGAGCTACGGGACATTTTAGTTTGGCCTACAAAAAATGTATTTTGTATGGAAAAAAAAGTGATCACAGATTAAAGCCTAAATCGCTCTAGGACGGTTAGTTTAGGAGCTAGGGGACATTTTAGTTTGGCCTACAAAAAATTTATTTTGTATGGAAAAAAAAGTGATCACAGATTAAAGCCTAAATCGCTCTAGGACGCTTAGATTAGGAGCTACGGGCAATTTTAGTTTGGCCTACAAAAAATGTATTTTGTATGGGAAAAAAAGTGATCACAGATTAATGCCTAAATCGCTCTAGGACGCTTTGATTAGGAGCTACGGGCAATTTTAGTTTGGCCTACAAAAAATTTATTTTGTATGGGAAAAAAAGTGATCACAGATTAATGCCTAAATCGCTCTAGGACGCTTTGATTAGGAGCTACGGGCAATTTCAGTTTGGCCTACAAAAAATGTATTTTGTATGGAAAAAAAAGTGATCACAGATTAATGCCTAAATCGCTCTATGACGCTTAGATTAGGAGCTACGGGCAATTTTAGTTTGGCCTACAAAAAATGTATTTTGTATGGAAAAAAAAGTGATCACAGATTAAAGCCTAAATCGCTCTAGGACGCTTAGTTTAGGAGCTACGGGACATTTTAGTTTGGCCTACAAAAAATGTATTTTGTATGGAAAAAAAAGTGATCACAGATTAATGCCTAAATCGCTCTAGGACGCTTAGATTAGGAGCTACGGGACATTTTAGTTTGTCCTACAAAAAAGTTATTTTGTATGGGAAAAAAAGTGATCACAGATTAATGCCTAAATCGCTCTAGGACGCTTAGATTAGGAGCTACGGGACATTTTAGTTTGGCCTACAAAAAATGTATTTTGTATGGAAAAAAAAGTGATCACAGATTAATGCCTAAATCGCTCTAAGACGCTTAGATTAGGAGCTACGGGCAATTTTAGTTTGGCCTACAAATTTTGTATGGAAGAAAAAGTGATTACAGATTAAAGCCTAAATCGCTCTAGGACGCATAGTTTAGGAGCTACGGCACATTTTAGTTTGGCCTACAAAAAATGTATTTTGTATGGAAAAAAAAGTGATCACAGATTAATGCCTAAATCGCTCTAGGACGCATAGATTAGGAGCTACGGGCAATTTTAGTTTGGCCTACAAATTTTGTATGGAAGAAAAAGTGATTACAGATTAAAGCCTAAATCGCTCTAGGACGCTTAGATTAGGAGCTACGGGACATTTTAGTTTGGCCTACAAAAAATGTATTTTGTATGGAAAAAAAAGTGATCACAGATTAAAGCCTAAATCGCTTTAGGACGGTTAGTTTAGGAGCTAGGGGACATTTTAGTTTGGCCTACAAAAAATTTATTTTGTATGGAAAAAAAAGTGATCACAGATTAAAGCCTAAATCGCTCTAGGACGCTTAGATTAGGAGCTACGGGCAATTTTAGTTTGGCCTACAAAAAATGTATTTTGTATGGGAAAAAAAGTGATCACAGATTAATGCCTAAATCGCTCTAGGACGCTTTGATTAGGAGCTACGGGCAATTTTAGTTTGGCCTACAAAAAATGTATTTTGTATGGGAAAAAAAGTGATCACAGATTAATGCCTAAATCGCTCTAGGACGCTTTGATTAGGAGCTACGGGCAATTTCAGTTTGGCCTACAAAAAATGTATTTTGTATGGAAAAAAAAGTGATCACAGATTAATGCCTAAATCGCTCTATGACGCTTAGATTAGGAGCTACGGGCAATTTTAGTTTGGCCTACAAAAAATGTATTTTGTATGGAAAAAAAAGTGATCACAGATTAAAGCCTAAATCGCTCTAGGACGCTTAGTTTAGGAGCTACGGGACATTTTAGTTTGGCCTACAAAAAATGTATTTTGTATGGAAAAAAAAGTGATCACAGATTAATGCCTAAATCGCTCTAGGACGCTTAGATTAGGAGCTACGGGACATTTTAGTTTGTCCTACAAAAAATGTATTTTGTATGGAAAAAAAGTGATCACAGATTAATGCCTAAATCGCTCTAGGACGCTTAGATTAGGAGCTACGGGACATTTTAGTTAAAATGATTAAAGCCTAAATCGCTCTAGGACGCTTAGTTTAGGAGCTACGGGACATTTTAGTTTGGCCTACAAAAAATGTATTTTGTATGGAAAAAAAAGTGATCACAGATTAATGCCTAAATCGCTCTAGGACGCTTAGATTAGGAGCTACGGGCAATTTTAGTTTGGCCTACAAAAAATGTATTTTGTATGGAAAAAAAGTGATCACAGATTAATGCCTAAATCGCTCTAGGACGCTTAGATTAGGAGCTACGGGCAATTTTAGTTTGGCCTACAAAAAATTTATTTTGTATGGGAAAAAAAGTGATCACAGATTAATGCCTAAATCGCTCTAGGACGCTTAGATTAGGAGCTACGGGCAATTTTAGTTTGGCCTACAAAAAATGTATTTTGTATGGAAAAAAAGTGATCACAGATTAAAGCCTAAATCGCTCTAGGACGCTTAGATTAGGAGCTACGGGACATTTTAGTTTGGCCTACAAAAAATTTATTTTGTATGGGAAAAAAAGTGATCACAGATTAATGCCTAAATCGCTCTAGGACGCTTAGATTAGGAGCTACGGGACATTTTAGTTTGGCCTACAAAAAATGTATTTTGTATGGAAAAAAAAGTGATCACAGATTAATGCCTAAATCGCTCTAGGACGCTTAGATTAGGAGCTACGGGCAATTTTAGTTTGGCCTACAAATTTTGTATGGAAGAAAAAGTGATTACAGATTAAAGCCTAAATCGCTCTAGGACGCATAGTTTAGGAGCTACGGCACATTTTAGTTTGGCCTACAAAAAATGTATTTTGTATGGAAAAAAAAGTGATCACAGATTAATGCCTAAATCGCTCTAGGACGCTTAGATTAGGAGCTACGGGCAATTTTAGTTTGGCCTACAAATTTTGTATGGAAGAAAAAGTGATTACAGATTAAAGCCTAAATCGCTCTAGGACGCATAGTTTAGGAGCTACGGCACATTTTAGTTTGGCCTACAAAAAATGTATTTTGTATGGAAAAAAAAGTGATCACAGATTAATGCCTAAATCGCTCTAGGACGCTTAGATTAGGAGCTACGGGCAATTTTAGTTTGGCCTACAAAAAATGTATTTTGTATGGAAAAAGAAGTGATCACAGATTAATGCCTAAATCGCTCTAGGACGCTTAGATTAGGAGCTACGGGCAATTTTAGTTTGGCCTACAAAAAATATATTTTGTATGGAAAAAAAAGTGATCACAGATTAAAGCCTAAATCGCTCTAGGACGCTTAGATTAGGAGCTACGGGACATTTTAGTTTGGCCTACAAAAAATGTATTTTGTATGGAAAAAAAAGTGATCACAGATTAATGCCTAAATCGCTCTAGGACGCTTAGATTAGGAGCTACGGGACATTTTAGTTTGGCCTACAAAAAATGTATTTTGTATGGAAAAAAAAGTGATCACAGATTAATGCCTAAATCGCTCTAGGACGCTTAGATTAGGAGCTACGGGCAATTTTAGTTTGGCCTACAAAAAATATATTTTGTATGGAAAAAAAGTGATCACAGATTAATGCCTAAATCGCTCTAGGACGCTTAGATTAGGAGCTACGGGCAATTTTAGTTTGGCCTACAAAAAATGTATTATGTATGGAAAAAAAAGTGATCACAGATTAATGCCTAAATCGCTCTAGGACGCTTAGATTAGGAGCTACGGGCAATTTTAGTTTGGCCTACAAAAAATATATTTTGTATGGAAAAAAAAGTGATCACAGATTAAAGCCTAAATCGCTCTAGGACGCTTAGATTAGGAGCTACGGGACATTTTAGTTTGGCCTACAAAAAATATATTTTGTATGGAAAAAAAAGTGATCACAGATTAATGCCTAAATCGCTCTAGGACGCTTAGATTAGGAGCTACGGGCAATTTTAGTTTTGTATGGAAAAAAAAGTGATCACAGATTAATGCCTAAATCGCTCTAGGACGCTTAGATTAGGAGCTACGGGCAATTTTAGTTTGGCCTACAAAAAATATATTTTGTATGGAAAAAAAAGTGATCACAGATTAAAGCCTAAATCGCTCTTTTAGTTTTGTATGGAAAAAAAAGTGATCACAGATTAATGCCTAAATCGCTCTAGGACGCTTAGATTAGGAGCTACGGGCAATTTTAGTTTGGCCTACAAAAAATATATTTTGTATGGAAAAAAAAGTGATCACAGATTAAAGCCTAAATCGCTCTAGGACGCTTAGATTAGGAGCTACGGGACATTTTAGTTTGGCCTACAAAAAATGTATTTTGTATGGAAAAAAAAGTGATCACAGATTAATGCCTAAATCGCTCTAGGACGCTTAGATTAGGAGCTACGGGCAATTTTAGTTTGGCCTACAAAAAATATATTTTGTATGGAAAAAAAAGTGATCACAGATTAAAGCCTAAATCGCTCTAGGACGCTTAGATTAGGAGCTACGGGACATTTTAGTTTGGCCTACAAAAAATGTATTTTGTATGGAAAAAAAAGTGATCACAGATTAATGCCTAAATCGCTCTAGGACGCTTAGATTAGGAGCAATTGCCCGTATATTTTGTATGGAAAAAAAAGTGATCACAGATTAAAGCCTAAATCGCTCTTTTAGTTTTGTATGGAAAAAAAAGTGATCACAGATTAAAGCCTAAATCGCTCTAGGACGCTTAGATTAGGAGCTACGGGACATTTTAGTTTGTCCTACAAAAAATGTATTTTGTATGGAAAAAAAAGTGATCACAGATTAATGCCTAAATCGCTCTAGGACGCTTAGATTAGGAGCTACGGGCAATTTTAGTTTGGCCTACAAAAAATGTATTTTGTATGGAAAAAAAAGTGATCACAGATTAAAGCCTAAATCGCTCTAGGACGGTTAGTTTAGGAGCTAGGGGACATTTTAGTTTGGCCTACAAAAAATTTATTTTGTATGGAAAAAAAAGTGATCACAGATTAAAGCCTAAATCGCTCTAGGACGCTTAGATTAGGAGCTACGGGACATTTTAGTTTGGCCTACAAAAAATGTATTTTGTATGGAAAAAAAAGTTATCACAGATTAATGCCTAAATCGCTCTAGGACGCTTAGATTAGGAGCTACGGGACATTTTAGTTTGTCCTACAAAAAATTTATTTTGTATGGAAAAAAAAGTGATCACAGATTAATGCCTAAATCGCTCTAGGACGCTTAGATTAGGAGCTACGGGACATTTTAGTTTGGCCTACAAAAAATGTATTTTGTATGGAAAAAAAAGTGATCACAGATTAATGCCGAAATCGCTCTAGGACGCTTAGATTAGGAGCTACGGGCAATTTTAGTTTGGCCTACAAAAAATGTATTTTGTATGGAAAAAAAAGTGATCACAGATTAATGCCTAAATCGCTCTAGGACGCTTAGATTAGGAGCTACGGGACATTTTAGTTTGTCCTACAAAAAATGTATTTTGTATGGAAAAAAAAGTGATCACAGATTAAAGCCTAAATCGCTCTAGGACGCTTAGATTAGGAGCTACGGGACATTTTAGTTTGGCCTACAAAAAATGTATTTTGTATGAAAAAAAAGTGATCACAGATTAATGCCTAAATCGCTCTAGGACGCTTAGATTAGGAGCTACGGGACATTTTAGTTTGGCCTACAAAAAATGTATTTTGTATGGGAAAAAAAGTGATCACAGATTAAAGCCTAAATCGCTCTAGGACGCTTAGATTAGGAGCTACGGGACATTTTAGTTTGTCCTACAAAAAATGTATTTTGTATGGAAAAAAAAGTGATCACAGATTAATGCCTAAGTCGCTCTAGGACGCTTAGATTAGGAGCTACGGGACGTTTTAGTTTGGCCTACAAAAAATGTATTTTGTATGAAAAAAAAGTGATCACAGATAAAAGCCTAAATCGCTCTAGGACGCTTAGATTAGGAGCTACGGGACATTTTAGTTTGTCCTACAAAAAATGTATTTTGTATGGAAAAAAAGTGATCACAGATTAATGCCTAAGTCGCTCTAGGACGCTTAGATTAGGAGCTACGGGACATTTTAGTTTGGCCTACAAAAAATGTATTTTGTATGGAAAAAAAGTGATCACAGATTAATGCCTAAATCGCTCTAGGACGCTTAGATTAGGAGCTACGGGCAATTTTAGTTTGGCCTACAAAAAATGTATTTTGTATGGAAAAAAAAGTGATCACAGATTAATGCCTAAATCGCTCTAGGACGCTTAGATTAGGAGCTACGGGCAATTTTAGTTTGGCCTACAAAAAATATATTTTGTATGGAAAAAAAAGTGATCACAGATTAAAGCCTAAATCGCTCTAGGACGCTTAGATTAGGAGCTACGGGACATTTTAGTTTGGCCTACAAAAAATATATTTTGTATGGAAAAAAAGTGATCACAGATTAAAGCCTAAATCGCTCTAGGACGCTTAGGAGCTACGGGCAATTTTAGTTTGGCCTACAAAAAATGTATTTTGTATGGAAAAAAAAGTGATCACAGATTAATGCCTAAATCGCTCTAGGACGCTTAGATTAGGAGCAACGGGACATTTTAGTTTGGCCTACAAAAAATATATTTTGTATGGAAAAATTTTGTATGGAAAAAAAAATGATTACAGATTAAAGCCTAAATCGCTCTAGGACGCATTGGTTAGGAGCTACGGGACATTTTAGTTTGGCCTACAAAAAATGTATTTTGTATGGAAAAAAAAATGATCACAGATAAATGCCTAAATCGCTCTAGGACGCTTAGATTAGGAGCTACGGGCAATTTTAGTTTGGCCTACAAAAAATATATTTTGTATGGAAAAAAAGTGATCACAGATTAATGCCTAAATCGCTCTAGGACGCTTAGATTAGGAGCTACGGGCAATTTTAGTTTGGCCTACAAAAAATGTATTTTGTATGGAAAAAAAAGTGATCACAGATTAAAGCCTAAATCGCTCTAGGACGCTTAGATTAGGAGCTACGGGACATTTTAGTTTGGCCTACAAAAAATGTATTTTGTACGGGAAAAAAAGTGATCACAGATTAATGCCTAAATCGCTCTAGGACGCTTAGATTAGGAGCTACGGGCAATTTTAGTTTGGCCTACAAAAAATGTATTTTGTATGAAAAAAAAGTGATGATGATTAATGCCTAAATCGCTCTAGGACGCTTAGATTAGGAGCTACGGGCAATTTTAGTTTGGCCTACAAAAAATGTATTTTGTATGGAAAAAAAGTGATCACAGATTAATGCCTAAATCGCTCTAGGACGCTTAGATTAGGAGCTACGGGCAATTTTAGTTTGGCCTACAAAAAATGTATTTTGTATGAAAAAAAAAGTGATCACAGATTAATGCCTAAATCGCTCTAGGACGCTTAGATTAGGAGCTACGGGCAATTTTAGTTTGGCCTACAAAAAATATATTTTGTATGGAAAAAAAAGTGATCACAGATTAAAGCCTAAATCGCTCTAGGACGCTTAGATTAGGAGCTACGGGACATTTTAGTTTGGGCTACAAAAAATATATTTTGTATGGAAAAAAAAGTGATCACAGATTAAAGCCTAAATCGCTCTAGGACGCTTAGATTAGGAGCTACGGGACATTTTAGTTTGGCCTACAAAAAATGTATTTTGTATGGAAAAAAAGTGATCACAGATTAATGCCTAAATCGCTCTAGGACGCTTAGATTAGGAGCTACGGGCAATTTTAGTTTGGCCTACAAAAAATGTATTTTGTATGGAAAAAAAAGTGATCACAGATTAATGCCTAAATCGCTCTAGGACGCTTAGATTAGGAGCTACGGGCAATTTTAGTTTGGCCTACAAAAAATATATTTTGTATGGAAAAAAAAGTGATCACAGATTAAAGCCTAAATCGCTCTAGGACGCTTAGATTAGGAGCTACGGGACATTTTAGTTTGGCCTACAAAAAATGTATTTTGTATGGAAAAAAAAGTGATCACAGATTAATGCCTAAATCGCTCTAGGACGCTTAGATTAGGAGCTACGGGACATTTTAGTTTGGCCTACAAAAAATGTATTTTGTATGGGAAAAAAAGTGATCACAGATTAATGCCTAAATCGCTCTAGGACGCTTAGATTAGGAGCTACGGGCAATTTTAGTTTGGCCTACAAAAAATGTATTTTGTATGAAAAAAAAGTGATCACAGATTAATGCCTAAATCGCTCTAGGACGCTTAGATTAGGAGCTACGGGACATTTTAGTTTGGCCTACAAAAAATTTATTTTGTATGGAAAAAAAAGTGATCACAGATTAAAGCCTAAATCGCTCTAGGACGCTTAGATTAGGAGCTACGGGACATTTTAGTTTGTCCTACAAAAAATGTATTTTGTATGGAAAAAAAAGTGATCACAGATTAATGCCTAAGTCGCTCTAGTACGCTTAGATTAGGAGCTACGGGACATTTTAGTTTGGCCTACAAAAAATGTATTTTGTATGAAAAAAAAGTGATCACAGATTAATGCCTAAATCGCTCTAGGACGCTTAGATTAGGAGCTACGGGACATTTTAGTTTGGCCTACAAAAAATGTATTTTGTATGGAAAAAAAAGTGATCACAGATTAAAGCCTAAATCGCTCTAGGACGCTTAGATTAGGAGCTACGGGCAATTTTAGTTTGTAAAAAAATGTATTTTGTATGGAAAAAAAAGTGATCACAGATTAATGCCTAAATCGCTCTAGGACGCTTAGATTAGGAGCTACGGGCAATTTTAGTTTGGCCTACAAAAAATGTATTTTGTATGGAAAAAAAAGTGATCACAGATTAAAGCCTAAATCGCTCTAGGACGCTTAGTTTAGGAGCTACGGGACATTTTAGTTTGGCCTACAAAAAATTTATTTTGTATGGAAAAAAAAGTGATCACAGATTAAAGCCTAAATCGCTCTAGGACGCTTAGATTAGGAGCTACGGGACATTTTAGTTTGTCCTACAAAAAATGTATTTTGTATGGAAAAAAAAGTGATCACAGATTAATGCCTAAGTCGCTCTAGGACGCTTAGATTAGGAGCTACGGGCAATTTTAGTTTGGCCTACAAAAAATGTATTTTGTATGGAAAAAAAAGTGATCACAGATTAATGCCTAAATCGCTCTAGGACGCTTAGATTAGGAGCTACGGGCAATTTTAGTTTGGCCTACAAAAAATGTATTTTGTATGGAAAAAAAAGTGATCACAGATTAAAGCCTAAATCGCTCTAGGACGGTTAGTTTAGGAGCTAGGGGACATTTTAGTTTGGCCTACAAAAAATTTATTTTGTATGGAAAAAAAAGTGATCACAGATTAAAGCCTAAATCGCTCTAGGACGCTTAGATTAGGAGCTACGGGACATTTTAGTTTGGCCTACAAAAAATGTATTTTGTATGGAAAAAAAAGTTATCACAGATTAATGCCTAAATCGCTCTAGGACGCTTAGATTAGGAGCTACGGGACATTTTAGTTTGTCCTACAAAAAATGTATTTTGTATGGAAAAAAAGTGATCACAGATTAATGCCTAAATCGCTCTAGGACGCTTAGATTAGGAGCTACGGGACATTTTAGTTTGGCCTACAAAAAATGTATTTTGTATGGGAAAAAAGTGATCACAGATTAATGCCTAAATCGCTCTAGGACGCTTAGATTAGGAGCTACGGGCAATTTTAGTTTGGCCTACAAAAAATGTATTTTGTATGGAAAAAAAGTGATCACAGATTAATGCCTAAATCGCTCTAGGACGCTTAGATTAGGAGCTACGGGCAATTTTAGTTTGGCCTACAAAAAGTGTATTTTGTATGGAAAAAAAAGTGATCACAGATTAATGCCTAAATCGCTCTAGGACGCTTAGATTAGGAGCTACGGGCAATTTTAGTTTGGCCTACAAAAAATATATTTTGTATGGAAAAAAAAGTGATCACAGATTAAAGCCTAAATCGCTCTAGGACGCTTAGATTAGGAGCTACGGGACATTTTAGTTTGGCCTACAAAAAATATATTTTGTATGGAAAAAAAGTGATCACAGATTAAAGCCTAAATCGCTCTAGGACGCTTAGATTAGGAGCTACGGGCAATTTTAGTTTGGCCTACAAATTTTGTATGGAAGAAAAAGTGATTACAGATTAAAGCCTAAATCGCTCTAGGACGCATAGTTTAGGAGCTACGGCACATTTTAGTTTGGCCTACAAAAAATGTATTTTGTATGGAAAAAAAAGTGATCACAGATTAATGCCTAAATCGCTCTAGGACGCTTAGATTAGGAGCTACGGGCAATTTTAGTTTGGCCTACAAAAAATGTATTTTGTATGGAAAAAAAGTGATCACAGATTAATGCCTAAATCGCTCTAGGACGCTTAGATTAGGAGCTACGGGCAATTTTAGTTTGGCCTACAAAAAATATATTTTGTATGGAAAAAAAAGTGATCACAGATTAAAGCCTAAATCGCTCTAGGACGCTTAGATTAGGAGCTACGGGACATTTTAGTTTGGCCTACAAAAAATGTATTTTGTATGGAAAAAAAAGTGATCACAGATTAATGCCTAAATCGCTCTAGGACGCTTAGATTAGGAGCTACGGGCAATTTTAGTTTGGCCTACAAAAAATGTATTTTGTATGGAAAAAAAAGTGATCACAGATTAATGCCTAAATCGCTCTAGGACGCTTAGATTAGGAGCTACGGGACATTTTAGTTTGGCCTACAAAAAATGTATTTTGTATGGGAAAAAAAGTGATCACAGATTAATGCCTAAATCGCTCTAGGACGCTTAGATTAGGAGCTACGGGCAATTTTAGTTTGGCCTACAAAAAATGTATTTTGTATGGAAAAAAAAGTGATCACAGATTAAAGCCTAAATCGCTCTAGGACGCTTAGTTTAGGAGCTACGGGACATTTTAGTTTGGCTTACAAAAAATTTATTTTGTATGGAAAAAAAAGTGATCACAGATTAAAGCCTAAATCGCTCTAGGACGCTTAGATTAGGAGCTACGGGACATTTTAGTTTGTCCTACAAAAAATGTATTTTGTATGGAAAAAAAAGTGATCACAGATTAATGCCTAAGTCGCTCTAGGACGCTTAGATTAGAAATGTATTTTGTATGGAAAAAAAAGTGATCACAGATTAATGCCTAAATCGCTCTAGGACGCTTAGATTAGGAGCTACGGGCAATTTTAGTTTGGCCTACAAAAAATGTATTTTGTATGGAAAAAAAAGTGATCACAGATTAAAGCCTAAATCGCTCTAGGACGCTTAGATTAGGAGCTACGGGACATTTTAGTTTGGCCTACAAAAAATGTATTTTGTATGGAAAAAAAAGTGATCACAGATTAATGCCTAAATCGCTCTAGGACGCTTAGATTAGGAGCTACGGGCAATTTTAGTTTGGCCTACAAAAAATGTATTTTGTATGGAAAAAAAAGTGATCACAGATTAATGCCTAAATCGCTCTAGGACGCTTAGATTAGGAGCTACGGGCAATTTTAGTTTGGCCTACAAAAAATGTATTTTGTATGAAAAAAAAGTGATCACAGATTAATGCCTAAATCGCTCTAGGACGCTTAGATTAGGAGCTACGGGACATTTTAGTTTGGCCTACAAAAAATGTATTTTGTATGGGAAAAAAAGTGATCACAGATTAATGCCTAAATCGCTCTAGGACGCTTAGATTAGGAGCTACGGGCAATTTTAGTTTGGCCTACAAAAAATGTATTTTGTATGGAAAAAAAAGTGATCACAGATTAATGCCTAAATCGCTCTAGGACGCTTAGATTAGGAGCTACGGGCAATTTTAGTTTGGCCTACAAAAAATGTATTTTGTATGAAAAAAAAGTGATCACAGATTAATGCCTAAATCGCTCTAGGACGCTTAGATTAGGAGCTACGGGCAATTTTAGTTTGTAAAAAAATGTATTTTGTATGGAAAAAAAAGTGATCACAGATTAATGCCTAAATCGCTCTAGGACGCTTAGTTTAGGAGCTACGGGACATTTTAGTTTGGCCTACAAAAAATGTATTTTGTATGGAAAAAAAAGTGATCACAGATTAATGCCTAAATCGCTCTAGGACGCTTAGATTAGGAGCTACGGGCAATTTTAGTTTGGCCTACAAAAAATGTATTTTGTATGGAAAAAAAAGTGATCACAGATTAATGCCTAAATCGCTCTAGGACGCTTAGATTAGGAGCTACGGGCAATTTTAGTTTGGCCTACAAAAAATGTATTTTGTATGAAAAAAAAGTGATCACAGATTAATGCCTAAATCGCTCTAGGACGCTTAGATTAGGAGCTACGGGACATTTTAGTTTGGCCTACAAAAAATGTATTTTGTATGGGAAAAAAAGTGATCACAGATTAATGCCTAAATCGCTCTAGGACGCTTAGATTAGGAGCTACGGGCAATTTTAGTTTGGCCTACAAAAAATGTATTTTGTATGGAAAAAAAAGTGATCACAGATTAATGCCTAAATCGCTCTAGGACGCTTAGATTAGGAGCTACGGGCAATTTTAGTTTGGCCTACAAAAAATGTATTTTGTATGAAAAAAAAGTGATCACAGATTAATGCCTAAATCGCTCTAGGACGCTTAGATTAGGAGCTACGGGCAATTTTAGTTTGTAAAAAAATGTATTTTGTATGGAAAAAAAAGTGATCACAGATTAATGCCTAAATCGCTCTAGGACGCTTAGTTTAGGAGCTACGGGACATTTTAGTTTGGCCTACAAAAAATTTATTTTGTATGGAAAAAAAAGTGATCACAGATTAATGCCTAAGTCGCTCTAGGACGCTTAGATTAGGAGCTACGGGCAATTTTAGTTTGGCCTACAAAAAATGTATTTTGTATGGAAAAAAAAGTGATCACAGATTAAAGCCTAAATCGCTCTAGGACGGTTAGTTTAGGAGCTAGGGGACATTTTAGTTTGGCCTACAAAAAATTTATTTTGTATGGAAAAAAAAGTGATCACAGATTAAAGCCTAAATCGCTCTAGGACGCTTAGATTAGGAGCTACGGGACATTTTAGTTTGGCCTACAAAAAATGTATTTTGTATGGAAAAAAAAGTTATCACAGATTAATGCCTAAATCGCTCTAGGACGCTTAGATTAGGAGCTACGGGCAATTTTAGTTTGGCCTACAAAAAATATATTTTGTATGGAAAAAAAAGTGATCACAGATTAAAGCCTAAATCGCTCTAGGACGCTTAGATTAGGAGCTACGGGACATTTTAGTTTGGCCTACATATATTTTGTATGGAAAAAAAGTGATCACAGATTAAAGCCTAAATCGCTCTAGGACGCTTAGATTAGGAGCTACGGGACATTTTAGTTTGGTGATCACAGATTAATGCCTAAATCGCTCTAGGACGCTTAGATTAGGAGCTACGGGCAATTTTAGTTTGGCCTACAAAAAATGTATTTTGTATGGAAAAAAAGTGATCACAGATTAATGCCTAAATCGCTCTAGGACGCTTAGATTAGGAGCTACGGGCAATTTTAGTTTGGCCTACAAAAAATGTATTTTGTATGAAAAAAAAGTGATCACAGATTAATGCCTAAATCGCTCTAGGACGCTTAGATTAGGAGCTACGGGCAATTTTAGTTTGGCCTACAAAAAATGTATTTTGTATGGAAAAGAAAGTGATCACAGATTAATGCCTAAATCGCTCTAGAACGCTTAGATTAGGAGCTACGGGCAATTTTAGTTTGGCCTACAAAAAATATATTTTGTATGGAAAAAAAAGTGATCACAGATTAAAGCCTAAATCGCTCTAGGACGCTTAGATTAGGAGCTACGGGCAATTTTAGTTTGGCCTACAAAAAATATATTTTGTATGGAAAAAAAGTGATCACAGATTAAAGCCTAAATCGCTCTAGGACGCTTAGATTAGGAGCTACGGGACATTTTAGTTTGGCCTACAAAAAATGTATTTTGTATGGAAAAAAAGTGATCACAGATTAATGCCTAAATCGCTCTAGGACGCTTAGATTAGGAGCTACGGGCAATTTTAGTTTGGCCTACAAAAAATGTATTTTGTATGGAAAAAAAGTGATCACAGATTAATGCCTAAATCGCTCTAGGACGCTTAGATTAGGAGCTACGGGCAATTTTAGTTTGGCCTACAAAAAATGTATTTTGTATGGAAAAAAAGTGATCACAGATTAATGCATAAATCGCTCTAGGACGCTTAGATTAGGAGCTACGGGCAATTTTAGTTTGGCCTACAAAAAATGTATTTTAGGAAAAAAAAGTGATCACAGATTAAAGCCTAAATCGCTCTAGGACGCTTAGATTAGGCGCTACGGGACATTTTAGTTTGGCCTACAAAAAATATATTTTGTATGGAAAAAAAAGTGATCACAGATTAATGCCTAAATCGCTCTAGGACGCTTAGATTAGGAGCTACGGGCAATTTTAGTTTGGCCTACAAAAAATGTATTTTGTATGGAAAAAAAAGTGATCACAGATTAAAGCCTAAATCGCTCTAGGACGCTTAGATTAGGAGCTACGGGCAATTTTAGTTTGGCCTACAAAAAATGTATTTTGTATGGAAAAAAAAGTGATCACAGATTAAAGCCTAAATCGCTCTAGGACGCTTAGTTTAGGAGCTACGGGACATTTTAGTTTGGCCTACAAAAAATTTATTTTGTATGGAAAAAAAAGTGATCACAGATTAGAGCCTAAATCGCTCTAGGACGCTTAGATTAGGAGATACGGGACATTTTAGTTTGTCCTACAAAAAATGTATTTTGTATGGAAAAAAAAGTGATCACAGATTAATGCCTAAGTCGCTCTAGGACGCTTAGATTAGGAGCTACGGGCAATTTTAGTTTGGCCTACAAAAAATGTATTTTGTATGGAAAAAAAAAGTGATCACAGATTAATGCCTAAATCGCTCTAGGACGCTTAGATTAGGAGCTACGGGCAATTTTAGTTTGGCCTACAAAAAATGTATTTTGTATGGAAAAAAAAGTGATCACAGATTAAAGCCTAAATCGCTCTAGGACGGTTAGTTTAGGAGCTAGGGGACATTTTAGTTTGGCCTACAAAAAATTTATTTTGTATGGAAAAAAAAGTGATCACAGATTAAAGCCTAAATCGCTCTAGGACGCTTAGATTAGGAGCTACGGGACATTTTAGTTTGGCCTACAAAAAATGTATTTTGTATGGAAAAAAAAGTTATCACAGATTAATGCCTAAATCGCTCTAGGACGCTTAGATTAGGAGCTACGGGACATTTTAGTTTGTCCTACAAAAAATGTATTTTGTATGGAAAAAAAGTGATCACAGATTAATGCCTAAATCGCTCTAGGACGCTTAGATTAGGAGCTACGGGACATTTTAGTTTGGCCTACAAAAAATGTATTTTGTATGGGAAAAAAGTGATCACAGATTAATGCCTAAATCGCTCTAGGACGCTTAGATTAGGAGCTACGGGCAATTTTAGTTTGGCCTACAAAAAATGTATTTTGTATGAAAAAAAAGTGATCACAGATTAATGCCTAAATCGCTCTAGGACGCTTAGATTAGGAGCTACGGGCAATTTTAGTTTGGCCTACAAAAAATATATTTTGTATGGAAAAAAAAGTGATCACAGATTAAAGCCTAAATCGCTCTAGGACGCTTAGATTAGGAGCTACGGGACATTTTAGTTTGGCCTACATATATTTTGTATGGAAAAAAAGTGATCACAGATTAAAGCCTAAATCGCTCTAGGACGCTTAGATTAGGAGCTACGGGACATTTTAGTTTGGTGATCACAGATTAATGCCTAAATCGCTCTAGGACGCTTAGATTAGGAGCTACGGGCAATTTTAGTTTGGCCTACAAAAAATGTATTTTGTATGGAAAAAAAGTGATCACAGATTAATGCCTAAATCGCTCTAGGACGCTTAGATTAGGAGCTACGGGCAATTTTAGTTTGGCCTACAAAAAATGTATTTTGTATGAAAAAAAAGTGATCACAGATTAATGCCTAAATCGCTCTAGGACGCTTAGATTAGGAGCTACGGGCAATTTTAGTTTGGCCTACAAAAAATGTATTTTGTATGGAAAAGAAAGTGATCACAGATTAATGCCTAAATCGCTCTAGAACGCTTAGATTAGGAGCTACGGGCAATTTTAGTTTGGCCTACAAAAAATATATTTTGTATGGAAAAAAAAGTGATCACAGATTAAAGCCTAAATCGCTCTAGGACGCTTAGATTAGGAGCTACGGGCAATTTTAGTTTGGCCTACAAAAAATATATTTTGTATGGAAAAAAAGTGATCACAGATTAAAGCCTAAATCGCTCTAGGACGCTTAGATTAGGAGCTACGGGACATTTTAGTTTGGCCTACAAAAAATGTATTTTGTATGGAAAAAAAGTGATCACAGATTAATGCCTAAATCGCTCTAGGACGCTTAGATTAGGAGCTACGGGCAATTTTAGTTTGGCCTACAAAAAATGTATTTTGTATGGAAAAAAAGTGATCACAGATTAATGCCTAAATCGCTCTAGGACGCTTAGATTAGGAGCTACGGGCAATTTTAGTTTGGCCTACAAAAAATGTATTTTGTATGGAAAAAAAGTGATCACAGATTAATGCATAAATCGCTCTAGGACGCTTAGATTAGGAGCTACGGGCAATTTTAGTTTGGCCTACAAAAAATGTATTTTAGGAAAAAAAAGTGATCACAGATTAAAGCCTAAATCGCTCTAGGACGCTTAGATTAGGAGCTACGGGACATTTTAGTTTGGCCTACAAAAAATATATTTTGTATGGAAAAAAAAGTGATCACAGATTAAAGCCTAAATCGCTCTAGGACGCTTAGTTTAGGAGCTACGGGACATTTTAGTTTGGCCTACAAAAAATTTATTTTGTATGGAAAAAAAAGTGATCACAGATTAGAGCCTAAATCGCTCTAGGACGCTTAGATTAGGAGCTACGGGACATTTTAGTTTGTCCTACAAAAAATGTATTTTGTATGGAAAAAAAAGTGATCACAGATTAATGCCTAAGTCGCTCTAGGACGCTTAGATTAGGAGCTACGGGCAATTTTAGTTTGGCCTACAAAAAATGTATTTTGTATGGAAAAAAAAAGTGATCACAGATTAATGCCTAAATCGCTCTAGGACGCTTAGATTAGGAGCTACGGGCAATTTTAGTTTGGCCTACAAAAAATGTATTTTGTATGGAAAAAAAAGTGATCACAGATTAAAGCCTAAATCGCTCTAGGACGGTTAGTTTAGGAGCTAGGGGACATTTTAGTTTGGCCTACAAAAAATTTATTTTGTATGGAAAAAAAAGTGATCACAGATTAAAGCCTAAATCGCTCTAGGACGCTTAGATTAGGAGCTACGGGACATTTTAGTTTGGCCTACAAAAAATGTATTTTGTATGGAAAAAAAAGTTATCACAGATTAATGCCTAAATCGCTCTAGGACGCTTAGATTAGGAGCTACGGGACATTTTAGTTTGTCCTACAAAAAATGTATTTTGTATGGAAAAAAAGTGATCACAGATTAATGCCTAAATCGCTCTAGGACGCTTAGATTAGGAGCTACGGGACATTTTAGTTTGGCCTACAAAAAATGTATTTTGTATGGGAAAAAAGTGATCACAGATTAATGCCTAAATCGCTCTAGGACGCTTAGATTAGGAGCTACGGGCAATTTTAGTTTGGCCTACAAAAAATGTATTTTGTATGAAAAAAAAGTGATCACAGATTAATGCCTAAATCGCTCTAGGACGCTTAGATTAGGAGCTACGGGCAATTTTAGTTTGGCCTACAAAAAATGTATTTTGTATGGAAAAAAAGTGATCACAGATTAATGCCTAAATCGCTCTAGGACGCTTAGATTAGGAGCTACGGGCAATTTTAGTTTGGCCTACAAAAAATGTATTTTGTATGGAAAAAAAGTGATCACAGATTAATGCCTAAATCGCTCTAGGACGCTTAGATTAGGAGCTACGGGCAATTTTAGTTTGGCCTACAAAAAATGTATTTTGTATGGAAAAAAAAGTGATCACAGATTAATGCCTAAATCGCTCTAGGACGCTTAGATTAGGAGCTACGGGCAATTTTAGTTTGGCCTACAAAAAATATATTTTGTATGGAAAAAAAAGTGATCACAGATTAAAGCCTAAATCGCTCTAGGACGCTTAGATTAGGAGCTACGGGACATTTTAGTTTGGCCTACATATATTTTGTATGGAAAAAAAGTGATCACAGATTAAAGCCTAAATCGCTCTAGGACGCTTAGATTAGGAGCTACGGGACATTTTAGTTTGGTGATCACAGATTAATGCCTAAATCGCTCTAGGACGCTTAGATTAGGAGCTACGGGCAATTTTAGTTTGGCCTACAAAAAATGTATTTTGTATGGAAAAAAAGTGATCACAGATTAAAGCCTAAATCGATCTAGGACGCTTAGATTAGGAGCTACGGGCAATTTTAGTTTGGCCTACAAAAAATGTATTTTGTATGGAAAAAAAGTGATCACAGATTAAAGCCTAAATCGCTCTAGGACGCTTAGATTAGGAGCTACGGGCAATTTTAGTTTGGCCTACAAAAAATATATTTTGTATGGAAAAAAAGTGATCACAGATTAAAGCCTAAATCGCTCTAGACGCTTAGATTAGGAGCTACGGGACATTTTAGTTTGGCCTACAAAAAATGTATTTTGTATGGAAAAAAAAGTGATCACAGATTAATGCCTAAATCGCTCTAGGACGCTTAGATTAGGAGCTACGGGCAATTTTAGTTTGGCCTACAAAAAATGTATTTTGTATGGAAAAAAAGTGATCACAGATTAATGCCTAAATCGCTCTAGGACGCTTAGATTAGGAGCTACGGGCAATTTTAGTTTGGCCTACAAAAAATGTATTTTGTATGGAAAAAAAGTGATCACAGATTAATGCATAAATCGCTCTAGGACGCTTAGATTAGGAGCTACGGGCAATTTTAGTTTGGCCTACAAAAAATATATTTTGTATGGAAAAAAAGTGATCACAGATTAAAGCCTAAATCGCTCTAGGACGCTTAGATTAGGAGCTACGGGCAATTTTAGTTTGGCCTACAAAAAATATATTTTGTATGGAAAAAAAGTGATCACAGATTAAAGCCTAAATCGCTCTAGGACGCTTAGATTAGGAGCTACGGGACATTTTAGTTTGGCCTACAAAAAATGTATTTTGTATGGAAAAAAAAGTGATCACAGATTAATGCCTAAATCGCTCTAGGACGCTTAGATTAGGAGCTACGGGCAATTTTAGTTTGGCCTACAAAAAATGTATTTTAGGAAAAAAAAGTGATCACAGATTAAAGCCTAAATCGCTCTAGGACGCTTAGATTAGGAGCTACGGGACATTTTAGTTTGGCCTACAAAAAATATATTTTGTATGGAAAAAAAAGTGATCACAGATTAATGCCTAAATCGCTCTAGGACGCTTAGATTAGGAGCTACGGGCAATTTTAGTTTGGCCTACAAAAAATGTATTTTGTATGGAAAAAAAAGTGATCACAGATTAATGCCTAAATCGCTCTAGGACGCTTAGATTAGGAGCTACGGGCAATTTTAGTTTGGCCTACAAAAAATGTATTTTGTATGGAAAAAAAGTGATCACAGATTAATGCCTAAATCGCTCTAGGACGCTTAGATTAGGAGCTACGGGACATTTTAGTTTGGCCTACAAAAAATATATTTTGTATGGAAAAAAAAGTGATCACAGATTAAAGCCTAAATCGCTCTAGGACGCTTAGATTAGGAGCTACGGGACATTTTAGTTTGGCCTACAAAAAATATATTTTGTATGGAAAAAAAAGTGATCACAGATTAATGCCTAAATCGCTCTAGGACGCTTAGATTAGGAGCTACGGGCAATTTTAGTTTGGCCTACAAAAAATGTATTTTGTATGGAAAAAAAAGTGATCACAGATTAATGCCTAAATCGCTCTAGGACGCTTAGATTAGGAGCTACGGGCAATTTTAGTTTGGCCTACAAAAAATGTATTTTGTATGGAAAAAAAGTGATCACAGATTAATGCCTAAATCGCTCTAGGACGCTTAGATTAGGAGCTACGGGACATTTTAGTTTGGCCTACAAAAAATATATTTTGTATGGAAAAAAAAGTGATCACAGATTAATGCCTAAATCGCTCTAGGACGCTTAGATTAGGAGCTACGGGCAATTTTAGTTTGGCCTACAAAAAATTTATTTTGTATGGAAAAAAAAGTGATCACAGATTAATGCCTAAATCGCTCTAGGACGCTTAGATTAGGAGCTACGGGCAATTTTAGTTTGGCCTACAAAAAATGTATTTTGTATGGAAAAAAAAGTGATCACAGATTAAAGCCTAAATCGCTCTAGGACGCTTAGATTAGGAGCTACGGGACATTTTAGTTTGGCCTACAAAAAATATATTTTGTATGGAAAAAAAGTGATCACAGATTAAAGCCTAAATCGCTCTAGGACGCTTAGATTAGGAGCTACGGGACATTTTAGTTTGGCCTACAAAAAATGTATTTTGTATGGAAAAAAAAGTGATCACAGATTAATGCCTAAATCGCTCTAGGACGCTTAGATTAGGAGCTACGGGCAATTTTAGTTTGGCCTACAAAAAATTTATTTTGTATGGAAAAAAAAGTGATCACAGATTAATGCCTAAATCGCTCTAGGACGCTTAGATTAGGAGCTACGGGACATTTTAGTTTGGCCTACAAAAAATATATTTTGTATGGAAAAAAAGTGATCACAGATTAAAGCCTAAATCGCTCTAGGACGCTTAGATTAGGAGCTACGGGACATTTTAGTTTGGCCTACAAAAAATATATTTTGTATGGAAAAAAAGTGATCACAGATTAAAGCCTAAATCGCTCTAGGACGCTTAGATTAGGAGCTACGGGACATTTTAGTTTGGCCTACAAAAAATATATTTTGTATGGAAAAAAAAAGTGATCACAGATTAATGCCTAAATCGCTCTAGGACGCTTAGATTAGGAGCTACGGGACATTTTAGTTTGGCCTACAAAAAATGTATTTTGTATGGAAAAAAAAGTGATCACAGATTAATGCCTAAATCGCTCTAGGACGCTTAGATTAGGAGCTACGGGCAATTTTAGTTTGGCCTACAAAAAATGTATTTTGTATGGAAAAAAAGTGATCACAGATTAATGCCTAAATCGCTCTAGGACGCTTAGATTAGGAGCTACGGGCAATTTTAGTTTGGCCTACAAAAAATGTATTTTGTATGAAAAAAAAGTGATCACAGATTAATGCCTAAATCGCTCTAGGACGCTTAGATTAGGAGCTACGGGCAATTTTAGTTTGGCCTACAAAAAATGTATTTTGTATGGAAAAGAAAGTGATCACAGATTAATGCCTAAATCGCTCTAGAACGCTTAGATTAGGAGCTACGGGCAATTTTAGTTTGGCCTACAAAAAATATATTTTGTATGGAAAAAAAAGTGATCACAGATTAAAGCCTAAATCGCTCTAGGACGCTTAGATTAGGAGCTACGGGCAATTTTAGTTTGGCCTACAAAAAATATATTTTGTATGGAAAAAAAGTGATCACAGATTAAAGCCTAAATCGCTCTAGGACGCTTAGATTAGGAGCTACGGGCAATTTTAGTTTGGCCTACAAAAAATGTATTTTGTATGGAAAAAAAGTGATCACAGATTAATGCCTAAATCGCTCTAGGACGCTTAGATTAGGAGCTACGGGCAATTTTAGTTTGGCCTACAAAAAATGTATTTTGTATGGAAAAAAAAGTGATCACAGATTAATGCCTAAATCGCTCTAGGACGCTTAGATTAGGAGCTACGGGCAATTTTAGTTTGGCCTACAAAAAATATATTTTGTATGGAAAAAAAAGTGATCACAGATTAAAGCCTAAATCGCTCTAGGACGCTTAGATTAGGAGCTACGGGACATTTTAGTTTGGCCTACATATATTTTGTATGGAAAAAAAGTGATCACAGATTAAAGCCTAAATCGCTCTAGGACGCTTAGATTAGGAGCTACGGGACATTTTAGTTTGGTGATCACAGATTAATGCCTAAATCGCTCTAGGACGCTTAGATTAGGAGCTACGGGCAATTTTAGTTTGGCCTACAAAAAATGTATTTTGTATGGAAAAAAAGTGATCACAGATTAAAGCCTAAATCGATCTAGGACGCTTAGATTAGGAGCTACGGGCAATTTTAGTTTGGCCTACAAAAAATGTATTTTGTATGGAAAAAAAGTGATCACAGATTAAAGCCTAAATCGCTCTAGGACGCTTAGATTAGGAGCTACGGGCAATTTTAGTTTGGCCTACAAAAAATATATTTTGTATGGAAAAAAAGTGATCACAGATTAAAGCCTAAATCGCTCTAGACGCTTAGATTAGGAGCTACGGGACATTTTAGTTTGGCCTACAAAAAATGTATTTTGTATGGAAAAAAAAGTGATCACAGATTAATGCCTAAATCGCTCTAGGACGCTTAGATTAGGAGCTACGGGCAATTTTAGTTTGGCCTACAAAAAATGTATTTTGTATGGAAAAAAAGTGATCACAGATTAATGCCTAAATCGCTCTAGGACGCTTAGATTAGGAGCTACGGGCAATTTTAGTTTGGCCTACAAAAAATGTATTTTGTATGGAAAAAAAGTGATCACAGATTAATGCATAAATCGCTCTAGGACGCTTAGATTAGGAGCTACGGGCAATTTTAGTTTGGCCTACAAAAAATATATTTTGTATGGAAAAAAAGTGATCACAGATTAAAGCCTAAATCGCTCTAGGACGCTTAGATTAGGAGCTACGGGCAATTTTAGTTTGGCCTACAAAAAATATATTTTGTATGGAAAAAAAAGTGATCACAGATTAAAGCCTAAATCGCTCTAGGACGCTTAGATTAGGAGCTACGGGCAATTTTAGTTTGGCCTACAAAAAATATATTTTGTATGGAAAAAAAGTGATCACAGATTAAAGCCTAAATCGCTCTAGGACGCTTAGATTAGGAGCTACGGGCAATTTTAGTTTGGCCTACAAAAAATGTATTTTGTATGGAAAAAAAGTGATCACAGATTAATGCCTAAATCGCTCTAGGACGCTTAGATTAGGAGCTACGGGCAATTTTAGTTTGGCCTACAAAAAATGTATTTTGTATGGAAAAAAAAGTGATCACAGATTAATGCCTAAATCGCTCTAGGACGCTTAGATTAGGAGCTACGGGCAATTTTAGTTTGGCCTACAAAAAATATATTTTGTATGGAAAAAAAAGTGATCACAGATTAAAGCCTAAATCGCTCTAGGACGCTTAGATTAGGAGCTACGGGACATTTTAGTTTGGCCTACAATATATTTTGTATGGAAAAAAAGTGATCACAGATTAAAGCCTAAATCGCTCTAGGACGCTTAGATTAGGAGCTACGGGACATTTTAGTTTGGTGATCACAGATTAATGCCTAAATCGCTCTAGGACGCTTAGATTAGGAGCTACGGGCAATTTTAGTTTGGCCTACAAAAAATGTATTTTGTATGGAAAAAAAGTGATCACAGATTAAAGCCTAAATCGATCTAGGACGCTTAGATTAGGAGCTACGGGCAATTTTAGTTTGGCCTACAAAAAATGTATTTTGTATGGAAAAAAAGTGATCACAGATTAAAGCCTAAATCGCTCTAGGACGCTTAGATTAGGAGCTACGGGCAATTTTAGTTTGGCCTACAAAAAATATATTTTGTATGGAAAAAAAGTGATCACAGATTAAAGCCTAAATCGCTCTAGACGCTTAGATTAGGAGCTACGGGACATTTTAGTTTGGCCTACAAAAAATGTATTTTGTATGGAAAAAAAAGTGATCACAGATTAATGCCTAAATCGCTCTAGGACGCTTAGATTAGGAGCTACGGGCAATTTTAGTTTGGCCTACAAAAAATGTATTTTGTATGGAAAAAAAGTGATCACAGATTAATGCCTAAATCGCTCTAGGACGCTTAGATTAGGAGCTACGGGCAATTTTAGTTTGGCCTACAAAAAATGTATTTTGTATGGAAAAAAAGTGATCACAGATTAATGCATAAATCGCTCTAGGACGCTTAGATTAGGAGCTACGGGCAATTTTAGTTTGGCCTACAAAAAATATATTTTGTATGGAAAAAAAAGTGATCACAGATTAAAGCCTAAATCGCTCTAGGACGCTTAGATTAGGAGCTACGGGCAATTTTAGTTTGGCCTACAAAAAATATATTTTGTATGGAAAAAAAGTGATCACAGATTAAAGCCTAAATCGCTCTAGGACGCTTAGATTAGGAGCTACGGGACATTTTAGTTTGGCCTACAAAAAATGTATTTTGTATGGAAAAAAAAAGTGATCACAGATTAATGCCTAAATCGCTCTAGGACGCTTAGATTAGGAGCTACGGGCAATTTTAGTTTGGCCTACAAAAAATGTATTTTAGGAAAAAAAAGTGATCACAGATTAAAGCCTAAATCGCTCTAGGACGCTTAGATTAGGAGCTACGGGACATTTTAGTTTGGCCTACAAAAAATATATTTTGTATGGAAAAAAAAGTGATCACAGATTAATGCCTAAATCGCTCTAGGACGCTTAGATTAGGAGCTACGGGCAATTTTAGTTTGGCCTACAAAAAATGTATTTTGTATGGAAAAAAAAGTGATCACAGATTAATGCCTAAATCGCTCTAGGACGCTTAGATTAGGAGC